>CM030029.1:1480769-2051694 GCA_017639485.1 Pluvialis apricaria | reverse complement strand
TCGCCACTCCATGGGGGAAAACAACATATGAGTATCTTTAAAATGCCCCCACCGTTGTCCCAACTTAATCCGCTTAATCAGCTGTTTCGGCGCTGTCTCAATCCTCTCTTAGAGAGAATACTTGCGAGCAGCCTAACAGATCAGGAAGTTCCTTTTTCAAGTCTATTCCTTCAGTGCTCCGCTTCTCTAAGAAGCATTTGAGCAAATTATACGCCGCTTGTCTGTTCATACCTCTATCAGCGCGCTGTTGCAGCCTTTGCAGACTTCGGCGGCGCGTGGCAGGCGGGACAGCCTCTCTAGGTGCTCCCGGGCGCGGGAAGATATCCCTTTCGCCTCCTGCGCTGCTTACAAGACCGCACTCAACTTCTCCGCCGACCGTGGCTCCCGGACTCCGCTATCGGGTCGCCGGGGTCCCTGTTCGGGCGCCAATTTGTCGTGCCATTCGCTGGAACGGAGGGAAGAAGCAGTCACTCAATATGAGGGATCAGCAAACTTCGTTTATTAAAGCACGGTTACACCTTTTATAACAGTCTTAATTAGCTCATACATATTGCAAAAGCCAAGCTCCTTATTGGTTAGGCATCTCAAGGTCTATGTTTGCATACACATCTTATCACTGCACATAACTCTCATTTCTTTTAACCACAAGTTCCTTATTTAGCTTTTGTTGGAATAAACAAGGGCAGACTGTCTTTGTTATCTATTAGTTCTCACGGGGGCTGCTCCCGGTATTTCTTGAGATCCTGATGACTTGTTATCTATTAGTTCTCACAGGAGCTGCTCTCGGTATTTCTTGAGACCCTGATGAGTCAACATTTCGATGTTGATATGCCCTCGCTCGGCTAGCCAGCTCTCCACACATCCCGTCCCTCTGAGCTCAGTCATTACCTTAATCCCGGGAACTATTATTCCTAATGTCCAAGAACCCGACCGCCAAGGACACAGGCTCTTACGAGCTTTATTTCCACACAACCAATACCACCCCGTACCTTTGGGTACCTGCCAATACTTTCCTCAATACTGTTCCCGTCCTTTTTGTCGCTGTAATTGCATATACCAATCACACTGTGAATAATTTCCTACTGAGAAGTTCCCAAGGGTAGTCGATTTATAATCTGTGATACGTTTGACTTTCTCTTGTAATCTGGGGGTCCTAATCTCCCAGACTTGGGGGTTTACATTGTAATTTTTGAAATGGGCATCCGGTCTATGCCAAACATTGTCCCAAGTGGTATTGAAAGGAAGCGGAAGGCCTCTTACAATATACTATTTACCATAGTACCACGTCCTGGCAACTTAGAACAAAACCAACAATCGCTTGCATTAGTTGCAGAAGCAATCCCTGCTACCAGTTGTACACAAACATTTTCTTTTCACGGAATTTCCACCCCTTGTCCCACACTTCCCAAACTCACAATTAACACATACACTACAGTTGTTAGTTAGTGTTTTAGTACAAGCTTTAACGGAGCCGTTTCTTCAGAGGTTCATGGTTTTGGTGCTTTCTTAATCTGAGACTAGTGGATCCATGGTCCTTTTCCTTCTAACTTGACTGCTGTGCGAGTAGTTAACAAAACCTGAAATGGTCCTGTCCACTTCTCTTGTAGTGGTTCAGAAGTCCAGGATTGGACGTATATCCAGTCTCCAGGCTGGAACGGATGTGCTGGGGAATCAAGGCTCAAAGATTTGTTCAAAACTACATATTTATTCAATTCCTGTCAAACTCTCCTGAGAGCAATTAGGTAGCTTTGCATATCACTTTCCCCTTGGATCCGCATCTCTCCTGGTAATCCAGGTGTTTGGCATGGTTGTCCGTACGGCATCTCGTACGGGCTAAGATGCTGTCTGCCTCGAGGTTGGACCCTAATTCTCAACAAAGCTGAAGGTAGGGCCTGTGTCCCATTCCTTGAGGGTTCTTGGCATAACTTGCTTCACTGAGTTTTAAGGGTAGAATTCATTCTTTCTACTTTACTACTAGGCCAGGGCCTAGCAGGGGTATGCAAATCCCAACTAATATTTAACAATCTGCTTATTTCAGTAACTTCCTTGGCTATCAAATGTGGACCTCTATCCGATGACATCCCTAAAGGTATTCCAAATCTTGGAATTACTTCCTTTAACAATACTTTTACCACACCTCTTGCTTTGTTGGTGCAACGTGGAAAGGCCTCAGGCCAACCTGTGTATGTATCCACGAGGACCAGCAAATACTTTAGCCCTCCTTTTCTTGGCAATTCAGTAAAATCTATTTGCCAGTATTCTCCGGGTGCTTGTCCTTCAGCTGTTTTTCCCAACTGAATTTTATTCTCTGTGTGTTTTGGATTGTTCCTACAACATATTTCACACCTTTCTGTGATTGTTGTAACGGTTTCTATCACATTACTACCTAAAAACGAAGAACTGACTTTTGCAAATGCTTTAACAAATTCTCTGTTCCCCAGTGCACAGCGTTGTGCTCTTCCCTCACCAGACTATTCATAAGAGAATAGGGTACCACCACTAAGCCTGAAGGTGTAACTGCCCATCCGTCTTCCTGCTTTTCCGCCTCTAGGGTCCCAATTAATTTTAAATCATACTTGTCATAAATAGGGTTTTTCTGGAGAGAGATTCTCTTTTGTGGTATTACAGCCAGTGCCTCCTTCTCTGAGCCTTTTTCTGCAGCTCGCTTTGCAGCCAGATCAGCTACCTTATTTCCTCTTCCTTGAGGGGTTTGTCCTGATCGATGGGCTTTGCAATGCACAATAGCTACAGCAACAGGGACTTTTATACCCTCAAGTAAACTCAAAATTTCTTCTTTATGCTTTACTCCATCCCTTGCGCAGACAGCAATCCTCTCTTTCCAAATGGCTCCACGCCGCATGCACTACTCCGAAGGCGTATCTGGAATCAGTCCAAATCTCGCTGAGGAGACCAGCTCCAGTGCAGGCTAGGTCCGCACTGGGGAAAGGGATCGGAGGCGGAAAAAAAGGGATCGGAGGCGAAAAGGGCCGCGAGGGGCTCTCTCTGGGTGGCTTTCGAAGGCGGAGGAAGCGCCCAGCTCATCCTCGTACTCCTACCGGAGTGGGGCAGCGTGAGGGAGGCTGCTGACGCGGCAGGGGCGCAGCCTGCAGCACGGGCAGCAGTTCAAAAAGAGCTGTGAAGGAGCGCAGCGAATCTCGCCGGGCACCGAGCGGTTGGGCAGCCGGGGGGCGGCACCCGGGAGCCCCGCACGAGGGGCGGCCCCCCCTGCAGTGGGCACAGTAACTGGGCTAAGAGGGCGCGACAGGTCGCGCGGAAAGGTGCTGCTGCCCCTACCAACGTGGTCAGGAGTCATGGTAACCACCCCGGCAGAAGACCGTGGCCCCAAGAACCGTGCACGCATCAGCTCTGGATGCTGCTTCACAGACAGAGCTGTCGTGTGAGCATGTTGCCACCCGGGGCACTGGGCTGCAGGGTGTGCCCTACTCTCACACCAGTGTCAGAAGGTAATAGTAAGCATGCCTGTGGCAGGTGTGCCCAGGTTGAGGAGCTCCTACGCTTAGTGATGGAACTCAAGGAGGAGGTAATTAGGTTGTGGGACGTCAGGGAATGCGAGAGGGAGATTGATGTGTGGGAGTCATACCCTGTCAACCATTACAGAAACCCAACAGGCAGCCAGAGCCACTGCTGTAGAGAATCGTACTCCCCTCCCCAACGGGCTGAACAGGGTAGCTTAGAGGAAAGCGGACATGGCAAGGTTGTTCCTGCCCGACGCAACAGGCGCCGCAGGCACATCAGTCTGCAACCACTATAACCGTCTGAGGTCCCATTGAATCATAGAATGAATCATAGAATGGTTTAGGTTGGAAGGGACCTTGAAGATCATCGAGTTCCAACCCTCCTGCCATAGGCAGGGGACACCCTCTCACTAGACCAGGTTGCCAAAGCCACGTCCAGCCTGGCCTTGAACACCTCCAGGGACGGGGCCTTCAACAACCTCTCTGGGCAACCTGGTCCAGTGCCTCACCACCTTAAAGTGAAAACTTCTTCCTAATGTTTAATCTAAACCTGCCCTCTTCCAGCTTAAAGCCGTTCCCCCTCATCTATCACTACATGCCCTAGTAAAAAAGTCCTTCCCCAGCTCTCCTGTAGGCCCCCCTTTAGGTACTGGAAGGGCCGCAATAAGATCTCCCCGGAGCCTTCTCTTCTCCAGGCTGAACAGCCCCAACTCTCTCAGCCTCTCCTCATAGTGCTCCATCCCTCTGATCATCCTCGTGGCTCTCCTCTGGACGCGCTCCAGCAGGTCCATGTCCTTCTTATGTTGGGGACTCCAAGAGCTGGATGCGGGTACTCAGGTGGGGTCTCACGAGAGCGGGAGTAGAGGGGCAGAATCACCTCCCTTGACCTGCTGGCCACACTTCTTTGATGCAGCCCAGGATACGGTTGGCTTCTGGCTGCGATTGCACACTGCTTGCTCATGTCGAGCTTCTCATCAATCATCACCCCCAGGTCCTTCTCCACAGGGCTGCTCTCCAGGCCATATCTCCGCCAGGCCTGTATTTGTTGCTTGGGATTGCCCCGACCCAGATGTAGGACCTTTGCACTTGGCCTTGTTGAACTGCATGAGGTTGGCTTGGGCCCACCTCTCCAGCCTGTCCAGGTCCCTCTGGATGGCATCCCTCCCCTCCAGCGTGTCTGCCTCGCCAAACAGCTTGGTATCATCAGCAAACTTGCTGAGGGTGCACTCTACCCCACTGTCCATGTCGCTAACAAAGATGTTGAATAGTACAGGTCCCAGTACCAACCCTGAGGAACACCACTCGTCACTGCTCTCCACTTGGACACCGAGCCATTGACCGCAACCCTTTGAGTGCGCATTCCAGCCAGTTCTTTATCCACCGAGTGGTCCATTTATCGAATCCATGTCTCTTCAATTTAGAGACCAGATATCGTGTGGGACAGTGTCAAATGCTTTGCACAAGTCCAGGTAGATGACATCAGCAGATCAGTCCCTTGTCCACTGCCGCTGTAATCCCTTCGTAGAAGGCCACCAAATTTGGTCAGGGCATGACTTGCCCCTTGGTGAAGCCATGTTGGCTCTCGCCAATCACCTCCTTGTTTCTGTATGCCTCAGCAGAGTTTCCAGGAGGATCTGCTCCATGATCTTGCCAGGGCACAGAGGTGAGACTGACTGGGCCTGTAGTTCCCCGGGACTTCCTTGTTTCCCTTTTTGAAAATAGGGGTTATGTTTCCCCTTTTCCAGTCGGCAGGAACCTCGCCAGACTGCACGGACTTCTCAAATATGATGGCTAGTGGCTTCGCGACTTGATCTGCCAGTTCCCTCAGGACCCGCGGATGTATCTTCATCAGGTCCCATGGACTTGTGCACCTTCAGGTTCCTCAGGTGGTCTCTCACTTTATCTTCATCTACAGTGGGCGGTGCTCCGTTTTCCCAATCTCTCCTTTTGCAATCTGCGTCTTGGGCAGTGCGGCTGCTGTCCTTGTCTGTGAAGACTGAGGCAAAAAGTCATTGAGTACCTCAGCTCTGTCGCTGTCCCCGGGTGACCAGTTCTTGCGTATCCTTCCGGAGAGGGCCTACATTTTCCCTAGTCTTTCTTTTCTCACTGACATACCTATAGAAGGATTTTTTTGTTTGTCTTAATGTCCCTGGCCAGATTTAGTTCTAGCTGGGCTTTAGCTTGTCTAACCCGCTCTCTGGCTGCTCAAACGATTCCTCTGTAAATCCTCCCAGGCTACCCGCCCCTGTCTCCACTCCCTGTAGGCCTCCTTTTTTCTTTTGGTCACTTCCAGGAGCTCCTTGTTCATCCACGCAGGCCTCCTGGCTTTTCTGCCTGCCTTCCTCTTTGTAGGAATGCATTGCTGCTGTGCTTGGAGGAGGTGGTCTTGAATATTAACCAACTTTCTTGGACCCCTCTTCCTTCCAGCGCTTCATCCACGGCCACATACCAAGCAGATTCTTCAAGAGGCCAAAGTCGGCTCTCCTGAAGTCCAGGGTCGTCAGCCTGCTGCGCACCTTCTTCATTGCCTTGAGTATTTCAAACTTGACCATGTCATGGTCACTACAGCCCAGGGACATTGCCAGAACAAATATAGTGCTCTGCAAAGGAGGACCGAGCAACAGTGAGGATGATAATCCTCCCAGTACGGAGGTGCCATCGAGGGCCTCGTCGCACCACCCCCCGACTTAAAACTGCCTCAGCAAAAACCAAAAGACGGGTCATTGTAATAGGTGACTCAGTTTGCTGAAGGGCACGGAGGGCCCGATTTGTAGACCAGACCCGCTATATAGGAGGTTTGCTGCCTCCCTGGGGGCCCGGGCTTGATTGATGTTAAGAGGAAGCTTCCCCTCCCTAGTACTGCAATCCGACTATTACCCCCTTCTAGTTTTTCAGTAGGAAGTGACGACGTAAGTGAGAAGAACGCTGAGGGCAATGAAGAAAGACTTCAGGGCCTTGGGACGACTGGTTAAGGGATCGGGAGCACAAGTCGTGTTCTCCTCTATCCTCCGGTTTGCGGGGAATGATGAGGGGGGGTAAACAGGAAAGGCCAGCAGGTCAATGACTGGCTCCGAACCTGGTGCTACCAGCAAGGTTTTGGGTTCTTTGATCATGGCCTGATTTATAGAACACCAGGGCTGCTGGTAGCAGACGGGAAAAAGCCTGTTCTCGCAGGGGGAAGAGGGTTCTAGGACTAGAGTTAGCGGGGCTTATTGAGAAAGCTTTAAACTAGATTGGAAGGGGGGATGGGGATGTAACTGGGCTCAATCCGAGGGGAGGCACCTGAGTGTAGGTAGCTCAGCACTTGTGGGGCAGGATGTTGGAACTGTTTAAGGATCGGAAGGCCCACCACCTCTCTAGGGCTACACACTCGTTGGCCTCTCTGAAAGCCTATACACCAATGCACGCAGCATGGGGAACAAGCAAGAGGAGTTAGAGAACTGCGTGCGGTCACAGGGCCATGATCTCATTGCAATTACCGAGACATGGTGGGATAGCTCGCATGACTGGAATGCTGTCATGGAGGGGCTATGTTCTCTTTAGGAAAGATAGGACGGCAAGGCGGAGGTGGGGGAGTTGCTCTTTATGTGAAAAAGCAACTGGAATGTATCGAGCTCTCTCCTGGGGGGCTGATGATGAGCAAGTTGAGAGCTTGTGGGTAAGGATTAAGGGGCAGGGTAACATGGAGAGATACCGTGGTGGGTGTTTATTACAGGCCACCTGATCAAGGATGGGGGAAGTTGATGAGGCCTTCTACAGACAGGTGAGACCGCCTCACAATCACAGCCTTGGTTCTCATGGGGGACTTCAGCTTCCCTGATATCTGTTGGGAAGGCTACACAGCTAGGAATGCACAGTCCAGAGGTTCCTCCAGTGCATTGATGATAACTTCTTGACTCAGGTGGTGAAGAGCCCACAAGAAGAGGTGTACTACTGAGACCTAGTACTGACAAACAAAGAGGGACTGGTGGAGGATTGTTAAGGTCGGGGGCAGACTTGGCTGTAGTGATCACGAGAATATAGAGTTCAGCATTAAGTGCAGTATGAACAAAATGACAAGTAGGGTTGAAATGTTGGACTTCAGGAGGGCTAACTTTGATCTCTTCAAGAAATTGGTGGGAGAAATCAAAT
This sequence comes from Pluvialis apricaria, assembly GCA_017639485.1. Lineage (NCBI taxonomy): Eukaryota > Metazoa > Chordata > Aves > Charadriiformes > Charadriidae > Pluvialis > Pluvialis apricaria. Next base: position 2,044,087 of record CM030029.1, on the reverse strand, counting down.
GGGAGAGGGCTCTAGAGGGTAGAGGGGGCTCAAGACACCTGGCTGATATTCAAGCACCACCTCCTCCAAGCTCAGGATCGGTGCATCCCTAAGAGCAAGAAATCAGGCAAGGGAAGGAGACCTGCATGGCTGAGCAGGGATCTTCAGAAAAAACTCAGGTGGAAGAAGGGGGTTTACAGGATGTGGAAAAGGGGGCTGATGACTTGGGATGAGTACAAGAATGCTGTCGGGGTATGCAGGGAAGAAACGAGAAAAGCCAAGAGAAACAAGTTAGAGAACAATTAAGTAAACTGGACACCCACAAGTCCATGGGGCCTGATGGGATGCACCCGCGAGTGCTGAGGGAGCTATCAGAAATCATTGCTGGGCCACTCTCCATCATCTTGGAAAGGTCCTGAAGAACAGGGGAGGTGCCTGAGGACTGGAGGAAAGCCAATGTCACTCCAGTCTTTAAAAAGGGCAAGAAGAATGACCCGGGACACTACAGGCCGGTCAGCCTCACCTCCATCCCTGGAAAGATGATGGAACAGCTCATTCTGGGGGTCATCTCTAAGCATCTGGAGGAAAAGAAGGTTCTCAGAAGTAGTCAACATGGATTCACCAAAGGAAGTCATGGCTGACTAATCTAATAGCCTTCTATGATGGCGTGACTGGATGGGTGGATGAAGGGAGGGCAGTGGATGTTGTCTACCGTGACTTCAGCAAGGCCTTCGACACTGTCTCCCACATCATCCTCACAGACAAGCTTAGGAAGTATGGGTTAGATGAATGGACAGTGGGGTGGATTGAACAGTGGTTGACAGATAGAGCTCAGAGGGTTGTGGTTAGTGGTGCAGAGTCCAGTTGGAAGCCAGTAACTAGTGGTGTCGCTCAGGGGTCAATACTGGGTCCAGTCCTGTTCAATATATTCATCAATGACCTGGATGAAGGGGTAGAGTGTTCCATCAGCAAGTTTGCTGATGATACAAAACTGGGAGGGGTGGCTGACACGCTGGAAGGCTGTGCTGCCATACAGCGTGACCTGGACAAGCTGGAGAGTTGGGCAGAAAAAAACCTGATGAGGTTCAATAAAGGCAAGTGTAGGGTACTGCATCTGGGGAGGAATAACCCCATGCATCAGTACAGGTTGGGGGCTGAGCTCCTGGAGAGCAGCTGTGTGGAAAGGGACCTGGGAGTCCTGGTGGACAACAGGATGACCATGAGCCAGCAATGTGCCCTGGTGGCCAAGAAGGCCAATGGCATTCTGGGGTGCATCCAGGTGAGTGTGGCCAGCAGGTCGAGGGAGGTCATCCTCCCCCTCTGCTCTGCCCTGGGGAGGCCGCATCTGGAGCACTGTGTCCAGTTCTGGGCTCCCCGGTTCAAGAAGGACAGGGAACTGCTGGAGAAGGTACAGCTACAAAGATGATGAGGGGATTGGAGCATCTTTCTTATGAGAAAAGGCTCAGGGACTTGGGGCTTTTTAGTCTAGAAAAAAGAAGACTCAGGGGGGATCTTATCAATACTTATAAATACTTAAAGGGAGGGTGCCAGGTAGGTGAGAAGAGTCTTTCTTCAGTGGTGCCCAGTTATAGGACTAGAGGTAACGGGCACAAACTGGAGCACAGGAAGTTCCATCTTAACATGCGGACGAACTTCTTTACTCTGAGGGTGGCAGAGCACTGGCACAGGCTGCCCAGAGAGGTTGTGGAGTCTCCCACACTGGAGACATTCAAAACCCGCCTGGACGCCGTCCTGTGCAACCTGCTGTAGGTGTCCCTGCTGTGGCAGGGGGGTTGGACTTAGATGATCTCCAGAGGTCCCTTCCAACCCTGATCATTCTTTGATACTGTGATTTTTCAGGTGGGATTCAAATGGAGGAGCAGGTTTTATGCGTGAGGGAGGAGGTTCTGTGTCTGGACGGTGAGACAGTGGATCTTGTATTTGGAGCACTTTGGGGGTTCCCTCCTCTATCTTCCGTCCATGGCAATACCACTTTCTCACTGTTTCTCGCTGCGCACCCCCCTCAGGGGGAGTAGGGGGGGGGGGGGGGGGGGGTGTCCAGCCAGTACAGGTTTCAAGACCTTAAAGGATCCTCGTAGAATGATTGGTTGTTACCGTATGATTCTTTCAGCTTCCCGTAGAGCTAGGCTAACCACAAAGAGACCCTTCTCCCAAACTGAGTAATGTTTTTCTGCATCTTTGAAACTGCACGAATAAAACCCAATAGGGTGAGTCGGGCCCTCCGGTCCGCGTTGCCACATATGTAGGGATAGTCCGTGAATTGCAAAACCCCACTCGGTTTGGAGCGGATCTGTTGGGTGTATCGGCCCTAAGGCCTGATACACCCCAGCGTCAAAGATTAACAACTTTAAGGCTTCTTCATGAATGGGGGCCCAGTCCCAGGTAGCCCTTTCATGTGTTAAATCATAGAGGGGGTGGGCGATGACAGAAAAATCGGGAATGGGTTTCCTCCAAAATACTAGCAAGCCTAGCGCATGTTGCAGTTCCTTCTTATTTTCAGACATTTTTACCTGCTTGAGGGTAGTTAAAGTTTCACGGGGAATACACACTGTCTCTCCCCTCCACCAAATACCCAGGAATTTTACCTCAGAAGATGGGAGTTGTACCTTTTCAGCTGGAATTTGGAGCCCTAAATTTTCTAGGTGGGTGATTATCTCTGTCTGGGTCTGTCCCACTGTGGTGGCGTCAGGGCCACCAACCAGTACATCGTTGATATATTGATATACTTTAACCCCTTCTCCAGAAGTAATTTGGGCCAGTTCTTGTGCCAGCGCGTAGTGAGCAATGGTAGGTGAGTGGCGATATCCCTGGGGAAGATGTGTAAAAGTGAATTGCATGCCTTCTCATGTAAAGGCAAAACGATCTCAGTCTGCTTCTTGCAAGGGAACCATAACAAACATGTCGTTCACATCTATTGTTCCTAAAATTTGGTGGGCTTGCTCTTGTATGGTCGGAATCAATTCGGCTGTGTTAGGTACTGCCACTGTCAAGGGGCCTGTGTAGGCATTTAGACGCCGGTAGTCAATTGTCAATCGCCACTTCCCTTTGTGTTTATGCACTGGCCACACCGGGAAATTATAAGGGGAGTGTGTGTGGATAATTTCAAGTAGGACTGAAACCATCGACTTCAGGAGGGCTAACTTTGAGCTCTTCAAGAAATTGCTGGGAGAAATCCAATGGGAGAGGGCTCTAGAGGGTAGAGGGGCTCAAGACAGCTGGTTGATATTAAAGCATCACTTCCTCCAAGCTCAGGTGCATCCCTAAGAGCAAGAAATCAGGCAAGGGAAGCAGAACACCTGCATGGCTGAGCAGGGATCTTCAGAAAAAGCTCAGGTGGAAGAAGGGAGTTCACAAGATGTGGAAAAGGGGGCTGATGACTTGGGATGAGTACAAGAATGCTGTCAGGGGTATGCAGGGAAGAAACGAGAAAAGCCAAGGCCACCTTGGAATTGACCCTGGCGAGGGATGTCAAGACCAATAGGAAGGGTTTCTTCAAGTATATAGGAGGCAAAAGGAAAACCAGGGAAAATGTGGGCCCACTCTTGAACGAGATGGGTGCTGTGGTGACGGATGATGCAGAGAAGGTGGAGCTGCTGAATGCCTTCTTTGCTTCTGTCTTCACTGCTCGGGCCAGCTCTCAGGAGTCCCAGACTTTGCAAGTAACAGAGAAAGTCTGGAGGAAAGAAAACTTTCCCTTGGTTGAAGAGAAACAAGTTAGAGAACAATTAAGTAGACTGGGTCCCCATAAGTCCATGGGGCCTGATGGGATGCACCCGCGAGTGCTGAGGGAGCTATCAGAAGACATTGCTGGGCCACTCTCCATCATCGAGTGGTCACTCGCCGAGACGAGCAGCTCCGGTGCAGGCACGTCCGCAGCGCAGCCGGCTGATCTCAGCGAAAAAGGGCCTTTTTCAGAGCTTTTTTGAGCCAGGGAGGCGCCAGAGCGGCACAGGGACCCGCAGGGCGCCGGCGGCTCGAGGGAGAGCAGCCGACGTGAAGTGGCGGGACCAGCAGCAACGGCGGCTCCTCCACTCCCATAAGAAGCAGCCCTGGGGAGCGCAGCGACCAGAGCGGGCAAACAGGGCGCGGCGCGGCAGTTTGCGCAGAAGGGCGCGCAGGAAGGGCGCTGATTGTGCTGCCATTTCTGCCGGTTCCAGAGGTGGGTTCACCCAGAAAGAGAAGCGCAGGCATGGTCCCCACCCGCCGGAAGGCCTTGTCCTCAGCATCGGCCAGAGCAGATGCAGCAACACAGACAGTGCTCCCTCAGAAGCACACAGGCCCCCAGGCCTCTGGCTGCAGGGAGGTCCACAGCCTTGCTCTACGAGCAAGTTGTAGCGGTAACAACGGCTGTGTGAGGTGTGAGCAAGCAGATGATCTGCTGAGCCTGGTGGCAAAGCTCAGTGGCGAAGCTGAGCGACTAAGGAGTATCAGGGAGAGTGAGAAAGAAATAGACTGGTGGACCCAGGCCTCCTTCTCAAAATTTTTCTTGAGGGCACATCAGAGCGAAAATGCTGGTGCCATGTCCCATCTGCCCCTGTGTCACAGCACAGCCGGCTCGGCTGCCTCACCTCACTGGAGGGGACACGTGGCCCCTGGGGCAGGTCACGCACCACCTGGACTGCCTGAACTCTGGGGACGTGAGGATCAGCCGGCAGCTTCTCCTCACCGAGACCTCGAGCTTGTGCCCAAGGAGCGTGAGTGCCCACGGCCAGAACATAAAAGCATCAAATGCATACTGAGGGGAGGGAATGTGAAGAAATTATTTGTTGTCTCTTCCACGTGTTTTGTCATCCTTACACGGGTATGTCCACTCGCCGAGACGAACAGCTCCGATTCAGGCACGTCTGCAGCGCAGCCAGCCCGTCACAGCGAAAAGGGCCTTTTTCGGAGCTTTTTTGAGACCGGGAACCGCCAGGGCGGCACAGGGACACATCTGAGAGAGCCGTCTCAGTGGGATCTTTAAAGATTGTACTGTCGCGCAAAGATATTTTATTCTGTTCTAGGCTTTAGAATCAAGTATGTTTCTCCAAAAACAGGAGTGGTCGGAAAACATGTGGGAAGATTTGGCAAAAGCCATTGTAAAGACCAACTCTTTCTGTTTAGCTGGGGGAATCTTTGTAGAAGAGGTTTTCACCTCATGTTTGATAGGAGTGCAAACCCTACCGCACCTTTTAAAAAGCGACACTTTGTCAAAATTCGTCCAGGTAAATACAACCTATTGCCATGTATATCTTGGGGGGAGATGGCCCTCCCCCCAGTGGACCTTCTTGCGCACCCCACTTTGGAGACAAATCTTCTACACCCATCTGGGTTGCCACAACTTTATTTTTTTCTCCTTTTTTGTTTGTCCTTCTTTTTTTCCTCTGGTCTCAGTTGAGGCTGTCAGGTTTTGCCATCTTCCCATGGACCTGCACTCGATAAATGCAGGTGTACTTTGGATCTCCCCAGTTGCTCTTCACAAGAAGTTTGACATAGGAGAAGGCTCTGGGAAGTGGGGCGTTCTGTGCAGAAAAGTAGGAAAAGGAATCGGGCGTGTTAAGAGCAACAATGCAGTCAATGTGTCTCCCCCGCCAGCCCTGCTCCTGCTCAGGCACAAGCTCCTGAATGTGGGTGAGAGCGGCTGTGGAAATCTGACGCTCGCTGCTGGTACCGGGGCTGCTGGGGGCGCTGGGGCCACGGGAAGGGGGAAGGCACCTGGCATCCTCTGAGCTGGCCCGGCTGGGGCTCAGTGTCCCTTCCCTCTGCGGCTTGCTCTGTGCTGACAGAGAGGCCGGGGAGGTGCTCCTCTGCATGGGACAGCTGGTGTGCAGCCCCACCAAGCTCCCGCTGCCTGCTCTGCCCGCTTTCCTCCTGGCAGGCGTGAGAGCACCGGGAGAGAAGGCGCATGCTATGCTGGGAGGAGATGACACCATCCAGCCTGCCACAGGACGGAGCGAGGGTGCTGCCCGATGGCTTTTGCCAACAGGCATCCCTGTTCTTCGACGGCACAAAAACGTTGCTCGGGTGGAGTGGCGGCGTGTGCAGCTGGCTCTGCTGAAGGCAGATCCCTGGGTGCAGCCAGGGATCTCTCGGGACTCGTGCTCCCATGGGCCTGACCCTGCCCTCGCTATCCTTTTGCTACCAGCACCGTGTGCCACTCAGCCCTCCCGACCCCGCCAGATCTCTCTCGACAGTCGCCCGCGCTCCCTCTGCTCAGGGAGAAAGCATTCACGCTCCTCCTGCCATGGACTTGCAGGCAAACCTGCTTTGCTCCCTGGCATCTTGCGTGGACCGTACCTTCAGAGGGAAAGTCTGAATGGGCTCTTTTGCCACATCGTACGTGAACATCCCCAGGAGAGTTTCCTCTTCTCCGTCCACATCCACTCCCTGCGGGGCAAAGCACAAGGAGAGTAGCTCACACTCATCCCAACAAAGAGGGAATGTACGCGCTGGGACAGCTCTGTTACCTACGCGCCCTCCCCTGCGGCGCTAGCAGTAGTCTAGCACTGCTTATGGTGGAGCTCAGGCTCTGCCTTGCGTTTTGGCCAAGAACCCTGAGGTGCTTGGCCAGAACAAGTCTTAAGAGGGTCGAGAGCTCTAGAGCCCTTGAAGTATCCCGCTAGGGCGCTGCAGTGCTCAGGAGAGAGCAGGACGCGAACCTCAGAGGACGCACAAAAGCAAGCGAGACCCCCATCATTGCTTTCCCCCAGGGCCAGATCCCCGGCAGAAGCACCCAGCGGAGACTTACAAAGACAGCGATGTCTCTGGGGGCGTTGGTGACTGTCCCAAGTGGAGAGGCTTCTTTGGAGATGTGCTGCACAGTGACAGCAGTCAGGTGGACTCGTGCTGGCAACCTGATGACCACCTGGCCCTGATGCCCTGGGAAAGGCCAGCATTTTCCTGGGGAAACATCCGGCTGCAACCAGAACGTGAGAGCAATGAAGTGTGAGAGAGTGTTGGGGCCAACACAACTGGGCACGTAGCTTGAAGCGTAGGCGCCGGTGTGTCTGTGGGGTCTATTTCAGCTTGCAAATGAGGCGCGTGTGAGGAAGTGGACAGAAGCAGGAGGCCTTCTTCCCTGCCTGGCCTTTGTCAGGGGCTCTCAGTATTGCGGAGCAGAGGAGAACACCGGTTATGAAACCATCCTCGTCAGGGCCTAGCAGAAACCTGTCGCTGCCCAGTGGCTCTGCAGGGCACCCCCCACCTCCCGCCTCCCTCCCCCAAAAGGCGCTGTTAGGGGTGAATGTGGAAATGGGGTCACCTGGGAGAAAGTCTTTCCCCCAGCTTTCACCCAAGGACTGTGGGCACGATGCAGCAGTTCAGCTCCATTCCCCTCCTCAGGGGAACCGCTCATTTCTCGCAAGCCCAGCCCTGCGTTAGAGCTTTGGTTTCCGGAACCTGATCAACACTGCGGGCTGGAGCAGTGACTGGACCACTGGACTGAGGGGAGAGCCCCTGAGGTTGTCCCCAACTTCACAGGAAGCAAGGAAACCTTCCCTCATGATTTCTGCTAGGATACCTGCAAGATAAGATGAGGAGTGCGGGGAGTGCGAAAGAACTCAAAAAACCTGCAGACCCAATCTTCTTTGCAGTCATAGGTCTCAGAAGTTCCCTGCATGTCGATGGAGGCACCTGCAAGGAAGGGAGAGCAGATGACTGCAAGAGGCCACAGACTAGGAGGGTTTGGTGCTCAGAGGCTATTTCTGACGCCGTTGGTCAACTGCGCCTCTATCAGTCCTGTCCTCACGGCCATGCTGGTAGGGGTGCCCAGCTGCGCAGGGCAGCCACGTGCTGCACGGCAGCCACGTGCCTGGTGACTGCTTCACTCACAGCGTCAGCAGGAGAAGGTCTGAGGGTTCTGGGAGACAGCAGGTGCCCACGTGAATGACAGCAGACCGAAGCTGAGGGCTTGCTGCGTGGGCAGCAAAGGGCAGCTAGGCTGTTCCCTTTCAAATGCAGTGGAGAGGAAGACAGCCCCTCCATCAGCACAGGAACACGTGTGGGGGCGGCAGCGTGGAGGCCGAGGGCAGGACCGGGAGGGAGCCGGAGGGCACCACTCTGCCACAGCCTTGCTCTTGGAGCCCGTGAAGCATTTAAGCTTTCCCACTTTGGAGAGCAGCGCCTGGAGCACAGGCTCCTTTGGGGAGTGCTGCAGACAAGGGCAGGACAAGGAGACCGGGCTGCTTGCGTCCGTACCCGAGCTTTGCAGGGCCCAGTCAGACACCTCGACGTAGACTTCTGAAGACCTCTTCAATACTGCCTGCTTCACTTCCTCAAGTTCCTGGGAAAGCCATAAAGGAACACAGAAAAGGACCACATCAGTGTTCAGCGTGGTCATTAGCGCCCGGCAAGCTAAAGGGCCAGTGTCAGAAACGCAAGGCAAGCTTTGTCCACAGAGCTGCAGGACTCTGCTGCTGATGTGAGCTGTGAAGACTGAGGAACAGTGTCTGTGTCCACGGCCACGGCCATGAGCCTGAGGTGGGCTGACGAGGGTCCCCACGCCCTCGTCCCACCCTCCACCCTCTCCAGGGCAGCCAGGAGGCGGGCTTAGGCCCTGCGAGCGATGGCCGGCCCCGTGAGCATGCCTGGGTCTCACCACTGCCTCAGGAGCCTGGCCAGAGCAGCCAGAGGGGCTGGCGTGCCAAGGGAGTCCGCTGCTGCCGGAAGCGGCCGGTTAAACTGGGGCCAGAGAAGGGCCTGTGCAGCGCAGAAGCTCACCCAGGAGGCCCCTGGGGCAAAGGCTGCGTTACTGCAGTCAGCAAGCCAACACCACCAAAAACCCCAAGGAGTTCTGCCCAGCCAAACCTCCTTGTCCTTCCCCAAACTGCAGGATCACCTGCTTCATGCTGCGGATCTCCGCCCTCAGCTGAGCCTCCTTCTCCAGGAAAAGCTGCATCATTTGGGTTTGCTCCTCCATGAAAACGGGACCGTTCCTGCAGGAACAGGAAAGCAGGTCTCGTCAGAGAGCAGCCCACCCCTCTGGGGAGCCTCTGAGCTCAGCAAGGAGGAGAGACACGTGTGCCTTCCCAGCATTGCGAGTGCTTCCCTCCGCACCAGCTTGCGCAAAAGGCAAGGGCAGGAGGGAAGTCCGGGAGCCCTGGCTCGTAGGAAAATGAGTGCAGGCAGCACGAGGCCGGCTGACCCTTCTGCACAGGCCCGATTCCAGCTCAGGAAAGATCTCTTACCGCATGGGGCTCACGTGTTCTGCAGACACGCGTGGCAGCTTCTGAAAGGGAGAAATGCTCTGTTAGAGCATCCGCTAGCAGAGCTGCCGGGGCTTCCCAGGAGAGGCTTCCCTAGGAAGACACGGCACAAGCTGCTGCTTCTTTGGGTCACTCTGCATGGAGGCAGAAGAGCCCGTGATCTCTCCAGCCACTGTCAGCAACACTCCATTGCAGGAGGTGCCCGTCCCACAGGAGTCACCAACCTCTACCAGTCCCTTTGCCCACATTGTCCACGCTGGCAGCGAGGTCCCGCAGTAAACAGCAGCTGCAATTCACATTAGCGAGAGAGTTATTTTACCGGGGTTGCTAGCGATCCCTGCAGTCATGTTGTCCCCTCCCTGTGGCCTTGGGGCTGGGGCAGCAGGTTAGCTGAGGAGGTGTGGACTGTGGGGTGCAGGGAGAGGACGTGCCTCTGACCAGAGGCCGTCAGCCCAGGCTTGAGCGGACTGCGCAGCCGTGATGTGCAGGTGTGCTCGGTGCCCCAGAGCTCCTCCCCGTTTCCCCTCACTGCTCCAGTGGGCACCGAGACCAGGCTGCACGGGCTAGGAGAGGTCCCTCTCCATGGGTCCCCCGGCATGGCCCCTGCCCTCTGGGAATCCCCGACTCGGGCTTGGAAATAGCTACGCCCACCCCTCGCAGACGTGCAGACTAAGCGAGCCGTCTGGCCCAGTGGCCAGAGCAGCAGCGTGGCTGGGAGGCTACCAGTCTTACTGCTAGTACAAAAGCCAGTGCCAGTCAAGGACGCACTCGGGAAGCACTTGGGCCACGGGAGTTTCTGCACATACTGGCCCAAAAGGAAGGCTGGCCAGCTGAAAGCTGGCATCCAGCACAGCCAGGCTGGCGCTCTCAGGTGTTTGCTCAGGAAAACTCACCAAGAGCCACTGGGAGCAACAAGAAGACGACTTGCAAGAGCCTCTTCTTCTGCAGGGCCATCTTCTGCCTGAAAAAGAGGGAGTCCTGTGGCTGTCAGTGACCCAAGTCTTGGGCAAACCCCTTCACAGGCGGATTTCCCTTTTCAGGCTGAAAAGCCACCGTTTTGGAAGCCTGCTGCTGACAGAGGGCTGACACAGCAGCGCCCAGGAGGAACACGATTTCTGTCCACACCGTTCAACAATGCTGGCAGCTCTTCCTCAAAGGACAGGCTCCAGGACACCTTCCAAATGGGAATGAAACTAATCCCAGGAAGTAAAGACGTTGAGCAAACGCAGAGTGCTTTTCAGCAGTCTTTCTGGTGTGCACCTTGCCCTGTCTTTGTCTGAGAAAGCAGGCCTCTTCTCACTTGCCATCACACAGCTCTCTCTTAGGGGTGTTTTCCCGCATAGCTGGGGACCGCAGGACCCTTGTCTGGCTTGCCTCCCAGAGCCCTCCCGGACCTGTGCAGTCTCTTGCCAGACCTGGGGAAAACCCTTGCCCTACGAAGCCTTGGTTCTGCACCCGGGCGTCTGGCTACGCAGCCATTTGTCCCACCACAGCCAAAGTTTGGGGCTCTGGCAAATGCCTGGGAGTGAGACTGCCGAGGGCCTTTGCTCTTGGCTCTCCCTGAGAACGGCCACAGCAGGAGCAGAGCCCGAGCTGATGCATCCGATGGGAGCCCCGGGCTGCTGACTGGGGAACGCCCTCTGCTCTCCCCTTTGCTTGCACTGGCCCTCAGACATCCCCGTTCTCCCCCCCCGCCCCGTCCACAGCCGAAACGTGTAGTACGTACACGGCGAAGAGGCACGTGCTCAGCAGGTGTGTCCACAGGGAGAGAAGGGCACCTGCCAGATGGCAAGTAAGGCTGAAGGCCGTCCCTGGGCAAAGGAACCAGAGAAAAGTTAGGCCTGCCTCTTGAGATCTCTCCTCTAGCATGCCCAGCCACGCGTGTTTCAGCTCCCTGCAGGGAGGCAGGCACCGAGTCCTCCGCACTCCCTGCCTGGGGCAAAGAGCAGTGCAGCCTGCACTTCTCCTGCCACCTGTGATAACTGGCCAGAGCTCTGCTACAACGCAGCCCTCCAGGTTCACCCCAGAGACTTGACAGCAATCGGCAGAGCCGAGCTTACTTGCAAAGTCTGTGGCATTGTGGTGCCACTTGGCAGGCCCTTGAGCATCTGAGCTGGGGGTGGAAGCCAATACCATCATGTTCACCTCAGTGCAGAGGTCCCTGTGGGAGGACAAAGACAAATGCTGGTTGCCCACTGTCCGCACACCACAGGAGCCGAGGCGGGCAGGAGTGGCCTGAGCCAGAGGATGGGCAGTCCCAGCAGCAGTGAGAGAAGGCGGCACAGCTGGGCTGCTTCCAGGGGTCCCCCCCCTCCTTTCCCCACCCTTTGCTTGACAGGCCTGCTGTGGGAGAAGAGGAAGCAAGCTGGCAGCAGCAGGCCTGCGCCTCAGGAAGGCCACCCGGCAGTGCAGCCCGATTCTCGCCCTGTCCCCCCTGCTCCCTGGCCCCAACCTGCCCCTCGGCAGGCACCTCTCAGCGGCCGTTCGGGGATGGGGCACAGGCTGCTGTCCCCCATTGCGGCCCCCCCCACCTCTTCCCTGGGCACAGATGGCCTTCGGTCCCCTCTCCCCCCCGTTATAGGTGCCCCCCTCAGACAGGCAGGACAGCACATCGCTGTCCCGAGGGGGCCAGTCTCGGGTCCCAGGGGCCTGGCCTCCCCGGGCGGCAAAATCTCCCCGTGCAGCAGGGCTGGGCTCCGAGCCCTGCAGCACGAGGCTACCGCCTCCCCAAAAGGCCCTGCTGCGCACGGGCGTTTGGCCAGCAGAGCGAGCCAGGCTTTCAGCAGAGACCCATCCCCACAGAAGGGTGGCTCTTCTTCAGAAAACCTCTGTTGGCTTCCCCGTGCTGCCACCCTGGGCTCCTGACGCCCCAGGCAGGAGCAGCCCGCTTCGTACCTGCTCGACCCCGCTACCTCCCCTGCCGCCTCGTGGTCGGCCACCGTCCCCAAGGAGCCTTTGGAGGTCCCTTGGCGTCTTCTCTGGGGCGCCTTTCTCCTTCCCATCTCTGGGCAAAGGCTGGCTCCCTGCTCAGCCCCAGCAGTGTGTCCTGCCCAGGAAAAACAAGCTCTGGCACAGCCCTGCGCCGCCCCCAGCAGGAGCGCACCTGCTCAGGGCAACAGCCACACAGCAATGGTGGGCTCCTTCCCCGCGCCGCAGGGCTGTGTGGGCGGACAGCTGTGACCTCACAATGGCAGCTCTGATGTCACACTGGGGCTCCCCAGGGCTGAGCAGGGCGGGGAGAGCCTGTGGGCTCCCCTGGGGGCAACACGGCTGCTGCCCTCCCGCGCAGCAGGACCTCATGCCCGTGGGTCCCCGGACCCTGCCATTCTCCCGTGCCGGGCGGCTGCCTGGCCTGTCCTGCCGGGCAGGGTTCCGGCTCTGCTGGGCATCCCTGGGAAACCAGAGTGAGTCCTGGAAAGGGGGCTTTGCTCTCGCCCCATGGCACAGCTGCTTCCAGCAGCTTCCTCCAACAACCCCCAGGGAATGCTCCTGCTACCCTGACCCCCTCCCAGTGCGACATGCTGTTAGACAGCTGTCAGGAACATGGGGTTCTAACCCTCCCCGTTCCTGGAATGCTCCGGAAAGAACGGCTCCGTCCCCTGCCTGCCACAAAACCTCCCGTGAGGACTGCCATGAGCTGAGGACCCCCAGCCCCAGCCTCCCTCTTACCTTTAGCCCCTTTGCCCAGTTCATGGCTCGCAGAGGCCTCAGCACCCTCAGCACCCGGAGGATCGTCACCACTGGGATGGCGCTGGACCTGAGGAGGAATGCAGAGCTGCGGAGGGGCCATTCCCCTGCCCAGGCCAGCCTGGCACAGCCCCAGCAAGCAGCCAGGGAGGCCCCGCTGGGACCAGGGCTGAGGGGCGAGGGATGGCAGAGACACGCGGATGTCACTAAGCCATCATCACCCCACATAGGGCCAGGGGACATGGGCAGCTGGAGAAAGCTGGTCAGGCATCGGCTCGGTTCTGAGCTGGTCAGGCACGGCTCGGGGACTTGGTCCCTCAACAGCCCTGGGGCGGACAAGGCATGCGGGGCTTCTCACGGCTCCATCGCCTGGGGACCCTATCCTGCTACGACCTCTACCTCTGCAGCCAGGCAGGAAGCTGACTTCAGCTGGAAATCTGTACAGGCTGTAAAGGCTGGAGACAAAACACTTCTCAGCCATTCAGCAAAGAAAAGAGGAGAAGAGTAAAGAAACTAGCAGCCTAGGCTCTCATCTGCGGAGTTACCACTAAACCGTGGCAGGAAATAATGCATACTGCTACAGTAAAATGAACCCTCAAAAATAACTTCTTTAACCAGGACCAGTCGGGCAACCATGAGGTTAATTTGTGCCAAATTTCTTCAAACCCTGAAGATATATCATCCTCTTATGCTCGTTTCACTGTGTTAACTTGCTGTTTTATAATCCCCAAATCTATATTTATTCGCCCTCTTTCCTCAATACACATACAACAACGAGCATTGACAACTACACATACTCCACCATGAGAGGCCAACATCACATCTAAAGCCATTCCATTTTGCATAGTTACTCGTAATACCTCTGTAACTTCTCTTTGTAAGGTTTCTATTGCATCAGAGGTGGCATTTCCAATCTTCTCTATAACCGCTGATATATTTGCTATGGCCTTCTCTAATTCACTAGCACCCAGCCATGGAATAAACCACCTAGCAAACAAATGAAAGGCTGTAGGCCGAATTAATAAGGGATTAGGCTTGTTATTATCAAGTGCCTCCCTCTTCTTCTTCCCTATGGGTGTCCTTATCCATCCCTGTCGTGCCATTCGCCGGAACGGAGGGAAGAAGCAGTCACTCAATATGAGGGATCAGCAAACTTCGTTTATTAAAGCACGGTTACACCTTTTATAACAGTCTTAATTAGCTCATACATATTGCAAAAGCCAAGCTCCTTATTGGTTAGGCATCTCAAGGTCTATGTTTGCATACACATCTTATCACTGCACATAACTCTCATTTCTTTTAACCACAAGTTCCTTATTTAGCTTTTGTTGGAATAAACAAGGGCAGACTGTCTTTGTTATCTATTAGTTCTCACGGGGGCTGCTCCCGGTATTTCTTGAGATCCTGATGACTTGTTATCTATTAGTTCTCACAGGAGCTGCTCTCGGTATTTCTTGAGACCCTGATGAGTCAACATTTCGATGTTGATATGCCCTCGCTCGGCTAGCCAGCTCTCCACAATTCCCCCGTTTTTATTTTGTGCCAGCCAAGCGTTATTGGTAACTTGCGTTATAAGCCGCTTAATACATGACAAAGCACAGCTAAGCATTAAAAGCCCTACAATAACTATTACTAAGACCAATACTAAGCTTTGAATTAGCCCCTTTAGCCACCCTCCTAGGCCTAACCAATTAGTTAGGCCTTCTAGCCCAAAAAATCCAACGTCTTTCTGTATTTTCTGTGAGTGTTCCATCAGTTGCTTAATCTCCCTGTGTATGGAGCTAGAGTTATCTTCCAAATCCATGCAACACATCCCGTCAAAATCTTCACACCTGTGGCCGTGAGCTAAAAGCAGAAAGTCAATAGCCATGCGGTTCTGCAAAACAGCGTGCTGCACAGAGTCTAACTCTGTTGCTATTGTAGACAGTACCCTGCTAGTTAAATTAGCTTGCTTGACAACCCAACATGAAAGTGTCTCTAAATTTCGGTGTGCGCGGGCCGCCGCTACGCCCGGAACAAAAAAAGAAGCGAAAACTACCTCCCATTTACTCCAAAGATTGACATTGTCGTTGCGAGTATTATCCAATACCTGCGCCACCTCTCTGCGCCATCTTACGGGGTTGTTCTTTTTAGGATGATGACGCGGCAGAGCAAGACTCAGACGACCAATTGTACAGGGGCCCCCTTCAGGCTCGGAGGGGATTCCATTCCAAGCCCGGTTACCACAGATGAAGAAAAGCCCAGCAGGGAGTCGTCTTGGGTATAATGTGCCCGGGGCTGCATGAGACCGGTTTCTAAGGATGTGGCTACACCAATGTTCCCAGTTGGACTCATTTCCAATTGGGGACACGGGTGTGGGTATTATGGCACTACACGGTAGGGAAGATGGCTCCCCGGCACAATGGTCGGAGCTCGCACTCATATACAGACAATAAGAAGCATTCAGCGAGTCTACCAGTTCTACTTCTTGCGGAGGCGGCCCTATTGGGAGGCTATCGTCCCACTTGTCATAGTTATCAAGCCACTCGCTCACGTTGTTTTGCGTCCACTTAAGGCGGCTTATATTCCATAACCCGCGATGGAGTAACGACGCGATCTCAATGTGAGTATGATCGTCCTCCCTTATTGCATATTTTAGCAGAGTATATATAGACTCGCAGCAAAGCATGCATATTCAACAACGCTATGATTGGTCCAGCTCCCCTGTTCACGTACAACGTCCCCCAACCGATTGGCTAAGACCCTCTGTTCACGCGCCTCTGTTTAACTCTTCTCCCGGGCAGGGTGATGTCACCTTTCTTGTTTACTTAGATCTTTTCTCCCTCAGTCTGGGTGCTTAGTTCAAACCCTGGGTTGCTCACCAGAACCAAACCATGCCTTTTCTCATTTAAGAATCTCTCCACAATTCCCCCTTCTTCTTTTTGAGCAACCCAGGCTTGGTGCACAATTTTCATGAGCATGCGCTGTAGACAAGAGAAGATACATAATACAACTGATATTATAACAACTACAATGAGCAATATAAGCAAGCTAGTTTTCACAATCATAGCTATCCAACTTTTGATTCCCCAACCTGATAGTATTTGATTCAACCATCCCCATTCATCATCTTTTCTCAGCTTTTGCATTCCTTGAGATAATTCTCTGATGCTTTGGTGTACTGATTTGGAGTGGTCTGAGAGGTTCATACAACACATCCTGTCAAAAGTCTTCACACCCATGACATGCGTTAATAACAAAAATCTATGGCAGCCTTATTCTGGAGTGTAGCGTTAGATTGTTTAGCAAGCCAATATCCTAATTTATTAAGCGTGGTTAAAGCGTGTGCTGCTGCTACTCCTAGTGCAAAAAAAAACAATGCAAAATTGTTTGTGTAGTACACACAGCTATCTATCATGAGTGATCGTACAAGTTCTAGCTCTTGCGGCTCGGCATGGAGGGGTGGTAGATATGCAGCCCATCCATCCCGGCTATCAGCAAGAGTTGCAGAGCCATTACCTAGGAATTGCGTTTGTAAGTTGGAAGGCCATTGGTCAGACAGAAGACCGACTAGACAGGTGGAAAATGGATTCTCGGGTGATGCTGTGGATAGGCGGATGGAATCTTGACCGGTCATATTTGCCAAAGCCACCCAGACATTCCTTTGAAACTGCAAGGGTGATCAAGCCCTGCCGTTTCTGCATCCAAAAGAAGGATGCAACTACTTATTAGCAAGCTCTTAAGATTCTTTGGGCCCATTCTGTTGCGCCATCTCCTGGTCTTGGTCTGTCCGTCGTCTTTCCAATGCTGGTTTTATCGCTCTGCTCGGGACCCACACTGGGCCTGTTCCTGTAGAGACACACATGTACCCTCGACCATTAAAAATGACTGGCACTGGTCCCACCCATGCTCCGGTGGTCGGGTCTTTATAATGTACCATAAATTTAGGTAGAGTAGTGGTACTATTCAGCTTAATGTTTTGATGGTGTATCACTACTGGCGGTTCCTCTTGATCGCCCATAAGACACAAGTAATTTAGCGTAAACAATACTCTGTGTAATCGCTGTTGTGCATCTGTGTCTTCACCCTTTTGCTTATTTAGATAATCTTTTAGCACTTGATGGGTTCGCTCAACCAAGCCTTGCCCAGTTGGTGAGTGGGGTATTCCTGTTGCGTGCTTAATTCCCCATTTCAGTAGAAAAGTTCTTACCTTTTGACTAATGTATGCAGGCCCGTTGTCTGTTTTAATCTGTTTGGGCACTCCTAACACGGCAAAGCATGCAAGTAAATGCTTGCATACATGATGCGCTTTTTCCATCCACTGATTTCGTTTTAATACTTGCCACATTTTCTCTTTTGGTTGTTGCGAATGTATACGACCATTATAGCCTATTAATGCTTCTTGGATGGAAGTTGAGTTACGCAACCACCATTCTAAATCGGCACCATTCACTGGAATACTGACATCATCACGTTCCGTTCCACTGATCTCTATGATTCTTGTTCTGCCCCTCCTGATCAACTCCCCTATTGCCTCCGGTCTTGTTTGAATGCTAGACTTGGGTTGTACTCTTAAAAAGACTCATTTTAAAATCTTAAACATGTCTCCTGATGATTTGTCACCGGCACAGGTGGGGCGGGGGGGCGGGGGAGAATTTCCCCCTTTCCTGTTTGCCACTGACACATAACTGCATACGACGATTCAACAGTATTACAAATTAACAGAGAAATAGGCAACTCCAAGAGCAGTTGCACACCCATTGAATGTCTCCTAGTAAAGTCTGTACGTCTGTCAATGTCCTCAATTGAGTCGTTAAGTCTGTCTTTTGCGGGCGAATTTTCGCGTCTGAAATAGACCATCGTCAAGACGTTGCAGCACTGTTCGTAGCACTTTGTCTGTATCAGAGGAGGAACCGAAGGGGGGGGGGGGGGGTGTAGCAGCGCCTGGCGAGCGGGAGGCAGCGGAGGAGCCGAAGGTGGGGGGGGGGGGGGGGGGGCGGCGGGGTCGGTCCCGTCCCGTTCCGGTCCCGTCGTGTCCCGTCCGGTGCCGGCGGGGCGATGCCGTTCCCGGGCGGGCTGTGGTGGCTGCTGTGCTGCCGGCAGGGCTTCACGCTGCTGCGGCGGGACTACGGCGAGGCGGGCCGAGAGGCGGCGCGGGCCGAGGCCGGGCCCAGCATGGGCGACCGCGGAGCGGCGGCGACGGCGGGGGGGGGGGGGGGGGGCAGAGGAGGAGCCGAAGGCATAGGTCGTCAGGTTTCTCCTCCCGGCTGCGATGGCGACTGCAGCCGCACCCCCGGCATCTCGGGTGTCGCCGGAGCAGGGTCGGCGCCCGCGCGGACCTCGGCAACAGTTTTACACGTAATTCCAGGCATCCCTTTCACCGCCGGCCGCCCGAAGAACCGTGCCCACGCACCAGGTTTCGTTTCCGTGCTCTCCGGACCCAGCATTTGAGCGGCAGCACAGGCTACTTCTGTCTCTGCTTTCATGGCCTTTAAAGTCTCTAACACCGCGCGCAACAACTCGCGAACAGCCTTTATCTCCTTCTCCTCTTTCTCACTCCCGGTTATCATTTTTTCCCACATTGTATCACCGAAAGATCGCCACTCCATGGGGGAAAACAACATATGAGTATCTTTAAAATGCCCCCACCGTTGTCCCAACTTAATCCGCTTAATCAGCTGTTTCGGCGCTGTCTCAATCTCTCTCTTAGAGAGAATACTTGCGAGCAGCCTAACAGATCAGGAAGTTCCTTTTTCAAGTCTATTCCTTCAGTGCTCCGCTTCTCTAAGAAGCATTTGAGCAAATTATACGCCGCTTGTCTGTTCATACCTCTATCAGCGCGCTGTTGCAGCCTTTGCAGACTTCGGCGGCGCGTGGCAGGCGGGACAGCCTCTCTAGGTGCTCCCGGGCGCGGGGAAGATATCCCTTTCGCCTCCTGCGCTGCTTACAAGACCGCACTCAACTTCTCCGCCGACCGTGGCTCCCGGACTCCGCTATCGGGTCGCCGGGGTCCCTGTTCGGGCGCCAATTTGTCGTGCCATTCGCTGGAACGGAGGGAAGAAGCAGTCACTCAATATGAGGGATCAGCAAACTTCGTTTATTAAAGCACGGTTACACCTTTTATAACAGTCTTAATTAGCTCATACATATTGCAAAAGCCAAGCTCCTTATTGGTTAGGCATCTCAAGGTCTATGTTTGCATACACATCTTATCACTGCACATAACTCTCATTTCTTTTAACCACAAGTTCCTTATTTAGCTTTTGTTGGAATAAACAAGGGCAGACTGTCTTTGTTATCTATTAGTTCTCACGGGGGCTGCTCCCGGTATTTCTTGAGATCCTGATGACTTGTTATCTATTAGTTCTCACAGGAGCTGCTCTCGGTATTTCTTGAGACCCTGATGAGTCAACATTTCGATGTTGATATGCCCTCGCTCGGCTAGCCAGCTCTCCACAGATCCCGTCCCTCTGAGCTCAGTCATTACCTTAATCCCGGGAACTATTATTCCTAATGTCCAAGAACCCGACCGCCAAGGACACAGGCTCTTACGAGCTTTATTTCCACACAACCAATACCACCCCGTACCTTTGGGTACCTGCCAATACTTTCCTCAATACTGTTCCCGTCCTTTTTGTCGCTGTAATTGCATATACCAATCACACTGTGAATAATTTCCTACTGAGAAGTTCCCAAGGGTAGTCGATTTATAATCTGTGATACGTTTGACTTTCTCTTGTAATCTGGGGGTCCTAATCTCCCAGACTTGGGGGTTTACATTGTAATTTTTGAAATGGGCATCCGGTCTATGCCAAACATTGTCCCAAGTGGTATTGAAAGGAAGCGGAAGGCCTCTTACAATATACTATTTACCATAGTACCACGTCCTGGCAACTTAGAACAAAACCAACAATCGCTTGCATTAGTTGCAGAAGCAATCCCTGCTACCAGTTGTACACAAACATTTTCTTTTCATGGAATTTCCACCCCTTGTCCCACACTTCCCAAACTCACAATTAACACATACACTACAGTTGTTAGTTAGTGTTTTAGTACAAGCTTTAACGGAGCCGTTTCTTCAGAGGTTCATGGTTTTGGTGCTTTCTTAATCTGAGACTAGTGGATCCATGGTCCTTTTCCTTCTAACTTGACTGCTGTGCGAGTAGTTAACAAAACCTGAAATGGTCCTGTCCACTTCTCTTGTAGTGGTTCAGAAGTCCAGGATTGGACGTATATCCAGTCTCCAGGCTGGAACGGATGTGCTGGGGAATCAAGGCTCAAAGATTTGTTCAAAACTACATATTTATTCAATTCCTGTCAAACTCTCCTGAGAGCAATTAGGTAGCTTTGCATATCACTTTCCCCTTGGATCCGCATCTCTCCTGGTAATCCAGGTGTTTGGCATGGTTGTCCGTACGGCATCTCGTACGGGCTAAGATGCTGTCTGCCTCGAGGTTGGACCCTAATTCTCAACAAAGCTGAAGGTAGGGCCTGTGTCCCATTCCTTGAGGGTTCTTGGCATAACTTGCTTCACTGAGTTTTAAGGGTAGAATTCATTCTTTCTACTTTACTACTAGGCCAGGGCCTAGCAGGGGTATGCAAATCCCAACTAATATTTAACAATCTGCTTATTTCAGTAACTTCCTTGGCTATCAAATGTGGACCTCTCTCCGATGACATCCCTAAAGGTATTCCAAATCTTGGAATTACTTCCTTTAACAATACTTTTACCACACCTCTTGCTTTGTTGCTGTGACGTGGAAAGGCCTCAGGCCAACCTGTGTATGTATCCACGAGGACCAGCAAATACTTTAGCCCTCCTTTTCTTGGCAATTCAGTAAAATCTATTTGCCAGTATTCTCCGGGTGCTTGTCCTTCAGCTGTTTTTCCCAACTGAATTTTATTCTCTGTGTGTTTTGGACTGTTCCTACAACATATTTCACACCTTTCTGTGATTGTTGTAACGGTTTCTATCACATTACTACCTAAAAACGAAGAACTGACTTTTGCAAATGCTTTAACAAATTCTCTGTTCCCCAGTGCACAGCGTTGTGCTCTTCCCTCACCAGACTATTCATAAGAGAATAGGGTACCACCACTAAGCCTGAAGGTGTAACTGCCCATCCGTCTTCCTGCTTTTCCGCCTCTAGGGTCCCAATTAATTTTAAATCATACTTGTCATAAATAGGGTTTTTCTGGAGAGAGATTCTCTTTTGTGGTATTACAGCCAGTGCCTCCTTCTCTGAGCCTTTTTCTGCAGCTCGCTTTGCAGCCAGATCAGCTACCTTATTTCCTCTTCCTTGAGGGGTTTGTCCTGATCGATGGGCTTTGCAATGCACAATAGCTACAGCAACAGGGACTTTTATACCCTCAAGTAAACTCAAAATTTCTTCTTTATGCTTTATCTCCATCCCTTGCGCAGACAGCAATCCTCTCTTTCCAAATGGCTCCACGCGCATGCACTACTCCGAAGGCGTATCTGGAATCAGTCCAAATCTCGCTGAGGAGACCAGCTCCAGTGCAGCTAGGTCCGCACTGGGGAAAGGGATCGGAGGCGGAAAAAAAGGGATCGGAGGCGAAAAGGGCCGGCAAGGGGCTCTCTCTGGGGGCTTTCGAAGGCGGAGGAAGCGCCCAGCTCATCCTCGTACTCCTACCGGAGTGGGCAGCGTGAGGGAGGGCTGCTGACGCGGCAGGGGCGCAGCCTGCAGCACGGGCAGCAGTTCAAAAAGAGCTGTGAAGGAGCGCAGCGAATCTCGCCGGGCACCGAGCGTGTGGGCAGCCGGGGGGCGGCACCCGGGAGCCCCGCACGAGGGCGGCCCCCCCTGAGTGGGCACAGTAACTGGGCTAAGAGGGCGCGACAGGTCGCACGGAAAGGTGCTGCTGCCCTACCAACGTGGTCAGGGAGTCATGGTAACCACCCGGCAGAAGACCGTGGCCCCAAAGAACCGTGCACGCACCAGCTCTGATGCTGCTTCGCAGACAGAGCTGTCGTGTGAGCATGTTGCCACCCAGGCACTGGGCTGCAGGGTGTGCCCTACTCTCACACCAGTGTCAGAAGGTAATAGTAAGCATGCCTGTGGCAGGTGTGCCCAGGTTGAGGAGCTCCTACGCTTAGTGATGGAACTCAAGGAGGAGGTAATTAGGTTGTGGGACGTCAGGGAATGCGAGAGGGAGATTGATGCGTGGAGTCATACCCTGTCAACCATTACAGAAACCCAACAGGCAGCCAGAGCCACTGCTGTAGAGAAATCCTACTCCCCTCCCCAACGGGCTGAACAGGGTAGCTTAGAGGAAAGCGGACAATGGCAAGGTGTTCCTGCCCGACGCAACAGGCGCCGCAGGCACATCAGTCTGCCAACCACTATACCGTCTGAGGTCCCATTGAATCATAGAATGAATCATAGAATGGTTTAGGTTGGAAGGGACCTTGAAGATCATCGAGTTCCAACCCTCCTGCCATAGGCAGGGACACCTCTCACTAGACCAGGTTGCCCAAAGCCACGTCCAGCCTGGCCTTGAACACCTCCAGGGACGGGGCTTCAACAACCTCTCTGGGCAACCTGGTCCAGTGCCTCACCACCCTTAAAGTGAAAAACTTCTTCCTAATGTTTAATCTAAACCTGCCCTCTTCCAGCTTAAAGCCGTTCCCCCTCATCCTATCACTACATGCCCTAGTAAAAAGTCCTTCCCCAGCTCTCCTGTAGGCCCCCTTTAGGTACTGGAAGGCCGCAATAAGATCTCCCCGGAGCCTTCTCTTCTCCAGGCTGAACAGCCCCAACTCTCTCAGCCTCTCCTCATAGGAGAGGTGCTCCATCCCTCTGATCATCCTCGTGGCTCTCCTCTGGACACGCTCCAGCAGGTCCATGTCCTTCTTATGTTGGGGACTCCAGAGCTGGATGCGGTACTCCAGGTGGGGTCTCACGAGAGCGGAGTAGAGGGGCAGAATCACCTCCCTTGACCTGCTGGCCACACTTCTTTTGATGCAGCCCAGGATACGGTTGGCCTTCTGGGCTGCGATTGCACACTGCTTGCTCATGTCGAGCTTCTCATCAATCATCACCCCCAGGTCCTTCTCCACAGGGCTGCTCTCCAGCCATTCTCCACCAAGCCTGGATTTGTGCTTGGGATTGCCCCGACCCAGATGTAGGACCTTGCACTTGGCCTTGTTGAACTGCATGAGGTTGGCTTGGGCCCACCTCTCCAGCCTGTCCAGGTCCCTCTGGATGGCATCCCTCCCCTCCAGCGTGTCTGCCTCGCCAAACAGCTTGGTATCATCAGCAAACTTGCTGAGGGTGCACTCTACCCCACTGTCCATGTCGCTAACAAAGATGTTGAATAGTACAGGTCCCAGTACCAACCCCTGAGGAACACCACTCGTCACTGCTCTCCACTTGGACACCGAGCCATTGACCGCAACCCTTTGAGTGCGACCATCCAGCCAGTTCTTTATCCACCGAGTGGTCCATTTATCGAATCCATGTCTCTTCAATTTAGAGACCAGGATATCGTGTGGGACAGTGTCAAATGCTTTGCACAAGTCCAGGTAGATGACATCAGCAGATCTTCCCTTGTCCACTGCCGCTGTAATCCCTTCGTAGAAGGCCACCAAATTTGTCAGGCATGACTTGCCCTTGGTGAAGCCATGTTGGCTCTCGCCAATCACCTCCTTGTTTTCTGTGTGCCTCAGCAGAGTTTCCAGGAGGATCTGCTCCATGATCTTGCCAGGCACAGAGGTGAGACTGACTGGCCTGTAGTTCCCCGGGACTTCCTTGTTTCCCTTTTTGAAAATAGGGGTTATGTTTCCCCTTTTCCAGTCGGCAGGAACCTCGCCAGACTGCCACGACTTCTCAAATATGATGGCTAGTGGCTTCGCGACTTGATCTGCCAGTTCCCTCAGGACCCGCGGATGTATCTCATCAGGTCCCATGGACTTGTGCACCTTCAGGTTCCTCAGGTGGTCTCTCACTTTATCTTCATCTACAGTGGGCGGTGCTCCGTTTTCCCAATCCTCTCCTTTGCAATCTGCGTCTTGGGCAGTGCGGCTGCTGTCCTTGTCAGTGAAGACTGAGGCAAAAAAGTCATTGAGTACCTCAGCTCTGTCGCTGTCCCGGGTGACCAGTTCTTGCGTATCCTTCCGGAGAGGGCCTACATTTTCCCTAGTCTTTCTTTTCTCACTGACATACCTATAGAAGGATTTTTTGTTTGTCTTAATGTCCCTGGCCAGATTTAGTTCTAGCTGGGCTTTAGCTTGTCTAACCCGCTCTCTGGCTGCTCGAACGATTCCTCTGTAATCCTCCCAGGCTACCCGCCCCTGTCTCCACTCCCTGTAGGCCTCCTTTTTTCTTTTGGTCACTTCCAGGAGCTCCTTGTTCATCCACGCAGGCCTCCTGGCTTTTCTGCCTGCCTTCCTCTTTGTAGGAATGCATTGCTGCTGTGCTTGGAGGAGGTGGTCCTTGAATATTAACCAACTTTCTTGGACCCCTCTTCCTTCCAGCGCTTCATCCCACGGCACCATACCAAGCAGATTCTTCAAGAGGCCAAAGTCGGCTCTCCTGAAGTCCAGGGTCGTCAGCCTGCTGCGCACCTTCTTCATTGCCTTGAGGATTTCAAACTCGACCATGTCATGGTCACTACAGCCCAGGACATTGCAGAACAAATATAGTGCTCTGCAAGAGGAACCGAGCAACAGTGAGGATGATAATCCTCCCAGTACGGAGGTGCCATCGAGGCCTCGTCGCACCACCCCCCGACTTAAAACTGCCTCAGCAAAAACCAAAAGACGGGTCATTGTAATAGGTGACTCAGTTCTGAAGGGCACGGAGGGCCCGATTTGTAGACCAGACCCGCTATATAGGGAGGTTTGCTGCCTCCCTGGGGCCCGGGTTGATGATGTTAAGAGGAAGCTTCCCTCCCTAGTACGGCAATCCGACTATTACCCCCTTCTAGTTTTTCAGGTAGGAAGTGACGACGTAGTGAGAAGAACGCTGAGGGCAATGAAGAAAGACTTCAGGGCCTTGGGACGACTGGTTAAGGGATCGGGAGCACAAGTCGTGTTCTCCTCTATCCCTCCGGTTGCGGGGAATGATGAGGGGGTAAACAGGAAAGGCCAGCAGGTCAATGACTGGCTCCGAACCTGGTGCTACCAGCAAGGTTTTGGGTTCTTTGATCATGGCCTGATTTATAGAACACCAGGGCTGCTGGTAGCAGACGGGAAAAGCCTGTCTCGCAGGGGGAAGAGGGTTCTAGGACTAGAGTTAGCGGGGCTTATTGAGAAAGCTTTAAACTAGATTGGAAGGGGGATGGGGATGTAACTGGGCTCATCCGAGAGGCACCTGAGTGTAGTAGCTCAGCACTTGTGGGGCAGGATGTTGGAACTGTTAAGGATCGGAAGGCCCACCACCTCTCTAGGGCTACACACTCGTTGGCCTCTCTGAAATGCCTATACACCAATGCACGCAGCATGGGGAACAAGCAAGAGGAGTTAGAGATCTGCGTGCGGTCACAGGGCCATGATCTCATTGCAATTACCGAGACATGGTGGGATAGCTCGCATGACTGGAATGCTGTCATGGAGGGCTATGTTCTCTTTAGGAAAGATAGGACGGCAAGGCGAGGTGGGGGAGTTGCTCTTTATGTGAAAAAGCAACTGGAATGTATCGAGCTCTCCCTGGGGGCTGATGATGAGCAAGTTGAGAGCTTGTGGGTAAGGATTAAGGGGCAGGGTAACATGAGAGATACCGTGGTGGGTGTTTATTACAGGCCACCTGATCAGGATGGGGAAGTTGATGAGGCCTTCTACAGACAGGTGAGAACCGCCTCACAATCACAGGCCTTGGTTCTCATGGGGGACTTCAGCTTCCCTGATATCTGTTGGGAAGGCTACACAGCTAGGAATGCACAGTCCAGGAGGTTCCTCCAGTGCATTGATGATAACTTCTTGACTCAGGTGGTGGAAGAGCCCACAAGAAGAGGTGTACTACTGGACCTAGTACTGACAAACAAAGAGGGACTGGTGGAGGATGTTAAGGTCGGGGGCAGACTTGGCTGTAGTGATCAGGAGAATATAGAGTTCAGCATTAAGTGCAGTATGAACAAAATGACAAGTAGGGTTGAAATGTTGGACTTCAGGAGGGCTAACTTTGATCTCTTCAAGAAATTGGTGGGAGAAATCAAATGGGAGAGGGCTCTAGAGGGTAGAGGGGGCTCAAGAGAGCTGGCTGATATTCAAGCACCACCTCCTCCAAGCTCAGGATCGGTGCATCCCTAAGAGCAAGAAATCAGGCAAGGGAAGGAGACCTGCATGGCTGAGCAGGGATCTTCAGAAAAAGCTCAGGTGGAAGAAAGGGGTTTACAGGATGTGGAAAAGGGGGCTGACAACTTGGGATGAGTACAAGAATGCTGTCAGGGTATGCAGGGAAGAAACGAGAAAAGCCAAGGCAGCTTTGGAATTGAACCTGGCGAGGGATGTCAAGACCAATAGGAAGGGTTTCTTCAAGTATATAGGAGGCAAAAGGAAAACCAGGGAAAATGTGGGCCCGCTCTTGAACGAGATGGGTGCTGTGGTGACGGATGATGCAGAGAAGGTGGAGCTGCTGAATGCCTTCTTTGCTTCTGTCTTCACTGCTCAGGCCAGCTCTCGAAAGTCCCAGACTTTGCAAGTAACAGAGAAAGTCTGGAGGAAGGAAAACTTTCCCTTGGTTGAAGAGAAACAAGTTAGAGAACAATTAAGTAAACTGGACACCCACAAGTCCATGGGGCCTGATGGGATGCACCCGCGAGTGCTGAGGGAGCTATCAGAAATCATTGCTGGGCCACTCTCCATCATCTTGGAAAGGTCCTGAAGAACAGGGGAGGTGCCTGAGGACTGGAGGAAAGCCAATGTCACTCCAGTCTTCAAAAAGGGCAAGAAGAATGACCCGGGACACTACAGGCCGGTCAGCCTCACCTCCATCCCTGGAAAGATGATGGAACAGCTCATTCTGGGGGTCATCTCTAAGCATCTGGAGGAAAAGAAGGTTCTCAGAAGTAGTCAACATGGATTCACCAAAGGAAGTCATGGCTTACTAATCTAATAGCCTTCTATGATGGCGTGACTGGATGGGTGGATGAAGGGAGGGCAGTGGATGTTGTCTACCTTGACTTCAGCAAGGCCTTCGACACTGTCTCCCACATCATCCTCACAGACAAGCTTAGGAAGTATGGGTTAGATGAATGGACAGTTGGGTGGATTGAACAGTGGTTGACAGATAGAGCTCAGAGGGTTGTGGTTAGTGGTGCAGAGTCCAGTTGGAAGCCAGTAACTAGTGGTGTCGCTCAGGGGTCAATACTGGGTCCAGTCCTGTTCAATATATTCATCAATGACCTGGATGAAGGGGTAGAGTGTTCCATCAGCAAGTTTGCTGATGATACAAAACTGGGAGGGGTGGCTGACACGCTGGAAGGCTGTGCTGCCATACAGCGTGACCTGGACAAGCTGGAGAGTTGGGCAGAAAAAAACCTGATGAGGTTCAATAAAGGCAAGTGTAGGGTACTGCATCTGGGGAGGAATAACCCCATGCGTCAATACAGGTTGGGGGCTGACCTCCTGGAGAGCAGCTGTGTGGAAAGGGACCTGGGAGTCCTGGTGGACAACAGGATGACCATGAGCCAGCAATGTGCCCTGGTGGCCAAGAAGGCCAATGGCATTCTGGGGTGCATCCAGGTGAGTGTGGCCAGCAGGTCGAGGGAGGTCATCCTCCCCCTCTGCTCTGCCCTGGGGAGGCCGCATCTGGAGCACTGTGTCCAGTTCTGGGCTCCCCGGTTCAAGAAGGACAGGGAACTGCTGGAGAAGGTCCAGCTACAAAGATGATGAGGGGATTGGAGCATCTTTCTTATGAGGAAAGGCTCAGGGACTTGGGGCTTTTTAGTCTAGAAAAAAGAAGACTCAGGGGGGATCTTATCAATACTTATAAATACTTAAAGGGAGGGTGCCAGGTAGGTGAGAAGAGTCTTTCTTCAGTGGTGCCCAGTTATAGGACTAGAGGTAACGGGCACAAACTGGAGCACAGGAAGTTCCATCTTAACATGCGGACGAACTTCTTTACTCTGAGGGTGGCAGAGCACTGGCACAGGCTGCCCAGAGAGGTTGTGGAGTCTCCCACACTGGAGACATTCAAAACCCGCCTGGACGCCGTCCTGTGCAACCTGCTGTAGGTGTCCCTGCTGTGGCAGGGGGGTTGGACTTAGATGATCTCCAGAGGTCCCTTCCAACCCTGATCATTCTTTGATACTGTGATTTTTCAGGTGGGATTGAAATGGAGGAGCAGGTTTTATGCGTGAGGGAGGAGGTTCTGTGTCTGGACGGTGAGACAGTGGATCTTGTATTTGGAGCACTTTGGGGGCTCTCTCCTCTATCTTCCGTCCATGGCAATACCACTTTCTCACTGTTTCTCGCTGCGCACCCCCCCTCAGGGGGAGTAGGGGGTGGGGGGGGTGGGGTGTCCAGCCAGTACAGGTTTCAAGACCTTAAAGGATCCTCGTAGAATGATTGGTTGTTACCGTATGATTCTTTCAGCTTCCCGTAGAGCTAGGCTAACCGCAAAGAGACCCTTCTCCCAAACTGAGTAATGTTTTTCTGCATCTTTGAAACTGCACGAATAAAACCCAAAAGGGTGAGTCGGGCCCTCCGGTCCGCGTTGCCACATATGTAGGGATAGTCCGTGAATTGCAAAACCCCACTCGGTTTGGAGCGGATCTGTTGGGTGTATCGGCCCTAAGGCCTGATACACCCCAGCGTCAAAGATTAACAACTTTAAGGCTTCTTCATGAATGGGGGCCCAGTCCCAGGTAGCCCTTTCATGTGTTAAATCATAGAGGGGGTGGGCGATGACAGAAAAATCGGGAATGGGTTTCCTCCAAAATACTAGCAAGCCTAGCGCATGTTGCAGTTCCTTCTTATTTTCAGACATTTTTACCTGCTTGAGGGTAGTTAAAGTTTCACGGGGAATACACACTGTCCCTCCCCTCCACCAAATACCCAGGAATTTTACCTCAGAAGATGGGAGTTGTACCTTTTCAGCTGGAATTTGGAGCCCTAAATTTTCTAGGTGGGTGATTATCTCTGTCTGGGTCTGTCCCACCGTGGTGGCGTCAGGGCCACCAACCAGTACATCGTTGATATATTGATATACTTTAACCCCTTCTCCAGAAGTAATTTGGGCCAGTTCTTGTGCCAGCGCGTAGTGAGCAATGGTAGGTGAGTGGCGATATCCCTGGGGAAGATGTGTAAAAGTGAATTGCATGCCTTCTCATGTAAAGGCAAAACGATCTCAGTCTGCTTCTTGCAAGGGAACCATAACAAACATGTCGTTCACATCAATTGTTCCTAAAATTTGGTGGGCTTGCTCTTGTATGGTCGGAATCAATTCGGCTGTGTTAGGTACTGCCACTGTCAAGGGGCCTGTGTAGGCATTTAGACGCCGGTAGTCAATTGTCAATCGCCACTTCCCTTTGTGTTTATGCACTGGCCACACCGGGGAATTATAAGGGGAGTGTGTGTGGATAATTTCAAGTAGGACTGAAACCATCGACTTCAGGAGGGCTAACTTTGAGCTCTTCAAGAAATTGCTGGGAGAAATCCAATGGGAGAGGGCTCTAGAGGGTAGAGGGGCTCAAGACAGCTGGTTGATATTAAAGCATCACTTCCTCCAAGCTCAGGTGCACCCCTAAGAGCAAGAAATCAGGCAAGGGAAGCAGAACACCTGCATGGCTGAGCAGGGATCTTCAGAAAAAGCTCAGGTGGAAGAAGGGAGTTCACAAGATGTGGAAAAGGGGGCTGATGACTTGGGATGAGTACAAGAATGCTGTCAGGGTATGCAGGGAAGAAACGAGAAAAGCCAAGGCCACCTTGGAATTGACCCTGGCGAGGGATGTCAAGACCAATAGGAAGGGTTTCTTCAAGTATATAGGAGGCAAAAGGAAAACCAGGGAAAATGTGGGCCCGCTCTTGAACGAGATGGGTGCTGTGGTGACGGATGATGCAGAGAAGGCGGAGCTGCTGAATGCCTTCTTTGCTTCTGTCTTCACTGCTCGGGCCAGCTCTCAGGAGTCCCAGACTTTGCAAGTAACAGAGAAAGTCTGGAGGAAGGAAAACTTTCCCTTGGTTGAAGAGAAACAAGTTAGAGAACAATTAAGTAGACTGGGTCCCCATAAGTCCATGGGGCCTGATGGGATGCACCCGCGAGTGCTGAGGGAGCTATCAGAAGACATTGCTGGGCCACTCTCCATCATCGAGTGGTCACTCGCCGAGACGAGCAGCTCCGGTGCAGGCACGTCCGCAGCGCAGCCGGCTGATCTCAGCGAAAAAGGGCCTTTTTCAGAGCTTTTTTGAGCCAGGGAGGCGCCAGAGCGGCACAGGGACCCGCAGGGCGCCGGCGGCTCGAGGGAGAGCAGCCGACGTGAAGTGGTGGGACCAGCGGCAACGGCGGCTCCCCCACTCCCATAAGAAGCAGCCCTGGGGAGCGCAGCGACCAGAGCGGGCAAACAGGGCGCGGCGCGGCAGTTTGCGCGGCAGTTTGCGCGGCAGTTTGCGCAGAAGGGCGCGCAGGAAGGGCGCTGATTGTGCTGCCATTTCTGCCGGTTCCAGAGGTGGGTTCACCCAGAAAGAGAAGCGCAGGCATGGTCCCCACCCGCCGGAAGGCCTTGTCCTCAGCACCGGCCAGAGCAGATGCAGCAACACAGACAGTGCTCCCTCAGAAGCACACAGGCCCCCAGGCCTCTGGCTGCAGGGAGGTCCACAGCCTTGCTCTACGAGCAAGTTGTAGCGGTAACAACGGCTGTGTGAGGTGTGAGCAAGTAGATGATCTGCTGAGCCTGGTGGCAAAGCTCAGTGGCGAAGTTGAGCGACTAAGGAGTATCAGGGAGAGTGAGAAAGAAATAGACTGGTGGACCCAGGCCTCCTTCTCAAAATTTTTCTTGAGGGCACATCAGAGCGAAAATGCTGGTGCCATGTCCCATCTGCCCCTGTGTCACAGCACAGCCGGCTCGGCTGCCTCACCTCACTGGAGGGGACACGTGGCCCCTGGGGCAGGTCACGCACCACCTGGACTGCCTGAACTCTGGGGACGTGAGGATCAGCCGGCAGCTTCTCCTCACCGAGACCTCGAGCTTGTGCCCAAGGAGCGTGAGTGCCCACGGCCAGAACATAAAAGCATCAAATGCATACTGAGGGGAGGGAATGTGAAGAAATTATTTGTTGTCTCTTCCACGTGTTTTGTCATCCTTACACGGGTATGTCCACTCGCCGAGACGAACAGCTCCGATTCAGGCACGTCTGCAGCGCAGCCAGCCCGTCACAGCGAAAAGGGCCTTTTTCGGAGCTTTTTTGAGACCGGGAACCGCCAGGGCGGCACAGGGACACATCTGAGAGAGCCGTCTCAGTGGGATCTTTAAAGATTGTACTGTCGCGCAAAGATATTTTATTCTGTTCTAGGCTTTAGAATCAAGTATGTTTCTCCAAAAACAGGAGTGGTCGGAAAACATGTGGGAAGATTTGGCAAAACCCATTGTAAAGACCAACTCTTTCTGTTTAGCTGGGGGAATCTTTGTAGAAGAGGTTTTCACCTCATGTTTGATAGGAGTGCAAACCCTACCGCACCTTTTAAAAAGCGACACTTTGTCAAAATTCGTCCAGGTAAATACAACCTATTGCCATGTATATCTTGGGGGGAGATGGCCCTCCCCCCCAGTGGACCTTCTTGCGCACCCCACTTTGGAGACAAATCTTCTACACCCATCTGGGTTGCCACAACTTTATTTTTTTCTCCTTTTTTGTTTGTCCTTCTTTTTTTCCTCTGGTCTCAGTTGAGGCTGTCAGGTTTTGCCATCTTCCCATGAACCTGCACTCGATAAATGCAGGTGTACTTTGGATCTCCCCAGTTGCTCTTCACAAGAAGTTTGACATAGGAGAAGGCTCTGGGAAGTGGGGCGTTCTGTGCAGAAAAGTAGGAAAAGGAATCGGGCGTGTTAAGAGCAACAATGCAGTCAATGTGTCTCCCCCCGCCAGCCCTGCTCCTGCTCAGGCACAAGCTCCTGAATGTGGGTGAGAGCGGCTGTGGAAATCTGACGCTCGCTGCTGGTACCGGGGCTGCTGGGGGCGCTGGGGCCACGGGAAGGGGGAAGGCACCTGGCATCCTCTGAGCTGGCCCGGCTGGGGCTCAGTGTCCCTTCCCTCTGCGGCTTGCTCTGTGCTGACAGAGAGGCCGGGGAGGTGCTCCTCTGCATGGGACAGCTGGTGTGCAACCCCACCAAGCTCCCGCTGCCTGCTCTGCCCGCTTTCCTCCTGGCAGGCGTGAGAGCACCGGGAGAGAAGGCGCATGCTATGCTGGGAGGAGATGACACCATCCAGCCTGCCACAGGACAGAGCGAGGGTGCTGCCCGATGGCTTTTGCCAACAGGCATCCCTGTTCTTCGACGGCACAAAAACGTTGCTCGGGTGGAGTGGCGGCGTGTGCAGCTGGCTCTGCTGAAGGCAGATCCCTGGGTGCAGCCAGGGATCTCTCGGGACTCGTGCTCCCATGGGCCTGACCCTGCCCTCGCTATCCTTTTGCTACCAGCACCGTGTGCCACTCAGCCCTCCCGACCCCGCCAGAACTCTCTCGACAGTCGCCCGTGCTCCCTCTGCCCAGGGAGAAAGCATTCACGCTCCTCCTGCCATGGACTTGCAGGCAAACCTGCTTTGCTCCCTGGCATCTTGCGTGGACCGTACCTTCAGAGGGAAAGTCTGAATGGGCTCTTTTGCCACATCGTATGTGAACATCCCCAGGAGAGTTTCCTCTTCTCCGTCCACATCCACTCCCTGCGGGGCAAAGCACAAGGAGAGTAGCTCACACTCATCCCAACAAAGAGGGAATGTACGCGCTGGGACAGCTCTGTTACCTACGCGCCCTCCCCTGTGGCGCTAGCAGTAGTCTAGCACTGCTTATGGTGGAGCTCAGGCTCTGCCTTGCGTTTTGGCCAAGAACCCTGAGGTGCTTGGCCAGAACAAGTCTTAAGAGGGTCGAGAGCTCTAGAGCCCTTGAAGTATCCCGCTAGGGCGCTGCAGTGCTCAGGAGAGAGCAGGACGCGAACCTCAGAGGACGCACAAAAGCAAGCGAGACCCCCATCATTGCTTTCCCCCAGGGCCAGATCGCCGGCTGAAGCACCCAGCGGAGACTTACAAAGACAGCGATGTCTCTGGGGGCGTTGGTGACTGTCCCAAGTGGAGAGGCTTCTTTGGAGATGTGCTGCACAGTGACAGCAGTCAGGTGGACTCGTGCTGGCAACCTGATGACCACCTGGCCCTGATGCCCTGGGAAAGGCCAGCATTTTCCTGGGGAAACATCCGGCTGCAACCAGAACGTGAGAGCAATGAAGTGTGAGAGAGTGTTGGGGCCAACACAACTGGGCACGTAGCTTGAAGCGTAGGCGCCGGTGTGTCTGTGGGGTCTATTTCAGCTTGCAAATGAGGCGCGTGTGAGGAAGTGGACAGAAGCAGGAGGCCTTCTTCCCTGCCTGGCCTTTGTCAGGGGCTCTCAGTATTGCGGAGCAGAGGAGAACACCGGTTATGAAACCATCCTCGTCAGGGCCTAGCAGAAACCTGTCGCTGCCCAGTGGCTCTGCAGGGCACCCCCTACCTCCCGCCTCCCTCCCCCAAAAGGCGCTGTTAGGGGTGAATGTGGAAACGGGGTCACCTGGGAGAAAGTCTTTCCCCCAGCTTTCACCCAAGGACTGTGGGCACGATGCAGCAGTTCAGCTCCGTTCCCCTCCTCAGGGGAACCGCTCATTTCTCGCAAGCCCAGCCCTGCGTTAGAGCTTTGGTTTCCGGAACCTGATCAATACTGCGGGCTGGAGCAGTGACTGGACCACTGGACTGAGGGGAGAGCCCCCGAGGTTGTCCCCAACTTCACAGGAAGCAAGGAAACCTTCCCTCATGATTTCTGCTAGGATACCTGCAAGATAAGATGAGGAGTGCGGGGAGTGCGAAAGAACTCAAAAAACCTGCAGACCCAATCTTCTTTGCAGTCATAGGTCTCAGAAGTTCCCTGCATGTCGATGGAGGCACCTGCAAGGAAGGGAGAGCAGATGACTGCAAGAGGCCACAGACTAGGAGGGTTTGGTGCTCAGAGGCTATTTCTGACGCCGTTGGTCAACTGCGCCTCTATCAGTCCTGTCCTCACGGCCATGCTGGTAGGGGTGCCCAGCTGCGCAGGGCAGCCACGTGCTGCACGGCAGCCACGTGCCTGGTGACTGCTTCACTCACAGCGTCAGCAGGAGAAGGTCTGAGGGTTCGGGGAGACAGCAGGTGCCCACGTGAATGACAGCAGACCGAAGCTGAGGGCTTGCTGCGTGGGCAGCAAAGGGCAGCTAGGCTGTTCCCTTTCAAATGCAGTGGAGAGGAAGACAGCCCCTCCATCAGCACAGGAACACGTGTGGGGGCGGCAGCGTGGAGGCCGAGGGCAGGACCGGGAGGGAGCCGGAGGGCACCACTCTGCCACAGCCTTGCTCTTGGAGCCCGTGAAGCATTTAAGCTTTCCCACTTTGGAGAGCAGCGCCTGGAGCACAGGCTCCTTTGGCGAGTGCTGCAGACAAGGGCAGGACAAGGAGACCGGGCTGCTTGCGTCCGTACCCGAGCTTTGCAGGGCCCAGTCAGACACCTCGACGTAGACTTCTGAAGCCCTCTTCAATACTGCCTGCTTCACTTCCTCAAGTTCCTGGGAAAGCCATAAAGGAACACAGAAAAGGACCACATCAGTGTTCAGCGTGGTCATTAGCGCCCGGCAAGCTAAAGGGCCAGTGTCAGAAACGCAAGGCAAGCTTTGTCCACAGAGCTGCAGGACTCTGCTGCTGATGTGACCTGTGAAGACTGAGGAACAGTGTCTGTGTCCACGGCCACGGCCATGACCCTGAGGTGGGCTGACGAGGGTCCCCACGCCCTCGTCCCACCCTCCACCCTCTCCAGGGCAGCCAGGATGTGGGCTTAGGCCCTGCAAGCGATGGCCAGCCCCGTGAGCATGCCTGGGTCTCACCACTGCCTCAGGAGCCTGGCCAGAGCAGCCAGAGGGGCTGGCGTGCCAAGGGAGTCCGCTGCTGCCGGAAGCGGCCGGTTAAACTGGGGCCAGAGAAGGGCCTGTGCAGCGCAGAAGCTCACCCAGGAGGCCCCTGGGGCAAAGGCTGCGTTACTGCAGTCAGCAAGCCAACACCACCAGAAACCCCAAGGAGTTCTGCCCAGCCAAACCTCCTTGTCCTTCCCCAAACTGCAGGATCACCTGCTTCATGCTGCGCATCTCCGCCCTCAGCTGAGCCTCCTTCTCCAGGAAAAGCTGCATCATTTGGGTTTGCTCCTCCATGAAAACGGGACCGTTCCTGCAGGAACAGGAAAGCAGGTCTCGTCAGAGAGCAGCCCACCCCTCTGGGGAGCCTCTGAGCTCAGCAAGGAGGAGAGACACGTGTGCCTTCCCAGCATTGCGAGTGCTTCCCTCCGCACCAGCTTGCGCAAAAGGCAAGGGCAGGAGGGAAGTCCAGGAGCCCTGGCTCGTAGGAAAATGAGTGCAGGCAGCACGAGGCCGGCTGACCCTTCTGCACAGGCCCGATTCCAGCTCAGGAAAGATCTCTTACCGCATGGGGCTCACATGTTCTGCAGACACGCGTGGCAGCTTCTGAAAGGGAGAAATGCTCTGTTAGAGCATCCGCTAGCAGAGCTGCCGGGGCTTCCCAGGAGAGGCTTCCCTAGGAAGACACGGCACAAGCTGCTGCTTCTTTGGGTCACTCTGCATGGAGGCAGAAGAGCCCATGATCTCTCCAGCCACTGTCAGCAACACTCCATTGCAGGAGGTGCCCGTCCCACAGGAGTCACCAACCTCTACCAGTCCCTTTGCCCACATTGTCCACGCTGGCAGCGAGGTCCCGCAGTAAACAGCAGCTGCAATTCACATTAGTGAGAGAGAGTTATTTTACCGGGGTTGCTAGCGATCCCTGCAGTCATGTTGTCCCCTCCCTGTGGCCTTGGGGCTGGGGCAGCAGGTTAGCTGAGGAGGTGTGGACTGTGGGGTGCAGGGAGAGGACGTGCCTCTGACCAGAGGCCGTCAGCCCAGGCTTGAGCGGACTGCGCAGCCGTGATGTGCAGGTGTGCTCGGTGCCCCAGAGCTCCTCCCCGTTTCCCCTCACTGCTCCAGTGGGCACCGAGACCAGGCTGCACGGGCTAGGAGAGGTCCCTCTCCATGGGTCCCCCGGCATGGCCCCTGCCCTCTGGGAATCCCCAACTCGGGCTCTGAAATAGCTACGCCCACCCCTCGCAGACGTGCAGACTAAGCGAGCCGTCTGGCCCAGTGGCCAGAGCAGCAGCGTGGCTGGGAGGCTACCAGTCTTACTGCTAGTACAAAAGCCAGTGCCAGTCAAGGACGCACTCGGGAAGCACTTGGGCCACGGGAGTTTCTGCACATACTGGCCCAAAAGGAAGGCTGGCCAGCTGAAAGCTGGCATCCAGCACAGCCAGGCTGGCGCTCTCAGGTGTTTGCTCAGGAAAACTCACCAAGAGCCACTGGGAGCAACAAGAAGACAACTTGCAAGAGCCTCTTCTTCTGCAGGGCCATCTTCTGCCTGAAAAAGAGGGAGTCCTGTGGCTGTCAGTGACCCAAGTCTTGGGCAAACCCCTTCACAGGCGGATTTCCCTTTTCAGGCTGAAAAGCCACCGTTTTGGAAGCCTGCTGCTGACAGAGGGCTGACACAGCAGCGCCCAGGAGGAACACGATTTCTGTCCACACCGTTCAACAATGCCGGCAGCTCTTCCTCAAAGGACAGGCTCCAGGACACCTTCCAAATGGGAATGAAACTAATCCCAGGAAGTAAAGACGTTGAGCAAACGCAGAGTGCTTTTCAGCAGTCTTTCTGGTGTGCACCTTGCCCTGTCTTTGTCTGAGAAAGCAGGCCTCTTCTCACTTGCCATCACACAGCTCTCTCTTAGGGGTGTTTTCCCGCATAGCTGGGGACCGCAGGACCCTTGTCTGGCTTGCCTCCCAGAGCCCTCCCGGACCTGTGCAGTCTCTTGCCAGACCTGGGGAAAACCCTTGCCCTACGAAGCCTTGGTTCTGCACCCGGGCGTCTGGCTACGCAGCCATTTGTCCCACCACAGCCAAAGTTTGGGGCTCTGGCAAATGCCTGGGAGTGAGACTGCCGAGGGCCTTTGCTCTTGGCTCTCCCTGAGAACGGCCACAGCAGGAGCAGAGCCCGAGCTGATGCATCCGATGGGAGCCCCGGGCTGCTGACTGGGGAACGCCCTCTGCTCTCCCCTTTGCTTGCACTGGCCCTCAGACATCCCCGTTCTCCCCCCCGCCCCGTCCACAGCCGAAACGTGTAGTACGTACACGGCGAAGAGGCACGTGCTCAGCAGGTGTGTCCACAGGGAGAGAAGGGCACCTGCCAGATGGCAAGTAAGGCTGAAGGCCGTCCCTGGGCAAAGGAACCAGAGAAAAGTTAGGCCTGCCTCTTGAGATCTCTCCTCTAGCATGTCCAGCCACGCGTGTTTCAGCTCCCTGCAGGGAGGCAGGCACCGAGTCCTCCGCACTCCCTGCCTGGGGCAAAGAGCAGTGCAGCCTGCACTTCTCCTGCCACCTGTGATAACTGGCCAGAGCTCTGCTACAACGCAGCCCTCCAGGTTCACCCCAGAGACTTGACAGCAATCGGCAGAGCCGAGCTTACTTGCAAAGTCTGTGGCATTGTGGTGCCACTTGGCAGGCCCTTGAGCATCTGAGCTGGGGGTGGAAGCCAATACCATCATGTTCACCTCAGTGCAGAGGTCCCTGTGGGAGGACAAAGACAAATGCTGGTTGCCCACTGTCCGCACACCACAGGAGCCGAGGCGGGCAGGAGTGGCCTGAGCCAGAGGATGGGCAGTCCCAGCAGCAGTGAGAGAAGGCGGCACAGCTGGGCTGCTTCCAGGGGTCCCCCCCTCCTTTCCCCACCCTTTGCTTGACAGGCCTGCTGTGGGAGAAGAGGAAGCAAGCTGGCAGCAGCAGGCCTGCGCCTCAGGAAGGCCACCCGGCAGTGCAGCCCGATTCTCGCCCTGTCCCCCCTGCTCCCTGGCCCCAACCTGCCCCTCGGCAGGCACCTCTCAGTGGCCGTTTGGGGAGGGAGCACAGGCTGCTGCCCCCCATTGCGGCCCCCCCACCTCTTCCCTGGGCACAGATGCCCTTCGGTCCCCTCTCCCCCCCGGTATAGGTGCCCCCCTCAGACAGGCAGGACAGCACATCGCTGTCCCGAGGGGGCCAGTCTCGGGTCCCAGGGGCCTGGCCTCCCCGGGCGGCAAAATCTCCCCGTGCAGCAGGGCTGGGCTCCGAGCCCTGCAGCACGAGGCTACCGCCTCCCCAAAAGGCCCTGCTGCGCACGGGCGTTTGGCCAGCAGAGCGAGCCAGGCTTTCAGCAGAGACCCATCCCCACAGAAGGGTGGCTCTTCTTCAGAAAACCTCTGTTGGCTTCCCCATGCTGCACCGCGCCCCACTGACCACGCTAGCCCACCCCCGTGCTGCCACCCTGGGCTCCTGACGCCCCAGGCAGGAGCAGCCCGCTTCGTACCTGCTCGACCCCGCTACCTCCCCTGCCGCCTCGTGGTCGGCCACCGTCCCCAAGGAGCCTTTGGAGGTCCCTTGGCGTCTTCTCTGGGGCGCCTTTCTCCTTCTCATCTCTGGGCAAAGGCTGGCTCCCTGCTCAGCCCCAGCAGTGTGTCCTGCCCAGGAAAAACAAGCTCTGGCACAGCCCTGCGCCGCCCCCAGCAGGAGCGCACCTGCTCAGGGCAACAGCCACACAGCAATGGTGGGCTCCTTCCCCGCGCCGCAGGGCTGTGTGGGCGGACAGCTGTGACCTCACAATGGCAGCTCTGATGTCACACTGGGGCTCCCCAGGGCTGAGCAGGGCGGGGAGAGCCTGTGGGCTCCCCTGGGGGCAACACGGCTGCTGCCCTCCCGCGCAGCAGGACCTCATGCCCGTGGGTCCCTGGACCCTGCCATTCTCCCGTGCCGGGCGGCTGCCTGGCCTGTCCTGCCGGGCAGGGTTCCGGCTCTGCTGGGCATCCCTGGGAAACCAGAGTGAGTCCTGGAAAGGGGGCTTTGCTCTCGCCCCATGGCACAGCTGCTTCCAGCAGCTTCCTCCAACAACCCCCAGGGAATGCTCCTGCTACCCTGACCCCCTCCCAGTGCGACATGCTGTTAGACAGCTGTCAGGAACATGGGGTTCTAACCCTCCCCATTCCTGGAATGCTCCGGAAAGAACGGCTCCGTCCCCTGCCTGCCACAAAACCTCCCGTGAGGACTGCCATGAGCTGAGGACCCCCAGCCCCAGCCTCCCTCTTACCTTTAGCCCCTTTGCCCAGTTCATGGCTCGCAGAGGCCTCAGCACCCTCAGCACCCGGAGGATCGTCACCACTGGGATGGCGCTGGACCTGAGGAGGAATGCAGAGCTGCGGAGGGGCCATTCCCCTGCCCAGGCCAGCCTGGCACAGCCCCAGCAAGCAGCCAGGGAGGCCCCGCTGGGACCAGGGCTGAGGGGCGAGGGATGGCAGAGACACGCGGATGTCACTAAGCCATCATCACCCCACATAGGGCCAGGGGACATGGGCAGCTGGAGAAAGCTGGTCAGGCATGGCTCGGGGACTTGGTCCCTCAACAGCCCTGGGGCGGACAAGGCATGCGGGGCTTCTCACGGCTCCATGGCCTGGGGACCCTATCCTGCTATGACCTCTACCTCTGCAGCCAGGCAGGAAGCTGACTTCAGCTGGAAATCTGTACAGGCTGTAAAGGCTGGAGACAAAACACTTCTCAGCCATTCAGCAAAGAAAAGAGGAGAAGAGTAAAGAAACTAGCAGCCTAGGCTCTCATCTGCGGAGTTACCACTAAACCGTGGCAGGAAATAATGCATACTGCTACAGTAAAATGAACCCTCAAAAATAACTTCTTTAACCAGGACCAGTCGGGCAACCATGAGGTTAATTTGTGCCAAATTTCTTCAAACCCTGAAGATATATCATCCTCTTATGCTCGTTTCACTGTGTTAACTTGCTGTTTTATAATCCCCAAATCTATATTTATTCGCCCTCTTTCCTCAATACACATACAACAACGAGCATTGACAACTACACATACTCCACCATGAGAGGCCAACATCACATCTAAAGCCATTCCATTTTGCATAGTTACTCGTAATACCTCTGTAACTTCTCTTTGTAAGGTTTCTACTGCATCAGAGGTGGCATTTCCAATCTTCTCTATAACTGCTGATATATTTGCTATGGCCTTCTCTAATTCACTAGCACCCAGCCATGGAATAAACCACCTAGCAAACAAATGAAAGGCTGTAGGCCGAATTAATAAGGGATTAGGCTTGTTATTATCAAGTGCCTCCCTCTTCTTTTTCCCTATGGGTGTCCTTATCCATCCCGTCCCTCTGAGCTCAGTCATTACCTTAATCCCGGGAACTATTATTCCTAACGTCCAAGAACCCGACCGCCAAGGACACAGGCTCTTACGAGCTTTATTGCCACACAACCAATACCACCCCGTACCTTTGGGTACCTGCCAATACTTTCCTCAATACTGTTCCCGTCCTTTTTGTCGCTGTAATTGCATATACCAATCACACTGTGAATAATTTCCTACTGAGAAGTTCCCAAGGGTAGTCAATTTATAATCTGTGATACGTTTGACTTTCTCTTGTAATCTGGGGGTCCTAATCTCCCAGACTTGGGGGGTTTACATTGTAATTTTTGAAATGGGCATCCGGTCTATCCCAAACATTGTCCCAAGTGGTATTGAAAGGAAGCGGAAGGCCTCTTACAATATACTATTTACCATAGTACCACGTCCTGGCAACTTAGAACAAAACCAACAATCGCTTGCATTAGTTGCAGAAGCAATCCCTGCTACCAGTTGTACACAAACATTTTCTTTTCACGGAATTTCCACCCCTTGTCCCACACTTCCCAAACTCACAATTAACACATACACTACAGTTGTTAGTTAGTGTTTTAGTACAAGCTTTAACGGAGCCGTTTCTTCAGAGGTTCATGGTTTTGGTGCTTTCTTAATCTGAGACTAGTGGATCCATGGTCCTTTTCCTTCTAACTTGACTGCTGTGCGAGTAGTTAACAAAACCTGAAATGGTCCTGTCCACTTCTCTTGTAGTGGTTCAGAAGTCCAGGATTGGACGTATATCCAGTCTCCAGGCTGGAACGGATGTGCTGGGGAATCAAGGCTCAAAGATTTGTTCAAAACTACATATTTATTCAATTCCTGTCAAACTCTCCTGAGAGCAATTAGGTAGCTTTGCATATCACTTTCCCCTTGGATCCGCATCTCTCCTGGTAATCCAGGTGTTTGGCATGGTTGTCCGTACGGCATCTCGTACGGGCTAAGATGCTGTCTGCCTCGAGGTTGGACCCTAATTCTCAACAAAGCTGAAGGTAGGGCCTGTGTCCCATTCCTTGAGGGTTCTTGGCATAACTTGCTTCACTGAGTTTTAAGGGTAGAATTCATTCTTTCTACTTTACTACTAGGCCAGGGCCTAGCAGGGGTATGCAAATCCCAACTAATATTTAACAATCTGCTTATTTCAGTAACTTCCTTGGCTATCAAATGTGGACCTCTCTCCGATGACATCCCTAAAGGTATTCCAAATCTTGGAATTACTTCCTTTAACAATACTTTTACCACACCTCTTGCTTTGTTGGTGTGACGTGGAAAGGCCTCAGGCCAACCTGTGTATGTATCCACGAGGACCAGCAAATACTTTAGCCCTCCTTTTCTTGGCAATTCAGAAAAATCTATTTGCCAGTATTCTCCGGGTGCTTGTCCTTCAGCTGTTTTTCCCAACTGAATTTTATTCTCTGTGTGTTTTGGACTGTTCCTACAACATAATTCACACCTTTCTGTGATTGTTGTAATGGTTTCTATCACATTACTACCTAAAAACGAAGAACTGACTTTTGCAAATGCTTTAACAAATTCTCTGTTCCCCAGTGCACAGCGTTGTGCTCTTCCCTCACCAGACTATTCATAAGAGAATAGGGTACCACCACTAAGCCTGAAGGTGTAACTGCCCATCCGTCTTCCTGCTTTTCCGCCTCTAGGGTCCCAATTAATTTTAAATCATACTTGTCATAAATAGGGTTTTTCTGGAGAGAGATTCTCTTTTGTGGTATTACAGCCAGTGCCTCCTTCTCTGAGCCTTTTTCTGCAGCTCGCTTTGCAGCCAGATCAGCTACCTTATTTCCTCTTCCTTGAGGGGTTTGTCCTGATCGATGGGCTTTGCAATGCACAATAGCTACAGCAACAGGGACTTTTATACCCTCAAGTAAACTCAAAATTTCTTCTTTATGCTTTATCTCCATCCCTTGCGCAGACAGCAATCCTCTCTTTCCAAATGGCTCCACGCGCATGCACTACTCCGAAGGCGTATCTGGAATCAGTCCAAATCTCGCTGAGGAGACCAGCTCCAGTGCAGCTAGGTCCGCACTGGGGAAAGGGATCGGAGGCGGAAAAAAAAGGGATCGGAGGCGAAAAGGGCCGGCAAGGGGCTCTCTCTGGGGGCTTTCGAAGGCGGAGGAAGCGCCCAGCTCGTCCTCGTACTCCTACCGGAGTGGGCAGCGTGAGGGAGGGCTGCTGACGCGGCAGGGGCGCAGCCTGCAGCACGGGCAGCAGTTCAAAAAGAGCTGTGAAGGAGCGCAGCGAATCTCGCTGGGCACCGAGCGCGTGGGCAGCCGGGGGGCGGCACCCGGGAGCCCCGCACGAGGGCGGCCCCCCCTGAGTGGGCACAGTAACCGGGCTAAGAGGGCGCGACAGGTTGCGCGGAAAGGTGCTGCTGCCCTACCAACGTGGTCAGGGAGTCATGGTAACCACCCGGCAGAAGACCGTGGCCCCAAAGAACCGTGCACGCATCAGCTCTGATGCTGCTTCGCAGACAGAGCTGTCGTGTGAGCATGTTGCCACCCGGGCACTGGGCTGCAGGGTGTGCCCTACTCTCACACCAGTGTCAGAAGGTAATAGTAAGCATGCCTGTGGCAGGTGTGCCCAGGTTGAGGAGCTCCTACGCTTAGTGATGGAACTCAAGGAGGAGGTAAGTAGGTTGAGGGACATCAGGGAATGCGAGAGGGAGATTGATGCGTGGAGTCATACCCTGTCAACCATTACAGAAACCCAACAGGCAGCCAGAGCCACTGCTGTAGAGAAATCGTACTCCCCTCCCCAACGGGCTGAACAGGGTAGCTTAGAGGAAAGCGGACAATGGCAAGGTGTTCCTGCCCGACGCAACAGGCGCCGCAGGCACATCAGTCTGCCAACCACTATACCGTCTGAGGTCCCGTTGCAGAACAAATATAGTGCTCTGCAAGAGGAACCGAGCAACAGTGAGGATGATAATCCTCCCAGTACGGAGGTGCCATCAAGGCCTCGTCGGACCACCCCCCCGACTTAAAACTGCCTCAGCAAAAACCAAAAGGCGGGTCATTGTAATAGGTGACTCAGCTCTGAAGGGCACGGAGGGCCCGATTTGTGGACCAGACCCGCTATACAGGGAGGTTTGCTGCCTCCCTGGGGCCCGGGTTGATGATGTTAAAAGGACGCTTCCCTCCCTAGTACGGCAATCCGACTATTACCCCCTTCTAGTTTTTTCAGGTAGGAAGTGACTACGTAGTGAGAAGAACGCTGAGGGCAATGAAGAAAGACTTCAGGGCCTTGGGACGACTGGTTAAGGGATCGGGAGCACAAGTCGTGTTCTCCTCTATCCCTCCGGTTGCGGGGAATGATGAGGGGGGTAAACAGGAAAGGCCAGCAGGTCAATGACTGGCTCCGAACCTGGTGCTACCAGCAAGGTTTTGGGTTCTTTGATCATGGCCTGATTTATAGAACACCAGGGCTGCTGGTAGCAGACGGGAAAAGCCTGTCTCGCAGGGGGAAGAGGGTTCTAGGACTAGGGTTAGCGGGGCTTATTGAGAAAGCTTTAAACTAGATTGGAAGGGGGATGGGGATGTAACTGGGCTCATCAGAGAGGCACCTGAGTGTAGTAGCTCAGCACTTGTGGGGCAGGATGTTGGAACTGTTAAGGATCGGAAGGCCCACCACCTCTCTAGGGCTACACACTCGTTGGCCTCTCTGAAATGCCTATACACCAATGCACGCAGCATGGGGAACAAGCAAGAGGAGTTAGAGATCTGCGTGCGGTCACAGGGCCATGATCTCATTGCAATTACCGAGACATGGTGGGATAGCTCGCATGACTGGAATGCTGTCATGGAGGGCTATGTTCTCTTTAGGAAAGATAGGACGGCAAGGCGAGGTGGGGGGAGTTGCTCTTTATGTGAAAAAGCAACTGGAATGTATCGAGCTCTCCCTGGGGGCTGATGATGAGCAAGTTGAGAGCTTGTGGGTAAGGATTAAGGGGCAGGGTAACATGAGAGATACCGTGGTGGGTGTTTATTACAGGCCACCTGATCAGGATGGGGAAGTTGATGAGGCCTTCTACAGACAGGTGAGAACCGCCTCACAATCACAGGCCTTGGTTCTCATGGGGGACTTCAGCTTCCCTGATATCTGTTGGGAAGGCTACACAGCTAGGAATGCACAGTCCAGGAGGTTCCTCCAGTGCATTGATGATAACTTCTTGACTCAGGTGGTGGAAGAGCCCACAAGAAGAGGTGTACTACTGGACCTAGTACTGACAAACAAAGAGGGACTGGTGGAGGATGTTAAGGTCGGGGGCAGACTTGGCTGTAGTGATCACGAGAATATAGAGTTCAGCATTAAGTGCAGTATGAACAAAATGACAAGTAGGGTTGAAATGTTGGACTTCAGGAGGGCTAACTTTGATCTCTTCAAGAAATTGGTGGGAGAAATCAAATGGGAGAGGGCTCCAGAGGGTAGAGGGGGCTCAAGAGAGCTGGCTGATATTCAAGCA
This sequence comes from Pluvialis apricaria, assembly GCA_017639485.1. Lineage (NCBI taxonomy): Eukaryota > Metazoa > Chordata > Aves > Charadriiformes > Charadriidae > Pluvialis > Pluvialis apricaria. The sequence continues at coordinate 1,999,289 of CM030029.1, read as the reverse complement.
CCACCTCCTCCAAGCTCAGGATCGGTGCATCCCTAAGAGCAAGAAATCAGGCAAGGGAAGGAGACCTGCATGGCTGAGCAGGGATCTTCAGAAAAAACTCAGGTGGAAGAAGGGGGTTTACAGGATGTGGAAAAGGGGGCTGATGACTTGGGATGAGTACAAGAATGCTGTCGGGGTATGCAGGGAAGAAACGAGAAAAGCCAAGGCCACCTTGGAATTGAACCTGGCGAGGGATGTCAAGACCAATAGGAAGGGTTTCTTCAAGTATATAGGAGGCAAAAGGAAAACCAGGGAAAATGTGGGCCCGCTCTTGAACGAGATGGGTGCTGTGGTGACGGATGATGCAGAGAAGGTGGAGCTGCTGAATGCCTTCTTTGCTTCTGTCTTCACTGCTCGGGCCAGCTCTCAGGAGTCCCAGACTTTGCAAGTAACAGAGAAAGTCTGGAGGAAGGAAAACTTTCCCTTGGTTGAAGAGAAACAAGTTAGAGAACAATTAAGTAAACTGGACACCCACAAGTCCATGGGGCCTGATGGGATGCACCCGCGAGTGCTGAGGGAGCTATCAGAAATCATTGCTGGGCCACTCTCCATCATCTTGGAAAGGTCCTGAAGAACAGGGGAGGTGCCTGAGGACTGGAGGAAAGCCAATGTCACTCCAGTCTTCAAAAAGGGCAAGAAGAATGACCCGGGACACTACAGGCCGGTCAGCCTCACCTCCATCCCTGGAAAGATGATGGAACAGCTCATTCTGGGGGTCATCTCTAAGCATCTGGAGGAAAAGAAGGTTCTCAGAAGTAGTCAACATGGATTCACCAAAGGAAGTCATGGCTGACTAATCTAATAGCCTTCTATGATGGCGTGACTGGATGGGTGGATGAAGGGAGGGCAGTGGATGTTGTCTACCTTGACTTCAGCAAGGCCTTCGACACTGTCTCCCACATCATCCTCACAGACAAGCTTAGGAAGTATGGGTTAGATGAATGGACAGTGGGGTGGATTGAACAGTGGTTGACAGATAGAGCTCAGAGGGTTGTGGTTAGTGGTGCAGAGTCCAGTTGGAAGCCAGTAACTAGTGGTGTCGCTCAGGGGTCAATACTGGGTCCAGTCCTGTTCAATATATTCATCAATGACCTGGATGAAGGGGTAGAGTGTTCCATCAGCCAGTTTGCTGATGACACAAAACTGGGAGGGGTGGCTGACACGCTGGAAGGCTGTGCTGCCATACAGCGTGACCTGGACAAGCTGGAGAGTTGGGCAGAAAAAAACCTGATGAGGTTCAATAAAGGCAAGTGTAGGGTACTGCATCTGGGGAGGAATAACCCCATGCATCAGTACAGGTTGGGGGCTGAGCTCCTGGAGAGCAGCTGTGTGGAAAGGGACCTGGGAGTCCTGGTGGACAACAGGATGACCATGAGCCAGCAATGTGCCCTGGTGGCCAAGAAGGCCAATGGCATTCTGGGGTGCATCCAGGTGAGTGTGGCCAGCAGGTCGAGGGAGGTCATCCTCCCCCTCTGCTCTGCCCTGGGGAGGCCGCATCTGGAGCACTGTGTCCAGTTCTGGGCTCCCCGGGTCAAGAAGGACAGGGAACTGCTGGGGAGAGTCCAGCAAAGGGCTACCAAGATGATGAGGGGATTGGAGCATCTTTCTTATGAGGAAAGGCTCAGGGACTTGGGGCTTTTTAGTCTAGAAAAAAGAAGACTCAGGGGGGATCTTATCAATACTTATAAATACTTAAGGGGAGGGTGCTAGGTAGATGGGAACAGTCTTTCTTTTCTACAGCAACCTGCTGTAGGTGTCCCTGCTGTGGCAGGGGGGTTGGACTTAGATGATCTCCAGAGGTCCCTTCCAACCCTGACGATTCTGTTATTCTGTTAGTGTAATTACAATAATCACTCAAATATTTGTGTCTGTAACTTTACTAACCTTACAGGATGTGACTTCAATTACTTAACTCCTGTTACGTCTTATCATAGAATCATAAAATCATAGAATTGCTGAGGTTGGAAGGGATCTTTAAGATCATCAAGTCCAACCATTAACCTACCCTCACAAAACCCACTTCTAAACCATGTCCCTAAGTACCACATCTGCCCTTTTTTTAAACAGCTCCAGAGATGGTGAATCCACCACCTCCCTGGGCAGCCTAATCCAATGTTTAATAACCCTTTCCGTGAAAAAATGTTTCCTAATATCCAGTCTAAACCTCCCCTGACAACTTAAACCCATTTCCTCTTGTCCTTTCACTTGTCACCCGGGAGAAGAGGTCAGCCCCCACCTCTCTACAGCCTCCTTTCAGGTAGTTGTAGAGGGTGATAAGGTCTCCCCTCAGCCTCCTCTTCTCCAGGCTAAACAATCCCAGTTCTCTCAGTCGTTCCTTGTAAGATTTGTCCTCCAGACCCCTCACCAGCCTGGTAGCCCTTCTCTGGACACGCTCCAGCACCTCAATGTCCTTCTTGCAGTGAGGATCCCAAAACTGAATGCAGTACTCGAGGTGGGGCGTCACCAGTGCCGAGTACAGGGGGATGATCACTTCCCTCGTCCGGCTCACCGCACTATTCCTGATACAGGCCAGAATGCTGTTGGCCTTCTTGGCCACCTGGGCACACTGCTGGCTCATATTCAGCTGGCTGTCCACCAACACCCCCAGGGCCTTTTCTGCCGGGCAGCTTTCGAGCCACCCCGCCCCAATCCTGTAGCGCTGCATGGGGTTGTTGTGACCCAAACGCAGGACCCGGCACTTGGCCTTGTTGAACCTCATACCGTTGGCCTCAGCCCATCGGTCCAGTCTGTCCAGATCCCTCTGCAGGGCCAGCCTACCCTCAAGCAGATCAACACGCCCGCCTAGCTTAGTGCCATCTGTAAACTTACTGAGGGTGCATTCGATCCCCTCACCCAGATCATTGATAAAGATATTAAAGAGAACCGGCCCCAGCACCGAGCCCTGGGGGACACCACCTGTGACCAGACACCAGCTGGATTTAGCTCCATTTACCACCACTCTCTGGGCACGGCCATCCAGCCAGTTTTTTACCCAGCAAAAAGTCCACCTGTCTAGGCCATGAGCAGCCAGTTTCTCCAGGAGAATGCTGTGGGAGACGGTGTCAAAAGCTTTGCAAAAATCCGGGTAGATAACATCCACAGCTTTTGCCTCATCTACTAAGTGAGTCACCTTATCATAGAAGGAGATCAGGTTTGTCAGGCATGACCTGCCTTTCACAAACCCATGCTGACTGGGCCTGATCACCTTGTTCTCCCGCATGTGCCGTGTAATGGCACTGAGGATGATCTGTTCCATCACCTTCCCAGGCACCGAGGTCAGACTGACTGGCCTGTAGTTCCCCGGATCCTCCTTCTGGTTCTTCTTGTGCATGGGTGTCACATTTGCCAACCTCCAGTCAGCTGGGACCTCCGCGGTTAGCCAGGACTGCTCATAAATGATGCAAAGTGGCCTGGTGAGCACTTCCCCTAGCTCCTTCAGTACCCTTGGGTGGATCCCATCTGGCCCCATAGATTTGTGCACCTCCAGTGCTGAAGCAGGTCCCTCACCATTTCCTTTTGGATTACAGGGGCTTCACTCTCCTCCCCAGCCCCGTCTTCTAGCTCAGGGGTCTGGGTACTCAGGGAACAACTGGTCCTACTGCTGAAGACTGAGGCAAAGGCGGCATCACTATCCCTGTCACCAGCTGCTGTTGGGCACCGTGTGCTTCTGCAGGCAACTCCTGCACTGTAGTAGTGGGGAACTGCTCAGCTGCAGAAACCCCTCTCCTTTCTCTGGTGCCACAAGCCCCAAACCCCACGGAAGCAGGACACATCTTGGGCGAGGGAGGATGCAGAAACTGGACAGCACAGTCTCCTCTACAGATAAACCCGCTGCCTGCGCCCAGTGTTTCACAGAGGCAGAGGAAAGCCGAACAAAGTTGCTCAGGGGGGGAATTGGAGACAGCAGAACCGAGGATGTGTAGAAATGTCCTCTTTGCTCCCTGCAGCATTCAAGCCCAGCACAGCCACCTCTGTCACAGCCCTTTAGGGGAAGTCACTGTGCTATAGTGAGGACAGGACCAAGTCTCAGCCCTTTCAGCTCACTGGAGCTGCTGACGAGTCGCACAGCTGTGCCAGTCACTGCTGAGCCACTGTGGGTGCAGGGTCCCCACCTCAGCACAGTTCCTCAGTAAACAGAGACACCCCGGCTCCTGCTCAGCCACCAGCCAAATCTGTTGCCTCTTCCAGGCAAATCCAAGACCTTTTTGTGGTTGGTTTTCGTGACTGGTTTTTGAGCAGCGGGTGCCCCAGGGCTGCTTACGGTGGGTGTTGCTGAGCTTCACACCACCCTTTGTGCATCCGCTCCCCAGCACACACCGAGGTGGCCGAGAAGCTCCGATACCCCCCCGTACGCTGTTTCTGCCTTAGAAATGCGTGCATGATTCACAGCATGGTGAGGTTTGTGTCTACCAGCTACACTCCCCTTGCAGCTCGTGGCAGGGAGCAGAGCTGCGGCTCTCGGTGCAGCATGCAGGACTGTGATTGCCCAGCCTGGAGCCTGAGCCGCGCCGCCGCCATTGCCGCCATTGCCGCCATTCCCCTCCCTCAGCGCCGGGGCGCGCGCACGGCGCCGCCGGACGTCACTGCCGCGGCCCCGCCCCTCGGGCGGTGGCGGCACCCAGCGCGCCTGCGCGGCCCTGGCGGCGGCCTGCGCTGAGATGGAGCCGGCGGCGGCGCCTCCGCCCTCTCCTCCTCCTCCCGCCGCCTCGCCGGGCTCGGCCGAGCTGGTGTGCGCGCAGGGCCGCAACCTGAAGGCGGTGCTGTGCCAGCGCTGCGGGTCGCGGGTGCTGCTGCCCGGCGCCGCCACCTTCGCCCGCCGTGAGGTACCGGAGCGCGAGGGGGAGGGGAGGGGAGGGGAGGGGAGAGGGACGGGGGGAGGGAGCGGCGGGGGCCGGGCGGGAAGGGCGCCCCCTGCGGGCCGGGCGGTGACGCCGTGTCTCCCGCAGCTCCTCCTGCCCGCCATGAGGAAGAAGGCGGCGGCCGCAGCGGGCGGCGGCGGCGGGGACGTGGTGCGGGAGCACTGGCTGGTGCGCGACATGTTTTCCTTCGAGAACGTGGGCTTCACCCGCGACGTGGGCAACGTCAAGTTCCTGGTGTGCGCCGACTGTGAGGGCGGGGCCCATCGGCTGGCACTGCCTCGACGACAAGGACAGCTTCTATGTGGCGCTGGAGCGTGTGGCCCACGAGTGACACCGGGCTGAGGACGGGGCCATGAGTCCGGGCACCCACTCAGGCCCTGGGCTGGGCCACCAGGAACCCCGCCTGCCCTGCATCCTGGCCGCCCTGGCAGTGGCAGACTGAGCCGAGGCCCGGCAGACTGACCACAGCTCGGCCGCCCCACAGCCTTGCTGTGGCAGCCCACGGTCCGGCTACCTGACTGACCACAGCCCAGCTACCCCACGGCTTGACTGACCTACAGCCCAGCTGGTCACCCCTCAGCCCAGATCCAAGGACTGACCAGAACCAAGAAGCACAGCACCGGCACAGCTAGCTCCTCGCCTGAGCACCCACGGGAAGGATGTCAGTGGTGGGAGAGTCTCCTGTGACCTGCAGGGGCAGCTCACCATGACAGTTTTGCCAAACAGCTTCATCTGTCAGTGTTGCTAGAAGCGGCCCCGGGCCTTCCTGGCTGCTCCCTGTCACTTCTTCCCTGTGCGGCTGCTGTTCTTCAAACATGCTAAGATGTCTTTCAGACTGATTGGTTTGTGACACAGCCATGTAAATGTGGGTGCTGGCACAAGGGCAAGGGGAGGACAGGACTGCTGCATTGAATCATTGTGGTGGCTTAAATTGTCTGAACTACGGCCAAAGCAGTTATAGGGTTTAAGGCTGTATCTTCTGTTGATTTTCAGAAGCAATGTTCCCTGCCCCAAACCTGAACGTTTAGGTTCTCTAAAACCTCATCCTACTTGACAACTGTAACCTGTAAGAGTATATGGCACCTAAAGTGTGTGTAAGGCATTTTAACTAACACTGTAGGCAGTTTTATTAACTGAGTACTTGGAAATAAAATAAGATACAGGTAGAGTTTGCAGGCAGCACAGGCTGATAGAATGGCAAATAAAGACAATGTGCAAGACCATAGTATTTCTAGGCAGCAAGAATGAAGAGATTCCAGTCTGAAAAGGACTTGAATCATTGGACAAGCAGTCTCCAGTGAATGCGTGTCTCAGTGCTGCAGAATGTCAAAACAGCCGTATGTGTATTAAACAGAGAAGTCAGGAAGGAATTTCTGTCTTCTGTAAACGCAGCTGGTAGGAGCAATGCAGGGTTATTGTGTCTGGTTTTGGTCTCTGCGTTGTAAAAGATGGGTACAAAGCTGACTGAAAATTGAAGGAGGCTGCAGCAGTAATGGTTCTCACTGTATTTATTTTTTTGGTGATTGTGGTCCAGTTTGCATTCTCCATTTGCAAACCCCTGTATGAATAATACAGCAGCTCTACAGTGATCATCTTGGGTCACGGAGGGCATGCCTTACTGCAGGAGTGTGTCAGTGTGCTACACTAATAAACACTTTTGGTACCAACACAGCTGTAAAGGCACAACTCTCATTGCGCTGGGATGATGAGGTTGTATTTGCCACTAAAATCAAGATCGGTTGTACTTAAAGGTTAGCAATGTTGCTGCCACAAGGATGTGGGAGAGACCTTTTCCTTGCTCCTCTACTAAAACAGTTTTGCTGGCAGGAGTCTGTAAGGCAGGCACAGCCTCAGGGGGGTTTTCCAGAAAGGCATCCTGACAGCAGGTGAGGGAGAAACAAGTCCTTTCTTCTTCCAGTGCTTTAGCACTTGCACTGTTAAGATTTGGAGACTCTGCCCTAACGTAGAGGTAGAACAATCAAGACGACGGTTGCTCTGGGGCTGCTCTACCAGAAACCTGTGCTATGGGCAGTCAGGATTTATTAACGGGAGGGTGAGGCATAGGTCCGTAGTTTGGTGATTGAGGCTCTCGCTTGGGTAGGAGGTTACTCTTGTGCTATGTCCTTGCTGGATGTGTCAGGTGCATATTTGACATGAAAAATTCTTTCCTCCTGCCCTTCTTGTTTAGCCCTAAGCCCAGTGACTGAACAGGTTCATCTCCTGTCCTAGAAGGACAGGAGAACTTAATTTGGGTTCTACACAGGCACAATGAAATAGTGGAATCACGTCACTTTAATTTCACACTTTCACTTAGATTGCTATCTGTTAGGGAATGTGGTTTGACATGTAATACCTAGATTATAGTCCATGTTACTAAAATATAAAATGTTATAAATAAATAAATTATAGTTCCATTTCAAAGACATCATTGTGCAGAACGGGCTTGTGGATATCAGCTTGATTAATGCCGAGTTAAATGACACTTCTCAAAAAAATGGTACATGTGGATTCCTGATATTGGGGAGTATTCAGTGGGTGGCACTGGGACAGAGCTGAGGTGGTGGCAGCGGCTTTTCCCAGTCAGTAGAACACTTCCTGGAGAGATGGGAGACCTGGGGTCAAAGGCCTTCTTCACATCAGCACTGCAGCGATTTGAATCTGCTTCAGTGTGGCGTTGCTCAGTGATGGTGAGTAATGAAAGCTCCTCCTGCCCTTCGGCCTGAGAGGAGAGATGTGCTGAATGGTTACATCCTCTGCAGGATCCAGCTTTGGTTCCCGCTGACCCTTAAATATGAAGTAGGATCACACAGATTGTGGAGATGCTAGGGAGTCTGTTAGGAATTCACGAGAGGAAACTTTTGTACTATGAGATCTTGGGATCTTTCAACCTCAGGTACGATCTTGGCTTCCTGCAGCTTGGAGGTGCTGTGAGATACACCCTTGAAGTCCAAGTAGCGCAGGCAGGGACGTGGTGCTGGTGAAGGTACAGCCATGCAATAGAGCAGTTTGACTGTCAATGGCCAGGAGGCCTGGGCTAACTCTGGGGTGAGAGCGTATCCTGAGAGCTGAAGTGAGAATGAAGGGTAGAAGCAAAAAAAAAAAAAAAAGGGGGGGGGGGGGAATGGTGAAGAGGAAAAGGCAGGGTCAGTTTGTGGAATTTGAACCCAGGCAGTCCCACTGTGATGTTAACTGTGCTTTAGAGGAAGAGTGTCTGCAGTCAGCAAGCCTCACCTCAGGGGAAAGGTCTGCGTTTATGCAACAGACAGCAACATCAGATTTGGGAACATCTAGTGAAGCACTGAACAGTTTTTGTGTTAATGAGAGCTAACAAATTTTGGATATTCTCACCAATAAACATAATCTTTTCACTGCTTTGTATCTAGCACATTGAAAAACTGTTATCCAGTTGCCTGCAGGAACTTGTAGAAAAAGGACAGACAAGAGCCAACCTTCAGGTGTGGGAAGAACTTCATAAGACCTGTCAACGCTCATCTTGCAGCCTGTTTTTCTTTATTATCCAAACAACAAGACAGACCAGGAACCCCTATTTCCACGTGCAGGTTGCTTTTAAATTAATTTGAAAATTGATTTCTGCTACATAAATAACTGCGTAGACTTTACTCCTCAGACCCATCTGTGTTAAGCTGCTTAGCACTGCTCCAAGAGAAGGAACGCTAATGAACCTGCACCCCTTGCGCTGAGCCGATCCTGCCAGTGAGGGGCGCGAGGACAGTGCACGGCAGGACATAAAAACCTCAGTGCTGCTTTTGGAGGGGGGACAAATAATAAAAATTTTGTCTAATTGCTTCCCAATCTGGATTTAGGGCACGGCTGTTTGTATTGGTTTGGTGTTTATATACCATAATATAAATGTACTTAGGATGGGTAAAAAACAGATCTTGCTTTATGCTGACTCAGGTATTGTGACGGGTTTACAGCCCCAAAACCGTGGTCTGGGCTTAGGCTGACATTGACACCTCGTAGCCTTCAACCTCTCTGCTCCCTTTCGTACCAAACCTCTCCCTCCTAAGGCAGCTGCTGAACCCTTTTGCTGAGGACTGTTCCCATTTGATCACTTGGTCTAAAGCTGCCCACTTCTTGTCTCGGTTGCTGGGTTGAAACATGGGAGTTTGAGCTCTCGCCAGCCCACATGAGATACTTGGGAGGCAATGGCAGGGGGTGCAGGTCTTCTCATTTTCTGCAGCAGGAGGCTGTGAGATCAGCTGAGCTGTGGTAACTGCCACAAGCCATCCCTTGCTAAGAGGTCACATTCACACTCTTCCCCCCTTCCCTAAATTAAGTGCATTTCAGTGAAATAGGTAAGTGGTGCTTGGAGCAGGGGACTGGAATTCAAGGATTCCTCTTTCCCCAATTCCTGCAAGTCAGCAAAAAGGTCTTGGTTCTCTGGGCCTGACAACACCATGGTCCTCTCTGCATAACTGCTCAATCTCAACAGAAAAAATCTTTGGCAGAGCAGTTATGAGAGCATGGACTTTGAAGTAATAGCTTGGAGGAGGAACTTTGCTGTTTGCCTCCCTGCTGTGTGGTAGAGCTCTGCCGTTCAGCTAGTTGTCACATAGGCAGCCAGGAGGGCTTGAGGGTAGGATCTCTGCAACACCTGCAGCTCAGCGTCTGTGGGAAACCCGCTTGCCACCATGTCTGGTGACGAGGAGCTCAACAAAGTTCAGAAAAGGGCCGTGCATTGATAGAAATAAGGCCAGTTCTGCTAGGAGAGGTATTTTTGGCATTACATCTACATATCTTGTCTTGATTATTTCCCTAAACAGCACTACAGAGCAGAACTATTACACTGTGTGAACAGATACTGCCGTATCAGCACGGGCAGTTTCTACAATGTGCGGGGTGTTTGGGAGAAGAGGGATATCTGAAATGTGTATGAATATCTCTGAAGGTCATTTTACGTGCCTGACATACACTCGCTGGCAGGAACAAAGAAAAGTAGAGGAAAGGAAACAATAGAGATGGGAAATAGCTTCGGAAGGTCATTCAACAACCTTATTGCAGGGAAATGCTTCCCTGCCTCCTCCAAAGCCAGGTTAATAAAGGCCAAACGCTAGAATCAAAGGAACGCTAAACACCAAGTATTTTGCCAAAAACCACCAAGTATTTTGCAGCTGCTGGGGGACATGGAAAGAAACCACAGCAGACGAGTGGAACTTGCCATAAAAATGGAAAGAAAAAATGAGGACTTTGATAAAAGCCAGCTTTATGCTCCTTTTAACCAATAATTTCTGTTATGCATTTCAGCATAAATAGTTTTGTGCTGAGTTGCGAGTCACCCAGGCTCTGAAAGTGCAGCTTTCATACAAGTGCAGCTGGACCTTTTTGTGTTGGTGGGGGTAGAGAAGAGGCAGATGGGAGCCCAGCAATCCAGGTGAGAGGTGTTGAACCCTGGGGCTGCACCCCCCGGCGAATGGGAGAAGCCAAGGCTGTCTTCGCAGGAGCGTGCTTCAGAGGAGGTGCACTGGCGTCTGAAAATTATCTGACCACGCACAGAGGAAAAATCATGTGCTTTGCTCCCTAAATGCAATCACCGAGTGCACTCTTCCCGAGTGAGCAGGTTCCTGGGTCACTGAGATAACGCTTCCATCTCCTGAGAGGGGGAAGCAGGCTCTGGTAAAATTGTTTCTTGCATCTTTCCCAAAACTTAATCCAAAATGTCACAGTCCAACCCAGGGGTTGCTTCAGTTCAGCTTTTTAAGTACTGCGTGTCTGAATCTGAGAGCCACACGGGTGGTAACAGCTTGATATATCCCTTGATCATCACAGGGTCACTTCCTAAGGGCTTCAGTCTTGTCTTCAGTTAAAATATGAACTGTTCAGCTGCAGCTTCTGCACGGAGAAATTCACGGTTACCCTTCCCTCCTTGGCCCTGTTCTATCAGCCGTGTAGGCTGGGGCAGGAGGGGCGCAGCCCAAGGCGGGCTGTAATGTCCTAAACGCAGTTGGGCCTGAAAGTGGGACATCTTCTGCCCAGAGCAGCTGCTCTTCCGCCACCAGAGGAGGCCAAAGCAAAAGCGCCAGAGCCGTGCTTTTTCCAGCAGCCTGCCTTCCTGGCGGGTGTTTGTCTGGCAGGACAGGTCAGAACTGCAGGCGAAGTCTGTCCTTGAAAAGTCTTTCAGGGCAATTTGCGGTATCAATAGGAGCCACATGTCCCTGGGGTGAGAAGCTGCGTGAGATGAGTGCCCTGTGTGGATGTGTTTATCCACGCTTCTCCTCGCTGGGGAAGCAGCAGGGAGTGTGTGTATGCTCAGCGGTGCTTCTGCTCCCACTTTCATCTTCCTTATCTTCCAGGAGTCTCTGTGTTCCCCCGGAGGAAGGGAGACAGTTGCTAGCCTTAATCGCTGTGCGTGCAGAGGCAGAGTGCTCTCATTTTGAGTGCTGCCAGGAGTCGCCCTCTGCCATTGTTCAAACCCGGCTGGAAGAGATGCCCTGAGAGCAAGGGAAAATAAGCAAAGCCATGTCAGCACAGGTATCCTTCCCCTCCTCGAGCAGCTGGCTCTGCACGCTGCCTGGAATGCTGTTAACAGCGTGCTCTTTCCATGGCAAACATCCAGACCGCAGCTCGTTACAGAATCCCTGGTTAATTTGGAATCTCTGGCAATGGAGCATGAGGACGTGGCCCCAAGAACTTGCTGCCTTGTGCTTTCCTGGGGAGGGAGCAGTCTGTGACTGTTCTCCAGAACAGGCAGAAGGACTCAGTTCACTGTGTCAAACTGGGGCAGGTCCGAGGGGCTAGCACCGAAAGGGGAAAGAAAAGGAAAGAAGTGCCAGGACTCAGCAAACACAGGACCCAACTTCTGAGAAGAAAAGATGCTTGGAGAAGGGCACAGCTTCAGACTCTGGTGGGAGGAACCTCCCTTGATAAGGAATAATCAAGAGTGAGAGATGTAGCTGTGGCTACCAGCAGCATTTTGGAGGCTCAGTGCCCTCGGCAGCTCAGTCCCTGCTGCAGCCATGGGTCCCCCCCATTTGGCTCTGGTACTGATGTCCACAAGGCCCCCACAATGCCAGCACCAGTCATGGGGACCTGGTTCCATCCCTTCCCTCCAGGGCCCAGCTGGGATTTGGGGATTTCTGTTGGAAACAGAAATGCTAGCACCGAAAGGCAATGTCTGTGTGCAGCCGGCCTGTACCTGAGACCCAGTTTCTGATTTTGGGGGAGGTGAAGCCACAGTGCCCAGTGCTGCACGTACTCCGAGCTGCACATCATAAAGTGCAGCTCCTGTCTACTGGGACCCTCTCACTCTACGTCCTGGCATCCCCTGCCTTTCTGACCAGATTTATAGTGCTGCTGATCCAGCTAAACTGATTTTTAATTGGTGTTGACACAGATACCAGTGAAGAAAGGTCTTTGCCACGTGCGGTTGCTCCATAATGCCAGTGCAGTGCTGAACTCCCAGTTGTACTGGTTGCAGTGGGGGTCCTGCTGGGCACCTGCAAAGCCATTCTGCCCTGTATACGCACCCCACTGCAGGTTACTGTACCACCTGGAGCTCTCTGGCTGAGTCAGTACGTACAGTGTGTTTAGCTCTTCAAGGCTGAAATGAACGCTCAGCTCCGTTCTGATTCTGCTCTGCAATCAGTGAGTGTCACCACGAGTTCACTGGGGATCTCAAAACTGAGGCAGTCCACAGAAGAGTTTATGTTCCTGCCGGCTTTATCGGTCAACAATCCGTTGGACTCTCTTTAAAACTACCCTGTATGCACTTAAGATAGCAAGAACCAACTCAGATCTGTGACACTTCGTCCAGTCCATGCTGCCTGACCATCACAGACGGATACAGCCCTGCCAGCGGCATCTCTGGGCCATGGATGTGTCGTGGTTTAACCCCTGCTGGCAACTAAGCACCACTTGCTCACTCCCCTCTCAGTGGGATGAGGGGAGAATCAGAAGGGTAAAAGTGACTAAAACTCATGGGTTGAGATAAAGACAGTTTAATAATTAAAAAGAAATTTAAAAAACAAGTAAGAAAAAAAAAAAACCATCAACAAAGAGGAAAATAAAACCCTAGAAAAACAAGCAATGCAAAAGAAAGCAAATGCCCACCACCAACTGACAAATGCCCAGAGAGTGCCCAGGCAAGGGCAGCCCCCGCCATCCTTCACCCCCCAGCTTTTATTGCTGATTTGGCATCGTGTGGTCTGGAATATCCCTTTGGTCTCAGCTGTGTCCCCTCTCAACTTCTTGTGCACCCCCAGCCCTCGCTGGCGGAGCAGGGTGAGGAGCAGAAAAGGCCTCGACGCTGTGTAAGCACTGTTCAGCAATAGGTAAAACATCCCCGTGTTATCAACACTGTTTTCAGCACACATCCAAAAGAGCCCCATACAAACTACTATAAAGAAAGGTAACTCTATCCCAGCCAAAACCAGTACAGGATGGGAACTGTTTACCACATTCACTAACTGCACCATCAGCTGACTGGTTCCTCTGTCAAAAGGACCACACAGCAAAGAATCAGTACAGATAGGAGTATCCAAACACTGGAAATATGAATGAGTTGGTAGACGGTGCTATTGCTTGACCAGAGGAAGAAGGTAGTGAGAGAGATCTGGTCAAATGGGTGATTTTGGTTACCCACACAAAAAGAGGCCAATTATTGTAGCAGGGCAGGACAAGGTACATTTTCAGTATCTCAACCAAAAGTTAGTGGTGGAGAACACAACAAAAATTGTAGACTAGAGTCAGTTTACTCCCAGGTAATGAACAGAACCTAGGCTAAGAAGTTTAACCAATACAGCCAATCCAGTTACCAAAGTCTGCCATAATTTGAGGTGGAGGGGTACCAACCAGCACAGCAACACAAAACTCTCAATACAGAGATGGCACTGCAAATAGGTGAGTAATTCAGAAAGCCTTTTAATTGTAAAATAAACTAAAAATAAGTGGACTTGATGGAGAAGCTCTTTCAGCTTTGAGAAATGTCTGATGGAGGTTTGTTACCGCAGACCAGCAGGGGGGTGGGCAGGGAAGGAGTTCTGTGGGAAAGCCAGGGCTGAAGAAGCGTTTGGGACAAGCAGGGAATGGAAGCAGCCCCAGCAATGTGGACTTGCAGAGAACAAAAAAAAAAAAAAAAAAAAAAATAGGGCAGGTAGCCAAGTCCATGCTTGCAGGAGCAGGATTAAAACAGTTGGAAGAGCAAATAATGTAAGATTTAAAACCAGGGAACGTATTTAAGGCCATTAAAACCAGGATCTTATTTAAGGATTACCTACAAGAAGCCACGCTAATAGCACATTAAGGTTACAAAGTCAAATGATCAAGGTAGAGAATGCTGATATTAAACTTGCTGATGAAATGTTAATCCTGTGTACATACATTTTGCTGCAGTTCTGCTGACTATCACGTAGGAAATTGCGCAAAACAAAAGGAGAGCCCAGCCCTTTGGGGTTCCAATCTGGCAACTCAAGCACATCCTTCCACCTATTTTGACACTCCCTGCAGGGGGAGGACCAGGTGTAAACAGGGCATAATCATATAATTAGAGATATACTTATTGCACACGTTCAGTGCTCAGGAGAGGAACAATTCCTTCCCTTGTAGGAGCTACTCTAGCTCTGTCTTCTGCACTCATCGTTCCCATATCTAAGGATTTCCAACCCATCTGGAACGGGGAGTGTTTAGGTCAGAAATTAATTCAGCCCGGTCTAGTTGGACAGTTTTCGGCTTGAAATGAAAGATATTTCTTGGCATTTCTTGCTTGGAAAGCAAACATTCCCAAAACCCTCATGGAGAATCCATGTCGTCCCATGGAAGTTTGGCCTGAGATCAGTGAATTAAGCATTTCCACCTGCTGTGCATTCTCCCCAAATTGTTCCTCCGTTTGCTGCGTGCAGCACTTGAGATAAAACGTACAGGTATGCATGGTAGGATAAACATCTTGCACTGCAATCAAAGCCTAGCGATTTGCACTGGTTTGTCGCAAGATTTGCAGCGTCCCAGTCAGACCCATGCGTCCCAGGTAGCCAGGTGCACCTCCACTTGCACAACCAGTTCCTTGGCAGGGCCCTACCCCCACTGGCCTGACGGCAGAGCTGTGTTTGCCTCCCTTTCCGGGCAGGGCTTGTTGATATTCAACTTGCGGAGGAAATGGAAATCTGCTGTGTACGTACCTCCTGCTACGGGGTGACCCTTCTGTACCTCGGACATGGGGGCATCCCCAGGTCTGCAGAGAGCGCCGCAGTGGTTTCTCATTTTAAACCGGTCTAGCGAAACAGAGCGTTCCATTCTGGTTGCCTTCTATTGATTTGCACAATCCATTTAGTTCACATCAATACATTCAGGCAGAAAAGGACACAGTACTCTCCGCTCGTGCAGCTGTGGACTACTGACATGTGGTCCGTAAGTGACATCCAGACCTGAATGGCCAGATGAGCTAGTTTAGGCAGTACGTGACTGCAGCCAGTGCTAAACCATCTAAAAATCTCATCACACGGCATAGGAAAGTACTGTTTTCCCTCTTTCTTGCTACCCAGACTTTATACATCAGTTTTTCTTAGCTGCCATTCCCTTCCCAGTCTACAGAGAAAAAAAAAAAAAAACCAACAAAATCCCTGTTTCTCTTTCCCTGCCACCTCTCCAAAAGGCTAACAAAGGTGCTGCTTTACTTGATGTCAGGAACCTTGTCCCTTGCCAGCCTCTGCAGAGCTGAGAGTGTATTTTGCAACAGCCAAAGGTCAGGGCTGTGCAATAGGAGGCCCCATAAAACTCCACAGCAAGCTGCCCTGGGCAGGGTGTCAGCCCTGGCTCCTAGAGAAGGATTAGACCAGATCAGATGATCCCAAGTGAACTGCACCCAGTGTTGCAAAGGAAGATCAAAACAAAACCAAAATACACGAAGAACTCTGTCAAGACAATTTGGGAGGAATTCCTTGCCAAGACTAAAAAATACTTGTTCTGTAGCAATACAAGACCCCAAATCCAGAAGGACTCTGTGTTACCTTCATGGACTCTCGCCAGGCATTCAGCTGCCTGTGGGGAATGGGGCAGGATAAAACAGACAAGCAAAAACCTGTAGCCAGATCATAGTCTGGGGTGAGGAAATACGGGCCAGTGGCTTAGGAATTCTCTGAGACAGGAATCTCTGAACGTGGGAAGAATATCGTGGGGTAGCGATGCTGTTACACTGGGGCCCTCTTCTAGATTCTGACTGAAGCATTTCCTATGGGCCACCATGAGAGAAATAATACTGTGCTCAGAAGGCATACAGAGTCATAGAATTGTTTAGTTTGGAAGGGACCTTTAAGATCATTGAGTCCAACCATTAACCCAGCACTGCCAAATCCACCACTAAACCATGTCCCCCAGCACCACGTCTACCTGTCTTTTAAATACCCCTCCCGGGATTGTGATTCAACCACTTCCCTGAGCAGCCTGTTCCAATGCTTGACAAACATTTTGGTGAAGAAATGTTTCCTAATATCCAATCTAAACTTCCCCTGATGCAATTCAGGATGTTCCCTCTAGTCCTATCGCCTGTTACTTGGGAGAAGAGACCAACCCTCACCTCACTACAACCTCCCCTCAGGTAGTTGTAGAGAGCAATAAGGTCTCCCCTCAGCCTCTTTTTCTGCAGACTAAACCACCCCAGTTCCCTCAGCCGCTTCTTCATTGCCCTTCTTTGGATGCACAAAAAACGACGAGCCTACAGCACCCAGTATTGCTGCGCAGTCTCCCATCCAAGTACTAACCGCAATTGACCCTGCTTAGCTTCTGAGATGAAAAGAAAAGGCTGTTCTCACAGCAGTACAGCTACTGGCTGTAGCTTTTGTCCAGTGTGACACTTCTAACACTTATGTCCTTTGCGGTTTCCTCATGTGTCTAGTCACCCCAGGATTAAAAAAGATATATATCTAAGACCACCCTCTTGTTCTCTGCCACACCAGCAAAACAGCCAGGAGGCATTAACAATGTAAAGAGGGACCCCACCACAGCACACGGTGCAAACATTCAGCTCAGCACTAATTGCTCCTGTGTCAGCCTGTGACAGATGCCCCCGGGATTGGCACGGACGTGGGCCTTCGCTTGCAACAACTCCCTTGTTGTGCGCATGTCGAGGTGATCAATCCCTGCTTCAGAAGGGACCACCCCATCTCGCCCTCAGTGGAGACCCTGCAGACTCCTGACAAATCAATAACCGCCCGGCGGCGCCTGCGCTGGGAAGGGAAGGGGCCGTGTTTGTGAATTATTAACTACCTTACGCCTTCCCTTGCTCTGACCTCAACCATGTGTTTTCCTGGTGCTGTTTAATCTGACCTGACCAAGAGAAAAGCTGGGTGCTCATTTTGGGAAAAGTGATGAGGAAAGAATGGGAGAAAAGAATGCAAGTACGTGGGGTAACACTAGTGCCTGAGAGCTAAGAAAGAAGACTTTAGGTGGCAAACGACACAGGGAGTTATGAGCAGGCGGCGATAAACACTGCAGCTGGCCACAGCTGTGTCCCGCTGCCATGGGAGAGTGGTGAGAGGAGTGACTGGGTCCAGTCCGTGCCCACTTGCCTGGGTTATGCAATTCACCATATCAGAAGGTGAAATCCGCAGTAAAGAACTAGCTGCCGCAACGTGCTATGTCCTGCTGTAAGCTGCTGCAAGCACGCCACGTCCCTTCACCAGCTCCCAGCCAATGTCCAGGGTCAGCTCTAGATCTTGCATCTAGAATTTAAAGTAATTAAGAAAATCATTATGTTATAGACTGGAAGAGTCATTCAGAGCCGCAGAATAAAACCTGTCACTGAGGAGCACGGCCTTTCACGCTGATTAGGTACCCTCCCGACCCTGGCCTGAAATGGGCTGAAACATCTCATGGTGCAAGGCTGGTGGCTACAGACACAACTGAAACGAGAGCAGGAAAAACTCTGCTGCCTGGGGACATGCAGAGTCCCTGTCTACTCTCACTTTGTGTCTGCCCTGTTACTATGTAGGAATTTTGCAAACAGGCATCTGGATTTGGTTTTCTGCGCTTCATAAAGGAGCCGTTTGGGAGGGAGAGTCTCTCTCCCATGAAACAGTCAGCGGGGCTGTTCACTTCTGGAAGGAGCCACATGTAACAGTAGGGTGACGTGCACAGGACTGAGGGTGGATATTTCAAACTGAATGAATCTGCAGTCAGAGAGGAGGAGGTGAACCCAAGTACTGAAAAAATGAAACCTTGGTAAAGCATCGTCCCCATAACCATGAAATCTGAGTATTTTATGGTAGCTATACACATGCAGTCATCAATTCTCACACCCAAATGAGTTTTCTGTGACCTGGGAATGAGGAGGAGTCAAGACCTCACTGAAATCTATGCAGCACAGTGCTGTTGTCAATGGGAGCGCTAGAAAACAGTGCATGAAAATGACAGGTAATGTCAAACCCAGCACAGACAGGTAGTTAGCAAACAGGTACAGGGTTAAGGCTATCGCATTTCAGGAATTCACCGATCGAGTGCATGTACATGCATTATTTGTCCAACACTTCTGAGAAAGAACAGAAAGCAAGAGCTGCACAGCTGTGCATTCAAAGAAGGTTCATCCAAAGCCCTCAAGAATCCCCAGACCCAATGTGCAGCTACAGAGACTTTATCACAAATACTCAGCAAGTCCAGTATTTTCTGAAAGTATCATATTCACTGAATACATGGTACGTAGCCAAAGTCTGTGCTCCGTGGGCCTTGATAGCATTACCAGACACACAGAAATCCTTGACAAATGTAAAAAACTCTCATACTGCACGCAGAAATAATCTCCAGCAGGAAAAGAGAATGTGTTCAAGAAAACCTGGATACATTATACCTCCTTGGACTTGTTATTGTTAGTCAGACTAAATGAAACACACTTCAGTCCGCAATAAACATTCTTCTGGGTATCCAGCAACACAAGCGTGTGTGACACTGGGTTAACTTCTTGTCAGTGCATCAACTGTGGGAAGGCACACCGAGGCAAACTCAGCTTGAAGCGCCAGCTGCGTAGTCCTGCTGTCTTGATGCTCCCTTTTATGCCACATGAGAAGCACACTGAAGGCCAGGGAATGAAGCTTTATTGCAGCTGAGGCAGTATGACAGAACAGATTTCAGCTGCCCGAGTGGCTGGATGAAGTCTGACAAAGCAGCATCAAAACCTGGTTTTCTCACCAAAGTCTGACAAATATTTCATGGAGCTGGAGCAGTCTTGGAAATCCAGATTAGCAGGGATAACACTGCTTTTCAGAGCTGAGGTACATGTCAAAAATCCGTTTCCCAATAGCTGCTAAGACAAATCAGACCAGGTAATTTGTACAGTAGTTAAGTATGTGAAAACCTCAGTTTAAGCTGGACCAGGGCATACTATAACACCCCAGCCCGGCCTGAGCCTTGGATTTTATTTGTCAACTAAGCCGAAAAGAGTACTCACTGCACTCACAAAATGATACCATCTTAATTTTCTGCTTTTGCAAGGTGTCTGAGGCTTCTAGTTTGATGGTCCTGTAACAATTCTAAAGGAGAATAAAATACTACACTGTGATTCTGTACCATTGACAATTCAGGGTCTGCCCCACTGCGAAACTGCATTGGCAGAGTTGAAAGGATGGGTAGAGAAGTGATTGTTATTTCAGGGCAGAGCATTTTAAAAGCATGAATCAAATCTTTCAAGCTCCTAAGAGTCCACCTCAATAAAACAAACAAGTCCCCTTGAGGCGGTGGTTTAAAAATAATGAGGTTTGGGGGGGGGGGGGTGTTTTGTTTTGGTTTGGTGGTTTTTTTTCAAAAAAAATCATTATGGGCACTTATTTTCCATATGTTTAGATCAAACTTTTCTCATAAGTTGAAGATCCCCTTAGTAATTTGGAAGGACAAAAACAAATATATTTTTGAATGAATGCATGAAATTCTCACAGATTCACCTGATGCCTAAAATGGGAGGCTTTAAGGAGAAGCAAAAAGAAAGAGAACACTGAAATATTTTTAATACAGTCACAACATGTGGAAGAATGAAATCCAATTTGGCCTATTTTCTCTTTTATGCTGCAGGAAAAGGATTCCCAAAGCTGGCATTGTAAAGGTCCGATCAGTCATGTGGTGCTGATACTTTGGTTTCCAACTGAGATAAGCACAACAGTTTATGAGGAGAAAAAAAGTAACATTTAACTGGGTTTTTTTCCTCCAAAAATAACAAAAGAAACTAAAATATTGTAGCTATTTTCCTCTTTCCTCTTCCATTAGAAACTGCTCTGATGGGTCATGATCACTTCAGGTGTGATCCCTCCCACGTGAGTATGAACGCCTGTGACTGCAGATTTCAGTTCTGCCTGTCTCAGACAACGAGAACTGTCCTGGTCTTTACCAAATAGCTTTGCTAAGGAGACTGTCTGAGCTACAGGCACTTTGCAGCCAAGGTCATACCCCAGTGAAGTTAGGCTAAGCAATTAGCATAAAACAAAGGAGATGAAAAAACAGAAAGACAAGTTCTTTCAGGTCTCAGGGCTGACTGGAGTGTGTTACAAGAGGCTAGCTGGAACGGGGATTTACTAGAAGTTTAACGTTGATTGCATTTTTCAGATATATACCAACTTGATAGCACTAAGCAAATAGTTTGTGCTTGTTGAGCATTAGATTACACAAAAGCAGAGAAGACTTATTTTTAAAAAACTAATTGCAAAGCTGTATGTACTCCACGGATGTCAACTGGCCTTGCCACCGAGCTTGTGGTTCAACAAAAGGTTTCTGTTTCATACTCACAGTGTGCTTATTGAACAGGAGCAGGAGGAGCTCAAACCTGCTGAAGCTTGCTTCTTGATACAGGTACTTGTACATGTGATCACTCCTGACCACCCCTGAAGCCTTAGTCAACCTTCCTCTAGTGTGGAGACAGCCAAATTCTCTAAATACAGACAGCTTAGTACTCTTTTACTGTTTTTTCAGCCACTCATTACATTTGGCATAATTCTTTGGAAAAATAAGTATGTCAATATAATTTGTGGTTTTTTTCCCTTCCTCCATCTCTGTCCTTCTCTCTTGATCCTCTGATCCTTGCTTTCCAGAGAACTTTTGTCTTTCTTTTCTTCCAGTAATTCTGAGTGTGCACCCACACAGGTTTCATTTCCACACCCTGTGTTGAAATGATCACAATGAAATGGGAAATAGCAATAGCAGCATCCTTAGCAGGCTTCAGTTACCATGCCCTGGACATCAGTAGAAGTGAGGGGGTTCATCACTTCCCACAACTCGTTCCAGCTGACTGTAGACCCAGCCTGACACCACTCCGCCACGCTCTCTTCAAAAGAGTATTACTTTTGTTCAGGCTGCTCACAGGACTGGAGATCCTCACAGGAAGAGGAAAACATAATCTCCTTTGTTATTGTTCAAAATTGTTTCACATGCCTATCCTGCCGGCAAAAGCTTAGCAAGGGAGGGAGAGGCAATTTCCTGAAAGTGATGCCTGTGCTGCCCTTGAAAGGACGGCGTTCCAGTTATCACACTTTACACATGTACACTACAGCAGGCGCTTTCCACCCAAGACGTTTGGCAACTTCATTAACATTTCTGCTAATATAACCCTTATGACACAGCACAGGGGTTTTACACTTCCCACTTAAGCACTGTGGCCCTTAAACTGGGGCATTTAAACACCAAAGGTACTGATTTCAGTGGGATCTCCACGGTTTTCCAGACCCAGTCCTTTGGCTTTAAGTCTTTTGCATGACCCCAGTAACAGTTGGTACAAGCACTGCTTTGGCTGCTGTCTCCTCCCTCCTCCAAGAGAAAACACAAAGCTTTGCCTACATCCCACTCGCCACCCTCAGAGAGGGGCGCTCCCGTAGGCCTCTGCCCGCCTCAGGCCTGGCCCGCCAGTGGGAGCACCGACCACCGCGCCCGCCCGCCGCCAGCAGCAGCGGGGCCGCGCCCCTCGGGTGGGCAAAACTGCCCCGCTCCCCGCTCCCCTCTCTCCTGCGCTGCGCTGCGCCGCGCCTCCCGCTGGCTCCGGGGACAGCGGGGCCCGGGCCCGACAACGGACCGGCGAAACCCACAGCGGAGCCGACGAGCGACCAAGTCTGAGGAGGGAGGCTTAGGCCTCCGTTGGCGGGAAGACTAAATCCCGCCTCCTCCCCGCCCCTGATTACGAATCAACCAATAGCTAGCGCAGGACGGTGAAATTCATAACTGCGATCCAATGGCGCACAGCAGGGCGCATTCCATGCAGCCGCCGCCCAGCTCCGATTGGGAGAGCGGACGACCTCGATGCGGAGACACCCAATAGCGCCGCGAGGCGGTTACTCCTCCGAGCGAGGCATAGCCAATGCGCAAGGCGCGGGGCGCCAGCCGCACCGCCCCCCTTCCCTATATAAAGTGGGCCCGGGAAGGGCGGCCGCTTTCGAGGTGCTGCCCAGACCCGTTGCGCGTCTGCCGCTCCCAGCGCTGCCCGCCCTATAGCCATGGTGAGCGGGGCGACCGGGGCAGGGGGGCTCCTGGCTGGGGCAGGGGGGTTCTGGGGCTGCTCCGCACGCTGAGGCGGGAGGGGCGGGGCGGGAGGCGCGGGTCCGCCCCGGCCCGTGGTGCGGGGCGGGGGAGAGGAGGAGGAGGGACGGGCTCCGTGCCGGGCCGTGGTCGCCGGCGGGCCCTGAGCCGCGCCGCCCCGGCAGGCCTTGGCCGCGCGGCCTCGTCCCAAAATGGTGGTCTCCGAGAACATGGCGGCCCGCGGCGGGACTCTCAGCCCCCGGCCGGCTCTGAGGTGGCGGCTGCCTCAGGGGTGACTCCGGCCTGGGCCCTTTGCAGCAGCGGGGAGCCGCGGCCCGGGCCTGGGGCGGCCTCTCCGTCCCCGGGGCCCGCGTCTCCCTGTGCCCCCGGGGCGCGACGTGGCTGGGCGTGCAGCCCGCGGTGAGGGGCGGTGAGCTGCTGGGGTGCTCTCACGGGGACCTGTTGAATAAAGTGGGGGGAATCTCCTTGGGGCGTGTGGGACGTGGAGCAGTGGAGGAGGCCATTGCACTGTTCCTGGAGGTGCAGCTTGCTGCTTCTTTCCTGGTCCTTGCCCTGCTGGCATCAGGTGCCAGCTGTGGTGTGAGGTGGTTTGGAGAGGTCAGGGAGTGGGCTGATGGTGGAGTTTTTCTGTAGGACTTTGTGAGGCTGGGTGGGTAGTAAAGCTGAGGTGGAATGACCTTGTAAGTTAGGATTCAGCCCTGAAGGGACATCTGAAAGGTATGACAAATGGGTGGCACATCATAAAGAGGACAGATCAGCTGTTGAGCTGGGCAGCACAAGTGGGACCTGTCAGTTGTAGTCTCTAGGACAAGCCTGAGATCCTTCTCCATGTGGGTGTTTGCCCTGTACATCCCTATTTGAAAAGAGATTGTGGATGTCAGAAGGTTACCGGGATTTAACAAACCTAGCAGACTGCTTCTGTAGAGTTGTGAATGCATAGGAAACACTTGTTGAACAAAAAATGATTAGAAGTTAGAATGTTGGAGGGATGTGTTCATGTCCTTACTTTGTTCTTACCCTTCTATGGGGGCTCTTTGTGGTCACACTTAAAAATTAAGCCAAGTCAAGAATGTGAATGCAGTTCCTCACCTCTGCAAAGGATGCAGTTGCCCTTGAGTTTCATCCTAGGGAAACCATGTTCCTCATTATGGTATGTTGTTGAACTTGGTACCACCATTCTCATGAAACTTGTCTTTCCATCAGCTTCACATGGATGAAGCTTTACCTGAAATACTGTGCTGGAGAGTACAAGGTGCCTAGAGCATTATCCCCCAGGACAGCTGGAGAGAGCTGGGCTTCTTCAGCCTGGCAAATACTACAGCAAGGGGCCACCTAGTAGCAGTCTACAACTACTGAAAGAGCAGTTAAAGAAGACAAGCCAGTGCTCTTAAGCTGGAGCACATCATATAGCAAAAGGATACAAACAGGCTGGAGAGGTTTGGGCTGGGAAGATTCTCTGGGAGTCTTCACTGAAACTGGTTCTCTGCTTGAAAGTAGTGTGTGTAAGTGAAGGGGAGAGTTTAGTATTAATTACTTAAGCATCCTGTGTCCTGACTTGTGGCTTGAATACAGTGCTTAACAGTACTGTCTGTAGTACATGTTTTAACCATATTAACTATGAAACTTCCATCAGTGATGTGTAAAGGCCTGGGGTTGCAATGAGTGTGACAGTTGCAGGTCTCTTGCATGTCTTTACAACTTGGATGGTGTACTTCCAAGGCTCAGATTTTGTTCTGTTCGTTAGTAGTATTGGTACTGTCAGACTTCTGCTGTGGAAGGGCTATGCAGAGAAAAATAGGCGGTCTCTTGGTGTCTAACAAAGATTTGGGTTTCATTAAATAGCCACATACTACTTAAAAGTACTTGGTAGAGTTGTAGGAAAGCAGTTGAAAGAGACCTCTCAAAGCAGGGCAGCAGTAGCACTACACCAGGTTTTTGTGACTTTCTTGCCAAGTTTTGCAAACCTCCAAGGATGCAGACCCTTTCCTGCCTCTCTGGTGGGGAAGCTTTTCCTAACATCCAACCCCAATCTCCCAGCATCCCCCGAACATCTGACCTGAACCTTCCTGCAGAGCAGAGAGAAGGCTTCTCAGTGTCTCCTTTTGTAGCCTGGCATGTTGTTTACCTTATTGAGGATGAGAATGCCCTGTAGAACATTCAGGGTGGTTTCTGTGGTAACATCCATGATCTTTTTCGGCAGGGCCACTTCTCACTTAAATGCTTCTTTGTACTGATGCAGGGAGTTGCTCTGCCAAGTGCTGAACTTTGTCCTTTGTCCAAGTAAACATGCTGTGCTTTTGATGTGGTGCCTGTAGGACCTGGTCTGTGGCTGTGTTGCTCAAGGTGTACTTTCAAAGACAAATTTTCTCTTTGGAGCATGAATGATTGTTGTTGCTTTGTGTAATTTGAAGTAGTCGTGCTAGTTCATGTGATGCTGTAAAGCTCAGTCTGACATCTTCCATGCATTCACCTTGCTTGGGTGTGCTAGGCCCTACATGCTTCCTTTCAGTCACCTTCCCCAGCTGCTTAGGAGCTTCACTAGCAAAGCTTAGATCACTGATAGGACCTCAGTACAGGTGAGGCTCCAGGCTGAAGTGGTGGTATATCTCTATACTCTTTCTACTCTCGCTGTAGAGAGGAGTTGGAGTTGCATGCCTGAAAGCATGGTCTGATCTAATTCATTGCCATGGCCTGGCTTCTCTGTGCCAGTGCAGCCTCGTTGGGCAGCATGCTGAAGCTGCTTCTCCTGTCACCTGTTTTATGGTGTGTAGGCTGGCTGTCCCCTACCATTGCAGTACCTTGCCAAGCCCAGTGTTTCAGCCTGGAGAGCGATGGAGTGATGACCTTGGAAAGGAGTGGTGTGGCAGCAGCTTTGAGTAAGGCTGGTTGCAGAGAGGGTGTGGATTGCTCTCCTGGAAGCTGTATATCTGAATACACAGCTTAGATGGATGGGGAGCTGAAAAACAAAAGTTCTCAGCTGCTCAGTGCTGTGGTTGAGAACAAGTGATGTGTTGGGGTGGTTTTCTTTGGCAAATATAGATTTTAATTTCTTGGGATTCCCAAGGAAACTGAAAGGACTGTGCTCCCGCTTTTCTCTATTGATGTGGGTCTTCCTTGTCCTGGAATTTCAGGGGACAAATTGCATCACCCAGTCATAGGGTCTGGATAGTTAATTGTGACTGTTACTCAAAACTGTCCTATATGCAGGCTCTTGTGGAATGTGTTTAACTCTGTCACTGAAACCCAGAAGTTTAATGTAAAATGCCAGAGATGGACCAGAAGTTTGGAGGTGGTTCCGTTGTGGTTTGGCTTTTAACATTCAAAACCCTGTGCCAAAATATTAAGGAAGGTGTCTTTGTCCAGAGCATAAACGCAACTTGGGAATCCATAAATTGATATGAATAATCCTTTTGCTGACACAAACTATTTTCTACATAGCTTAAATGAGGTAGTTTTGTCTAGTGTTAAGAAGCTTTAGCACTCTACCACTTTACATACAGAAGTGTGGTGTGAGGCCTGATGTTCCATTTCTGAAGTGATACTAAGGATTTGGTGAGGCGAAGAGTTTCTTACAGAATGACAAAGTTCCTTAAAGTGATCAGAGACTTTTTTCCTGATTTCATGTATATCAAACAAAATAGCCCTGGATCTTGTAGAAGGTTTTGCTCCCTCTGGTGGCTGTGCTTATGTGGCTCCTGGGGCAGGAGTTCTGGGGGTGATGCTTTTCTGGACACTTAAGCTAGTAACAGGTGTAGTCATCAGTTTTTCTAAATATTCAGTGGTTTTTATGAAGAGGAGTTGGCTGAAGGATTTGGAAGAGTTGATCAAACTCTTCCTGTCTAGCTAAGGATAGGAACAACAAGGAGGCAAATGAGTTTTTAAAAATGATAATGTCTAAAAGGCTCTTTCTAGGTGGAGGTGGATGATGACTGAAAGAGGCTTTTGTGTTCTGTTGTGTTTTGTGCCAAATGCCCCTAACACCAAGACAATAAGGCCAATGTTTTAATAGCTTTGTGGTATGGGAGTTCAAGCTGTGTGTGTTGAATGTTTTCTAAACAAGGAAACTGCTGTTTCTGCTGAGTGATCAAATTTGTTTTTTCTCCACACAGCGTGAGTGCATCTCAGTCCATGTTGGTCAAGCTGGTGTGCAGATCGGCAATGCATGCTGGGAGCTCTACTGCCTGGAGCATGGCATCCAGCCCAATGGTACCATGCCAAGCGATAAAACCATCGGTGGAGGGGATGATTCCTTTAACACATTCTTCAGCGAGACCAGTGCAGGAAAACATGTCCCTCGTGCTGTGTTTGTGGACCTTGAACCAGCAGTAATAGGTAAATAGAGATCTGTGCAAGGGACTGTAGAACATGCTGTAGGGGTTTGATTTAACTTGCACGTTTCTTCGCTAAGGGATCCATTCCTCTAGTCCTGCAAAATGCTTTGGGGCTTTAAAATTTTACTATGTGAAGCTTGCCTGCATCTTCCCAGTGATGGAAGATACTTGGCTTTGCGTTCATTGAGATTGGTAAATGTACGCTCTGGAGCTCTAAAGAATTTAAATATTACCTTCTGCCAGTCTGTGGAATTAAATGGGTCTTCTGAATATACTTCATGCTTTTACTATGCAAGGAACTAGCTCTTGAAACAATGATGTAATGTATACAACAGTCAATAGGAACCTCTTTAAAAGATGTGATATGTATCACTAAGCAGGTTTCTTTTTGTACATTGGAATGATTCCTGTGCTTTCCCA
Source organism: Pluvialis apricaria (assembly GCA_017639485.1). Lineage (NCBI taxonomy): Eukaryota > Metazoa > Chordata > Aves > Charadriiformes > Charadriidae > Pluvialis > Pluvialis apricaria. The sequence continues at coordinate 1,972,189 of CM030029.1, read as the reverse complement.
AAACAGCTTTCTACTCTCTGTAGCTTCAATAGTGCTTACAGAAATGAGTCTCAATCACTAGCCTAAATTCAGGGACTTCCAAATGTGTACTTCAGCTTCCTACTACCTTATCTTTGAATAACAATCCTGAAAATCCTCATCCTTATCCTGAAAATGAGTTGTATCCCAAGCTCTGGCAACACTGGCTCTTAGTATTCAGATGTGATCCCATGCGTCAGCCACTGTCCAGTCCCACATTCTGGGCCATTACCTACACTGCCAGTCCAATGTGAGTTCCCCAGTTTCACAAGACTTGTTCCTTGTGTCATGAGTCTTGGTTTTGCTCTCACCAATGTGTGCCTGAAGTAATTCTGCTGGAGCCACTTTTGTGGCTTTAGTGATCTGTGCTTGTGCAGTTGCTGTGTTTATCTTTCTACAATACATAGAGAGTTGGGAAGGGGAGATGAGTGAGTAGGCTTAGGCTATTTCTGTATACCCACACCACATGTCTCTTGTAACTTATTTTCATTGTAATGCCCCAAATCACTTTCTGTGGCTAATACAGTAGAATGAACTTCTGCAGGAGAGCATAAGGCTGTTGGGCAGCTCAAGGGCGGGAGTGCTAGACTGATAACTTTGAAATGAGCTAAAGCACCCTTGGCCATACGCTAATATTCCCAGGAGCAGGTCTGACTTTCTGTTTTCTTGAGCCCCATGGCTGTTGCTTCCTCTGCTGCTGGCCAGGTGGTGGCTCTAAGCAACCAGAAAAGGCTGAGAAATGAGGTGAGGGAGAGCAGGTGGCAAAGCTCTCTCCTCACCTCTGGGGGTGAGAAGCTGGTGAGTCTTGGGACAAGTGTTCCAGCACTTGTTAATGATGCAAGTGTAGTATAGGGAGGTGGGCAAAGGGCTGTCTTATGAAATACTTGGTAATACTAAAAAAGTTAAGGCTTTTTGTTAAAGCTTACATCATGTGCCTTTCTGGGGGCTAGGCTTTCTTTATTCCTGCCCTGTGTATTTGAAAATTATTGATCCAGTTGCCTGGGCAGGGCTAGCATGATTCTTCCCATTCATGCAGCATGTCCCTCTGCACTATGTTTATGGGGGAAAAAAAAAGCAACCTATTGTGCATACAGCAGCTCTGTAACTGCCATGTAGCACCAGGGGGTTTTGGAGCTTCCAGATCAGTGCTGCTCTTAGTGAAAGCAAAAGGGCTGCTGTACATGTACACCAGCTCTGTGGATGTGGTGATAAAATACCATCAAACTTTCCACAAAGAAATAGGTCAGTAACATGTCTGGGAATTCAACACAAGTGTCTTTAAGAATTTACCCCAGATAGACTTAAAACCATAAGGATAGCATGTCCAGGGGAAAGTTTTGTTTAGCTGTCCCCTAAACTCTAATTCTAAAACTTATTGCACACTTTCATAGTCCAATGACTGATCTTAAAACCATAAGGATAGCATGTCCAGGGGAAAGTTTTGTTTAGCTGTCCCCTAAACTCTAAATTCTAAAAACTTATTGCAGCACACTTTCATAGTCCAATGACTGATCCTCTTAACTCTTCAAGTTTTGTTGCTTCCCCAGGACCATCTTCACTCACGTTGCCCCTACCAGTTAGGTTTTTCTTTAGGTTCTATATTTTTCCCTTTTACCTGTATTTGTCCTTATAACTTGGAGTGGTAATGCAGAAAGTCTTAAACATATGTATTTTGAATGGCAGGCTTCTCCAAATTGTTTTTATTTTGGTGCAGCTTGGAAATACTTGAGTATTGGATTGCAAACTTCAGTGGTAGCTGGTCAGTCTAAACTGGTTCAAATAGTTACTGTATTTTTGAATCTTGAATTCTACTTACCTTTGTCTTGCTTGCTCTTTTTCAGGTTAAAAAGAATATACGCAAACAGGCAACTTCATCTATGGTTAAAGCTCTTTGCTTTCCATGTGATTTAATTAAAGGATGCAGTACTGCATTAGCATATAACTCCAGAATGGCTTGAGCTAAACCAGAGACAGCTATGCTGAGTGTCTCTGTACCTTTCTGGTAGGACAGAGCTTTAGTCTGCTAGATGTAAGTGTATATTTCTGATAACTAATGGAGGTCATTAGTCTAAATCGTTCTCCAAAGCTGTAACTGGTGGGGGATGCTCTGTGTTCATTTGCGTGGTTTCTTTATAACACAGCCATTTGTGCTGGAGCTGCAAAGTGGGCCTCAAGTTGTCTTAGACTGTAAAAGAATGGTTCTGCTGCTACAGTCCAGTTTTAAATTCTCTGGCAAGAAAATGGGATGTTTTCTTAAGCAGTAACTTCATTTTTCTTAGGTATTCAACATTTAGACTGTACTAAATATTGTATCACTTACTGATAGGTAGAAATCAAGCTGCTTTTTAAGTGTTTAGGTACCTTATTCTGGCCACCCCCAGAAGTCTGAAAAACCTGGTCTACATAGAAAGCTAGCTTTACTAAATTTGTTTATATTTATTAGTATTCATCTTGTCTCCCCAGATGAAGTTAGGAATGGGACATACAAGCAACTATTTCATCCTGAACAACTGATATCTGGTAAAGAAGATGCTGCAAATAACTATGCTCGAGGTCATTACACAGTTGGGAAAGAGATAATTGATCTAGTTCTAGAGCGTATCAGGAAACTGGTAAGACTTTTCCTCCCTGAAGCCTCTTAAACATCTTTCTTTATCCTGTTTTACAGGATTTGGAAATCAGGTTATCAAATACACAGGCCTATAAATTGTGCTTTAATTTATTCCATGGTAGGAGAATCTGTGGACTTGGTCTGCATCTTGGCCAGCTGAGAATAGTTGGATTATTCCTGTCAGATATGACTTTCAAATGGCCTAAAATGGTGATGAGGCATCCAAACCTTTAGTTCCACATTCAACTTCAGAAAGCCAGGACGAAGATAGTTGATTTGCATAACTCCTGCTGGAAAAGGATTGGTCTCTGGCTGGGGCTCTTGCAAGGAAGTTTAAACAGGAGTGTTTGCTTCTGTGGTTTAGACTTTTGTTTGCATTTCCTGCTTTTATAATTTCTGAATTAATTTTATAGTAATAACAGAAAAGGGGACTAAATCTCAGTAACATGGGATGTTTCAGGCTCCTCCATCATGCGGCAAACTTAAGATGTCAGCTTAGAAGGTTAGAGTTCACTTTATAGGGCTGCTAAACATGTACTTTACCAAATCTGTGTCACAAAGTTAAGAAATTCTTATTGCCCAAAGAAATGCAGAGTATACCTCTGGTGCTTTAATATGGAATGCTAAATGAGTCTTACTGAAACCTACACCTTTTGCAGATCAAAACTGGTATTCTTCTCAACACTTGGCTGCCACCATCTCTAATTAAAGCTAAGATAAGTTTGCAGCAGGCTGTACTTTGACCTGAAAAATATGGTTGTAATTTCTTTTTACAAGCTGTTGGAAGGCCCTGTCAGTCCTGGGAATCAAGCTAAGCATCATGTGGCAATTCTTTCTGAGGACAAGGCAGTCTAGTGTCTTCATCCAAGAAGACTAAACTGGAATGGCAGTGTAATACAGTTTGACAGCTTGCTTCTCTTAACTGAGTTACATGCTTGCAACTCTTCCAGGATTATAGCAATAGTTCTGGAACAGAGGATTGCTCTGGTTTTTGTGCAGGTAGAGAATGTCAAATCAGTATAAGGGATAGATGGTCTGCAGTTCTTTGAATATTATTGCTTTTCTTGGTCATTGTTAATGGCCTTGGCCTGAGAATTGGGGGTAGAAGTAGTTTTGAGGTAGCAATTTGAAGTGCAGAAGTCACCTTCCAGTATCTAGGGAGCTTAAAATAGCTAAGAATACAATGTTTTTTATAGGGCAGTTCCTTGATTATCAGTGGATGAATCAAATTCAGTATGACTTTCCTGAAGCTTGAAGAGTTGCTATGTGTCAGAATTCAGAGTTGTCTTTTTTTGAGCTTGTTTGGGGATTCTTAATTTCTACACAACTGCTTTAATTACATATATTTTCTCTTTCAGTCTGATCAATGCACTGGCTTGCAGGGTTTCCTGATTTTCCACAGCTTTGGAGGAGGCACCGGCTCAGGTTTTACTTCTTTGCTGATGGAACGCCTGTCAGTTGACTATGGGAAAAAATCAAAATTGGAATTTGCCATCTACCCTGCACCGCAGGTCTCAACAGCTGTTGTTGAGCCGTACAACTCCATCCTGACTACCCACACCACCCTGGAGCATTCGGACTGTGCCTTTATGGTTGACAATGAGGCCATCTATGACATTTGCCGTAGGAATCTGGACATTGAACGCCCAACCTACACCAATCTCAATCGCCTCATTAGTCAGATAGTCTCTTCCATTACTGCTTCCCTCAGATTTGATGGTGCCTTAAATGTGGATCTTACCGAATTTCAAACTAACTTGGTGCCTTACCCTCGTATCCACTTCCCATTGGTAACATATTCCCCAATTATTTCAGCAGAGAAAGCTTATCATGAGCAACTCTCAGTATCTGAGATAACCAATGCTTGTTTTGAGCCATCCAATCAGATGGTGAAGTGTGACCCTCGCCATGGCAAGTACATGGCCTGCTGTATGCTGTATCGTGGTGATGTTGTCCCCAAGGATGTCAACGCTGCTATTGCTGCTATCAAAACCAAGCGCACAATCCAGTTTGTGGACTGGTGCCCCACTGGTTTTAAGGCAAGTCTCAGTTACATCACAATTATTTTTTTTAGTCTTCTCTTTCACCATCATGGGCTTATGAAGTATATTTTCTCATTAAGATGTTCTGTAGGTACCTGATTTGTATTATAGTCACTGTTAAATGCTATGAAGAAACTCATGGTCTCTTCTGCTTTGCACATAGGTTGGCATCAATTACCAGCCACCAACAGTGGTTCCTGGTGGTGACCTAGCCAAAGTCCAGCGGGCAGTGTGCATGCTGAGCAACACTACAGCCATTGCTGAGGCATGGGCTCGTCTAGACCACAAGTTTGATCTGATGTATGCCAAACGTGCCTTTGTTCATTGGTATGTTGGAGAAGGCATGGAGGAGGGGGAGTTCTCAGAGGCTCGGGAAGATTTGGCTGCGCTTGAGAAAGATTATGAAGAAGTGGGCACAGACTCAATGGATGGAGAAGATGAAGGTGAAGAATATTAAACTCAACAGAAATGAATTGCAAATCTTTGCCATTTTACTGCCTCTCCAGTGGCCATGTAAATCATGTCAAATAATTGGAATAAACTTCTTTAATCAAGGCATTTGGTAGTGTCCAAACACTATGTACATTCACTAACTATATGCAAGTAGTCTGTAGTCCAGGAGATAGAACTTCTTTCTGAGAAAGATAGCTGAATAAAATAATCCTGCTATAGTTAGATGAGTTCTTGTCCTTAAGACACTGCTACTTGAAGAGTTAGTAGTGCATATTTTCTCCCAGAATACAAGACTAGAATGTGCTTAAACTTTTGCTGGAAGATTAGTTAGCTACATCTTTTCAAGGCTCTAAAGCTGCTGTCACAAGAAGCAACAGGAACTAACCTTGTATTACCCTTAAGAAAAGATGCAACACCTTTAAAACCAAAGGCTATTTGAGTTAGTTTTCTGCTAAATTTAGACTTGGCATGGGGCAGTAACTTGCAAGGGGAAGAGATGTCCAGAAAGGGTGTGCTTTCTGCACACCTGTGTGGTTGTTGCCCTGATGTTGCTTTGTCCTCTCACAAAAGGAACTGCAGTCCCTGTCTGCCAGCTTTCTGTGGAGTCAGCCTTTTGCCTGAAGCTGACTGGAGCAAAATCTCTTGGTTAGCTGGCTAGAGTGAAACAGTTTTCCCTAAAACTAATTCTGCAAAAGAATTAGTCCATGGGTTGAGATATGAAAATTACCACCCTTCTGCCTTCCTTGTAAGCTGATGCAACAGGAGAGGATTTGGCTAATCAGGTTATCTTCGGATGTGGACAGCCTGTCAGAATCCTTCTATGTGGTCTGAGAGGGGGCTTGGGAACACAGGGCAGTAATCCACAGACCAAATAATCTGAGTGTTTCTAACTCTGGGAGCTGGGTGACTGAGGAATCTCTCCTACAGAAGCAGCAAAGGTGGAATAGTCAAATACATTAAGATGACAATTGGATACTGAATGTGATTATAGGATACCAAAGTCTGACTCCAAGCCTAGATTTGAGCTGGAGAACTCCTCCCTGTCCTATTTCAACCTTATTTATATTCCCTCTGATTTAATAGCAGAGCTTGATTTAGACTAAGCCTTGAAGCCTGTGTTAGTTGATGAAGATGGGCGTACTTGCTTAGCAAGAGTCTTGGCTGTGGTAAGAAAAATGATTTAACTTCCTTCTATATGGGAAACCTACAGTACTGCTGTAATGCTGCAGTATTTGACATCATCATGTAAAGTGGGAGCCTTTCCCTAACCTCAATTTTAACTGTGACTTGGGTGTGCCTGTTCTACTAGAGGGGTGTATCACTTTTAATTTAGATTAACAGGCTGCTGCTGTCGATTGAAGGTCTAGCAGAACAGCCTGGTCTGCAAGGGCTGACCAGTAATTTGCTTTGGCTGAAAACCTGTTTTCCTGAAGTACTGTGGTGTTTGTGTTCTTGCAGCTGTTGGGTTGAGTCGGTCTGATTTGAAATGAATTTAAATTATTGGAGATGGAAGTTACCAATTTTGTATAGATGGCGAGAACAATCTTCAGTCTTTAACCTAGATGAGTGCCTCAACCTGTCCTGTCAGCCATGGTCTTGTGCAGAGTGTACAGATGCTGTGCAAGTAACACTTTCTGCTATTGACCATAGCTGAGCACGTCTAAGGTTTCAGTGAGTTTCTCATTTGCTTTTGCTTGTGTTTTTGTGTTCCAGGGTAGACGTAAGTGTAGAGAATTTCAAGTTCTGTTGAGTAACTTATTTTCCTACTTACTGGATGATTAAGCAAATGTGCTAGGCATAACCCAAGAGACAGTTGCATTCATTGCAAGTCAGATCAACTTCATTTCAGTGCACACATTCAGATGTTTAGTGTAATGGCAGTGCCCATAAGAGGAATATGCAAAGGACTGTTTCATGCCTTGCAGGTGCCTAGATCTTCGGTGTGAAATTCTGTACTACTAGCAGATCTTGAAGAATGCTGTGTGGCCACAAGTGCCAGCACCGTAATTTCCTTTAGAAGTTAGTGTATCAGGGGGTTGTGCAGTAGTGGATATCTAAACTGGCCTTCCTTTAGCAATGATTTGGCTCTTCTGTCTGGGATTCTTCACTTCATTATTTGAGGCTGGCATGCTCTGTTTCCTGCTGATGCTGTCTGGTTTTTTTACTGTACATGTGGATTAGCCTTATTTAGAACGCTACTGCTTATGTGATGGGAATTGGTTTGCAGTGTGTCAAAATGTTTTCTCTGGGCTTGTACAATGATGAGTCTGTGCAGGACACAGCACTCTAACATCCTGGTAAAAGGCTTGTGCATACTGAATGCTGAGCTCTGAAAAACCTGGACTGACTAAGGAATCTCATTCAATGTAGGCATTAGATTTGAGATGCATTATGCTTTTAATTTTTAAAGATAACATGGCATGCTACTTTGAAAAGATGGTAAGCTGAAACATGACAAGCATCCACTAGTAGAAAGTTTAAAAAGAGATTTCGTTACTTGTTAGCCATTGGATTGATGCTGAAAACACATACATTCTCAGCCTACATCATAGTCAAATTTTCTTTATACTAGTATTAAGAAACACTGTTGCATTAGCTAGTGAGCAGTTAGGGCACAGTGTAGGCATCTGCACAATGAGCTAAGATAAGAGTGTTTTTCTCAGATAAGAAGCCAAGATAATTACAGCAGGAAAATCCTGCTAAAACTGCTCTTGCTTCAGCTAGCTGCAGAAATCCTTAAACATGTTATAATTACTAGCTGTATGGTTGAATTAACAAACGGGGTTCATCTGTTTCCTGAAATGTAGAGATCCTGTACTGAATTAAAATTTGACTGTAAAAGTGAATACCTTAACTTGCAGAGGTTAAGATTAGCTGTCATTTACAAGAAAATCCTTTCTTTGCACTCTGAAAGCCTTTTGTTAACTCTAAACTTCAAATGCATGTTTTCTTTGGTAAGAAATCCCCATACTTGTGCTTTGAAAAGTCATGTGCCTATTTGCACTGGCAGAAGTGCGGGCATTATCTAGTGGTAACTAAATATATCTTTACCTGTGTGGTGACACAGCTTTCTCCAGTGTTGAGATTGGCAATTAATAGCTATCACCTGATACAAAATAACTTCTATGACTCATTAAGTGGAGGAGGAAGTGAGCTGGAGCCCATGGCGGATCGCTATGAACTTTGTTGTGAATTGCTGATCTTATCTGTAAGATCTGTTCTAAGACGGTTCTGGTGCCATTCCAGGGGAATGCAGTGCAGCAGAATCTGATTTCCACCCACTCTGCCCTCTGAATAAGCAATATGAATACCTTTTAATGTGCTAATGTCTATATTATATATATAATTATGTACATTTCTAATTTCTATAGTAAGCATGCCACAGTGTAATTGTATGATAAAAATCTCTGTCTGTTTTAGCTTTATGGACAGCGTAGGTAACATCAGCGTACAACTGCATGTGCTGCCACCTTCTTCCTACAGACCAAACTATTCTCAAGTAAAATTCAGAAAGGGCTTTTGCCTCAGAATCTCTGAACCCTGTCAGGTAAAACTCACCCTAGCAGCCTGTTGCTGAAAAGCATGAACTTGTTTAGGAGAGCATGGCTCTTCAGAGTCAGCATTGGTAAGTGAGATTTTAATTGAAAGTAAGTAAAGAAACAATGGGGTTACTCCATTGTTCTGGTGGAAAAAGTAGAGGTAAGATTGCAAATGATACTGCTCTTGGCAGTGTTTTAGGAAAATACAAAGTGTTAACTGGAGAAAAAAAAGTGGATAATGTGACTAGGTGTTACAAATTCTCTGGCTTGACCTTCTACCTTTCTCCACAGTGTAATAGTGAAGAGTCAGAGAACAATGTCTCATGGGCAGTTTAGAGTGATTTCTTGTGAAAATTTTGAGGAACTAGTAAAAAAGTGAAGGCAATAGCAGTGTCAGTTCCTCACTTTGTCAATGTGCTGCTGTAAATGTGCACGTAGTTTTTGATTGCCTTGTCGCAAGCCTCCAGTCTTGTTAGGCCTTCTGTTGACATACTGCTTCCACTCTGGCAAAGTCCCTAAGACAAGGAAGACATTATTCTGTGCTTGACTCTGCTTTTCAGTCAAATCTGCATGAACGTTGTAACAGTGGAGATCTTGACATCTGAAACACAATGCTGCTAATGTGCTACCCCATGCCATTCTCTTCTGATGTTTTTCAATGCCTGTATTTCTGCCAAATAAAATTTTGTTTGCCTTTGCACAAGGTCATGTTTTCCTTTATGTAGAAGATGCTTCACAGAAGCAAAGCTGTAGTTGTCACTCTTTAAAATGCAGACCTATTTTACTGTAATTGGATGGCTTTTTCACTTGCTGAAGTATTGTAACAACCTTAGAATTCAAAATTATTTTTTACAGATTTTTCAGTCAGTGCGTTTGTACTTCTGAGTCCATTTATCTTATAAGCCTTAAAATTTGGGAAGAAAAATCGGCTAGGATACTAAATGTAGAGGTGTCATGGTCCTGTATAGGAACTGCAAATTACCAGAGTTGGGAAGGTCCGGAGGAAGTGTAGTTGAGGGTCCTGTCAGGAATAAAATACTGGATTAGGTGACTCCTGAATCTCACCAGTTCTTACATCAATGTTTTTAAGGAATTACTTCAAAAGAAATGATGTTTTTTATTGAACTCTGAAAATGGGGACGGGCTTATAAACAAATTTGCAGTAAAGAGATGAAGAACAATTTCCATCGTACTGCAGAACTCCACTGGAAGTGCCATAGGGAGTTTTCTGTGCGTTATTGGCAAGGTGATAGTGATTAATCCCATCCTATCTTGTCTGAACTAGAGGGAGGACTAACTATGTAACTTCCAGACTGTGCAAAGACTTTGATCTACAGATTTCTTCTAAAAGTTGGGGCAAGAGGATTAAAGGTTTGTAGTCTCAACTGGCTGTTAATGGAGAGAAGTAAGAGAGTATGATGAAGTGGGGAGAAATTTCATTGCTCTGAAGGTATTGTAGGGGTGCTGGCTGACAAGAGGCTGAGAAATACCAGGAGAAATAAAATAAAACGAAAAGGGTAGAGATCACATGAGGAGTGGTGCCCTCTGTGGAGCTTTTCACTGAAGTGAGTCAGTTAAAACTCAGTCTCTTCATCTTTCTGATGCCATGTGCCTGTTCAATAGGGGCTTTCTGAAGAGACTACTTTCCATGGCCAGCTTCATGTGACATAAACATGTTAACTTTGCTTAAAGATATTCTTAGTTCTTGTGATACTCTCCTGTTTTCTTCGGTGATTTGTAAAACTTCCAGTCACTTTTTCAGGAGCATGTTTTTCACAGTTTCTCTGCAGCATTGTTTTGGTTTCCCTGGTCTGCATCAAGAGCTTGGAGTACTTGGGCACAAAAAGTTAAATTATTCTGTTCAAATGCTTACTAGAAAAGAATAGCTGTAAATATTAAGTGGGGAGGGTCTAGAAAACATTCCAGAAACATTTAGGAAATATGTTTTTCTAATATTTAACATAGATTGTTAGAAAAGCGGGACGACTTAGGAAGGCTTAAGTGAATTACTTTTTCTGAGAAAGGAAGGAAGGTGCATCTTAATCCCTTTCAAGTGAGGTACTTTCACCCACTAGGTGAGTTCAGTTCTGCTTTCAGATCTGCCCCAGGCTTCCTATGGTAACACCAGTGTTTATATGAGTGTCTCTCAATTTGGCCCGATATGCGCAACAGGAATTGTGTTATGTCAACTGCAAAATTGAGGGGGTTTTGAGGCTGAAGGAAGAACAAGAGTTTAAGCATTTCTTTGGGCATTTCCAAAAAGAGGTGAGTTGGAGTTGTGATCATAGGAAAACTTAAATTCACTTTGTAAGATCGGGACTGGAGATCAGATGTTCATGGAGAAGTTGAAAAAAATTTTCAAGACAATTTTACAGGCTTGAGTTTCGTGTCCATATGGATAACAATCAGAGCTCCAGAAAGGCTGACCCAAATGTGTTGCATTAATACTGGTTAGTGTGTTTCTCCCACTTCAGCTGTGTTACCTTTTGGAGGTGATGGGTGATGTTTAACTGCTATTACACTGTGTTGAGGGGCCTGTTTACAGCTCTTCCTAAAGAGCTGCAGTTCTCTTATCTCTAAATATTTTAGGGATTGAAATGGTGAGATGCTGTTGCTGGTTTCTATCTGGTGTATTGCTACTTAGATGTCAGTCAGCTTTGCTACTTGGGCAGCTCACTGAGCAGAGATCAGTGAAGGAGATACTTTGGGCAGTTTTGTGACTCCTGAACTCTGTTGCCTCATGTTTGGTGTGTGAGACTTATTTTTCAAGACCTTATAGCTGAAGAGTGAGTTACCTATTGCCTGAACTGGGTGCACTAGGCTGCTCTTGCAATATCAAGGGGGTTAGGGGGGTAAGAAGGTAATATGAACATGGGGCTCTCTTGCCCATTGTAGATGGTAAAGTTAGAATTAAGTGAATTTCCTAAGTTCCTGTTGAGGCCTCGTGTTAAATCCGGAACTATGCATTTAACTTCTAGAGACCTGAATTGGGACAAACAAATCCCTCTGTCCAAAATGGCTCTAACTTTCTGAGAATCTGTCCTTACCCTGCACTTTTAATCTGTCATTTCTGTGAATTTCTCTAAGACCATGACCTCTACAAGGTTACTGGTGGAAAGTGCTCAAGCTCCTTTTCCAGAGGTGGTTGCTGCGAGTGGCTTGTTGCAGAGCTTCAGTTTAGGGATGAATTCCAAGCAGAGCTCTTGAAGGCTGCCAAGACCTCAAGCATCTTCATGTTACTTTTTCTTTTGTTAGAGCTCTATGGCTACAACTGTCAAAAGCATTTCATAGTCTTACATCATTACTACTTGCAAAAGCTGCTTTTCAGTCAGTTGGACTGAGAGTGGAGATCTTTGTGGCTTTTCAGTTATTTCAAAATCCAGTTTGTAGAACCTGCCTTGGGTGAACACTGCTGGAGTGCATTGTTTCAAAGAGATGCTCATGAGCCACTTTGAGCCCAGCATTTGTTTTTCCAGCAGTTCTGGAGCTGGTCTTGTGCAATTCTGCACAATTTGTCAGAGCTGTGTCCCATGCAGAGTTTACTTTCAGTTTTATGTTCTACTACTGTTAAACCAGCTTAACTGCTGGCTATTGCTGTCCTGTTCCTCCCTTTTCTCACCCATGCAATCATGTTTTTGCTCTTGCACTGCCTCTGGCACTAAGTTTTGTGTTAAATTGGTATGAAAACTTATTCCTTGTTGGGGGAAGAAGGGCATAGTTTTCTTTTGCTGTGATGAACTAAGGTGGGCTCAGTGTAGGATGAGCTGGGAGTGGGGACTGGGGAAGTGTGGGGTACCAGGGGTCAGCTACAGCTGCTGTCGAACTGCAGGCTTGACTGCGCTCTGCTGACTGGGACAAAATGGTTTTCTGCCTTTGTTCTTCGTTAAATGGAGTGTTTATGTGGAAGGGCAAAACCATGTGTGTGTATGTATGGAAATGTCCCCAGTCACGTCCTCAGAGTACATTATAGAACAGTTTCTGCCATTGTCCACGAATGCTTTTGAAAATGGTGTTAATGTCTTGCAGTAAGCACATATGGCACCCAGAAATGGAGGGTTTCCTTTTCTCTGACTTCCCTCGTAATTCAGGCAACAGTTACTGGCAGTTCTATGCAAAGTACTCTCTTCTGTTTCTTGTTTTACTTTTTGCTGTGTGTTTAGTGTTTATCTTCCTCTCTCTGTTTTCAAATTCTGTGTCTGTTTCTTTACTTTTTCACTGCTGTTGCAGATATCAACAGTGTGTTTTAAGTTCCAGCTTTGTCTATTACAGCATATGTGCACTGGCTTCATTATCTTCACTGCCTACAAGTATTTTAATGTCTACTAAGTGTCTGCATGTGTTAGATTTGCCTGATGAGGCTGAGTGGGGCAGCTTGACTGCATATTGGTTTAGAACTTGTTTACTTTTGATTAGATGTATTAAATACTCATACGTGCTTATTGCAGACATTTCTCCAAAGCGCCTATGTGCTGATACACCCACTTTTTTTGCTAATTGTAGGTGCCGGCAGATCAAGAGCAATCCTTACTGTTGTACTTGTGGTCACTAGAAAGCTTTTCCTGTTCAGTCTTGTACTTCCTTGTGAAAGATGCTCTAAATTCTGTTGGAGATTTTGAAATTTTTACATCATCTTCATCAGATATGCATGGTTCCAGATATCAACACAAAAAGCCAGGCTTCCTTTGTAAAAGCCCCTTGGAAGTCGGTTGTGTTCTGAGGGTCTGATTTCTGTTTATTTCAGTAGTTTGACTGTAGAACTCAGTTCTTTCCATTGCCAGGTGGCTTAATCACATCCTTTCCCCTTTGAATGCCTTCTGGCTCCACAGCTGGTTTTAAAACTGTGTGCCATCTACCAGATTCTGTATCAGTCTGCCTTGCTGTATGATTCACGTGGTTTCTTACTGCCTTTGCTGTGCTAATGTTGTCACTTTTGTCATCAGTATTGTCCAAAATTCTGGACAATAGAATTCCCCTCTACCTTAATTCATGTAGCTCTCTTACCTTCTCCAATGTACCTGAGCAGTCTGCAACTATTTCTGCATGTTTAAATCCCTTCTAGAAGCAGTTTTTCCATGGTTTTTCATCAGTGAATGATAGTGGTTTAAAAAACTGTCTTACGTTCTGATTCCCTGTCTGTTCAGCCTTCAACTGTCAATTTTTAGTGTATTTTAAGTTACCTGTAAGGGTTTAGATGACTTTGTGCATACTTGCTGTTTGAAACCTGGATACTAGCTTGTTGGGGGGGTGTGGTGAAGGTTTGGGTAGTATCTGCATGTTTGAATTAAGCATGTAAATCCATCCTGAATGCAGCTGCAGGCTACCCAAGCACAAGGATCCCCTGGATCCCATGCTATTGCACAAGCTAAGGAAGGCTCCTTATTGCCTCTTTAATGTTACCCTTTGTGTGTCTAACAGCAAGTGAATCCTGGAGCATATGTCTGGCTAATCATGGGGGGATTTCTGCTGTAGCAGGGGCAGGAAGCTTGACTAGGAACAAGATTTGTTAATTCAAGGTCTTCTGCAAAAACAGCTTCCCTCCTTGCCTGGGCCTGTGTAGTGTCACTGGGCTGTGGAGAGGAGGGCAGGGGGTTTATCTGTGGCAGTGCAATGCGTTACCACTTTGTGATAGCAGGCTTTGCAGGACTGGCAGACGGTAGTTTTCTCTATTTTTGGGGTTTTTTTTAGTGCTGGTTCTACTCACCCTGTGCAGAAACCACAGCTGAGTTCATATACTTTTGGGGGAACAGTTGTGATGATACTTTCTGTTTCACTGCAGCTCAGGGGTTAGGGGTGGAGAAGCTGCACCTTCACTTCTGAAATAGTTTTTCCTAAGAAAAAAAGAGGTGCTTTGTGGCTTTACGCATTGTGGCAAGTTGTATTTCCCAAGTTGCTCTGTTGTGTTGCCAGGGCTTGGTAGTGGGGTTCACTTTTTCAAGCATCAAGGTCTGGAGCTGCACTAGTCACCCAAGGCTCCCTGTAGTCAATACAGAGAATTAAGGGGATCTTACAGTGAGGTTGCTCTTGACCTCTTTTAGACACCTGCTTTAAGATAATGAACCTTAAAGCCTCACCCTCACCCGCTGTCTGGGTGCTCCACTGATGACTGGTCCCTTCTCGGCCTCCACACTTCACCGGAAGAATCCCACCCTCTGCATGTCCTGCCTGGAAGCAGACTGTCCCACATAGCTGTCGCTTGCTATTAGCATGCCAAAGAGCAAGAAGGTACAACCCTAATTTGTTGAGCATGAGTCAGCAGCTACCCGAGCTCGAAGTGAGGCGTGTGAAACAGCACCTCAGCTCTGCCTTTCCAGCGCTTCCTGCGGTTGTGGTTGGCTTATCCTTGTTCTTACGGCAGTCTGGCCAAGGATTTGGAGTAAAACTTTATTTGGGCTTTAATAGTAGCTAATGATAGGGTATGGGACTTAAAGAATTTTATTAATAAATAATGCTAAAGGCAGTTGCACAACTGCAGAGGACTTTCCATATTTGAGCAGAGGTATTTTAGTCCTCCACATGCTTACCAGCTGTCTTTACCTGTCTATTGACATAGTCCCTGCTAGGAGCTGTGTGCAGCTGTGGGACTTCCGTCCTTGGCCAGCTCAGTTATAGCCCACAAACGAGGCTCAGATTTCCTGCCTACCCCGTCAGCGTGGCCCCTCCACATGGTTTCCTGTAGCTGACATCTTCAGCCTGAAGAGCGAGGAGCCAGTGGTGCTTCTCAGGCTTCCCCAGAGCGCAGAAGGCATCATGGAGACACAGAGCCAGGCAGTGGCGTGGAGTGCAGCTTCTAGAAGAAAGGCAAAAGTACCAGGGCATCTGTGTATTGAAACCAATGTTTCTCTTGTAGCAAATGTTGCCAGCAAAGTACCTAATTCTCCATCTAAGAATGCTTCTGCTGAGACTCAGTTAGCTGGGACACAGTGGAAGACAGTCTGGGTACCCAGCATCAAAGCAAGAGTCAGTATGATGTCTGGAAGCTATGCTTAGGAAATGTCCAGAGTTTGGTATATCCAGAATACTCCATATTTCTAATCAGGGTCCTGAGATTGCAGCAGCTTGACACGAATAGTCCTTTTTCTCAAGGACTGCCATGCATCAGCATCTCCTGGAGCAGCTGGCTTTCTGGAACATGTAAAACCCTTTTCGAGCCTTGATGATGAAACTCAAACTGCTTTGCAGGTCTGTACAGGCTGCTGGTTTGCCCAGGAAAACTGGTTTGGTTTGATCTGTCATAGATTCTGCTTACTAAATCTGTTTGTTCCCAGGAACCTATTTTCTTAAAGAGCTGAGAGGCTCAGCGTGTTTCACTCCCTGCCCTGTATTATGATCCTCTAAACACATAGTATTTTAATTAGGCCAAACTGCTGATGAAATGAGGGCTTTAACTTCAATGGAGTTTCACTTATCTATGACTTATAAAAAAAAAAACCAACCTGACTGTAAACTCTGTATGTGGTGCTGATTGTCTCTGGACACAGTAGTCTAAAACTTGGACTCTCACAGGCAGGATCTCCTTCAGCTTGCTTCTAGGTAATTCTGGAGTGAAGCTTGTGTAATGTTAGCATCTTTTCTTAAGTATTGCTAATTGCGGAGCCTCTAAGAAAGCTAACCAAACTGCTCCCGGTGTCCCAAAGTGCAGAAATCTTTTCTGCTTGGAGGCCCAGGGTATGGTCTGTCCCAAAGCTCATCTGCGGGTTCCTGTTGTCCCAGGCTGACACAGGCAGCCCTTGGTGGGTGCCAGAGGAGCTGGCTGTAGTGAAAGCTCTTGCTGTGATACGGAATTAAACTGAACAGACTCCAGGCTGCTGGGATGAAAGATGTCCTCTCCTGACTTTCTCTAGCCAGCTCCCCTTCGTGACTGCCTGTTCTTAACACTGGAATTAACAGCTCTGTGGTGTGTGCCTGGAAACAGATGGGGTGGGATTCAAAGTTGCCAAGTATCAATCTGAATTAATGCTGACTTAACTGGAACTACTCTGTTTGAACTAGTATCCAGCCTTTGTCTGAAAAGGAAAGGTGGTCTATGATAGCATGGCCATAGAAATAAAAGGGGGAAAGATTTTTGTAGTATCTGAGTTGGATATATAAACACAAGCAAGTCAATATGGGCTCTGTGAACAAGGTGCTCCAGACAGCTGATGGCCAGTGCAGAAGAGTGGAGGGGACGTTTGCGTTGTAGGAAAGTTTGCAGTATGTTCCTGTCAAAAAAAAAAAAAAAAAAACCCCACAAAACAGGATTAGCTAAATATCCCTACAGGTTGATGGGACTTCCTGCAAACAAATGGTATGTGAAGAAAGCGGTGTTGAGCAGGATGTAAAGGGATGCTCAGATGTGAGGGACTCTGGTCCTTGCGGGGCTCCTGGTGAGTAGGCACACCTGAGCGAGGGCGGAGGAACTGCCAAGGAAAAACCCCTGACCCAGTGAAGAGCACTGGGCTTCAGTCGGAAGCCTTGGCACCCTGCAGCCTGATCCCTCATTTCCCGGTGGCAGTGCCAGGAGAGCAGCTGCCCTGTCTCTTGGGTGTTGTACTGAGCTGCAGCAAATGGGGCAGTTTTGCTCATTGGGAAGAAACACAAGAGGCTTGAAGAAAGCCTATCTCGTAAAAGGCTTTAATTAATGACAGTCAGCTGAACCACGAAGGAGGAATGTCTGCATTCTCATTCCAAGGGAGTGTGATCTGCTTTCCTTCCTGCAGTTTGTGCTTCTGTAGTACTTGGGGAATTCATCACAGAACCCAGAGCCGTTGATTTCTCGGGCAGACAGTGCTGTGCCACGTTCATCCCCTGAATGCAGTGCACATTCCGTAGATGTCGCAGCAGGAGGAGGATACGAGAAAAGGCAGTGTGCAGAAGCATGCATCTGTGTTGATGAAGTGTTTACATTAGCAGGTAGCAAGGTGGAAAGACAAGGAGGATGCCTAATGGGGCATACAGACCCTCTGGGGCTTCCTGCTTACCTTCAATCTCTATCCCAGCCAAACCTGAGCCACCTTCCCTTCAAGGCACCTGCTTTTTATCCTTGGGTCATCGCTTGGTCTCCCTGCTCTGCTTGCCTTTAGATCTTTGTAGCATGTGCTGCTTCTCCTCCATCATAACTTCCCATCTGTCTTGAGTGTTTTTCCATCAGAGTCCCATAGGAGGCTGTTGTATGTGACTGTGTCGGCAGAAATGGTCCTGCCAAGCGTGGTCCTTCCAGCTCTGACGGAACAACTCCTCAGGGAGTTATTACCAAATTTATTTGCCATCCACCAGAACCCACCGGTATTTAAGCATCCTTGGAACTCTTGAGGAAACTCCCAGACCCAAAGTCACAGAAGTGGTGCTGGAGGTGTTCTCTGTGCTGGAGAACCTTGAGTTTTGGATGTGATGCAGAGCAGCTGCTCGGAGGTGGTTAAGCAGCTTAGTTTTCTCTCCAGATCGTGGATTAGGTAGGTGACTTATACTGCAGGTACCCTTGGTGTAAAATGAAAGTATAAACCAGATATGGTGTATTTTACATATGTGGCTTAAGATTTCTGCATAAGCCGGGTACTGCTTTTGCACGAGGAAGTGGGTTCATTGATGCAGATACAGGAGGCGGCAGGAGCCTCTTCCTGGAGCGCGTGGAAATTGGTGGCCCGCGGTGGGTGGGGTACTGTCCACGCTCAGCCCCCATCGCCCAGCAGGCTCCAGCGCCTATGGCTCAATGTGGAGGCCTTTCTCCGCACAAATGCGCTTTACAAAAGCTGCTTTCAGTATTTTGGGTTTTTTTCCTCTCCATTTTTAAGTGCAAAGAGTAAGGTTCATCATCTTAAACTCACAGTGAAGGCTCTGTACTTAATAAAAAAAATAAGCTTTTTATTTTATTTATTATTATTAAGCTGGGGTAGCTGAGACCTTCCTCCTGCCTCTGACCGCTCCTGGGGACCGCGCGGGGCTGGGGGAGGGTGACAACCGAGCGCTGGGGAACGCATGTGGTGAAGTTTTATGCAGTTTTTACTTGACCGAACGTCCTCCGGGCCTCTGCTCGCGTTTGACATTTTCTACCGCCTTCACTAACGGAGTAGTGAACGCCTCTCGAAGTTTTATTCAAAATTTTAGGTCAGCGAGTGATGTTTTATTAAAAATCACGTGAGCAGTGCGGGCTCATCTTAAACGTTGTGGGGTCTTTTTTGTGTGTGGCTGCAGCTCCCCGCGGCTCCGTGTCCGTGGGACGGGAGGGGGGGCCCGGGGGCTGTCCCTGCCGCCCGTGCCCGGCAAATGGCGGCAGCCGCTCGGTGCAGCGGAGCCCCGGGGGGGGGGGGGGAAGGGGCGGGGCCGCCCGGCCACGCACGTGCGCTACGTGCGGCGCCTGCTGCTGCGGCGGGGCCGCCCCTCCCCCCGCCCCGAGCACCGCGGGGGGATGGGGCCGCCGCGGGGCGGGGGAGGGCCCTTCTCCCCGTTACCGGCGGGGGGCGGCCCGACCCCTTCTCCGGGCCGGCGGAGGGCCTCACCGGTGCCGGCGGGAGGACGGGGGGGGGCCGCGGCCCCGCGGAACAAAGGGGCCGGGCCGGGGCCGGCAGCGGCCGGGCCCAGACAATGCGTCCGCGCGAGCCCGCCCCGCCCCGCCCGTGACGCCGCCGCGGGGTGGCCAATGGCGGCGAGCGGAGAGGCTCTTTAAAAAAAGAAGCGCCGGCCGGCGGCGGCTGTCAGCTGTGGCGGATCCCTCCGCGCATGTAAACAGAGCTCGGCGGAGCCGCCGGCCCATGTGCTGCCGGCCGAGGCGCGGGCGGCTTTAACGGCGCCGGGCGGCGCGTAACGAGCGGCCGCCGAGCGCGGGGCGGGCACGGAGCCCGAGAGCGCGGGGCTGAGGGGTCCCCCCCGAGCCGGCGGTGCCGGGGAGAAGCGGCCGTGAGAGGGGCCTGAGGCCCGGGGCCGCGCACAAAGGCGGCCGGGAGTGGGGCTGAGGCCTGGCGGGGCGCCGGGTGGGCTCCCGGGGAGCCTCAGCGAGCGGCGCGCTCGAGGTCTTGGTACCCGCTGGTCCCTTAACGCCGAGCCCGGGCAGCGGCCTGAGCGCGGCTCCGGCCCTCGCGGAAAGTAACCGCCACCGGGCGGGCGGCAGAGCGTTGCCCACCGGCCGCGCCGCTGGCACCGGCCCCCCTCCCCAGGCAACGGCCCTAACGCCCCCTCACAAAGGCGCGTGACGGGGCGGGGCGGCCACCGCCCCCTCCCCCCGCCCAGGCCGGGGCGGACTCTTTTTCTGTCGCGCTCTCGCTCCTTGTCCCCCTCCCCCCCTTCCAACCCCCCCCTCCCGGCGGAGGCGCACGTCCCGTTCCAGCGGCGCTCGGCGGCTCTTGGAGGATTGTTCGAGCGGCGGCGGCGGTGGTGGCAGAGCGGCCCCGGCCCGGGCCATGGCCGAGTTCCTGCCCCCGCCCGAGTGCCCCGTCTTCGAGCCCAGCTGGGAGGAGTTCGCCGACCCCTTCGCCTTCATCCACAAGATCCGGCCCATCGCCGAGCAGACCGGCATCTGCAAGGTGCGGCCGCCGCCGGTGAGTGCCCGCATGGCGCCGCCGGGGAACGGCCTTTGTGTGGCGGCCCGGCCCGGCCCGGCCCGGCCCGCACCGGCGACACCCCCCCCTCCCTTCCCCCCGCTTTCCCCCCTCAGGCCGGCGGCCGCGCCGGCTTCCCCCGCGCAGGTGAAGTTTCAACACTGCGGGGTCGGAGAGCGAACGACCGCCCGCTCCCTCCCGCAAAGTCGCTCCCAAGTGCCGGAGTTGCCCGGTAGGAAAGTCGCCGGGGGCGGGGGGGGGGAGGCAGCCGGCTCCGCCGCGCTCCCCGCCTGGCCGGGCTCGGCCTCCCTCCTCCCCGCTCGGCCCCCGAAAGTTCCGAGTTGGCCGGAGCCCGCGGCTGGAGCGGCTGCCGGGGCCGAGCGGTCCCCGTGCCGAGCCCCCGAGGAGGCAGCTGCCTGGGTGTTGCCCTCCATGTTGGCATTGTGGTGGTGGAGGGCTGCGGGGGGCTCTCCTCGGCCGCGCCGGGCCCTGCGGCCGCCCCCCTCCGGCCCTGCTCCCGGTCCGGCTCGGCCTGAGCACAGGTAACTGTTCCCTCCAGTTGAACAACACCAAACTCCGCAGCTGTGAGTTTGGCTGGTGCCTTTGCGAGCTGAAGCCTAGACAGACATGGCCACCATTTTAGAATGCAATACACAGTGGGGAGAGTAATAAGCCCTCATCTTCATCGTCGTGATCTCGACCCATGGTGTTAGCAAGCTCAAAACTGGGGTGCGAATTCTGATTTCCTTTTGTTGGTCGACTCAATTTACTGAGAAATACTGCGAAGATCCTGGACCCATAGTTTGTGTAGTCACAATTGTTAGTTCATTTAAAGGGATAAACAACCGGACTGGTGAGGAGAGGGGCTTCTTAGGGTAAAAATCTAATTAACAAGTGTGTGTGAATCATCTTTATTTTGAGTGAATTGCTCTTTCTCGAAGTGGAGGGTGGTGCAGCTGGGTTGAGGTAGTTAACATGACGGCAACAACTAGAATGCTGAACAGCAACCGAGAGCCTTAAATCTTGCCCAGCAAGAGGTGAGGCTGACAAAACGTTTCTGCAGACTTAAGTTTTGTGAGTGAGACTTTGAGTTCAAAGAAATGATGTTCGGAAACACATGCTTTTCAGTTTCATGTTTTGATCACTGCCGGGACTCCTGTTGGTAACCATCCTTTTCCTTCCGGATTAAAATAGAAGTAACTTGCTGCGTTGCTGTCTGAGAGGATAGAAATGGTTGTAGTAGATTGAATAATGTGAATATCATCGGAGAGGAAGATGTTTCTGTTCTCTGGAAGAAGAGTCCTGATTTGCAGTGGTGTGAATGCACGCAAGAACGCTCTTGAATTTATGTCGAGGTAGAATATACCTGTGCCCCTTTTCATGCAGTGTAGTCAAATGCTGACGTAGTTGAGGGGGTAAGATGGTTTTCATTATACAG
This sequence comes from Pluvialis apricaria, assembly GCA_017639485.1. Taxonomy (NCBI): domain Eukaryota; kingdom Metazoa; phylum Chordata; class Aves; order Charadriiformes; family Charadriidae; genus Pluvialis; species Pluvialis apricaria. Next base: position 1,950,581 of record CM030029.1, on the reverse strand, counting down.
TCAACATTGAACTTATGTAATATTTTTGAGTACAGTAAACTTGGGGTTGTATACTGTCAACAGTATTTCAGCAGCTGTGAGCAGAACAGAATTTTTATCAAGGTTTTTTCATTTGTGATTTGTTTTAAAAAAAATCTCGTCTGTGTTTCTTGACTGCTTGTGTAAAAAGCCAAAACCCTATAATAAAGGCTTCTTGTAAGCTATATTATCTGTTAGAGACTCATAAACTAATAGCTCTCTGAAGGAATGGATTACTTATTACAACTGCATTTTTGGCGTACTCTCATCTTCGCTTACCAAAGAGCTAATATCGGTCTGTATTTATGATTGTATGTTTCATTGAATGTATTTAGAAGTAGGATGAAAATAGTTGGCGCTGCTGAGGGCTGAACACCTAATAGTTGTATGGGGCCTGGCTTTCATGTGAGCTTAGCTACCATGGCTCTTATCTACCCTAGATAATTACTGGGATGACTTGTGCAAGTGCAGTTGCTCGTTCACCAGCCTAGAGCATAGAGGGAGCTCTTCCAAATCTACCAGAAAAAGCCTGGGAGTTGACTCGTTCCTGGCCTTCCTCCTGAAAACAGGAGACACAATGAATATTCGGTTATTGTTCTTTTCTGTGTAATCGAGCAGTTTATAATACTGCGAGCTACAAACTATACTGACTTTTTCACGAAATTAAATGTGCTCCAACCAAATGCATTGTTTAGTGACAGCTGAGGTTTGAAATCTCCATGCATCCTAGTGAATCTTTTGCCTGCGTTCTTAGCCTGGTTATGTGCTGGTAAGCAGGTAGGCAGCACCATGAACTGTCAAGATCTGTGTTGAAATAGGAATAAAAAATTTGGTTGCTGGGTTTGCATTATTTTAGTTTAAAGTCTGCTGGATAATTGTCAGCAGATAAGTTTGTGCTTTTGTGATGGAATTGCAATATGGAATAATGTTGTGGGAAAGTGGTGGTACCCAACCGTAGCTTCACAATTTGCTTGTGAAGAAGTCCTTACTCCAGAGATAGCTTTGATGTTTCAGTACCCGACCGCAAAGAGCAGAGTTGGCTGCTCTCTGAAGGACCAAGGGTCTTTTTCTCTGGTACCTTTCTTGCTAGTCTGAGCTGGGCACCAGCTAAGCTTGGAGAAAACCTCATCTGTGGTGGCTTCTCTTGTGTGGCAGGTTTTGAGGACAGTGAACTGTTTTGTGAGGGGGGTATCGAGTCATCTGACGTACCATATCCACCAATCTGGGTGGAAGATAGAGGATTCTGGGTGATGGCTGCATGTTCACGGGATGAAAGAACGTCCAGGAATCTAACAGGAGGTGTAATTTCTGCATAGCAGTTTCCAGTTGAGCACTCAAAAGAAGCTTTCTCCCTCTTCATTCCAGTTCAGTTTGTTCCAGTCATTACTGATGACTTAGTTTTGCTTATTTGGGTGATTCTGGGGTACTGCAATGAATGTCTTTGCGGAGGGTGCAACAATAACCGTATTCACTGACACTGTTTTGTATGGAACAGCAAAGTGAAGGCTTCTTGTCAACAGTCTTGAGCATAAGTAGCCAGCTCGGTTGGCAGCAAAGTGTTCAGATGAGATATGGGGCTTTTCCTGCGGTGGTTGCTTCTGGTAGTTAACGTGCTACGTAAATTAGAGATGCTTTGACTCTTTACTGCTGAACCGAAGACGAGGAGCTAGATGCAGGAAAGTGGGTCGCGTACAACTTGTTTGCAGTCCATCACATGCTGTTTTGTAGTTAGAATTTTATTCTATGAACTGAAAACATCCTTTATTAGGATTTCTTTCTCTAAACAGTAATCTGGAACAGTGGTTTATTCTGAAACTTGGCAGGTCAAGTGGTGGCCTTACAATCTGGAAGATTTTATGATACCTCTGCAAATTACTGGGGACGTTCAGAGGAAAAAACGAAATATCGCTTGAGAATGGTATCGTTATTTGAAGTAGGTAGTTACTAGTAATTAATGAAAGCAAATAGTCTAACAAATTTGAAGTCTAGATTCAAAAATAAAAGGTAAAATGTAGAGCATATGGTACCATTCCTGCTCCAGGTTTTCCTTGAGAACGGACTCTTCCTTCCACTTCATTGTGCTGCTGTGAACGAATAGCTAATAACAATTGTTTAAGCCTTACTTACCATATTAATCTCTTTCATAATATGCAGTATACTAGAAACATCCTAGTTTTTCCATGGCCAAACACGAAAACTGAGAAAATTCAGGCTAGATTTCATTGCGTGAAATAATGTGAATATGGAGAAGTACAGTTAAGGCCTCCAAGTAACCTTAAGCCTGCCCTGATAAAACGAAGCATTTTAAGATTAGAAAGTCTGTATTAATATAGCTGAAATCTTAAAGGAATTGACAATGGAGTTCTTAAATTATTGGCTTGCATTTTCCAATAAATCCTAGAATAGTGGGAAACTTTCAAAAGGCTGAGAGGAATTAACTTCCTTATGGGTTTAAATTCTTCATGGGTGCAAGAATTGTTGACCGCATCTCACTCCAGGGTAGGACAATGACTGATATAGTCCTGACTAAGAACTCGAAAGGTGTTAGTATGGAATACGATTGTATGAAAACTGTCATTGTCAAATTAGTTTTATTGTTTTCTATGAGACTATGTAATTGGTTAAGTCAGTTGTGTTGTCATGATCTGAGATCTATAAATTAATTGAATGTGTTTCAGTATTCTAATTATAATTGTTATTGTGCAAAATTGATATAATACTGAAGGAATCACAAATTATTTCAACTATTAATGAGAAATTGTAATGAAGAATACATTTCTAATGGTCTTTCAGAACCTCGAGTCAACGGTATCTAATTTTCATTAAAAGTCTAGAAGAACAAAAGAAATTATTCCATATAGATCGCAGGTTTACGGCGGGTAGCCCGCTGTTATGGAGGGATCCCGATTGCTGAATAAACAATGGATGTTATGAAACAGGAATCGCTTAAGTAGGACTCAATGTGAGGTTTTACATTTAGGAACAAAGGAGCGTAGGCCAGTCTTAGAGGAGGGAGGATTATAGAAAAATAACTGTGGATCCTTGTGGCAACCACTGTAATGGCAGAATGGATGCTTTGGCTAAACCAGTGAATGCGACTCCTGAGTTTGTCAGTGAAGAATAGGATGGTTTTACCTCTGCGATAGCATAAGAGTAGAAAACACTGCATGCGGCATACTGCACTTGTTTGAGAATTTTAAAAAGATTTGACAACTGGAGAGGGTACGGAGAAGTGTCAAGAAAGTTCTGCCCATGAAAGAATGGATTTTGAGAAATTTGACCTTAACAAAGCTTGAGTGGTGAAACCTGAAGGCACAGGGCTTCCAAGAACTGAAGCCGCTGCTCCAGGGACGTATTTCAGGAGCAAGGTTGATTTAAACTGTGCCTGTGCAGGCTGCTCATTCAGCTGCCTGCTTGATTTATTTTCATTTTTATGGAGAAAAAGAAAACACAAAGCAAACCCAAACCCCTTCATTAAACTGTGGACTAAAACCAATTCACTTTTGGAGCAACTTTGAGGGTTCTGGCAATCTCCTGCTGCTGAAGTTGTGAAATACCACTGCGAAAACAGGAATTAATGCAGAGAATTGTTATACTTTGTCCTGAACAGGAAGCTGATCGCGATGATCCCTCTGATTTGATAATATGCAGAGGCTCAGCCAGTTGATTTTATCTAAAAGAAAACAGAGAGATAACTCAATTACAACACGTAAGTGAGCTTCATAGGGAGAAAATCCTAGGTACTGCGTCGTTTGTCAGTCCTGATGAGAAGCGCTTGAGCCGCTGGTTCCCATTCAGCGTAAGCCAGGTTCGCTTGATTTAGCTCACAGAGCACCCGATTTTAACTATGCAGGTGATTGTCTGTTAGGGGAAAAAAACAAAGGGGGGTGGTGGGTTTGCCCCTTTCTGGCATTTCGGGATCAAGAATGGGTGTTTTTGGGGGAAGAGATGTTTTAGTGCTAAGGTTCCTGTTCACACACCATCAAATTCTTGTGAAGAAAAATAGATCAGTCACCAAAGCCCATTAGGAAATCTTTACTTTAAATGAAGAATTTGCTTTGTTCAAGATAGGGGTCGTACTATGAAATTAGGTAAATTCAGAGTAGTTATTTACCAGTTATTTACTGGTCTCCTCTGATCTTTAATTATCAGGAAAATATGAAAAAGGAGTATTGTTTTACTACTGGCAGCTGCCACATGCAGCACTGCTGTAGTCACCAGTGGTATGGCTTCTGCACTTCAGAAGCACTGAAACATTGGAGTGTGCTTAAAGAACGATGAGAATCTCTGCTCCTTGACTCAATCTCTTTTAGTGAGGTATTTTCAACACTTACTCTGTTAAAGTTCATTGAAAATTTAAGATAAAACAATTTAGTCTGGAACTCTCTATATGGGGCAATAGTAGTAGCAGGTTTGGGGAGTTTTTGTAGGTTTTTTTGTTTGTTTAACTTGAGATAAACAGTGTAAATTAGCTAAAAGCTGAGATTTAGAGTTTCAAACTAACTCCAGCTCCCTCCCCCAGCATTGAAACTAAAGCTGCCAGTGAACGGAATGAATTTGTACCTGCGTATCCATTAGGATGCGCTTTCTCTCAGCCCCACGTTACTGAGTTCTGTCTGGGGCATGCGGTGCATGTGTGCGGGAGACCACCTTGAATGTTTTTAAAAGCCAGGGAGAAAGAACTTCTGGGGTCGTATGAGCTGCCACCCCAATGTGTGTCTGAGTAAATGCTCTTCACTGAAAGTAAGTTCTTTACAAGTGAAAATGGATCTGAACAGCCTGAATGGGAGCGCTGTCGATAGCTGGGGCGGCAGAGGGTGGAAGCTGCCGGGAACGCCCTGGGCAGAGCCCCGGCCAGCTGAGGCTCTGCGGCTGCTGAGGGTGAAGCCAGCGGCACCGGACTGCTTCTGTTCTGGGGTGGCTGTTAGATTCAGACCTTTTCTTAATCCAAGTTAGATTGGGATTAAAATCGAGGTTTGAATGCTGCCAGTTACAGCTCCAAAGAGGGCACAAGACTGTCTCCAAAGGGCTGTGGTGGGAGAGCTCCAGAAACAGTCATCTGTGCTGTCCGTGCCGCTTGCCGGTGAGACACCCACTGGGGACATGCTGCGGGACCAGACCGAAGGTCCATCTACCACGTACTGCGTCTTGGGTGATGATGGCAGTGGCTCTTGGGGCCCGGTGCCCTTGGACACCGACAGCTGAGTCTGGCCGCCGTACGGATGGATGCTTTGCTTCAGGGTCTGGGTCAGTGCCTCTGAAGTGATTCGGAGATGAGGGACTCGTTGCCAGGGCACTGACCCCAGCGCCCCGCGTCTCTCCAGCTGCTTGTGCAGTGTTGCTGGTACGTTGCTTATTCTTGCCTGCTGCTGCCAGAGCCTCTGGATCCGTTCCTTGCGTGCAGTCGCGTCCGTGGGGAGAAGACTGATATCTCCTGTATGGAAACCCTGCTGCCTGTTTTGTGTTGATGTTCAAACCCTATGTATAGTTTCCATCCTCTACCTTTGGCTCTCAAGGAGCAACTGGCTCTGAGGCTTGAGAATCGTCTGTTTCCCTGATCTTTTATTTCTCTCCAAGTTTGGAGCTGGTGCAGAAACACTGACTCCAGAGAGGCAATTCCCATTGCAAGCTCATCTTTGGCTGTGGTTCTCAGATGGGAAGGATTTGTGGTTGTGTTTTGTCCTTTGCTAGTCTGCAATACATAACAGAGCCCAATTGTGTCTCAAATGAGAAATACTCCACCAAGCTTATATTATTGAAGCATGCTGTGTGTATGTTACTGCACCCAGGGTCCTTTCTTAGCAAGGAGGAATTCAGTGTTTTTGTTGGAAAGATCACCTATGCTCAGAAAGACCAAGCAAGGACCATGTCGCCACAAACTAGGTTAGCTGATGTTTGGAGTTACCAACTAATGTCAGCCTTTAAACAGGGTCAGAGAGGGATTAGTTCCTGTTCAAAAGGAAGCTTTGTGGGTGACCCACTGACACTGCTGGGGCGATAAATGGTGGTGCACATCACTTTTGCATAGATCCAGCCATCTGAGTTTCTTTTGAGTGTGTTTTTAATGTAGTCGTAAAACCATGAGACGAAAAGGGACCTCCTGAGTCACCGAGTCTGCTCCCGCCGGCTCGGAGGCAGCAATCACGTAACACCTTTGCAAAGGCAAGATCATAGATCTGGGAACAAAGAATGTAGGTCACGCTCGCAGGGTGGGCATCCTGGGAAGCAGTGAATTGCTATAGTTAACTGAATGAATATGTGTTTCTCTGGCAAGAATTGCTAAGATATTCTTTTGGATCTTACTATGCGACGCTGTCTAGCAAAATAATGAAAGTGACGTCTCTTTTTGTGTCTGACATTGGAGAGATTGCAACTAAAATGCTACTTGCAGTTTTCAAAAGATGTTGAAAAAAATAGGAGAGGTTTCAGAAAAAAGCCTGAGGAAAAAAACCTTTATTTGCAGGACTGGAAAGCTGGTCCTGTAAAGAGAAGCAAAAAGATATTTGTTTATTGAACAATGTCTTGAAGCATTGCTTCCAGGAAGCGTTCCTGAGTAGCTTTTTGGACAATAAGCAAATGAGGTATTTGGTTAAAAATGAGATGAGAATAAGGGAAAAAGAAAAGTTGAAGCTAACTGACTTGTAGAACAGCTTACCAGTGACAGTGGTAATTTCTTGTTCACTTGAATTCAAGGGAGTGGGAGTGGTTAAATCTTAATTAGAGAATGAGTTTGGATGAGGTGTGAGGTTTACCAGCTGAAATTACATGAAGCCTGCCATCCCTGTAGCAACATAGAAAGAGTATAGAAATAGTTCTCCTGACCATTTGTAGTTTGCATTACTACTTGCAGTATTAATGTGATTCATAGAGTATGCCTTCTGCACAGCTAGATTTGTCTATAAAGTTTATACATAAGTTTGAAATTTTGATGTCAGTCTCATTTTTTTGCATGGATTGGTATTCAGGTTTATTCTGCTAAGTCTGGTTAACAAATGCACACTAACGTAGGCAAATGATTTTGTGTGTCTCTTGCAGGTTTCTAACAATGCTGTATGGGCAATAGAAAGCAACAAAGTCATTTCAGATGAAGAGTCCGGGTGGTGTAAAAACTCCTTATTTTTTCAGGAATTTCAGGTTTTCTTGCTTTGTGCGTATCCCTAACCGTAGCATTTAGCATGCTTGTTGAAAGAAACTTAAATTGATCTTTTTAAACATTTTGTTGGGTTTGTTGTTGGTTGTGTTTTTTTTAATAAGGGTGAAATCCAAACCAATTGCTTTTGTGGACCTTGCAAGTGCACGCTGGATGGAAATGGCTAGTCTCGCAGATTTCCCAGACGCAAACTTAAGGGAAGTGGGTCTGTAGAGTTGGTTTGTGTGTGCTCTTTTTTTCCACCCCAAAGCTCTTCATGCGGATCAGCAGTTTTGAAGAATTAGCCTTGACACGAAAAAGCTCCCTCTTGTGGTGCTGCTGCATAAAGGCATTTCTTTCAAAACACACTTCTTAATACTCCTTTTAGTGAGCATCGTGTTTATCTTAGTAAGTTGTGCTTCAAAATGTATGCAAGCTTTTTTTTTGAGTAAATCATATACTTATTAAAGAAGGGTTGAAAGCATCTTGTTTAGGAATTGAGGAGCTTGCCATTGTCTGGAATATGAGATGATAAATATTATTCTCATTGGTTATTTCAATTTTGAGTAGTTCAGATGCTCCAAAATGAACTTTAAAACGAATTGATGATAGGCAGGGTGGACTGTTAACTACACCTGCTATAATGGTGAGTGGCTTTGTGTCTGTAACTGTGACTAATGTCATATGAAGCAGTTTGTGATAAATGGGGTAGTGTTTATAAACACACAGTAGTGTATTTATAAAATCAGAAGTCTTTTTATAATAATCTAATATGACCTATTACATGGCATGCATTTCCCTCAGGTCTACCTGCTTAAAAATGTCAAAAGCCAGAGTAAATCCAGTGTTACCTCTCATTAAGCCAATTTACCATATCTCAACAGAAGTTCGTGCAATGACTTTCCTGTTGCTAAAAGTTAAACGCTTTGAAGGCTGTTAAATTTTTGTTTCTAGTTGGTGGACCCATCTGTCTGATAGACTGAAAAGCCATCTACTGAAAGTCCTATATTGAATAGATCAAGTTTCCAAAGCTTCTCTTTGTGAAACAGCTGACGTACCATCAAAGTGTTCTGGTGTGTGCGGTGTTTGTTCAGTATGATTAAACTTAAAAACTGCAAGGTGTAGAAAATACTTGTTGTGGAAGTTTGTGTTGTCTGGAGTCATGTTACTTTTTCCGATGAACTTAACTAGTGCTTTGCTAGAGCAAGTGTCTCTGGCCAAAAAGGAAAGAATTTCCCAAAACATACGCAGGTCAGTAATAAATAGGAGATGTATGGAGTTAATCAGTGAATTCTGGAGTAGTATGTTTTGGTACACCATGTTGGGAATTAGGTATTTCTGTGAGATAATGCACATAAACTTCATTTGCTTTCATAAGTAGATGGGACATGCTGCTTTTGTCCTGTCTGAAGACAAGCTGCTTTCTAACAGTGGGTCTTAAGTCCGTATCTGTTCTGGGGACCCTTGTATCTTTATTTCTTTAAGATTAAGCACGAGCTGGAGCCTGTAGGAACAGGTAGGAATCCTGTTTCTCCTGTTGTGGCCCGCAGGTGTTGCCCTGGGCTTCCCCCAGAGCAGCAGACACTGCCAGAGGACGTGAGGCTCCACCAGAAGAGTCTCTGGCCCTCTCCTCTCTCTACTTTGGCTTTAATGATGCTCTTCCAGTCCTTTATTTGCAAGCGATAGCCCTGAAGCACAGCATCAGTAACAGTGTCAGGGTAGTGTCATTGCCTATGTGAGCTGAATTCTTGCTCCTGCTCTTTTTATTCCTGCTGCTTTTCCTCTGCAGATCCTCATTACAGGGTCCTGTTGTAGGGCGATGCATGGCCCACCTGGCGACTGCCTTGGCTTATTACTTAGCTCAGCAGTCAGTCGGCACATGCCTCTCTTTTCATTTACTCTCTCAGCCTAAGCAAAGTGCCTGGATCCATCTTGTAGTTCTCCCTTCGGCAGCGTCCCCAGCATGTCCCAAGGGTGTTGTGTGTCATTACTGCTGTGTGTCCTCTCCTGGTTTGCTTGCCTGTCTTCTGTCTCTCTTGGTGCACAGAGCAAACTCCAGATTTGTGACTAGTGATGTAGCCAACGGGTTCAGCTTGAAAGGCAGATTTGTCCTGTTGAAGTATGGTACTTCAAATGTTGCCCTACATGTTCCCAGTCATGTTTCTCGTCTTACAGTTCGGGGGCCACAAATGATTCATCAGCTATCAGAACATCACAAAAGAATGTCAAATGTTTTCTTTGTTAGACCTGCTATTTTCATGGCAGTTGGTGTTCTGGCAAACAAATGTAGGGTTAATTTTATTTAGCTGTTTAAGAACATCATGCCATTGGATACCAGTCTTAGTCCTGTGGTTAAAAGACCAAAAATGGTTGAGAAGCGTGTCCCACTGGTTGAGGATTGACCATCATCTTGATCCCCATATTGTCATCTAACTTCCAGTTCAAATTTTAATTTCAACCTTGCCAAATTTTGATGTACTGGAATTGCCTTGTAGGATCAGAAAGCTTCAGAGGTCTGAATTAGTCAAACAATTTGATAAAATGCATGGATCGGTGTCCTTCTTTGCTCCTCAGGTTTTACACGCGCTCAGTGGCTCTTGCATCCCTTCTCTCTAGTTGTGAAAATACCTGGTTCTGCCGTTGGCTTGCTCTAGTGACAGGATGGGGTTGTCACAATATAGAATTGAACCTAGGTGTTTGTATGTAAGATACAAATCCTTTATGGTTGTTTTTGACACTAATTTTCGTATTAACTATGTCTGCTAAAATACCAGATATTCTCATTATGATGCTAGTTTTTCTTCAGTTGCCTTAGTCCACAGGTGTTGAGTAAACGTCGTTCTTTTTCCTGGTAGAAAGCTCTTGTCTTACTTCACTATCACTAGCTCTCATGTGTGTTACCTTCATTCTGTAATTAGTGATAATAAGATAGCTTTATATGTAATAAATTACTGTCAAGTTTAAATCAAATCTGATTTGGTTTAGCGAAGCTGTGTATTGCCAAACCAACTGCATGTGATAGATGTCAGAGATCTAAAAGATAAAATTGCTTTATAGTTGTATTTATAAATAACACTACCAGTTGCAGGTATTTTGTCAAAGTAATATTTTTCTTTTAATTGATCATATTCCAGCTGTTCCTGAATGTTTGCAGACAAGGAATTAAGCAAAGAAGCTTTTATTTCTGTTTTTTTAGTGCAGCTGCTGTTTGTTTCGGAGACCAGCTAAGCGCTGCATTTGTCCTTCATGAGTGTTTCAAGTCTCTGCTATCAAATGTTGTTCTTCCCCATCGTGGCAGGCATTAGTTTGGAGCATGGTTTATGAAACTGCACTTTGTTCTGTGTTTTGCGTGGTAACAATACTGAATTTGTTAAGATAAGTGACGTCCTATCTCAGAGTTGTAATGGAGTTTCTGTTCCTCCCGTTGGCGGCGCCGGGGGCGTTTGCCATGCATGGCAGCAGCGCTTCTCTGGTGGGCACAGCGGTTCCCGTTTGGGGACGGGCCTGGGCAGGGCACGGTTGGCGTGAGACCAGGGCGAATGGCCGGTGCAGCGCGGTCAGCTGTCCGGCGTGAGTAGGGAGAAGATGGACTGACCCGGGGTGCAGCTGGAGGCCCAGCTTTGAAGACAGGTCCTTAGTCCCCAGGTGTCATTTATTTTGTGGTTTCAATATCTGTTTTAAAGGCACAATTAAATATTTCAAGGGGTAGACAACGAAGGTCCCTGGGCATATCTTGTTCATCCTGCTTTCCAGGCTTGCTCACCATGCAGTGATCTGGAAGCAGGCGTAGACCTCCCCACAGCCGGCTGGGAGCGCGGTGGGTGCAATGGCTGAGAGGTGGGGTGCAGCCGCGACAGGGAGGTGCTGCGCAGCCAGCGTGCTGGGCTCCTGCCGTCTGCTGGGGAGCATGTGCTGTGCCGATTAGTGCTGAGGAAGGTGTGGAAACCGTGGAGACCTCTTCCATGCTTTGGGCTCACCTGGCTTTTGACTGGCGTACAGAGAAGTGTCCTTCATTTTCCTGGTCTTTTGATGAAGCTCTTCTGTTTTTTCCAGGACTGGCAGCCTCCATTTGCATGTGATGTCGATAAGCTTCACTTTACACCGAGGATCCAGAGGCTCAACGAACTAGAGGTAAACTGTAAAGCTGAACATTGCTTCTGCTCCACAATGTTTAAATACTCTTTTGAGAGGTGGTGTTTTCCAGTGGATTGACCGTGGGCCATGTTTGACTTGAGCTGACAGCACTCGGGACCTCTGAACATCAGTTTTTAATTAGCACAGAAATTCGTCAGTTTCAGAATCTAGTTAAAAACATGCCAAGCATAAAAAGTAAAGTTAGTGCTCATTAGAGGAACATAATTCAGGCCTTTTCCACACAGAGGTGCTTATAAGTGGTTAAACTCAAATTCTCAAGTGCCATGGATTTCTATCTGTGTTTTGCACACATACAGCATCTTTTAAAAGTAGAAGAGATGAAACATTTACAGAGTGCTTCAAAAATAACAAGCCATTTGCAAGAAACAATTGCAAAATCTGGATTCAGTTGGTGTGAAATTTGCTGTTCTCAAGCACTTTCATGCACTGCTTCGTCAATTCAGACTGGAAGGGAGTGGCGAGGAGCCCTGCTTAGCTCGCTGCTGGTGCAAGTGGGAATGGCGCTGCCTCTTCACCTGCCTGATTCTTATGATGCTCGCTTTCTGAAGTCCTGGTGTGGTTACGTGGAGTGCCAGGGGAAGGGCTCAAACACTGGCTTCAGATGCCTAGAGAGATTTGTGTTGACTTGAGCTGGTTCAGAGCTCTCTGGAGTTTGAGCGAGCTAGTCTGTATAGACACGGCCATTTTTTAGCTTAAGAATAGGAAATGTGTCAAAATTTCGGTTTAAGCTACTACTCTTTAACATAGCAACAGTCCAATTATCTTACTGTGTGAATTGCTGTGCAAACGAAATAGTTGGCTTTCCCTGCCCTGACTGGTTTGTATCCAAAAAATGAAACAAATGCAGTTGGGAGTGAAAAGGGATAACATAAAACCCCTTTTTAAATATTCTTTTTTTTTTTTAATAAGCCATAAATGTTGGTTTATTTTTGGTTTATTACAAATAAATCTAATTATAGTAAATGTTACATTAAAGTATTAATGTAATACATCCTAGCAATGCAGCTAGTTTAGGTAGTTTTTAGTAGTAATAACTCATTGATTTTCTTTTTTCAGAAAGTACTTTCCTAAATGCAGTAAAAATTAAAAAATTACTTGAGGAAAGATCGGTGGTATCTGTATGGAATATTTTTTTCTGCATATGACAAGCGGGGAAAAATGCAAAGTTATACTTGCAGAGGGAGAAGCCAGGCAGGCAGCTGAATTTGCAGCATTATAAACACTGGGATATTAAAGCATATGCGGTTCATTTTTTTGTTTGTTTTTTGGTTTTTTTGAGGCCCAAACTCGTGTAAAGCTGAATTTTCTGGACCAGATTGCAAAGTTTTGGGAGCTTCAAGGATGTACGCTGAAAATTCCCCATGTGGAGAGGAAGATCTTGGATTTATTTCAGCTTAACAGAGTAAGACTGTTACAAGGGAGAAACTCTTCCTAAGAAGATGTTATCTCAGTTTCTGGGACGGTATCACAGTTGTTCAAGGGAGATTTTGGGTAACCTAACATAGCTAATGTGACAAAGTAGTAGGAAATACAATATCATGGGAGTTTTCATGTGAGCTAGGAGATCACATTAAATTTTCAGCTCTTCTTTAAAGTTGAACTTGGATACAAACTTAGGCTTAACTGAAGGAAACTTCTGAACAATGACAGCAGTGAGAAAAACATTTTTCCATTAGGAATGTGGGAGAAAAAAATCCGATTACTTTTAGGATGAAGCTTGTTAAACTTCTGGAGAAGTTTATGTATTCTGATAGCAAGGGATGGGATTCACTGACCCCGGGGATATGTCCTCTCTGTTTCTTTATGTTTAGGTTAGTTCTTATTTGTTTGATTTTGAGCCCATTTCATAGTACTTGTTCCAGTGAGAGGAACTGATTGTACCATGCTAGAAAGTTGTGTTGGAATACAAAGTAGAAGCGTGACAAATTGCAGCCAGAGAAATTCTCAAAAGTAGGCTGAATTACTATTTGGTCATTTAATAAAGGTGAAGACTTGTTTGTAAAGTAATTCAACAAGCTTACACTTCCTGAATAGGTTATATGGTTATGTGTTATATGTTCCAGTTATAGCTTTTAAACAACTTTAATGTTTTAGTTTGGGTTTTTTTGGTGGTTGGTTTGGTTTTTCATCTATGTTTTTCATGTTTAAAATAGTAATTATGGTGTTGTCTTTTCTGTTAAACTAGCAGTGCATTCCTTAAATGCTGATAACTTTAGTTTTAAATATATCATCATTTTGGTTTCATTTTTTAGCTAGTTGCAGAAGAAGGAGGATTTGATGTAGTTTGCAAGGAGAGGAAATGGACCAAAATAGCCACTAGGATGGGATTCGCTCCTGGCAAAGCCGTGGGTTCGCACATCCGTGCACATTATGAGCGCATTCTCTATCCTTACAACTTATTCCAGTCTGGAGCGAGCCTATTGGTAAGCTATATTGAACCTAACTGAAGTCCAATTAATTTAACAGTCAGTCTGTTATTTGTTTTATTTATTGATGGAGCATTTCCAAAGACTGCATTTTATGCTTTATGGCATGCAGGTGACAAGGTGCAATCTGTGGTGTTGATGCAAGCAATTCAGAAAGCCATAGGCGTACTTTTAATCAAAAGTAAAGTTTTTAGAATTAGTCTTCAAGGTAACCTCTTAACTGACTGCTTTCAATACTACCTTTTGTATTCTCTCTTCACAGTTTACAGAAGCCTCGTGATAATGGACATTCAGACTTCCTATAGTAATTTCTTTAATGTTGTTTTGTGAAATGTAAAATACTGCTATATACACAGATCATTCTAGGTCCATCTCTGATACAACAGGAGTGCTGTGGGTCTGTATCACTTGCACCTAGAGTGACTGAAGTACTGTACCAAACCATGGCAGTAACTCACTAAGGGTGTCTGAGTTCAAGAATGTTTCATGGGTATTGCCGTGTAGTTAACAGTCTGGCTTGTCACTTTTTTCAAGCTCGAGCCTTCATCCTTCCTCCTTAGATTTGGCCGTTAAAACAAAATTCAGGGTTGGTAGAGACTGGAAGCAGTGTAATCTCTAATGAAGAATACGGCCTTTCTTTTAGAGCAGTAGTCATTTATTTGGAAAACCAGAATAGGTTGCAGTTGCCAACATCCATTTTTATTTATTTGAAGCACTCTTACCATGATGATGAATGTCGACCTTTTTTAGGCAATAAAAGCCCTAATCCTGTTACAAGCATGTATCTGTCTACAGAAATCAACACAAGCCTTTTACATAACACTGCCCAAATGAGGGAGGGATTTGACATAAGTCAAGAAAGGTTGGAGTTGAAGGCTTTTTTATTTAGCTAGTGTTGATCACTTTGCAGTGAAGAACAGCTAGATTCTGAACACCCTTCAGAAAAAATAATTTAACTTGTGTAGGTTTGAGTGTTTTGCAAACAGAGGGTAAGAACAAAATATAGTTGAATATAAGAATCTTTGTGCCAGGGGAACTGCTGTATCAAAAATATTTTGCCTTGCCTCACACGCATTCATGTTTAGCGATGGAAAGCAACACCATTTTCTGAAGGCATTTCATTGAAAACTTTGCATTTTTATTTGGTCTGAAAAATGTGGATTCTTAGGTTTGGTTTCCTCTTTTGAAGCTGGTGTGTTTTGTGACACCTAGCTTTGCTTTCATATTTTTGAGGTGCAATTGCACAGGGAAAGATGTAATTCAAAGTTGTAAAACAGTTAACATGATACCACACTTCCTCGGAAATGTAGGTTCCCCGTGCGAGTGTCTATCATGCAGTTGATGGTTACATCTGTGGTTTCCTCAGCAGTGGACCCTTTTAGAAGAGAAAAGCCTTCTCAAATGAAGTCACGCTTCTTTTTAAATGTAACTTTCCAAGCTCTCTCTTGCAATAGGCTCCTGACATTTATTCCAAAGTGATGTGTTTAGTGGATGCAGTTCTGGAAAAGCAATGTAGGAATGGATGGGTAACTTCATTTTTTAACTCTCCCTGCCCCCACCAAAAGCTGTTAAAATATTCCTCTCCCATATGTGGCAGAGATGTATATTTTCAGTGAACTGAGAGAATCCACAGAAATATGTTGGGGTAAGCTCACTTTTCACTCAAAGATTTGACTTTTTTTTTTTTTATTCCTGACAATGTTGTCTTCCAACTGAGTTTGTTTTGTAATACATTTTTTGAGGAAGAATCTCAGATGAGATTCTTTTTGGCTTTCTTCCATGTGTTCTCAGTAAGCGGTGCTTTCCCAGATGCTTCTTGTGTAGGTGCCCATTTTATTGTATGTCTATTCAGTGCTTTACTGGGAATCTAAGCATCTGTGATTTTTGCTTTTGGAGAAGATGTAGCTATTAGCTTTGACAGCTGTCAGTTTGAGATATGTGGTTCCTTCTTGCGATATTTCGACAAGCCTTTTGAGAGAGACTCTTCATGCAGCCAGGATGATCATACATAAAAGTGCTTGCATTCACTGAATTTTTTTTTATTTTTTATTTTTTAGTTGGTAGGACTTGCAATATTCATTGACTTTTTTCTGCAAAAGCCAAAAATATGGATTGATGTCGTTTCCACTAATGACTATGCCATTACTTAAATCTCATCCAGATCTGTGTAGACCATTAATTGTTTATGTGTGGCTTAATTCCTGAAGCCAGTTTAACATATATTTATTTTGACAAGCACCCTAGCTGGAGATACTTCTACATACATGCTAAAATAGTGAAACTATCTGGAGCTGTTCAGAGGTGAACAGATAGCATGTTTTTATTGAAGCTCTTGTTCAGTCAAACAGCAAAAATGTCTTAAATCAGCCAGTTTCTGATACTCAAAGCAGCTCTCCACAGGGGTGTATTTATTTTATTCTTATCTTGAGGCAGGTGTTGGGTGTTTGTCTCCAGAGCAGTTGCAGTAAACCCGTTGGTGTACTGGTTCTTACTATCTGTGCTTTGCATCTCTTCTTAGCCGTAGTAACCATCAGTATGATACTGCAGAATCACGCCGCATGCCCGGAGGGATAAATATCCCCCTACGTGAACTGAGGTGTCCACAGTCTTCTGTCAATGCATCTTCTGTGATTCATTCTTCAGGTGTTTGCATGATTTGAAATGCAGCTACAGTTTGGGAGGGTCGAGATGGTCTTCCGGTGTTCTGTTTTTTCAGTGAATATGACTGGTTCAGTAATTCTGGGTCTTGCCTCTTTTCCAAACTAAGGCTTTAATGTCCCAAGTGGGACTCATATGTCCAAAGATTTATATGTGTATGCCCTCTAATAAAGATGCTTCTGTGTGAGAGCGTTCTCTAGGACCCTTTATTGTTACTGGAGAAAAATAAGCACCTCTGGAATGTTTGGTGGTTCTTACCCTCAAGTGGATATGTAGCGGGGATAGACCAGCTGTATTCTGCAACTGCAGGGAGCCTGGGTGATTAGCTTATATGTAGATTACTACTTCATAAACATCTAAACCTGGAGGAGATTAATTGTATCCCTATATATTTTTTTTTTCCATCCTTTGACATCCTGGAGGCCTTATGAAGGTTCCTGCTGTGTCCTTTGACTGCCTGCCAAAGGAGCTGCTCCTTAATAGTTTCAGCCGATGGGCTTTTCACTTACTCTCTGCCACCATTTGGAGTTCAGGGATTATATGTGCAACCATCTTCTCAGCATGTAATGAGATCGTGATCACAGTATATAGGATGAGCTTGTGGTAAATTATTGATAAAAGCTTAACCTTACCAAAAAGGCTTTGCTGGTTGGGAGAGGAAAGGAGTGAAGAAATGGCAGCTGGTATCCTTGGCTGCAGACCAAAGACACATACTTGCAGTCGATCGGGTCAGTGTAGGAGTAAAGTAGGTTCATGTTCTGGTTTGAGGAATTCCCATCCTTGAGACAGGACTTATACTTCTAGTTCTTCCAGGTACAGTTGATAATGTTAATTAACAGCCATTTCGTACTACTGCTTTGCTTTTGGGTTACTGAGGCACTGGGAAGTGTTTCTGCTTCAATAGTTGTTGAAACCTCAATATTTAGGAAGTGTCTTCTGGGCTTTTTTCAGTGAACAGTGCTGCATTTTTTTTTTTTGTGCTCGGACACTGCGCTGAAGTGAGGCAAGTTATGCTATCTGTTGTTTTTCTCTTTCAAGGTTCTGTGACCCTTTTGTTCAGGAAAAGCTGTTTCTATTTGCTTTCTAGGTATTTGCTTTCAGGGATTGTATGTCCTCTGTTGCCAGAAGGAGTGGAAGCTTTTTTTTTTTTAGTGAAAGATTTGGGTTTCACATGAGGACACGATTCAAGGAACCAGATTTTATAGAAGTCATTAAGTTTGGCAATATTCTGTGTAGCATTAATTTCATTTGCTTTTTTGTTCTCTCATTTTCATATTTTTCCTACTTGCCTTTTCTCCTTGTCCATTCTCTGGCCTGAGAAATTGTTAATGTTGACTTTCTCCCTCTGATGTTAATGTGAAATGCTTCACATAGTCTTCTCTCAGTGTGAGCTTTAGGGGAGCATGCTCTTCTGAGCTGTGTGCACTGAGGCCTCCTAGTTAGTGCGCAGCATGGGAGCATCTGCCAGGACTTACTGCTCATGCGCGGAAGCTGCAAAGCTGGGTAGTTTTCTGTATTTAATGTTGAAATTATGTCAGATTTTTGCTTTCAGAGAGTAAGCCTAGAGCTTACAAAGTCTTAAGTTTGAAGTCAATCCTAAATAAAACAGAAATTCTGGAGGTTTCGTTGAGCATTCTTGTGGACTGACTGTGGGTGATAGTTAATGATATCCTACTACCCTTGACTGATACTTCTTTTTTGTTAAATACATAGTTCTTTCAGCGTGGACTTGTCTTCTAAAATACAGCTTTTTTTCCTCCTTTTCCATCTACCTTCTGAGTGTATCATTTTTTTCTGATAGTCTGATTTCTGTGCTGTCTACAGAGCATCAGTCCTTACACAGCTGCAGTGGTTTTCTTGCAGTTCTTGTCCTGTTTCTCTCTTGCTGAGAAAATGCTTGTGATGGGAACAGATTAGCAGAACTGGGGACATGTGGATCCAGCAATTCATGTGAAATACTTTCTGACAACATGAGACATTTTCTTTCTTTAGGATTTGTTGTTTACTCATTATAAACTGTTATTTTGTCTGCTGTTACTGAATGTTGTGTGGCTTGACAAACTTGAAATTGTCATTAATTATTATTTTTCTTGCCAAAAGTATGCACAGTTTTCAGCAATTAAATGTGTTCGTTCAGCAACTTGAACTAAAACTGTTCTTGCAGCATCTTCTTCCCTTCTGCTCTTAATTCATGCAGCAGAGTTGTCCTCTCTCAAACATATAAAGAACGTAGCTTCTGCAGTGGTCTTCAGACAAAATTGTATTTCAGTTGACAGGGATGTATGATAGGCTGTAACTTACTTTTATATTGCTCTGTATGTTAGCATTACGGTAATGCAACCTGAGGACGCTACGGCAGTTTGCAGTATGCTGTTGATACAGTCTCCAAAAGCACCATCTGCTAGAAGAATTGGTATTGGTATTCCCATAGAGAGATGTTCGGTGCTCATAACATTTAAAGGATGACTTCAGCTTTGTTTAAGATCCTTTATTACAATTATTGCCTTCAGTAAAAGGGCAGGACAAAGTGATTTTGTGACTTGTTCAAATAGGTAATGTTACAATTGTCATAAATACTGTTTTATTAACTCAACACAGCAATTATTAAAGCCCTGTCTACATTCTTTCACATTAGCCAGGAAATTGTTCTACACAGTTTGTATTAGAAGTGGAGGCAGAAATTAAGTAATCAAATTGTCTCTTTAGTGCTTGCAGAAACCAGATCTCACCAGTGACACAAAGGACAAGGAATATAAGCCCCACGATATTCCGCAGAGACAGTCTGTTCAGCCATCTGAAACTTGTCCACCTGCTCGTCGAGCAAAACGCCTAAGTGCAGAGGTGAGATAATCTGTCTTTATATGGGCAAATGCTTGGTGGTGACCGAGCTGAAAATTATTAATGCAGTGACAGTTTGCCTAGCCACATGGCACAACAGGTTTTAGTTAAGTTACAGGGCAAATGTTATTTCAATCAGATCGCTGAATGTATATGCATAGTAAACAGCTGTTTAACTTTTTCTTTGTCATTGTTAAACATACCTAAATATCTATAAATGCATAAATTGTTTATAATACAGTAAGGATTGTGTGATACTTTAAAAAGCGCGTTACTGAGGTTTGGAATTCTGAGAGGCTCTTTTACTGAAGCTGTTCCACTTATACATTAGTTATGAGTGTGTATGCTATAATAATGTTTTTAGCATGATTATAAAAAATATGGGGCTCAGATTAAAAGTAGAGGGGACAAATAATAGACATGAAGCTTGTCTTTTGCAGCTTTGATCTGTGTCACTTCGTCAGAGGACAGCCGGTGAACAGTAGTTATACTTTAAATGTGTCGGGAGGTTTCTGTAAATCTTTCATGAGTTGAAGCCAGATGTTAGAGCAGAGCAGGTTTTTGTTACATTAGCATTGTTGTATTTCATTTTTTACTCTGAGTTCTATCAATTTGCAATACTTTTCACCATGCAATATAAGGAAAAAATTACGTTACATTAAGTCAATATAATTTTGTACAATCAAACAGGATTAATCGTACATGTGCTTAAGAAATAATATTTATTTGGATAAGCATGAAATTTATTGATTATATCTGCATAGAGTTCTCCTGTGAGGACATATTTTAGGAGATAATGGTGTGTCTCCTTCATTGCTGGAAAACTGTAATACTCTGACTTCAGTCTTCCCAAACTGACATTCCGGCTTTCAGAGAGTTTACTGTTTCTTTTGTTTGAGCAGATGAAGAGGAGGGGAGGCTTATTCCCAGGAGATGGTCTTATTAGTGGTGACATTATGAGTTAGGAAGGTCATGATTGACTCTGTTTATAATCCAGATCTCTAAGTTCATTTCAGACTCTCCCATTGTCCTAGTCTTCGTCTTTATTACTACCAAGTTAGTACAGCTTAGTTGTTGCAAATTTTGCCTCTAATTATTCTTAGTTAATAAGTTGCAATTAAGGCTTTCTAAAGCTTTTCCACTCAAACACCCTGTTGCAAGTAGTTTTAGAATTCTGAGAAAACCTCAGTAGTTTGATCTGAAACTTTCCATTTGAAGTATCTGCCTGTGGTTGAAAGATGCTAGTTCGCACATATCCTTTAAAGATTTGCAGCAGGGCAAATATATACAAAAATTTGCACTGTTCTGACAGTGGTGTCAGGTGACACTGACTAACCAAGAGTGCATGTTTTTTTTCATTTCTGTAGAAAC
The DNA here is from genome assembly GCA_017639485.1 of Pluvialis apricaria. Taxonomy (NCBI): domain Eukaryota; kingdom Metazoa; phylum Chordata; class Aves; order Charadriiformes; family Charadriidae; genus Pluvialis; species Pluvialis apricaria. Next base: position 1,929,986 of record CM030029.1, on the reverse strand, counting down.
TAACTGCTCCTACTAAGCCAAAATGCGAGGCTATGCTCTCAGCTCTTTCCCTGAGCACTACTGATGTCATGCACCTAATTTTTGTGGAAAGAAAATAGAATAGAATTGAAACACATAGAGCTAAGGCAGAATTAAGCAGCATGGACTTAGCAAGGAGCTGTAGTGTTTGAAGACAATAATTTCCAAATGTTAAGATTTGTTAATGTGAGCATTTCTGTTCCATTTCAGTGCAAAGTCATCTAAGTTGATTAAATCCCCTTTGTTCTACATTGAAACTACAAGCATAGTTGATTTTTGTGCTGACCTGGTTGCAAAGTAGTAATGTTTGGCTAAATTTATCTCAACTTTTTGCTCTAACAAGATATACAAGGATTTGTCAGTGTCTTAAATTGTAAAGCCTAAGTTCATTCTCATATTTACCAGTTTGACATTTGCTGCTTTTCAAAGCCTAACCGTCTACTATAAACCTTTAAAATAGGTGAAGTGCAGGAAAGTACTGTAAATTATTCTTACCAGCAAAAAATACAACCTGTGGGGTAAATGTTAGTTTGCAATTGTAAGACACATACAGTTTTACCTTGCACTTTCCTACCTGGTGAGTAAACACTTAGGAGGAAATCTTTATAATTAGAAAGGAAAAGGGCAATGGCAGTCATAGGCTGGTTTTTAAATGCAAAGGATTTAGATGCTTGATGTAGAAAAGGTAAGTGTAAAAGACCGGAACAAAGTTGTGGAAACGAAAGTGAGATGAATTGATATGATAAAAGGCTCAGGCCAAAAAAGGAGCTGCTCTTGTGAAGCTAAATATAGGCTTAAGCACAGAATACAGACGCAACCCATAGATGTTAAAGATGCAGAAGATGGGGCATCTGTTATTGCATTGCTTGAGGGTTAGTGCAAGCTGATCCTGATCCAGTAGTACTAAATAGAATGAATGTCATTTTTTTTGCATACTTTAAGCAATGGGACCTCTGCCTGGTCTCATGGAGACAGTCATTTGGACAAAGGGAACACAAAAAGTAAAGGAGAAATAATGTCAAAACTGCCTCTGTAAAAATCCAAAACAAACTAGCAAGCCTACAAAAAAATCCCCAAACAGAATGACAAACCCTGCCCCTTTGAATACCTGAGTCATGCTTTTAGAGCTGGGCCAACAACTGCCATTATTTTGGGGTTCAGGGAGTGGTTGATAGTGGACTGACTTGATTGAGCAGCAAGAGAGTGGTTGCATGACCTCATTTCCTCAAGAAACTGGGCTTAAAGAAAAGTGTTGGAGAAACCCATCTTTACACTGAGGGATTTGAGAATTGTTCTCCCACAGTCTCAAAACTTCAGGGAAGAAATGTAAGAATCAAGTGGCAAAACATTATTCTGTGTTGAAAGCTGCACGATACACCCAGTTCCCTGCTTAGAAGACCAGAGTGTGTTCTGCTTCTCAAGAGTAAAAGAAAATCTATGAAAGCCCAAAGTTTGTTGCTCCTTTGCTTCTTACCAAGTTCCACTGAAATCAAACTAAAAACATGGTATCGTTATTGGCACAGGCTTTTTCTAGGATTTCCTTTTAAATCTCTCCAGGTTGTTCCCTGTGTTAGTTCTCTCTGAACTCCACCCCCCCACCCCCCACCCCCCCCCCAAACAATTGAATAGAAGTGTTTCAGAAATTCAGGTTGCCTTTTTAAATTTACTCATTTGTAAGTGCAAAATAGTTCTTTGAGTTAAATGAAGTCCTCAAAGTCTTTCTCTGACTTCCATCTACCTTGCTTTTTCCTAGAACAAGTCAGGTTACAAGTTTTAAGACGTCCATTGTAGCTCAATGAAGTGTTTTATGTCTCACATCAGCTTGTTCTCTGAACCTTTGTAGTGCTCTCTGGGCATTTATCAGAGTGGATTAAGAGTTGTACGCAGAAATGTTTTTTTTTTCTTTTTTAATTAGGAAGTCAAAACTGCCTTTTTTTTCCTGCGTCTTTTCTCAGCTGTTGCGAGTATTGAAATGCGTGTTTCAAACTCTGCAGGGTCTGCAACCAAAGTTACTCAACTGTAGAGACTTGCAGAGAATTATTTAGATGTTAATAGGCACTATCTTGTTTGGAGTCTGAGTGTTGGACATCAGTTTTCCCCTTCTTTGGAGCCAAAGCAGCTCTGAGGGGCAGGAGGAGTTGAAGTGCAGGTTGGATCTCTCCAGGTGCGCAGCCTTTGCTGCAGCCTTGTGTGCTGTGGCCAGCTGTGTATTCTGGAATCACTGGTCTGTACTTGGGCGAGCAGCCGTGAGTTTAGATGACAGAGTTTTCCCAAATGCAAGTGTAAAACCAAAGTGTGTCATCTAAGCACATTAGTGATTTTTTTCTCGTTTTTCTTTTTAAGGCAACCAATATTAAAACTGAATCTGATGCTCCAGAAGCCAGAACTCATAATTTGAGACGTCGAATGGGATGTGCACCTCCGAAGTGTGAAAATGGTGAGTGGCAAGCAGGGAGTAAAACAAAATGTGAATGCAATTTCTGTTACTTTGCACGAACTCATTTTAAGGCCAGAGTTAAATTCAACAGTTGGAACAATTTAAAGTATTAAAAAAAAAAAAAACAACCCAAACAAACTTCTGTTAACTTAATTTTTAAATTGGAATTTATTGTAGAAGTTCTTTTATGGCTTTGAAATCTTTCTGTTGGTTTTGTAAGTGGTTGAGTTTGAGAAGAAGATTTGCAGTTGAAAAACAGTTTCTACTTGTTTAAACTCCGGTGTCCCTTATGGGACAATCAGAAATGAGACTTGAGCCGTATTTCTATTTTGTATTTGAAATAGCTAGCATCAATCCACTAGCTTTAAATAGAGGAACCTCTTTTAAGAATGTATTGGATTTCAGGCACTCTTAGGAAAAAATTTGAATTTGAAATCAGGAAATGAAATTCATTAAGTCAAAAGCTTAGTATGTTGTGAACTTAACAATAAAGTTCCCATAATATGATTTTCAAATTGCTTTTGTCAATAGTCCCGAGTCTGTTATCTGCCCTTAAGAAATAATAATTTCAGACTGAGAAGAAACGTTTAACGCCATCATGCAGAAGAATAAGCTTGTTGACAAATAATTTGTCAAGCAAATAGAGGAACCATTTACAGCTACTTAATAATTGAAATTAACTAAGCAGTTTGTCAGTGTCCTTTGTTCATTCAAAATTTTTTTTTTTGTTTCAAGAATTTTAGATTGTGTTCTTATTTAATTTGACAATTTTTTTCTTTAAGGAGTGTCTCTAGGCATTAACCATTTTCCCTTTTTTTCCTTGAAGAGTAGAAGGGAAAAGCTCTAGACAGTTTTTTAATGCTTATATTTCTGGTAGATGTAAACAGTCTTCTCTTCAATATCTTTCTTTGCTCTCAGACACCAAGAAATGCTTCAGATTGTCTCATGCCCAGGTGTACAGGTCTCTAGTTCACTTGTAACTTTGGCTAAGAACTTCATTGCCCCCTTGTCTTCAGCACCAGAGCCCTGGGATTCTCCACACTCTGTTGTATGGATTTGGGTGTGTGGCCTTTTTTTTAAAATAGTATTGGGAATGAAGACTTGAGTAGAGACATGCCCAAATTAGGTACGAGTGTAAGAATGAAGAGGAACTGCTCCTCTGTCAGGCCACTTCTGCTGCATGCTCAGCTTTGACGATACGGTCTCGTGAAAGCTACTGCTGTGGGAAACTGAAGTGTGAAGATCATCATAGGAAGCTGCAGTGTTGTTTCATGTCTCCATGTGACATGCTGCTGTAAAATTGTTGGAGTAATTCAACCATGTTTGTTAACACCACATGGAAACAAAATCTTAGCTTATGAAGATACTTGTAATTTAATTTCAATGGGATTTAAAATACCCACTCAAAAAATGTGGGCTGTGATAGTCGTTGCTATCTTACGATGTCTAGTAATAGTGGCTTCTGTAGGCATTGTAGGTCTTGCCTTAAGGTAACTGAAACAAGCATGTGTATGTGATAACAAGTACTTCAACAAATAACTTGGAGTGATGCAGTCTAACAAGTAATAAGAAATAAAATAAATAATAAAAAGTAATGCTAAGCATTAAAACATTTTGAATACCCTCATTTTTTGTTCTGTTGTGCCAGAAAAGGAAATGCATAGCACAGTGAAACTTCCTGAGAAGAGAGAACATGTTGGGGAGCCAGAGAAAGACAAGTCCAAAGTCCGATCTAAAAAACCCACTAATGCTGTGAGTACGCCTGGCCTTCCTGCTGCTTCATATTGATTGCAGGTGTTTCTGGGATTCTCTTGGGTGTGTAGTGAAATCTCATGGCATTCGTAGCACACTAAGGACTCTTTTGTATTCTTCCTGTAACCCTGTGCTTGACACAAAGCAGTATCTGTGCCTGCTGGAATATACATACTCCTAAAGCGTCATGCTGTTACAAAGCTGAAAATGACAGGATAGTTAAATTTCACTATCTATAACTAAGGTAACTTCTTTTCTGTCTCCAAGGTACAGTCTCAAAATAAGCATTTTGAAAGAAGAATCCAAATAGAAGTGGTTCTTCTGTGAACTGATCTCTCTCCCCATTGCTCCTTAACTTCAAGGGAGCTTAATGTGAGCTTTGGCACCCGGCTCTCCAGCAGACCTGCCACTTATTCCACAATTTCAGCACCAATTTGGAAGCTTTGTTGTTCAAATGCTTCTTGAAAAACCAATCCTGTTCCTGCTCCAGCAGGAACACCACCACCACCCCCCTCCAAAAAAAAACTCAAACCGTTTCACTTTTGAGAAGTTGATACTGAGATTCTTTCTGTCTGTGCCACTGCTCAGGTCCTTCCTAAAACCAAAATGTTCTTTGTTTAATCCACGCCTATAGCTAGATACCTGAGAACGAAATGTGCAAATACTAGAAGCGTGACACCCCCACCCCCAAACAAAAGAATCTTGTGGTGAGGAGCAGGAGATGCTGCTTCTTTTTTTAACAACATAAGAAAACAGCGTCTGCTTGTCCTCACAGCTCTAGTGTGTATTTGACAAGAGCCTTCCAGTCTGTTGCTAATGAAGGTGAGGTGTAGGACAGGCAGCAGACAACCTTTCCCACGTTTGGAGTGCCCACACCTTCTCCCTGGGGCTCAGTAGCTGCTGTGTGAAACCTCCATTGGATGTCTCTAACAGCTGCCCACCTGCCAGAGCACACAGCTCTGCTGGCAAGCCGGTGCCTTCCCAAATGAAAATGAAGGTCTTGGCCAGTATGTCTGGGGAAAAAGAGGGACACTCCCATCAACACTCCTTTATAGCCCCTTCCAGTACCTTAAACGGGGCCTACAGGAAAGCTGGGGAGGGACTCTTTATCGCGTAGTGTAGCGATAGGACGAGGGGTGATGGTTTTACACTGAAAGAGGGGAGATTTAGATGAGATCTTAGGAAGAAGTTCTTTAGTGTGCGGGTGGCGAGCCCCTGGCCCAGATTGCCGAGAGAAGCTGTGGCTGCCCCATCCCTGGAGGTGTCCAAGGCCGGGTTGGACAGGGCTTGGAGCACCCTGGGCTGGGGGGAGGTGTCCCTGCCCAGGGCAGGGGCGTGGAACTGGATGATCTTCAAGGTCCCTTCCAACCCAAACCTTATACGATCAAGAGGAACCCCTTTCTTCGGAGACTCCAAACAGTTGGTCTCAGAGGAGGATCTGTGCACACAGGCTGCGTGTGAGAGCAGTGAGAAAAAGGGTTAGTGAGCCACCAGCAGGTGTTATATTATACCTGCCGAGTATGCAGTACTGCTGATTTAAACTGTCCTGGCCACTGAATCAAGTCTTCTGTCATTTGGAAAAAAATGCATGGAAGGGCTTGCAACTCTTGTCCTTCCTCAAATTACTGGAGGGGGGGTGGTATTTAAACTTTTATATAAATATTTTTTATTTGCTTGTCTTATTTCCCTTTCAGAGATAAAGTAAAAATAAGCTTTGGCAGGTGTCACAGATGACGAGTTATCAAACTGCTTACCTTAAGTGCTCAAATTCCCACTGATTATTTTTTGTTACAGGTGGATTTGTATGTGTGTCTCTTATGTGGCAGTGGTAACGATGAGGACCGTCTCTTGTTGTGTGATGGCTGTGATGACAGTTACCACACTTTCTGTTTAATTCCACCCCTTCACGATGTTCCCAAAGGGGACTGGAGGTGCCCCCAATGTTTGGCTCAGGTAATCTGAGAAACCATAAAAGTTAGAATGAAGGTTATTTTTTATTTTGTGGTTGGTTTGTTTGTTTGTTTTAAACTTGATTCTAGGGGTTGAAAATACAATTTGTTATTACTTAAGGTTGTGCAAACAAGTTGATAGAGGGTAAAACTAAAATGAATGCTGGGCGTACTTCAAATTGGAAACGTGTCACTTAATATTTTTGAGCCAAAAATTAATGTGCCTTTAAAGAGTAAATACATTGGATTTTAATTGGGGTCTTTCCTCTGTATTTAAAATTTGAGTTTCACTGGGTGCTTCAGTGTGGAGGTCTATGCATCTCTTTTTTTTTTTTTTTTTCTCCTTAGCTCTGCTAGAGGAAGGAGAAATTAGGCATATTAATTTTTATGCAGATTTATAAATAAGTATTGTGATCTTGTGAATTAAGCAGAGCGGTTTCTTCTTCTGACTTTGTGCGACATGGGACAGACTGCATTTTGGTCTGGACATTTTGGACTGCATTTGGCCTTCTTACCCATCAGATGCTGTAATAGCCCATTTGTGTAAAACCTGAGCACAGGTTGTCTTATTAATACATTATAGAAGTAATTATTTCTTCAATTGCAGGAGTGTAATAAGCCTCAAGAAGCATTTGGTTTTGAACAAGCAGCAAGAGACTATACACTTCGCACGTTTGGAGAAATGGCAGATGCATTCAAGTCGGACTATTTTAACATGCCAGTACATGTACGTCCATGTATTTATCCTGATGCCATAACGTGGATTTCATTTTTTTGTGCTGAGTTAAAATATTTAACTTTTGAGGGGGGAGGGGAATTCTGGTTTTGAATGGGATGAAGTCCCAAATCAGAGGTTCTCATTTATGTCAGTGAATCCTTGCTCTTGCTGGTGTCATGGTTTTTTGTTCTGCCCGCTTCTTGGGTTTTGGTGTGTTTTTTCACTTTTGAAGAAGCGTCTGTAAGGAAGAGAATACTCTCTAACTATCACCCATTCTTGAGAGAACAAAGCAGCGGCATGTCCTGGGTGGAACCACATTTCTGCTGCTTTTTTTTTTTTTTTTCCTCTTGTTGAAACGGTTTTGAAAGGGGGAAATGTTTCAAGCTAATGGAGGTTCCTCCCTGAGGTGGCTTTCATGCACGTGCTTTTTATGTACTGATTCCTCAGTATATACTCCTTGTTTTTCTTCTCACCTAGATGGTCCCCACTGAGCTGGTTGAAAAAGAATTCTGGAGACTTGTTAGTACCATTGAAGAGGATGTGACAGTAGAATACGGAGCTGATATTGCTTCAAAGGAATTTGGCAGTGGCTTCCCAGTTAGGGGTGGGAAATTTAAAGTTAGACCAGAAGAAGAGGTAGGTCTTTATTAGTTCACTGTGTGTGTTTGTATTGCAGTTCTTCATTAAATAAGTCTCTGGTTCAAAGCACAATAATGGAATAGGGTTGCAAAGTGGTTTTTTGGTGTATCTGTCACAGTAGTTGAAGAGGAGAGTTATATCAGAGTTCTGAATAAATAAAATTTGCTGTGATCAGACGTTAAAAGCCACAGGTTTATCCTAGAAGTTATTTATTAAATTCCAAATTAAAAAAAAAGTCTCATTTTAACAAAGCATGTCAGCCAAGGTTTGTGAAAGGAGCAAAGAAAACGGCAGTTTTGTTCTTTGATTCATTGACCTATTTCATATCGTTTTCAGTTGGGAAAGATGCTTTTCTTCTGTTGCTCTCTTGGCAGTTTTACCTTCTTTGGGTTTTTTACTTCATGTTGTGTAAACCTGTGACTGTTCTGTTCAATTTTCAGGAATACCTTGATAGTGGCTGGAATTTAAACAACATGCCTGTGATGGAGCAGTCTGTTCTTGCTCACATCACTGCAGACATATGCGGAATGAAATTACCCTGGCTGTACGTAGGAATGTGCTTTTCTTCATTTTGTTGGCATATAGAAGACCACTGGAGCTATTCAATTAACTATCTGCATTGGTGAGTTTGAGGAATAAACTCAGCCTGAGAAGCAATCTCCCTTTCATTCCCCCTTTCCCTTTTTAATTAGCAGACTAAAACCAGATCCACAGAGTTCAGGCCAGAATAACTCTTGCAATTCTGTAGCAGCAGGGTTAAATTTGACACAGTGCAATTCCTGCATTGATCTGCTTTTGTACAAGAGGTCATATTTTGGAGAGACATCCATTCCCAGTTTTTAAAAATCCATGAGAGATACAGCAGATACTCCATCAAACGTTTTATTGTGCTCAATGTAAAACTAAAAACCATGCAAGTTTTTTTTAAAAATCATCTAGCTTCAACTAACAATCCTAGGATCTTGCATATTTTTTTGTCTGTTAGATAGGTCATTCTATCATAAATCCTGTCATCAAGCAAACACTTGTCAACTGTAATCAGGACAGATCTTTGTCAGGTCTTTGATATTCTACACAGATTGAACTTCTTAAACTTCCCACCTTACAACAGCTTTTCGGGAGTTTGAATTATTCTTGTCACTCTTCCTGAAACCTGTCAATCTCTTTCCCTTTCCTTGTTCACATAAGTATTCCAGCAAAATGGTAAAACCACATCCCAGCTACTACTCAGTAGGTCATCTTTTTAGTTGGTTTTTCAATTGCTGCTCCTTGAAATAGCTGTTGCTGTAGCGCAGTCCAAGTAGTCAGTGACTTGATTTGGTTTCCTTCTTAGTACTTGACATTATTAAAACAAGTGTTTGAGTGAGTCTAAATGGGTGGTCAGGATTACATTGCAAAAATGATCTTCCTTGTCACTTGTTGCTTTGTTTTTTTCTGGGTCATGCTGAAAACTCAGAAGCAGAGGAGTTTTTTTTGTTTGGGGTAGAAACTTCATTTCTTCTAGGATAGCTTCCCTCACTGTTGGTAGGATGGCATTGTGTCCTCTATAATTTGTCCTGAATTGCATTAGTGTTTGCAATCACGGACAGAAAGATGTGTAAGTGCATACAGGTATATGTGCACACATGTGTATGTGCATTCACAGACCCACGTGAAAGTTGCCCTACTTGCTTTTAATGTAGTTCTCCAGCTTGAAAGTACTTGATGTCTTATCTTTTCATTTGCAGATATTCTTCTATATTTCCCTTCCCTTGGGTTTAAGCCTGGGTGTTTTAGCCTATTTGAGAGCAACATGTAGTTGAGGTTAATACTGTTCTTGGCCAGAGGAGTCAATCTTCGCGACCTGCCACTGAATAGACAATGCTCCAAACACTGAGAAGACTTCAGAAGGCAGGACTCGTTCTTGTGAAATACTAGGGATGGCATGTCCATCTTCAGTGTTCCTTTGTGACTTGAAGGAGGTTGTATCCTGGTACAGTATTCTGAGCAGGTAGTCTCAAGTGAACAGCAGCAGACCTTTCATAGAGTTGAAGGCAATAGTCCTCCTGCATGACTCTAAATCCTGTGTTAGTTCTTGACATGGTAGAAGGTAAAAAACCCAAATCTTTGCTTCTAAAGATGCTTGTGAATAAGATATCAGTCCTGGTCAGAAGGAAGAATTACCATCGTTGATGCTAGTATTTCTAAAGGCAAGAATGTGGAGCTGTCAGGTAGCACTGCAGAAAGAACTGTCACCTTCATCCATTCTGCAGCTTGTTGTCTTCATAAGGCTGACACCTTAACACATCCATTAGAGTTCTGTCTTTCTCTTACCTGTTTTCCTGAAGTCCAGAGACCACTGGTACTGGTATCCTGGTCCAAGTTTAGCATAGTTCATAACTACTGTCGTCTATTCCTTGGCACTGACACATAACAAGGAGCAGAATTCTTGACTAACCCAGTATTGGGTCACGACATAGGACAGTTTTCAGTTGCATCTGTGGTTGGTCTTCATGAATTCATAGAATTGGTCTAAGATGATGACCAGGTCCAAGGCTGCCTAGTCATTTAACACTGCAGGGTGGTGACTCTACTTGTGCTTCTCCTTGTGATACCAATGTGACTGCCCTTCCACAGTCCCTCCTGCTAGCTGTCCTCGTCACCATGACAGAGGTGCTGTTTGAGCACAGGAGTAAGCTCCTAGGTATGAGGGATATGCTTCTGGATTCATGCTTCACTCTTTTCTTCTGGAATCCTCCTAACTGCTCCATGACTTATGGAAAATAAGAACACTGTTGGGTCAGCTTTACTCTGTCAGCTCTTCAGGAGTCTTGGGAGAATGTGATTTGTCTGTTACCTTCTTTTCTAAATACCTTTTAAACATTGCTTTTTATAAGGGATTGGAATGCATTTTCAGTTCTGTACTGCAGTGAGCCAGCTTCATTGTACACCTGAAACAATATCTACTGGAACACATCTGCATAACCTTGACTTTCTCAACTGGCTTGCATTGAGTTAAGCTGTTGCTAAAAGTTCTTTGTTCCTACTCTAGATCTGGATTATTTTTTTCTTGATGTCTTTTGTATAATTTGGAAGCTTAATTCCTGCGTACTATATGTTGCTTTTACAGCAGTTATGCACAAGACAGAAAGAACTGGCTTTGGTTGTTAGGTCCAAGAGGGAGTTTGTGTCCATGGTAAAAGACAAACAGCTTATGTTTTGAAGTTATTCTGGAATCATCAGGACTTCACTGAGGACTTCTTCAGTCTTCCCCCCGCCCCCCCCCCCCCCCCCCCCCCCCCCCCCGCCCTGATTATTTTAAGTAGGTGCTCAGAAACGTAGGCAGTTAAAAACTTAGGTCTGGAGGAGGGTCCTCTGTGAAATGTGAAGATTCAGGAAGGTACATAATCTTTGCGTTCCTTCCTGGTGGTATACCCTTCTTTTGACATGGTGTGTATTAAAGCAGAAGACTGAAAATGTAACTTACAAGATTGCTTATATTTAACTTTTTTTAATAATCTTGCAGGGGGGAGCCTAAAACGTGGTATGGAGCCCCAGGGTATGCAGCTGAACAGCTGGAGGATGTAATGAAGAAGCTTGCTCCAGAGCTATTTGAATCTCAGCCAGATCTCTTGCACCAACTTGTCACCATAATGAACCCGAATACTTTGATGGCCCACGGAGTGCCTGTATGTTGTTGGACTCCTGTGCTACTCCCCCAAACCAAACCCTCTGTCATTTGTACTGAATTCTACTTCAAAGTTGATGATTGAAGCCACTTTTATTACAGAGATGGTGTGGTAGTTTCCATGTGCGTTGTATCTTCCTTGTCTAGTATAACGTGCCAGTATGAACAGATGGGCAATGGAAGCATTGCTTTTGTAATTGCTTGGCAAACTCTTCTCTGGAGATCCACCTTAGTGTATTTCTATTTCTGTCTTTCAGCTGGAAAGTTTAGTCTTGACCTTTGAAACAATGGCAGGAGCTCTTTGTATGTCTGTCTAACCAGACACAATTTTTACTGGCATAGAGTTTCTGGCAAGCAACCAAACCCCATTCTTCCTTTATTTGTCATCCACATCCTCCTAGTTTTCCTGGATTCTTAGGTATTTTGAAACATTTTTCATCAGTTTTCCATCGTATTCCATACTAGATTATTCATGGGAATTATGTCCCTTTACAATTTAATTAGCTTTTGACTAGCTGACCTTGGGACTTAAAGGAAAATCTGGAAAAAGTGGCAAAATACGTCATGCCTACTATGCTGTGAGAGACTCCAAAATTGAAAGATGCAGGAAGACCTGCTTGCTTTAATGCTGATTGTGTAGTACCAAAAGTATTGGATTTACAGCAGTATGAAGTTCTGAGTAGGTTCCAAATTTCTCTTCCCCTTCCGCTGCACACTGAAGAGAGCCTTGTCTGTGCTTTACCTGCGTAACTGTGCAGAGCTAGCACAGTGCGAAAGGCACAGACAGCTGACTTAAAACAGCTGAGAGTGCGGGTATGGAACCCCTTTGCTTTCATGGGTTTTATATGACAAGTTACCAAATGCCCATTGTAATTCTTGGGCTTATGTTTTAAAACTATCTGAAGTCATCACAGAAGTTGCTAGGAATTGGAAATCCATATTCTCTTCAGAGCCTTCAGTTCTGTTTAGGTTTGACCTAATGCTTGTCTGTCTTTTCTCCTAGGTTTATCGAACCAATCAGTGTGCTGGAGAGTTTGTGATCACCTTTCCCAGAGCTTATCACAGTGGCTTCAACCAGGGTTTCAATTTTGCTGAAGCTGTGAACTTCTGCACAGTTGACTGGGTATGTTCCAAAACCAGTTCTTCATTAAGTATACAGTTCCAAAGCGGTTCCTAGCTGATGTATGCCTCTAACTTACTGCTCATGCACAAATCTAGTCCACAAGTCAGAAGGAGCCTGTTACTGGAAGCAGAATGTTTTGCTGAAGGTATTTCTTTCATGTAGTGAATTTGGCTCCTGAGGCTCTGTTTGCAATTATTCGTATGGGCCGATGTTTCACTTACAGCAGGAGGGAGGCGAGGTCCTGTGCATGCCTAGAATAGGAGAAGCACCAGTGCTGCCAGAATCTACTCCTTTTGTGTCCCCCAATTCCATTCAAATTGTCAAGAGCCGGGATGAAATTCTTCTGTTGATTGCACTAGGAATTCTCTAGGAGGTGCTTTTTGCAGCCGAAAAACAAAGCCAATGTGGACTTCTTTTCTACTTTAGCTTCTGGGATTTACTTGGATGATACATTTAACATGTTAAGAAAAGTTAAAGAGTTTGATAGTCCTCTTGAGGGGGGAAAAAATAAGATTAATTGCATCTGATGTGAGTACATCCTCTTGGATAGCAGAGGCGCTGTAGGTTTTTAGGGAAGAATACTGTAATGACAAGGGAACAGAAAATTTTAATGTTCAAACAGAAGACTTACAGACCAGTACTTCATTCCGAGTAAGCTTTGCTCATCTCACTGAAACAACAGAGATAGGCACACATTACAATTATTAGGTCATAATAATTTATTAAGGTTTTTGTCTTTTTTAAATAAAAAGAAATGGAGGATAGTTGCCTCAAAATTACAAGGAATGATTCCTCCTTCCCAGCAGATTTCTCAGACACAGTGCTGCCTAATCTCAGAAAGATCCTTTGAAGCTACTGATATTTCAAATTACTTCACTTCTGATTTTTTTCCCCCTCCAAAAAGATCTTAGTTAATTTTAAATGTAGCCCATCTAAAAATGTTCCTAAATTTAAAAAACATCACTTAGAAGGAGGAGATGACTAAAATTGGAAGAAGGCTTTCTGCATTGTGAGTGTGTTTGCATGGTGGTTGGTTTGGTTTTGGTTTTCCTCTTGTCCTTCCATGAGTTTCATACCAGAGTCTAACATTGCTATCCGCCTGGCCAGTGACAGCCTTAAAATAAAGCTATGAGTAACCTGCCCAGCTCAGAATGAATTCTTTATTCTGCCTGGGGTTAGTGAGGGACTTTAATGTTTCATGGAGTCAGCAATTTCTCATGGTGTAGCGCAGCTCATGTCCTACATAAACCAGCCATATCATTTGAGAAACAGGTCCAGCCTGCCATTGACAGGGCATCCATTGAGTGGTAAGAGTGTATGTACTCTTCCCCTGACGCTTCCCCAGCCTCTGTATTTTTAGCTTGAGTCTTCCTGAGCCTACTGTGGCTTAGTGATTTAGTTACCCTAATTGTTGGCCTCTTCCAGATAGTGCATTCCCCCCAAGAACCCAGCTAAACAATTTGCATCCGCAGGGTCCACTGTAAAAGAGTTATAAGCAGTCCTGATTTACAAGAACTCAGAGTCTTGATTTCTCTAGTTTTACATTCTGAATTATGGATATTTTTGCTCGAAGGACTTGTCTTGGCCTTTCATGTGGATAGTTTTTGGTTAGTAGCATAAAAAGTTAATATCTTAATGTAATTTTTGAAACGAACTTGTCATTTATTTAATGTTTTTCAATGCAGCTACCATTGGGTCGCCAATGTGTGGAACATTACCGTCTGCTAAACCGTTACTGTGTGTTTTCTCATGATGAGATGATCTGCAAAATGGCTTCCAAAGCAGATGATCTTGATGTTGTGGTAGCATCTACAGTTCAGAAAGACATGGCTATTATGATTGAAGATGAGAAGAGGTTGCGTGAGAAGGTTGATAAACTGGTGAGCTGTGGAAAATAATATTATGGTGAATGAAGGAACAGTTGAAACAGTGGTGAAAAAACACGCTGGGACTTGTACTGTGTTGTCAACAGCTTAGAGCTACATGGTACCTTCCTGAGTAGCATTGTTGATTTCAGAGGACCACTTGGGTAAAGAATCATTTATCATTCATCTTGTGTTAGTGTCTGCCCTTTAAATTACTGAAAGAACAAAAACTACTTGAAAAGAGACATTCTGAAAAGTATTAATCAGAATAGCTGATCTTTTCATTAACCGAGATTTCTGTCTACCTGGTTTTAACATCTTATTTCTAAACTTCATTATTCTTTTGATAAATTTAGCTTCTGATATTTTAGCTTGGAATAACCGCCTCTTCATTAGACTTTGAAGTGATGTAACATATTCTTTTGCAGGGAGTGACTGACTCGGAGAGAGTGACTTTTGAGCTGTTTCCTGATGACGAGCGGCAGTGCTTGAAGTGTAAAACCACCTGCTTCATGTCTGCTGTTTACTGTCCATGTAAACCTGGGTTATTGGTGTGCTTGTACCATGTTGAGGATCTCTGTTCCTGTCCCACCTACAAATATAAACTGGGGTAAGCTTTAGATAGCAAAAAATACTGTGTTCTGGAGATACTTACTGTTATGTGCAAATACTGCGGTTTGATAATCTCGTGCCTACTCTGCTTTGTCAATGGTACTAGTCTCCGTATTCTGTTGCTCTCAGTCCTTTGCAAATATAGTGCCCCCAAAACAAAGTGCCTTTTTTGTGCTCATGTACAAAGACTCTTTCAGCATTCAGCTCTTCTTGCTCTATAATGGCAAAAATTGCTGCATAAGTTAGTTTTCTTCTTTATTTATAGGAACAAGGTCATCGTCCCTTACATCCAGTCCTTGCCCAGTAATATATTTTTTGCTTTTGTTAGCTTTCCTTGCTGTTGTCATCTTTCCTTTCCTGTTGTTTGTTACATCTTTGTTCTGTATGAATGTAGTTTGTCCTAAGACAGTGTCACAGTTGCTTCAATTGTAATGTCGAAATTGCTTTTTGAAGCAACTGCAATGTTGAAATTGTCTTAGGAGGAACATGGTGTGGTTGTAGGTATTAATTAAATAACCCTGGTGCATAGTAGATCATTTCTGTGTCATATGGACCAATGCATTTTGATGCCCCTCCCTTCTACCCTCCTGCTACCCCCTAGTTTTTGCTGAAGAGTTTGAATTCTGTGCTAATTGTAGGTATCGCTATACCCTGGAGGAGCTCTATCCAATGATGAATGCGCTAAAGATGCGTGCGGAATCGTACAATGAATGGGCTTCTAATGTTAACGAAGCTCTGGAGGCAAAAATTAACAATAAAAAAAGTAAGTATCAGCTTTTGTCTGCAATGCATAATTTTACATGGTTAATTTTTTCAGTTTTTAGTTTCTGAACCTTAGCAACTTTTGTCTTATGTGACAATCAAAGGAAATCATATATAATTTCATGTTTTAGAGTAAATATTTTAGCTGTTAGAGTCCCAGAAATTATGCTAAGCTGTCTCTGTGTGATTAGATCGTAAATCACTTTGACATAAAATATAACTGAAGTTGAAATAGAAATATATTTAATGTGTTGTGTTATTCAGCCTTACCGTTTAAAGTCCATCACAAA
Organism: Pluvialis apricaria; assembly: GCA_017639485.1. NCBI lineage: Eukaryota > Metazoa > Chordata > Aves > Charadriiformes > Charadriidae > Pluvialis > Pluvialis apricaria. The sequence goes on along the minus strand of CM030029.1, from coordinate 1,914,154 downwards.
GGAGGACTTTTGTTAACTTGGTATCTTTCCCAAAAGGTCTCATCAGTTTTAAGGCTTTGATAGAAGAATCAGAAATGAAAAAGTTTCCAGACAATGATCTACTGCGACACCTCAGACTCGTTACGCAAGATGCAGACAAATGTGCCTCAGTTGCACAGCAGCTTCTTAATGGCAAAAGACAAACCAGGTAAATGTTACTGCATGTGTTTGCAACAAAGTTGAGTGGCGGAAGATAGATGCCAGTGGCCAGTGATAGATGCCAGTGTTCTGTAAGACTTAAAAGTGAAAACAATCTTTGTGTCTTCTCAAGAGTGCCCTCTTTTACAGGGAGATTCACCTTTACTGCATTGTAATAAGTTAAACATCCTGAGTTTTCAATCTCTTCTTCCTCTGTGTTTGACAGTTGAGCAGTAAATTCATTCTAATGTTCCCCAAAAGGAAAAATTGGTGTGGTATTTCCAGACAAAGCAGCACCCAACAAGATACAGTCCACTTGTCTTTGTGCCATGGGGACTGAAAATCTGTCAGTGGTGCATATGTCAGTATATTCACTACACTTTATGCCTGTGGAAAAAGTGTCTTAACTTTGTGAGCTGATGATGATGGGAATACTGTGCGAGATCCTTGAGAACTACTTGCTCTTTCTTTGGCAGCACTTATGCTAAATCTTTTAGACAGGTTATTTGCTCGAGGAATTTGAAGATAGGACAGTGTTTGGGTAATACATTCTTTGTGAATTGGATGTGTGGCTGCCTGGTCCTGCTAGCACTTTCCGTGTCTGAAATGAGTTGAAAGGAGTCAGAAGATCCAGAAGGACAAGGCCAGGTCTCCTTATCGCGTCAGTTGGTGACTGTATCAATGTATCTCTTGGGGATCAAGAATTACTATCTTCTGTTGCAGATTCTCTGTCCAGACTTACAGTGGCTGTACCTAGTCTCGCGGGGTGATAGGTTTCTAAGAAAATCTTGGGTTTATGTATGTGGAGGACAATATTGCTCAAGTCCAACAATCTTAATAGCATGAAGTACTTCAGGAAAAACTATTTCTCTCTTTTCCCATCTGGACAACTTTCACCTATCTCTGCTGCTTTGAACAACATGGTCCTTGTCAAGAGCAGTTGCTCTTTGTGCTAGTACAACTGCATGTGTGTGGTTTCTGCATGTTGCCTGCCTCAGCAGGTATCTTGTACCTTGTCACTCCCTGTGTTCTTGCAGTACTTTAATGTCTGACTTTGAAGGACTTTGGCAGCAAAATATTCAACTACTATTTAGACATTACTTTTGTAGCTGTGGTTTCCCTTCCTGGTCATAGAATCGTAGAATTACTTAGGTTCGAAAAGACAAATATCATCGAGTCCAACCGCTAACCCAGCACTGCCAAGTCCACCACTCAGCCATGTCCCCCAGCACCACATCTCCTTATCTTTTAAATAGCTCCAGGGATGGTGTCTCAACCACTTCCCTGGGCAGTCTGTTTCAATGCTTGACAACCCTTTCTGTGAAGAAATTTTCCTAATATCCATCTTAAACCTCCCCTGGTGCAACTTGCGGCTGTTTCCTCTCATCCTATTGCTTTTACTTGGGAGAAGAGACCGACTCCCCCCTCGCTACAACCTCCCTTCAGGCAGTTGTGGAGAGTGATAAGGTCTCTCCTCAGCCTCCTTTTCTCCAGGCTGAACAACCCCAGTTCATCCTTCTGTAAGTCTTCATAACAAGGACTTAATAAAAATTCGCCTTCGCTGTCTTGCACACACAAGAGGATGAAGCCTCTGTCACAGCAACGTAAAAATAGGAAATGAAGAATTCAGCACTCCAACAGACCCAATTGCAGATAGCTAATTTCCAACTCAGAGATTCATGGCATTGTTATAGAAGGATTTATCCAGTCCTAATCTCTTTCTTCATTTAGTATTGAGCCATCTCTTCTTGTTCTGGCATTCGCACTCCATGTGTTCTCCCATCCCTGGTATTTGCTCAGGCCTCCTGGTGATGAACTTGGAGCAGCAGCCAGGCACTTTCCAGCTCTTCTGTGCCAGACTCTTGCAAGAGTCTCCTGCTTTTAACATGTACCTGACTCTTCTTGGCCTGGAAAGAGCAGGGATCGATTTTTCTCTTCATCTCCTTGGCTAGGTCTGGTCTTTTGTCACTGTGATCCTGTACCAGCCTTTCTCACAGCTGTACTTGCTGGCTCCTTCAGCATTACAGGCTCTCAGTAATCCACCCGGTGTTGCACTACACAGGATCAAGGCAGTGCTTGGATTTTGTTTCTCGTTTGCATTTCTCAACACTCTAAACGTGTTTCTAGCCCTTCTCTCCCCATTTCTCTCTTGATCTCTTTTTTGGCATATTTCTGGGAAAAGTCAGGTTGCATGTCGTCTTAATTAGTTTTAAAAACCTGTGTTATTTGATGAATTTTTTTTTTCTTAAAAGAATAAAGGCAGGAGTATTCATAATCTATGTAGGAAGATACAAAGAAGACAATAATCTGCTTAAAATCTTAATATGTGTTATATCAAATACAGTTTCACAGTATCACAGTATCGTCAGGGTTGGAAGGGACCTCTGGAGATCATCTAAGTCCAACCCCCAATGTGTGAAGTTCACATATCTGCAGGATGTTGGGCAGCCTTCATCATGCCAGCTGCCATGTATTGCTTATGAAGGGTTGTGGATTCTGCCTGAAGCTTGGTTCATGCTTTTGACAAACTTTCCTTTGTGGACTGAGCATTTTGTTCTGATTCTTAGTTTGGAAGAGTTATACAGTAGACTTGACTCGACTAGAAAGGTCATGCACTCAACAGTTCTGGGGAGAAGAGACCAAGACAGATGACAAACACTCTCCTAGAGTAAATCCTATGACTCTTGCTCACCATCTTCTCTGTAGGACCTGAAGAAATGCAGTACTTCCCTGTTTCCTTTGGTTCTTATGGTGACAGGTGATTAAGCAGTCCCAACAGCTGCTGTTTGGAAGATGGTTCTGTGAACAGCTGAATCGGGCGAAAGGACAGTGTTCCTCTCTGGCACTGGAGGGGAACAGTATGACAGCAGGGCAGGTACAAAGGGATGTTCTCACTATCTATCCCCTTCCTTCTGTGGGTCTCATGATACCTTTGCTGCTGGTTAGAGTCTCCAAGAGTTTAGAGACCTTGTGCTTAGAGATCTTTATGATTAATAACCCTGGATGGACATGGGCTTTTCTGTGAAAGTTGTTTTGGGGTTTTTTTTTTTCAGTCTCATATAATTTCTGGTTATCAAAAACATCTTGTGACAGTCAGTTTTGAAGTTTAGATATGTGTATGTGTGTGCGCTTATGTATACATACATAAATATTTACTTTAAAAAATTGTGCCTTTTCCTGGAAGATACTGCAGAACTTACACACAAAATAGTAAAATGTCGTAGACCATAAAACAGCCTGTGTTGTACCTGAGACTTTGAAATCATTTTATTGTTCAGCTTACTATGGATTTTGGAACTCCCAATGTGGTTTTGCGTATCCTTTAAAAATAGGTATTTTTAATGTAGAATGGTAAATTAAAATGTATTTTATAGTGTTCACATTCCAGTCATGCTGGCATATCCTGCTGGGATGTTGTGTTCCTCTTTTGTTTAAATGGCATATTGTGGATTAAATCGGAGCCAGCATTGTAAGAGATTTCTTTCCATTTCTGTTCAGGGTTCTCAGACCTAGTTAATATTGGCTTGAGTTTAGAGAGATTTTTAATATTAGCCAATTTGTTAACACATATAAGCCACTCATTTGATACAAAGCTTTTAGATAAAAATGAAAATGATGATTTCAGCGTAAAGTGGATTTTTCAGAAGTGCCTACACGACCTGTAAATATAAAACCCATTCAAAATTGGGATTTGTTCTCTTTTGGTGTGGGCATGGGGAGAGCTTACTACAATAGCTGTTGCAACATAACTGAATAGTTTATCCACAATTGCTTTGTGTTCTGGAAAAAAAGACTAATTTTATTGCATAATAACCAGTGCTCTTCCAAGGCTGAGTAGTTGTTCCAGAACACTATTTAATGTGAAAGAGTATTTTCAACAATAGGTTATTCTGCTACAGCTAACTGAAGTTTTCCCATGTATGTAAGCCCTAGGCTTCTTGGATGCTTTTGAATATTCTATTATTTGTGAGTAAAGCTTGACTTTCAAGAAATAATAAGCAGATTTTTGAGAAGTTTAGATTTTATTTTATTTTTTAGTGGCATCCAACAAAGCTGAGTTGTGTGTAATTGCAGGTACCGCTCCGGAGGAGGAAAGTGTCAAAATCAGTTGACTGTGAATGAGCTCCGGTTGTTTGTGAGACAGCTGTATGCTCTACCCTGTGTCCTCAGTCAGACACCATTGCTGAAGGTAACTTCAAAAATTGTAGGGAAAACAACATAAGCGTTTGTCATAGTGATGTAGTTGCACTGCATTACCTCCTATCTTTGCTCCAATAATAAATGCCTTTAAACCGGCAGGCCTGGGCAACTTGGGCACATGAGTTGCTTAAGAGTGGAGCTCTTTCCTCTGCTGGTGTTCATGGTCAGTAGATTTTTATACTGCATAGGGGAATCAAAATGCTAATGTTGTACGAAGTAATGCAAAAGAAGTAGCAGGATGACCTGGGTAGCTACAGATTAAAAGTTTGGGCTCAGTTAACTCGTCACCTCTTAAGAGTGAAGCCAGCTTCATCTGAGAATGTTCAAAACTCCATAATGCTCCGAGTGACAGTTCTCCCATTCATATCACTTTCCCTCTTTGTTAATCCAGAATCAGCTTTCTCATAGTCTTGTAATTAGATACCTCCTTGTGCTATCAACCCACATTCCAGGAAACAACACAGAACCCTAGCCAAAGCTACCAGCCTGGGCTACCGAAATACTTGTTCTAGCAGAGTACCTGCTGCTGACGGTGAGTCACATCACTTTGTCTCCTGCGACCATCAGCAAATGCTGATTATTTGCTCACCAGATGATCAGCCCTCAGACAAATTGGAAGTAAATCAAGATTTGGCTTCAGAATTTGCCAAAATGTTGCATATCACACTGAGGGGTAATAAAAAAAAAAAAAAAAAAAAAAACAACATAAATTCTGGGTAGCTGCAATTCCTCTCTCAAAGGACAAGGGCTATGCATGTTTGTGACTCTTGGAACCAGGAGATGCAGTGTCTGGCTCCTGAACTCTCTCTTAAGTGTCCACACAGTGCTGAGACCAGATGGTGTTGTGTAAATTTGAATCAGAATAGACCGGTTCAACTCAGCTTTGTGACTCTTGCTATTGAAGCTTTATCAGGTCTGGAATGTGTGAATCAGATTTTATGTAATTCTATTTACAGTTATTTGTTTATAGCATTGTAACTCTGAAGTTATCTTACTATTTAAAAAGCAGAAGTTCAGAAATGCCAGACGTGCAAACAGTTCTTCTCCATCTGGTGCTCTTGAACAGGGAAACATCAAACACATATGGTCAGGGTATTCTTTTATATCATTCTCAACAATCCTAAATCATATGTAGTCATGCAAATTAGGCTGTTAATGTAAATGACCAACAGTTACTAGAGACTGAACAGTTACTGAGACTAAATTGTGAACCACAATTTAATATATTTCTAGAAAGGCTTTATTTCCATTATGGGTGAGATTGCCTACCCTGATGAAGCACCTCATTGGCAAAATACCAAGATGTCAGCTGTGAAGGATGAACTTACTGCTGGAATAGCATTTCAGCCAGTACTAGAAGCATTGGACAGGGTGTCTAGATAAAGAATAATTCCATCCTTTGCATGAGATTACTCTGGCTAACTGTCCGTTATCCTGGGAGAAGTGGAAACAGCCACAGATGAACCTTTTCGGGGGTAATTAGCTGTTCAACATAAGGAGAGAGAGAAGGTGTGGCACTGCACGAAGGAGTAAAAGGCCTGTGGCTTACTGGGACTGTGTGGTCCAGCTCAAAAACCTTAACAGTGCAGCAGAAATGAACTCCAGAAGCTCGGTGCCCTTCCCAGCATTCTTCAAAGCCTTCTTCATCTTAACTGTGCTGTTCTTCAGCCTTCTTAATCATTCCAGAACAAAGCCTGAAAGCAGCACTGATGGAACACTTAAAATTTCCTGTTAGATCCTTTCTATTCTTGAGACCTCTTTCTGACACCTGTCTCTTAGTTCAAAGGAATTTGGAGTGGAATTCCCTTGTTCTATGATCCTCAAGCTCATGGACACATTATGTATGAGAAGATGCACTATTTAAGTGTTCCAGATGTCGTGACAATTTGCGATGCACGTTGTGTGCATTGCAACGTGGTGTTTGCCAGGAGACTTGCACTTAAATGTTTAAGAGATCTGGCAGTGGGTTTTCTTCTGATTTATTGTTGCGTTTGTATATTTCAGGATTTTCTTGATCGTGTGGAAGCTTTTCAACAGCAAAGCCAAAAACTCCTTTCTGAAGAAATGCCTAGTGCTGCAAAACTCCAGGAGCTGTTGGACGTCAGCTTTGACTTTGATGTTGACCTACCCCAACTGGCTGAACTGCGGATACGTCTGGAACAGGCACGCTGGCTCGAGGATGTGCAACTGGCTTCCTCAGACCAAAACTCTCTTACTCTAGATGATATGAGACGTCTTATAGACTCAGGTGTTGGACTCGCTCCCTACCCAGCGGTTGAGAAAGCAATGGCGAAGCTGCAGGAGCTCCTTACTGTATCTGAACACTGGGATGACAAAGCCAGAAATCTGATAAAGGCCAGGTAGAAGCTAAATCTTAGTGTTGCATGTAGTAGTTCCATGAGCTGTTTAAGATGGAAATAGTTGGCTTTACTTCTGAAGGGGCTCCCTTTTGTTCATCCAGTTCACAACTTTAAGGTAAAACTTGTGCCATCCAGAAGGGAAAGGGTTGGAGAAGGGAGATGAGGGACTGAGCGTTTTTAAACATTGGTGGTGGCTTGCAGTGTTTGTGATGCTCCACTATCATGCAAGTTCTCCTTTCGCCACAAAGAAGGGTTTTAAGATGTCTTTTTCTTCCTTTTCCACCTTCTTCCCTCCCCCACTGTCAGACTGGAGGATGCATGGCCAGGTGGAGTTTAGCTATATACCACCAACTGCTGAAATTTTATTATGTGGACTATTTCTAACATTTAGGAGACTTTCCAGATTAATTGGTGCAGGGGAGAAGGAAAGAAGCCAAATACATTCTTACTGAGAAAAAAATCTCTTGCTCATTACTGTCTGATTTGTAAAGGAAAATGGGGGAGAGCACAGTCTACTTAAAGTTTAAAAGGTGGCACAACTTGTATGCAAGGTTTCTTCCCTCATTTTTTTAATTTTTTAATTTTTTCCCCCAGCCTTATAATTATGAAAGCATTTGAGTGTTTCTTACCCATTAGTAACCGTACTGTTTTAAAATGGTAACTTCATAGAGCACAAAACTGGAATAAGCTTGAGTTTAACCTCCAGAATGGAGATGCAGTTGCGTTTGTACCTTTCTAAAATGTCAGAATCAAATTGTGAAACACAGAAAAGCATTCTTCAGTTTTTTTAACCTTCTAACGTAGAACCTCTTAGCGCTGGTACTGTTTGAGGGTTCAGCGTGTGTTTGAGGATCCAAGGTTCTATCATTCAAAAGTTAATAAATGTTAAATCTCCCTTAGGTCCAAATGTGTGAATATTTCTAGTAGAAGCCTATAGCAAGCAAATATACATTTCTAAAAGCATATCTGCATTGCTAATGCCCCAGTTGTACAGTATGCATCTCTAGTACTGGACGTACTGTCATTATTTGGTGTAACCCTTTGGTTTTAATAAGCCAGATGAGTAGAACTCCAGTTGTATTGCAGAGTTTTACATTCTGGGGTGTTTTGTTTACGTAGACCACGGCAGTCACTGAACAGTCTGGTAGCAGCAGTAAAAGAAATAGAGGAGATCCCAGCCTATCTCCCGAACGGTGTTGCTCTGAAGGACGCGGTACAGAAGGCCAAAGACTGGCTGCAGGAGGTGGAAGCTCTGCAGGTACGTTAATTGCACCCCTGGCTGCTGGGTGAGTGACAGTAACCCCTGTCCAGTGAACAGACCCACACTCTTCGCTGTCGTATGTGCTGGGTGTTTCAGCATCCCACAGAACTAGGACTGAGTAATCTGTAACATCTGCTGCCTCAGACGTGGTGCGGTTATGCTCTGAGTGCTGTTACTTGCACTTCTGTCTCTGGACCTGGTTTGTATTCCTTCACCTTTGCTGACTGCAATAAAATCTATACAGGAGCTATTAACAAAAATCTAAAGTTAAAAAGATACTCTATTATAGAGCTTTACCTTAAGGTAAGTGTTGCTCGGTCACTTAGTAACAATTACCTGGTAATCATATTTTTGTGTACCATTCTGCATCTTACTGCACTCCTGTGCCACCTGGTATGGAGCATGTGAGACAATCAAACTTCTGCTTGCTGACTCATTAATAAACACATCCCCTAAATTATTTAAAAGTCCCTAATAATATTTTTTCACAGCCTTCATTTGCTTCACTAAACAAGTAACTTTCCTCTAGCATCTTCTTAAAAAAAAAAAAAAAAAAGGAGATTTCCTGATCCAGGAATATTCCTGATCAGAGAAGCGTCCTGTCCTTGTATTTTCTCCAGTTTTGAATGCAGCTTTCTGGAGCATGCCTCACATAGTGGACTGCAGGTAATGTCTTATCGAGACCTGATGATAGAAGGATATTAATACTTACTGGTGGTGGAATCACCTCTTCTGAGGCTGCATAGAATTCCTTTGTTGTTTCCACATGTGTATCACTAGTGAAATTTCAGAGATCCTGTGACTGAGTGGTATTCCCTCATTTGTTAACCATTAACCATGGTGTGTCTCAAAGCTGCTTCTTGTCCTGTTCCTGTATGGTCAGCCTTTGATTTCATAGATTAAAATACTTGTAATTTTGTAGTAGTTCTGTCTGAATTTTGAGGTGGAAGTTAGTTGATTTCCTCTTCTTCTTTCCCTCTTCCTTCCATTGTCTTCCATTTTTAAGGTTCCATCCAGCTTTGTGATTTCCATTTCCATGGTCACACTCTGAATATAAGTCTGCAACTGAGCAAAAAGTTGATTGCAGAGAATGAAAACCAGAGTCTGATAAAGAGAAAGACCTGTACAGGTTTTCACCTTGGCTTCTGGCGTTTCCCATCTTTTTTTCCTTAACCTTTCAGGCAGTTTTATTTGTGGACCCAGTTTCCTTTCCCTTTTTTTTAAGGTTCTTTGCTTCTTTTACAGTTCAATGGCAGCTTAACTTTCCCCTCTTCTCTCTTCCCACTTCCCCCTTGTGTTGGTATGGCTGCTCATGCAGCCAGACACTGGGCTAGCTCAAGCCCAAGTGGGCACTCGTAGCCTGGGCTGACTCCCTGAAGTGGTTCGTGGCTCAGCCTCGTGGGCGCTCGAGCCAGGGTCAGCGGGACTGCAGAGATCAGGAAAGGGTGGCACTGGGATAGCCCCGACTTCACATTTTGATATACGTTGCCAAATACTGTCTTATGTTTTCATTTGTCTTCATGTTTTTTCCATAAAGCAAACTCTGGTCTGACTTACTAGTATTTTCAGGCATATCTGGCCTAAATTGGGCTTGTAATAAAAACATCTTTTGAGTTCAAGAAGCTTTTATTTAAAAAATTAGCTGTCCTGGGCTTTAAAGTTTTGAAGGAATAAAGTTCATGTAATACTATCTTTTTTTTGAGGGTTATCTTGAGAGGACTTTAGGTGAATTGTCTTTGGCATTTGCTAATTTCTTTGTTTGGATTCTGAAATTCTGCCTCCTGAATGTGGAAAAATGTGTCTGTATGTGCCAAGAATTTTTGCTTCAGTTCTGAGAAGATTTTGGTAAATGCCTGCAGTCATTGTGACTTGCAGGAAGTTCTTGGTGCCAGTGGTTTGCGTTTGCTGCTTGAGATGTTGGGGTCGTTCTGGAGTCCCACATCACTGCCTATTTTAGAAATTACCTCTCAGTGCTGCTTTACTGCTGGACTTCTTGTAACTGGGTTGCCTGAGGCGCAGGCTGCGAAGGCAATGAGCAGAGCTCGCTTTCAAACAGCACGTCGGCTGCTTGAGATGGTTCCTTGCTCTTGGCGTGCCGGGGACTGGGTTAGACTTGCCTTCTGGGTCTGTTTCAAAATTATTTTGATTTTCCGCTGTGAATGCGGATTGTTAGATTGGGAGTCTGCTTAAATTGTTGGCAGTCTTTTTTTTTTTTGTAAACTGTCACTTGGTACATGTATCCTTCCCCCCCCCCCCCCCTCCCGAAGTGTTCTATTAATTTTGTTTTTGTACTTGATGACTAGAGCATGAGAAGCACGATTGTTGGAATAACAGCTGTGAAAGTGGCTGAAGTGTCTAAGCAGTAAATTCATTTTTACAGACTCTACCTTTAGTTAATCTAAATGACTTGCTGTGATTCGTGGAAGCAGTATGTCTCATACATCTCAAGCGTTTCTTAATTTATAATCTGACAGGTTGGAGGACGTGTGCCTGTGCTGGACACACTAGCAGAACTTGTCACAAGAGGTCGATCTATTCCAGTGCATCTGGACTACCTGCCGAGGCTGGAGTCCCTGGTGTCGGAAGTTCAAGCGTGGAAGGAGTGTGCAGCAAACACATTTCTGTGCGAGAACTCCCCTTACTCTCTTCTGGAGGTAGGAGATCTCAGTGCTGGAGTAGAGCTGATACCACAGCAAAAACACGTCAGAGTTACAGTGTTGACTCATGGAGTAGCAGTAAATATTTAGTATATTTGCAGAATTTTTTTAGGATTATATTACTTATTTTAACATAATTTTTATTAGATTGCCTTATACTTTTAGTGATAATTTAAAATTTTTAAAAAGCTTAAGAGTTAGCTATACTTTCTCTATGCTATTCTTTTTAATCAGTGGCTAACAAGAACATGCTGTGCCACAGTCTGGCATTTTCAATACGAATATGGGAATATTGACATATTTGTGGCACTGAATTTACTTCAGTGCATCAGGCTGCAGCCACTGGAGTGCAGGTTCATACCCGCTTCACCCGCCTCAGGTTTAGCTGGGATAAAGGTGAGGTGGTACCTGCCTGCGCTGGCTCTCCGCAGCTGCTGCGCCTGTGTGAGCACCTGCAGCTCTGGAGCAATCCCCACACTCTGCTCTCACTGAGCCCCGCTCCCCCCAGACCCTCTCCCCATTAGGGCAGACGGGAGAGCAGGGCAGCCCCTGGAATCCTCTGTGGTTTTCCAGGGCTTGTAGGTTAAACCACGTGGAGGATATTCAGTGCATCAGCTGTTCACTATGTACCAGTAATCTAAATGAGACATGGAGGTGTTTGTGCTTTGCCCATTTTATAAAGCTGAATTTTTAACCTTCCAGCTCTTCCCATTTTCCAGATAACCTCATCCTAGTCCTGCAAAGCTTTGATGGAAAAAACTGCAGGAATCCCTGTTCTAACCAGTCCTATGTGGCTGTGTTAGGGCAGGACGAATGCATTAACAAAGTTGGAGACAATACTGCTTTTCTGTCTGTCAGGTGTTGTGTCCCCGCTGTGATATTGGAATGCTGAACCTGAAGAGAAAGCAGAAGAAGCTGAAGGAGCCAGCGCCAAGTGGAAAGAAGAAAAGCACGAAGCTAGAGACTCTGAGTGACTTGGAAAGAGCGCTCTCCGAGAGCAAGGATACCGCATCTGCAGTATGTGTTTTCAGGCTTTTTTCAAACTGGAGTTTCTTCCAAGTTCCTTGAATCTTTGTTTATGTTTGCCTCTGGTGCAGGAGTGTTATCTTCCACTCTTTTCTGCTTGCTGTGCCGCTCTGCAGAAGGGCTCCTAGGACTGTGCTTTTCTGTGCTTGCTTCAGACTTCCCAAAATTGCTTTTAGTGGAAAAAACGTGTGTTGCTTTTGTGCATGAATTAGCCTTACAATTTACCAGGCAAAGCCCGTAGCCTAAAAAAGCATGGGAAAATAAAAAATTGAGACCTATTTCCCCCACCATACCAAAACCTTATTAAAGATAAGATAGGATTTTCCCAAGTCTGATCCTTTCAAAGAACACAATAACCCAACACTATTTATAATTAAAACAAACACCATAAATAATTAAAGAAAACCTCATGCATTATGAAGTCAATAAAACACTAGTTCTGGATGGAGCAGACTTAGTTGCTGGTAGTAAAGTGCTTCATCCCAAGAGATCTGTTTCAGAGCCTCCACCACAGTAGTACCGCTACGGAGCAGTAGACTGATTTGGTAGGGTTTGAGTATAGTTGTCCCTTTAGGTATGGGGCATCTAAATTTTAACCCATGGCAGGTACTCGAACCCTGTATGTACAATGCTATGGTTTTGCCCTCCCTTGTCTGGAAATCCAGACTTACAGCCTGCGTCCCCCGCAGTGCTGTAAGGAGAAGAGACTGGGCCTTTGAACCTTTGACTCGATAATTTCTTGTTAATGGTTGGGTGTTGAAAGAGGAGGATACTCATGTGGACTGCTCCCAGGAAAACGCATTAATTTAGCGTGGCGGGTTTTGCTTCTGACAAACAAGAACCTTCCAGTGGAGGTGGAGATGCGTTCACAGCGCTGAGCTGCAGTGCTCAGCACCCGTGCGTACGTAAGGTGGTGTGCTGTCCCCGAGTCCCCTGTCTGCCCATGCTGGATACGGTTGTCTAAATTTTCCATAGCTGATTTTTCTCTAGTCATCGCATTTCAAAGCCATGGTGTGTGAAATATATTTTGTATATATTTATAAACCCTCCTGTATACATTTATTTTTATATCCATAATAAAACACACAGAATTTGTTAGTTGCAGCTGCTACTAATAGCCTTTATGAAACCGAAATTTATGGCTATCTTTAGTAGCAGATAATGCTAAAGATTCCTTTTTTAAAAAAAATCATAAGCAGGTGTAGAAATGGCAAACAGCAGATTCAGAAGTACACCTGAATTTCACTTGGTGTTTACAAACCCCAGAGCCAGTACAGTCAGGATACTTTTTGAGAGACATGTTCATAGAGAAGTACCTGCAAGCTAAATCTGCACTTGTTTCAGAATTTAAGCTGCTTTAATGAAGCTAATATTTTTGTAGTACAAAACATGAAGGATTTGGAACAGAGACGGAGTTAAGAGGTTATTTTTGCAAGGGAATAAGCTTTGTGTCTCTGGGCTTGATGAGAAAACAGAAGGAAATTGAAGTCACATCACTGCACATCCTCATAACTGCTTCACGTCAAACATTGCAAGCCGTGAAGGGTAGAGGGGTGAGGAGTTCTTTATGATCTGCAATACTCACTGGCATATCTGAAGAGCGTGGCTGTGCAGAGGTCAGCCTGTTTCTAATGACTGATGTTCCTTTCGACATTACATCCCTTTCTTTGAACTCCCTTTAGATGGCTACGCTTGGGGAAGCCCGACTAAAGGAGATGGAAGCGTTGCGTGCTCTGCGAGCAGCGAACGAAGTGAAGGTGCTGTCTAGTGAAGAGGACGCAGAACTGAAAGTCTGTCTGTGCCAGAAGGAGCCGGTGGCTCCCATGATACAGTGTGAACTCTGCAGAGGGTTCTTCCATACCGGCTGCGTTTCGGTGCCCAATGTTTTGCAGGGACCTCGTGTGTGGCTCTGTCCACACTGTCGTCGGTCAGAAAAGCCACCTTTAGAAAAGATCTTACCATTGCTGGCCTCCTTGCAGCGTATCCGTGTGAGGCTTCCTGAGGGGGACGCCTTACGGTATATGATTGAGAGAACTGTGAACTGGCAGCACAGGGCACAACAAATGCTATATTCAGGGAATCTAAAACTTATACAAGACAAAGTTGGCTCAGGATTACTGTACAACAGATGGCAAGCCACGGCAGGCCAATTGCCAGAGACAAACAAGGTGAGGCTGAGCTGCTTCTGGGTTTCCTGGCGGTGGGTGGTGTGTGGTCAGCAAGAACAGTCTGTGACACCTCACTGGGTTTTGGGTTTGTTGTATCTGCGTGCAAATACTGGCAAGGCAGATTGTTGATGTGTTGCTTTACTGATATAAGGAGTTCAGGTTCTGCCTTGACATTAGCCAGGACGTGCGTGTCCTCCAGCAACAGCTTTGTGTTCTGCTGGAGTCCTGGGAACAATTGCTCCTAAAGGGATTATTTTCCTTTCTCCTCCTCCCAGCTCCTACGGTCTAATGTGACACTATGAACGACAGAGTTGCTGAAGCTATTGTTTCTAGAGTGCTTAGTATTCAATTAGTCCTTCTACTCTGTTCTTACAAGTATTTCAACATAGCTTTAAGCATTGAGAATTGGTAACAGAGGCACAAACCGTCCAGTGTTACCAGCTTAGCTCTCAGATGAGGTTGTCTTCAACAGGGTATCTTCATCCATTACTGCTCTTTCTTCTCCTTAACACTTACGCTAGAACTCCCAAGCTGAATATTCTGCTAATATTACTGAGTTTAGCTACAGCGGCTGTTTCAGGTGTGATCATGAGGGAGCTTCAAAACTCCTTCAATAAAGATCTTTCAGCAAAAAGTGCAGGGAAAGTGGGAAATGGGTTAAGCATTTCTAGTTTTCCTGAGGCAATAAATGCAGAAAAAAATCTGAAATAAAAGGTCTTTGCAGCATAAAGAACATTAAAACACCTGAAAATGAAATGTACTCTGCTTTTACTTTTTGATTGAAACAGTTTTGCTAGTTCAACCCTATTAAAGTTAGCCTGTGATTTTGTTTTCATGCCCAGTTATGGTAAAACATAAAATGTGCCAGGCGTGCTTGAAGAGGTATTGTAGCTGCTTCTGAAGTAACTCAGCTATACCAAGTTTCTTGTGTTGACCAAATTTTTCAAATAGGCAAGCCTAGTTTTAGAAATTAAAACTATGTTTAGGCATCTAAGAGAATTTTTTCTGATAATTTAGGTTTGAAAGTATATTTGTACTAGACCAGCTAGTATAGTTGGAAAAAAAACTGGGCAAGATTTTGGGCATATAAGTTGATGTTTGGGCCAGAAATGGGAACAATAAGCTTAGTTTTGTGAACTCAGTGTGGTACCGTGAGATTCCTCCACCTGAAAGCAGTCTAACCATTTTTGTGTGGTCTGGAGCTTGAGTCAGTAAACCACCTAAGTCTGTAGCAGAGCTAGTTCAGGTCCTTGCGACTGCATTTCCCAAATCAGAATTCCCTGGGAAGCTCAGTGGAAGAGCATCTGACCAGGTGCGTCAGCTTGGGTCCCTCGCTGTGCCTGAGCTATGGAGCCTTCCTGGAGACGGTGGTACTGAGGCAGGTCAGAGGTGGCCTGCAAAGCCATCTCGGCGCAGGCGCTGAGCTAAAACTTTGGTCTCGATGGATTTGAGGTGTTTTTTTTGGTGGATCCAGTGTCTCAGCATTGCTCTCCTGTCCTGTAACAATTCTATTTTCCCTGTTGTCCGGCGTCATCCAACACTTTTACTCCCCCAGAGAAGGTCCTGGCGGTAACCATTGGAGTTGGGCTTCTTTGACACTGGCCAAAGTGAAGAATGTGGGGCATTTAGATGAGTTTGAAAAATTCAGTTGAAAAACAGCTGTGAGACTTGAGGAGAGCCAGATTTTGAAAGGGGCCCAGACACTTGAATTAGTAAGGTAGATGGTATTTTGGAAGGCATCTGGTGAGATGCCTTTCTGACACTCTTTCTGAGTCCAAAACTGACGCTTGCTGGTGTGCGTGAGTGGCCTTTGCATAAGTAAGCACATGTTTTACCATTGGCATGTCTTCTGTGCGTGCTGAGGTAAAGAGAAGTGCTTCAAACCAGTTTGGTGTCTCATCAGATCAAGGCAGTAAGAAATAACTTTTTTACTGTGAACAAAGGGAGGAAACATATTTACCCTGAGTCAATCCTAGAGCTGAAGCCCCCTCACCTCCACCGGTCTGGGATTATCCCTACAGTGACTGTGCCCCACAGGCTCGTTCTCCGGTAGAGCATGCTGCTGCGTGTACTAGGGCCAGTTTCTGATCTCTGTGGAAATGATAATTGACAGCTAAGAATTCTGGCAATAAAGTTGCTTTTGCCCATTTCCAGGTGTAGGATGAAGGATTTGGGTGTATTAGATCGAACAGTTTCTAAGAATACAAGATTTAAGCATTTGTAAGAGAAACAAGTATTGATCTTTATGATTGTTACTTGACACTCTAAAACTACGTGTTTAGTGAATATATCTATGCGTTTTGTTTTTTAGGTTTCCCAGACAATTGGAGCAATGTCATTCTCCATGCCTCATGACTGGGATAACAGAACCATATATTTACATTCTCCATTTTTGACAGGACAGCACTGCATCCCACTTCATGGTTTGTAATCTTCACTTTGATTTTTTTTTTTTTTTTTTTTTTTTTCCTGTGGTGGAGAAGAGAGGGTGTCCTGGTCGACAGGAGATGGCTAAGGCAGGGAGGCATGTGACTGCACAGTGTGTCTGGTTGCTTCTCCATCCCCTCAGCAACTTTAGAACTTAATGTCCCACATTGGCAGAGGGGTAAAGTGCTCAAAGATCCAAATGCCCCATGTGTAGTGACAAGATGGGGCATGGTAGGAGAAGAGGTGTCAGCCAAGACCTGGCCCCTTCCCGCGTGCACGGCACACGGGGGCCTGTGGCCAGCCAAATGGGCTGCGGGGGGGGCATGGAGGGGAGAGACTATTGAAGCAGTAGGAGGTGGATGGGGACAATGTAGGGAAGTGGTGCTGGAGACCACAGGGTGCTTAATCCATAAGACATGAGTCCACCTAAGTTTTGCTGCAGCGCAACTGTCACAGAGTCCTGAGTTTCCTTAGCTGCTGTGGCCGCTCCAGGTCACTCAGTGCAGGTTCTGCATGCTTCCTATTGTAGACTTTGACTAACATAGACATGCTATAAATTGCATCACTTTATGACTGTAAAAGAAGTTATTTATCATTTCTTTCCTCCTGATGCATAATGCTCCAGGGACACGCATCTAGTCTTATCTTCATGTTTTCTAGTGAGTGCAGCTTAGTCCATAGTAACGTTACACAAGACACTTACTTCAGGTTAACATTACAGTTAAAATCAAACAAGGCAGTCCTTTATAGTACCAGGTTTATTTTTCGGGTCGTGTTTGAGTAGTACTGAATACTGTATTAAAAAGCTGTGATTTCCATGCTGATTTTGGCCTCCCCTAGCTGTGGCTATTTCCAGAGGCCAATGCAAGTTGTGAAGTTCGATAGCAGCAGTGGCTGGTGACTGTGCGGCAGGACTCAGTCGCAAGGCTCATCCTCTCAGCTTTTCTTCCTCTCTTGCTTTCACTTGTGGGTTTGTGAAGTTTGTTCATTTTACCCACTTGTTACGTAGTGAGGGGATCATCACACTTGTAGCGTCAGAAGCAGGAGACACTGCCAAGAACGATGGCAATTGCTTATCCTCAAACCAGCAAGAAATGCAAGCCTGGAAGGGTGCTGAGCCACGGGGCAGTAACTTTTGTGCAAGCCTTTATCTTTCTTTTTAACCCTGCTGTTAAAAACGAGCAGTGAGGAGGGAACAGATAAGAGTTAATTCATACATTTGCAGATTTAAAGAAGTTTTTCACAGGTTTTTTTTAGTGTGCTACCAGAGAAGTTTTCATTATCTGTGCAATCCTCATCAGTGCTGACACTGAAGAATTCCTTGTCTCCTCTCTCCCTGTCTCCCATAATAGTCATTAGCACAGAGCTGGATGAGCTGATGATGGAAGCCCAGCTGCTACAGGTTTCTTTGCCTGAAATACAGGAGCTGTACCAGATCCTATTCACAAAGCCAAGCCCTGCTTTGCAAACGGAGCAGAGGTCATCTGTTGGACCGGCAAATGAAAAGGCAAGTGTCTGACAACAGCAATGACCTTGGGGTCACTTTGGAGTAGAGGCTCTGCCTGAACCCATAAGCCGTGCAAAGAGGTTTGTGTGTGTCTGTACTTCCATGAAAATACATTTTCCATGTTTAAAAGGGGTCAGGAAGTTGGTAACTTCACAAATTTGTTACAAATTATTGAATGTAATTTGTGGCCTAATGCATTTTTGCAATTTGAATCTGTTTTTTATGGTCCCTTCATGCATTTTAAATACATCTATCCTGATTTGATGCTTGTCCTGTGTTTACGAGGCTTTCTGAGAGGGCTGCCTCTGAAGCAGTAGACTCAAGCAGGGAATGAGAATCTTTTTTTCTGTAAATTTTGTCACCGGAGTGTGACCCTATCCTTTGCTCTGCTTACACATCCCGCTTCTGCTGAAAGGCTGCACTCTCTCAAACACTCTGCACTTTTACTTATGCCTGTTCATAAAAGCAGTGTAGGGAGTAACAGGATAATGAGTGTTAGTTGCATACTTACAATTTTGCCAAAATATCTTTCCAATAGAATGAGTGCTGCCGAGGAAAAAAGGATGGAATTAGTTACATGGAGAGAAAACTAAAGCGGCGTTTTGAGAGAGAGAGCTTCTGTGATGAGAAGAGAGCAAGAGTAAAAAAAATGAGAACACCCAAAAAGAAGAAACTGAAACTGAATCACTCAAAGGATGTCTGCACTAACAAACTGGAGAGAGAGCGGGAGCGTCTCTTTGAGATGCAGCGTTCCAGTGAAAGCCACTTGCTTCCCTCAGACATGTCATTCTCTGAGCAGGAGGACTCTGAGGATGAAGATGCCATCTGCCCTGCTGTGAATTGTCTTCAGCCTGAGGGCGATGAGGTCAGTAGAGGCAGACCCGCTGTGGTGTTCTGAATGCTGGGATCTAGGACGCCCAGCTGCCCTCGAACTGTTTGACCGCAGAGGCACTGTGTACAAAGAGAGCGGGAGGCACTTAGTAACCCAGAGGCAGTGTCTGCTGCTGCTGGGACACATCTGGTAATGGTCCTTCCCACCTTCTCCAAGAGCAGCCGTGCGGCTGGGACTGGGGAAGGCAGGTGGACATCAAAATGTCTGCATGGAATCCAGAGGAGGAGGCGGGGCTGTGCAGACACCATATTCATCTCTGCTCTTGAAACACGGGTGTAGATAGACTTTGTGGGTTGCAGCCTTTCTGTGGATGTGGGCAGTGCCTGGGTGCTCTGCACAGGGCCACCTGCACTGGGAAGTGGAGAAGAGGGACATCCCCAGGTGCCTGGGAGGGCCGTGGTGAGGCTTCCATCCACAATTTTGCTATAGGTGGGAAAAGGACAGGAGGGAAAAGGGATAAGCCTCAGCTTCAGAGGAGCTGGACTGCAGGAGTCCAGAGAACAATCAGTGCGAGTTGAATATGCAGCATGAGCCGGTTGTAGAATGGGACATTTCTCACTCATTTAAACAAATTAAGACCCCCAAAATGACTATTGAATGCTCTGTGTGTTTGCTTGGTCCTTCTCTGAACACCACTGTGTCTGTTCCCCATTAGGTGGATTGGGTCCAGTGTGATGGCAGCTGCAACCAGTGGTTCCACCAGGTGTGTGTGGGCATCTCTCCAGAAATGGCAGAGAAGGAGGACTACATCTGCATCAGCTGCACTGGGAAGGACTCTCAATATCGGAAGTAAAACTCCCCATAAACCATTCAGGACTTGAGTAAAGAAGGTTATCAGAGTTTTCCAATAAAGCCACAGGGGCTGGTTTAAGAACCAGGTTGCAAATGGTGCTACTTCTATCCTTATGGGATCATTTTCCAGAACTCAAAACAATTTTTGACACTTTTGTATTTTTTCCCTTGATCTGTTTGTGGTTGTTGAGGTTTGAGATGCTGACTGTTTAGCAGGGGTTTCCACCAATTCGGAAGGCATTTGAAACATGCACCTTTTATTGTACAGCATTAAATTACCTCTCTGGGATTTACCGGCGTATTTAATTCAGCTTGGTTTAGGTGCAAAAAAAACCTGCACCATGAATTTTCCAATAAATCCTCTTTTGAGGAAATCCCTGTTTACTCTGTTAACTCTTTGGAGACTTTAGTTTTTTTCCACTTTGTTTTTCGTAGACTAGGTTTATTTATCTGAGCAATAACTTCTATGTCTGGTTTCAGTGACTGGAATGACAATTCTGAACAGCGTGTTGCTTCTAGCATTGGTTGATGTACAGAAAGCAAATGGTAGATCCTAGTGTCACTGATGGCCCAGTGATGTAGAAGACAGGCAAAAAAAAAAAAAGCTCTGTAAAGTAATTGCCACAGCTGTATTTTGGCTTTCTCCTTTTTTGGGTAGCTTGTATCAAATGTTGCAGTTTATATTGTGGAATAAACCCCTGGTTATGTTATAAAATTAAATGTTGGTGTTTTTAGAGAGCTTGAAATGCAGTTTCATTTCCCTCTGGATCGATACCGATTGCGTTGATGGGTTCTCTTATTCAAAAGAAATCTGTCTTTAAAAACAGAAACGCAAAAGCCATGATATTTTCTTACTTTACTCATATTCAGGTTTAGAAGGAGAACGGAGATCAAAATGTTATTCACACCAAAAAGAAAAAAACAACTTTTCCACGTCTTTTGCAAAGCTTTCCCAAAACTGAAATTCTTTACAGGTTGGGTGAATAAAAGGTTGAAACTAGGATTTGGGATGTGGCAGGGCAGGAATGGGGGATTCAAGCAGGAGGCAAAGGTGTAGGGCAGCTCCTCCTGCCAGCCATGTCCACCTGCCTTTGGAAGGAGAGACTTTCCCCGCAGCAAGCGTTGCAGCTGGTTCAGCAGAGCACGTGCTGGTGTCCACAGCGCACTCTGCCTGGCCACAGGCAGACTCCTCTCTGCTGCTTTTGCTTGCGTTTAGGCTGAAAACCCAAGGAATAGGGACGTTTCTGGACAGGTTGTGATTCTGTCAAAGACTGCTTAGGGACCTTAGCCTGGGGGGTGAGAAGGGGCAGTGCAGGTGGTGGCGCAGCAGTGCTGTGTCAGAGGGAACGAGACCTCTAAGGAGGTTGGTTGTTTAAGCCCACCAGGTGCTCCACGTGGGGCTGCCCCCAAAATGCTTTGGAGAGCAATTGCTACAGCAGAATATCGCTGCTGCTCCTTTGGAAATGGCCTGGTGACAACAATGTGGCTCTGTGGCCTGCCAAAGGTGGAACTTCTGGAGCCCTGGAAGATGGGAGGCCTAGGAGATCTTTGTATCGGAGAGAGTGCTCTCCTTGCAACATCCTGTCATCACCAAAAATGTGCCGATATTGGTATTCCCACTGTTCATCGTCAAGAGGAATTTCCTGGTACATTTTTTCCCTGCCGGTGATAAAGCTTTTCCCATGGGCAGCAGTGTGCAGTCACGGGGCGTAGGGCAAAGCCTTCGAACCGTATGATGTGGTGGACCTCTGTGTGCAGTCAGAACTGCACAGGAATTTGATTTCCCTGAGGGTTTTGGTTTGGGGTTTTTTTGAACATTGAGTATGCTTTTTAGTCTCATGTTGATTTTTCACTGTCAGAGGATCTTCAGCCTGGCGTACGGGATTTGTCTAAAATGGTTGGGGGCAGCAGGGGGAGGGGAGACAACCTGACTGTGTGTGTTAGTTAAAGGTGTATATGCTTCCATAGTATGACTTGTCTTTTTTATTTACCGTAATTACCAAAGGATGTTTTGTGATTTTTTTTTGTTGTTGTTTTGGTTTTCTTTTGTTATTGGAAGATGTCTTTGTGCAATGCTAAGGTAACAGTCAAACCCGTGGAAAAAACCTGATCTGTAATAACTTCCTTTTAAAGGGGGCAGATGATCAAACTTGAAATAGAAAGAGCTCACACAGTGTTTTGATGTAGCTGAAAACATTAGAAAAGCTTCTCTCACAGTAGCCCTTTTATTTATTTATTTTTTCCATTGAAGAAATGGCTGTTTACCAAAAAGTGTTAGAGGAAATACAACACAATTAAGTTTAGCGTGATGATTCAGTATAGGACCAAGGGAAAGTTGTCATTTTGCAGACTGTAGTGGCCAGAGGACGCCTTTGTGGTCCTGACAGCAAAATTTCTCATCAGGATTAATGAATGCAGTAGAACTAGAGGATGATGTTTTGGAAATTACCACATCTTTGCTTGAAAATTTTCAAGAAATGGAAAACCCAGTCCCTGGGTGACCCATGCCTACAGTATGGGATGTCTGCTTAAGGATTTGCATTTTATTTCCTGCTGGAATTGTGACCTCGTGAGCGGGCGGCAGGAGGTGGCCGTGCCTGCAGTGCCACGGGGCCATGCCCATTAGATTTCATCCCCGTGTGGACACTGCAAACTGGGTTGGGTTGGGTTTGACTTTGTCAAACTAAGTAAGTGAGAGCTTTGTGGTTTGCTTCAGGGTGTGCTCTTCTGTGAGCATCCCTGGCACATTCCTCATCAGGGGAGGTGAGGAGAGCAGAACATGCTCAGCAGCAGGGGCTGTTAGGGTCAGTCTTCCCTCTCACCCCTCTTCTTGTCCATCCTAGATTTTCAGAGGATAAACCAAAATAAGCAAAAAAAAAAAAAAAAAGTCCTTCCCACCCCATTCTGCTTTTTTTCCTTCTTTTTTTTTCTTTTCAGAATGAAGCAACGGAGTACATTGGCCTCCCTAGATTGCTCAGCTCCTAATTATTAATTTAGTAAGAGTAGTTTATGGCCTCTACATTAGTTCAATCATAAAAATAGGACAAAAATCAAATTAGTTACCCTACCTGTGGATTTCAGGCTGAAAAATCTGATGTTATTTAAAGCCTGCCTTTATCATCCACCAGGCGTTGGGATTGTATCTCTTGTGCCACCTTTAATCTGCCTGACGTGCGCTTTCTCATGCCACATGCAGAGCATCAGAACAGACTAATACATGCCCAACTGTGTCAGCTGTGGGCACATACAGCACCAATAAGATATTTGATCTGAAGGAGTGGCAAGGGTTTGGTTTCACATATTTCTGGTCTTAAACTGAAGCCCACAGCGCTGAGGGCAGTGGTGTGCGTTTCCAGGACCTCGTTGTAAAGTTCCTAAATTGTTTTAATTGGGCTTTCCAGCACGCTGCCCCTGTCTGAGAAGAGCTGTCTGTGGGGCAGCCCTCTGGCCCTGGCTCTCCATTTTGGAAGCAACTGTAGGATTAAAAGGCTTCGTGACTCCAACAGCTGTTGGGGATGCCTTGAATCCAGAGTCACTGAGAGCTGCAGAATCAAAGGCAGAAGGTGGGCAGCTTTGGATGGAGGATTGGGAGTGACGGTAACCAGATTGGTCACTGTGTGCTCTGATCCACAGCAGTGGCCGGGTATCTGCGTGGATCTGCAGCCTTGGATGGATCTCTGCAGAAGGCTGCTTCTGAAGGTGGCAAAAAGAGATTTATTATTTTTTTTTTAGGCAGTTGTGTCAGCACTTGCTAAATTAAGGTGTGCTAGTTTTCTTCACGCTCTTATACCACCTAAGGTACCGGTACCATCCGTTTCTCTCCTCACACCTTTATCTTCCGCAGGCAGAAACTGCTGCCGGAATTGCGCTATTGATGTGGTCAGTGGTCAGCCCGACTGGCCGCCAGCAGAGACAACGATGTGTTGAACAAAGTGGAGAAAAGAGCACGCCAAGGATTTGCTATAAACTTCTTGTCTCGAACAGTAACGTAGCCCAGTCCTTCCCTTCCCCAGCACCTTCTGGGTGATGGTCTATACTGAGGCCTCTTCTTTGAGGTGAGAAGACAATAAAGGTAAACTGCTTAGGGGTCAAAATGAGTTCCAGATACAGAAAAGGATGTAATTTTTTAGGGACAACACATCAGTCCCTAATATTTTGTACACAGTTGAAATACGGGTATACAAACAGAATTGATTCAGGGAGGGGGAATGCTCCCTTTAGAGCTGTGGAGTCACATGTTTACATGTTAAATGGCACCAAGGGGGAAAACCAAGAACTGAAATGTTGGTTTTGTGCACTGTGGGACTTGTGCAGTCATTTGTTAGGCCGGCCCAAGCATGGGGATGGGGGGGTGTCTAATACTGACTAAATACATATATATTCAAGTAAACAATGCAATAACAAACAGTTACTTTTACAGCATGGCACAGAAGCTGTTTTGTGTTATGGCTGACTGTGGTGTGTGGAGGATTGTTTAAGCATTACTGCACTTCAGGGAAAAGGGAGTTACAACGAGGGACTTCAGCTGTGGGCCAGGTTCCTACCAGGGCAGACAAGAAATGCTTTGGCTGCTGTATCTGCAGTAGGAGATGTGTTTGTAGGACAGGACTACATGTGTCACACGGAATTTAGGAAGGGGAAGTCTCCAGAATAGACACACAGGCAGCAGCAGCTACCTGGACGCAACATTAAGGAGCTGAGATGACTCTTGTATGAGTCTAGAAACGGACATGCTTTTGCAAGAGAAGGGTTGAGGTACAGCCTTGAGAAACAGCTTTATCCTTTCTTCAGAGGTGAACAAGCCGCATATTGACTGTTCTCCTCCAGGACATAAACATGTCGGTCTCTGAATGCAACCACCCTGCACCAAGAGGAGCATCAATAAAAATAAAAGCTATGTCTGGAAGAGGAGATAAAGCACTCACACTGGATTAATAGTACTGCAGGTTCAACACCCAGCTTCTGCTCAAGACAGACAAAAATGGTATCATCAGTGTGTCCCAGTAAAAAAATCTTGGGTAGAAGGAACAAATATTTTATGAAAAAAAAATACAATCACGTGTGATGATGTGATATGCTGCTGCGTCCAAAATTCCAAGCACTGAGAGGAAGGTTTGCTGAAAGGTGGCTGAGAAGAAATAGTGACATGCCCTAAGTTGAAAGAGGTGCAGCTTCATGAAAGTACCTAATGTATCTCAGTTTTTCAAGTTCTGAAATGTTTGTTAATCCTACTACTTACAGTAACGTTTTTAAAGGCACTTGGCTGTTCAATCACAATACTGGGTCAGATTTTATGCATGTGTGCTTGCTTCCTGAAGTCTGTGTGAGCTTGGCATCTAAAAATGTATAAATATTTTATAAAAAGTAGTAAAAACAGTAGCTCCCTGTCTGCAGGACATGCAGTTTGCTCGAAGAGTGTCTCCATCACCCAGGGTTTGTTAAGGACGAACCAATATTTGTTGGGTGTTTGGGCTGCTTCCGTGTCTGTTGGGCTTTTGAGGTTTCATTTTCTTGTTGCTGCCTGGAGTTAAATTTTTAACCAAGTGGGGGATGTGTTAGGTATGTACCATGTAACGCCCCTGGATAATGCCTTGTAATTTGGGCTGATGCTGTGCCTGTTCCTTGTGCTGGCCCTGACTTCTCTTGCAGTTTTGCTGGTTACAGCAGACCCATGTCACTTGCACATCTTTCTATGGGATCTTCCTTGGCACGGGTCCACAGGGCAGCTCAAGGGCTTGTGTGCCTTGCCTGTGAATTGATACATCACAGGAGGAAACAAGGAGATCATCATAAAATATCTTTTCATACTAAGACTATCATCTTCTGTGGTGAGAGAACTTTCTTCCCTAAAGCATGCCAAAAGGTGAATGTTGGAACCCTTTCGGCTTTGAGGCAAAATGTACGGCATTTGAAAGGCGAGCTTTAGGTCTGCTGGCTTTGCAGGAAGCATCTATGCAGAAAATGCATGAAGGGACCATGCAATGTACAAAACAGATGGGAATTCAAACCTGAAAAAGCCTGGAAGATAAATGTAATTTCTACAAATACAGAAGGATGAGTTGGAGCATTCAGAGCAGTTGTACAGTCACTTGAGCAAAAGGAAGGATTATGGGCTAGACAAGCTTCGCCCTGGGATACCCCTCCTGTCCCTAAACTGCATGCTTGGGTTCTGCAAAATGTTAGTAAGCGCAAAGGAAACAGTTCTGATTGTTAAGAAGGGACAAAAATGTCTGTGCAAGTATTTGTGATTGTGTCAGTTCTGGTGTTAGTTAGGCAGCCAGCACAGCGTGCCAGCAGAAAGTCTGGTGTGATAGTCTTGGGTCTGGCTTGCTCATTTTGGTGCAGTAGGAATTCACTTGTTTTCCTCTAAGCCAAAATATTAGGACAGTGCAAAGATGAGCAGATGACCTGGGGGTAGCAGAAGTTACACCCTCTATAAATATGTATTTGTTCCTCCAGCAGAAGCAGCATTTTGGACTGGAAAGAAGAGAGAAAAGTAATTTTTATTTACCTTGTAGAGAACTGTTTCTGGTGCTGGCAATGATGGGGGCAGCCCGGAGGGGCAGGGGGCTGTGCGCATGCTGGCCATGCTGTTTGGTGCCAAGGCCCAGCCTCTGCCTCTGGGCACGAGTGGCGTGGCTGGCCTGCTCTTCTCCCCACAAAAATACCAACCCAAATTGTTTGTGCCTGTGCCGCTGATTGGGAACGACCTCCGCTGTCCCCAGTGTGCCTGCCACCGCCTGGGAGAGTGTGGCTTGGCACAGGATGTGGGGAGCGCTGGTCATTGCCTGAGCCTGTGCCCTGGTCCTGTGCGGTTTAGGGGGAAAGACAGGGCCCATCAGCCCAACTTCCCTAACTTCTACAGAAGAAAATGTAACTTCATGGTGGGGGGACATTTTTATAACCAAGTGTTGTGGTGTACTGATTTCACTTAACTGCAGCTGTCCAGCCAGCATCTAGTGTCAGCACAGAGGAGCTTCTGGAGGGCGGTTCATGGCACCTCCAGTGACTGCCTGTTTTGGATGTGAAGTCCCTCTCTGAAGAGCTGTCTCTGCGCAGGCAGGGAGACCATGCAGGGGTGGTCACAGGAAGGGCCCTGGCCAGCGTAAGGGCTGTGCCGAAGGACGGAGCTCCCTCTCTTGCAGGGGATGTGGATTAGTGCTGACCAAACTGGGGCTCCTGTCCAGTCAGCGGTTTGGCTATCTGACCCTTGGGCTGGCAGAGGGGACGGGCTGGAGCGAGGCAGGACGGGTGGCAGCGCTGGTGTGCAGTGGGACGCTCACCTCCTAACTGTGGCTGTAGCGAGCTGAACCCAGTCTTGTGTTTTGGTAGTATCTCAAGTTGCTCTTTCTACTTGTAGAGAAAAATCTTGAGCTCAGGTTGCAAAAGTTACATGCATGATTTATAGGAGCATTTGCTTGTATAGCTCTTGACAAGAACATTTAAAAATATATTGGTGGGAGAGAATGTGACTGGACGCGTTCTCCCAGAGGAATGGACTACAGCTTGGAAGAGGCTGGCAAAGCTGACTTGGAATATAACAAAATACACAAGAAGAGAGATGGGTGGATGTCTCTAGGAGGGGAACAAGACATGCCCAGGTGATGAGGTATGCTTAATTATTAAATAGCACCAAATACTCCTAGTGGTAGCACATGTATTACCAGGTAATCACTTGATAACCCTCAAGTAGGTTTCAAGCAGAAAGTGGTGTGGGCAAGGAAAAGGGTCCCTCACAGTGACGGCTTTCTCTGACAAGCTTTCTCTGGAAAGCCAAGTTCCCCCATGTTGGAGGGAGTCAAAGTCGTAAGAGACCTGTAGAGAAGGAGTTAAAAGCACATAATGCAGCCAGAGGCGGCACAGGGATTAGTAAACATGACTGCTGGCATGATTGTCTTTATATATGAATCTCTGTCATACTGCCAGGGGTCTGGCTGCAGAGCAGTAACGACTGAATAGCCACTCAGTTCAGAAAAATCCCCAGAAGCACTACGCTCCAAAGCGTGTGGGACCCACTTACCGGGACCCGCTAATACCATCCCTCATGTAAGAAGCTCATTTTGTACGTATTAATACTACCTTTTGGTATTTGTAATGATTTGGAAAATTGCTTATGCTTCCTAAATAAACAGTTGTAGAAAACAGAGATGGAAACAGTAGTACTTCATTCCCCTGCTTTGTGTTTCCTGTGGCTTTCATTTTGCTCACAGCTTAAGACCATCTACAGCTGCCTTGGACACTCATCAAGTGACAGTAGCCCACTTTCTTCTGCTTCCCCTGAGCATCAGGTACAGCACTATGAAGAACTCGAGGCTTAATTTACCTTCCAGTTCGGCCCTGAAGCAACACGCCTGTAGCCTGAACCTCCTACTCGGCTGGCAAAAGGCACTTTGAGGGACTAAATGCTTTTCCCGGGCTCTGACTGACCCACTGGCTCCCACCATGACAGGAACTCCCGGAGTCTGAGGAGACGCTCGGCTCTGAAGCCTCTCACGCTCCTGCTCCCGGGTCCTGCAGGCTCCTTGGGGCGAGGCAGCGGGAGCTCGGGCACTGCCTCGGCCCCGGTTGCCGCTCCTGGCGCCGCATCCGCCATTTTGCCCCCTCACAACCGCCGGCGCTCCCGCCGCGCCTCCAGGGGGCGCTCTGAGCGGCGCGCGGAGCCCGCCCCCCTCCCGCCCTCTCAGCGGAGGCGGGGCCCCACTCGGCGTCGCTCGCGCGTGCGTGCCGTGCGTTTGGCGCGCGCGGCGGCCCGTAGCCCGCGCGCGGCGGCGGCGCCCTGGGGAGGAGGGGGGGGGGGGCAATGGCGGGCGCGGCGGCGGCCGGAGGAGGAGGAGGCGGCGGTGGAGGCGGAGGCGGCGGCGGGCCGGGACCGGGTCCGGTGGCGCAAGGGCTGAAGGAGGCGCTGGTGGAGACGCTGACGGGGATCCTGTGCCCGGTGCAGGCGGTGCGCGCCGCCGCCGAGGAGCAGGTGAAGGTGCTGGAGGTGACGGAGGGTGAGTGAGGGCCGGGTCGCGCTGAGGGGAACGGAGGGGGCGGGCGGGGGGGGTGGCGGTGTCCGGGTGGGGAAAGGCCGCCGCCGCCTTCCCCGAGTGTTTCCCGGTACCGGCGCCTCGTGGCCGAGCGTTGGCCTCGGCCAAAACTTCCAGCTTCAGCGCTCGGGCCGGCGGGGAGCGAGCGGCGGCGGCTGTTTTCCTGCCGGCTGTAGGAGGGTGCCCGGATTCCCGTGAGCAGCCCCTGCCCCGCCTCAGGGGTTCAGCAGTGGGTTTGCCTGTGGAACTTTGCTAGGGCAGTCCCCGGCCTGCAGCGGAGGTCGCCGGGTGAAGCCTCAAGGCAGCACTCTCCTCAGAGGGCCAAGAGGTAAACGGCCGTGGGGCAGTGTGGGGAACAGCGTGGTGCTGGGCAAGAACTCGGGGACCAAGGAGCACTCTTAAGCTCGATACTGGTAGGACGTGGAGGAGGAGGTGGGGTGGCATAGCAGCAGGCCTGTTGCTTTGGGCATCTCTTCCCACGTGAGCCGAAATCTCCAGAGTTGCTCCCACAATGGTCACGGAGAGCGTTCCCCCTGTGTGATTGTCTGCAGGCCCTGTCCCACTCCCACAGTGATCCTCTTCCCCTCTGGATATGTGTACCCAAGTCATCACAGAATGGTTTGGGTTGGAAGGGACCTTGAAGATCATCTAATTCCAACCCCCCTGCCATGGGCAGGGACGCTTTCCACTAGACCAGGTTGGTCAAAGACCCATCCAACCTGGCCTTGAACGCCTCTAGGGGTGGGGCATCCATGTCTTGCAGGTCATCATCATCTGTACAGTGGCGTGTTTTAGGTTGAGTGGTCAGGACATAGATGTACACTCGTCTTGTGTGGAATTTCTATGCTGAGGCTCTATTGTCTGTTGTGGAGAGCTAAAGACATGCAAGACATTGAAGCTGGATGGCAACGAGCCTATGGCTTTGAAAAGACAGAGCTTAAAAGAGCAAGCACCCCAAATTCAATCAGTGTCTCTGTTCCATTACTCATCTGGCCTTTTTATGGTGGCACTAAGCTAGCTCATGCGCTTGCTGCTTTTCCTGGGTGGAAGTTTAAAAAACTATTGATGCTAATGTTTTGTTTTACTGCAGCTCAAATTTTATGACCCATTCTAAAGAACTGCAATTTGTGGAGACCACTGGAAGCTTTGCAGGTAGTCTGCTGTGACGGGAGCTGGGCTCTGGAGAGCTTGGCACTGCAGCCCTTGGCCCTGAGTTGTGCCTGTGGCCTGGCAGCTTGATGGGTTGGTTGTTCATGGACCCTCCTGGGAATTTTGCCTTACCTTTGTCTGATTGTGCCATTCTGAAACTGTTTTGTGAAGTATTTTAAAGTCTTTCCACTTCTGAACTTTAGCTCAGAAATGTTATCAAAGGAAGCTTATGGTAAAGAGAAGGAAGGTGTATGGGTGTGAGTGGGTCAAGAATAGTGTTGTGATTACATTAGTCTGCGAATGAGACTGAAGCGATGAAAGGAAGGCAAATTGTTTGATAAAATGTTTCGTGTTGTGCAGTCCCTTAACATGTGCTTGTGACACTCGGATTAAGTCTTCCTTCACACATTACGGGGAAATTGTGCGTTGCTGTTGCAGCTATTGGAGGTTTTAATGAGTGATTTGACGGCGTTGCAGTAGTGCAAGTCTGGAAGTGCTGTGAGGTTCATTGAGCCACAGAGCCTTTGCCTTGCAAAGCTACTACAGTCTGCTTGCTCTTCAGTGGCAACTTTTTTTCCCCTGAACAGCAGGGATCTTACCACAAGAGATGAAATGGAAGTTTGTGGAATGGTTTGGTTAACAGATTTCCAGAAAAGATTATTTTTTGAGGGCTTTAGGTGATAGATGTCCCTAAGGTCCCTTTGAGAGCCTAGGAATGCAACAGAATTACATTTGGTAGATAATATTAAGGGCAAGAGGAGTGGAGTCATCTGTGCTTCTGTTTTTTTCACTGTTTTACAAACATTCTAAAGTCACCCAATACTTCTTTGTGGTTGCAATCCTAGAACTGCACAGGTCTATTGCAAGACCTGTACCTGTGACCTGGAGGAAGTTACAGAATACCCTCTCATGCAGTTTGCAGGTGACAGCAAACTGGAGGGGAGGCAGTTGATGTCCTCCAGGGCAGGACTGTGCCCCGGAGAGCCCTGCAGGAACAGACCAAGAGGAACCTCCTGAAATTCAGCAAGAACAGATACCAAGTTTTGCACCTGGGATAGGAGAACCCACCACAGAGATGCAGGTCAGGCACCTCCTGGCTGGGGACCAACTTTGTGGCAAAGGGCCTGGAAATCCTGGTGGCCGGAGAGCTGGACAGTGTGCCCTGGAGGCTGCCTGCATCCTGGGCTCTGAACAGGATCAGAGGCAGTGATCAGCCTTCTCTAGTCAGCACTTGTTAGACCACATCTAGAATGCTTGTCTAGTTTTGCTCCCAGCCCCCCAGTACAAGAAAGATGGCAATGAACAGAAGAGAGTTGAGCAAAGGGCCATCAGGTTGGTTGGGGAACTGCAGCACTTGCCACATGAGGAGGCGCTGGGGACGAGGGGTTTTCCAGTGTGGAGGCGAGAGCATTTTGGGGGTGGATCTGACAGCAGCTTCTGGTAAGTGTGGTTGTCAAGACACCGGGGGGTGGGAGGGGATGAAGGAAAATAGGCACAAACTGAGACAAGAGGTTCAGACTGGATATAGGGAGAAATTTTATCACTGAGGAGAGCCCAGCTTTGGAGCAGATTTTCTGTAGAAGCTATGCTGTTTCTATCCTTGAATATCTCCAAGACCTGCCTAGAAAATGCTCTGAGCAACGTGATCTGATGCAGCTTTGATCATGGGGGTTGGACTGGAGACCTCCTGAGGTCTCTTGCACCTGAATTATTCTGCACTTCTGTGACTCCTCCTCTCTTGTCCTAGTCAAGCTGCATGGGAGGAATAAACTATATTCTCCTTTCTGTGCTGTCTTTGGCATGGAGAAATTTGCAAAAACCAAGAGGAGGAGCTAAAGGAATACTGTGTTTGCCAACACCGTATTATTGACGTAAAGAAATGTAGCTTGTGTCAGAAGTACTGTAAAGAAACAAGGAATATAGTATCGTTAAGCAGCGTAAAGAAGATGCTGAAAGCAAAAGTGAGGGCAGTAGACAAGAACACAAATATCGGCCTTTTTAATGACAAATGAAGGTAGGCAAAATAAAATTGAGAAACAAAACCTGTTAAAGATGTAAAAACTTAACAATGCTTTCAAGTGTTGCAGAAGCAGAAAGCATTTCAGAGGTGTTCATAGCCACGAGGTGACTGAAGTCTGCAAAGTACATTCAAGGAGTGTAAGGCTTCAGAAAAGCAGAATTCCTTGTGCTGGTGTTGACTTGCCACATTGAAGGGCCTCTACAGGAGACACGTTGGAGGGTCCACATCAAACAGAAGCATGAGTAGGAGTAGTTTCACTTATCAGTTTACTTTAAACAGCAAGTGCTACAGGATGCATCTCCAACAGTTTTAAAGGGACTCAAACATTAAATTACTGTGCTATGAATTGTGCTGTAAAACTTGCCACTTAAGGTCACTTAGGGACCAGATAAATGTAAGTTGGTAAGCACAGGACAGCTTTTAGTAAGGCCTCTAAGGTGAGGAGCGGAAGGGTGAATGTTGGGGTTGTTACAGGTGAGTCAGTGTGGCTTTTGCACTGTCTGTAATAGTTAAAATGATGTCAAGAGTTGGAATGAGGAGAGCAGGGTACATGAGATTGTTGGGGCAGAGTTGATCTATGTTTAATAGAAGAGCGTTTGAAGGAGTTCTGGGACTGCCAAAAAGCTTTTAGAAGATTTCCTTACTGAAACTTTCTGAATAAACGAAACTGCTGTGGACAGCACTTGAATTAACTGATTAAAAGCTTGAAGACAAGAGGTAGAAGTGACTGGTGATGTTGCGCACCAGAGGGAGATAGTCAAGAGTCCCACGTGAAGCTGGACTGCTCAGCAAGTCTAAATGATGTGGAAAAGAGTGAATAGTGGTATGACGAAGTTGCTGATAGTGCTGCTCAGTCTGGCCAGAGTGAGAATGGGTGGCAAAAATTACAGAATGATTTCACAAGAGTGAGTTGAGTGTGCAAACGGTACTTGCAGGTAAGTGTTGGTCATCAAAGTAATGCTGGGGGAGGAGGAGACAGCCCGGATGATACCTTAAAAAGTAATGGGCTGTCCTAACTATTATCACTGGGAGAAGAGATCCCATTGTCAGTGTGGAGAGTTTCCTGAAAATACCCATTCACTGCTCTGCCGTGCTCAGAAAGCCAAATGGACCGTTAAGGAGGGAACAGAGAACAAAGCGCGACATAAATTCCTCATGCTTCTGCAGCCCGAGAGTGCAGCATGCATTACTGGCTGGCTGCTCTCAGGAGGGCTAAAGCAAGGCAGTAAAAATGCAGCACAGAGACATTCACAGAGGTGTGGAAAAGCTTGTGTTCTCAGAAGGAACAAATACATTGACTTTTATGCCTGGGAAAGAGTTAGTAGAGATGGAGGCTCTAAAATCATAAGTGACAGAGAAGGTGAGTGAGGAGTGATTATTTGTGACTTCTCATAAAGCTAAGATCAGATGAAAATCAACCTGAAATGAGCAGGAGGAAGTAGGTTGCCTCCCCCAGTGCACAAACTGAGGAACTTGTCGCTGTTGGATGTTAGAGGTAGAACTAGTTTGAAAATGGTTTAATATTCCTGGAGGAAAAAACTCATCCAGAACCGTTACGCACACTGGTTGGATACAAACACCTACTTCAGGAGATTGCCAAGGCCAAGATTTCCGAGGGGGTGTGTTGGGGGAAGCGTTGCTCTGTCCTCACCTCTTTTCTTAAGCTGCTTGCAGGTTGGATTGTGTAATATGGTTAAGCCAATACTGCAGTTTGCTCTCCCTGTGTGTTGTGTGCTGCCCTGTGCTAGCGCCTGCTCTCTTCCATGCAGGGTTTAGCCAGGTGGAGTTGGCTCAGTTTTTTGTGAGGATGCAGTCAAGCTCCGTGGAGCGGGTTGATAGTGGATCTGGCCAGTGCTTGTGCAAGGGGATGGGTAGAAATACACAGTCAGAGGTGAGCTCTGGGACAGGCTGGCCTGTCCAAGGGGAGTCTCCTTTCTGACTCGATACAGCTGTTCTGGAGGAATGCAGGACATCAGCTCTGGAGTAAGGGCATGGTGGCAGTTTCTTCCCACCATGTCACGTGCTAGCAACTTCCAAACTCCAGCGACTCAATCTCGTGTCTTCTTCTCCTTCTTCTGTCTGCTGAGAAAGTGTGGGAATAGGCAGCACCTGATAGCTTGGGGATGGGAGATGCATTATGGTCCGTCTTGGGGAAGATGAAAGTTCACCTGGTGACCTTTGTTGTCTTTAGGTTTTAATGGAACATAAGTAAAAGCAATGCCTGAGACTGTTCAGGGGGAAGGCAGAGCAATTGAGAGCTCTGGGTTGTGGAGCAGTGCTGCTATGTGTGCGTCTAACTTGGCTCAACTTCGCCATTGACTTGTTCCGGGTGAAGTGGGGATAGCGTTTCCATTCCCCCTTTATCTAGTCCGTCCAGATAACCCCGTACACCGCCTCTGATGGTATACGTGTGTGCACTATGGCTGACATCATGTGACTTGTGGATAATTCCATAATGTGTAAAAATAATCTCTTCCTCTAGGTCTTACTATATTGGAGAACACATATGGAGGCCAAGCCATCTCCAGGAATGTCAGAGCAGGGACAGTGTCACTCTGAAGGAGGTGCATGTCCACCAGGAGGGATCGTACTTCGACCCTATGAAGAGGAGCAGTGTCTGTAACACATTGCTCTAAACAATGCTGATAAGGAGTATTAATGCTAACGTCTTACACAGTTGAAAAATATTGCTACCTGCTTGCCTGGTTAGATAACAAGTTTGATGTTTAATGGTGACGGTATTAAGTCTCCGAGCTATCGGCTCTTGTGCTCTGGAAATGTGGTGGTGATAGATGGATGGCTCCAGGCTGTCCAATGGCTCTTTTGCCTGTCTACATTATGTGTTTCTGTTTGCCCTTTTGCAGGTAGAAAAAGCATTTATAAGGCTGTCTTCAGCGTGGCTTATGTTGTGACATCTTGTGTATGAAAAAGCATCTTCAGCTCAGTCCTTTGCAAGGTCATTTGTTGGCAGAAGCTGGGATATGCAGGTGGCTGTGAAGACGGTGCTGACTTTGGCAAATTGACATGTGTCAGTCTGGACACACTGACCTTCTTTAAAGTTTCTTGTCCATCTTGTTTGAGACTATTTCTGTGCTGGAGACAACCGGTGCTTTGATTTGAACGTGATCTCAGGTGTGACTGTTGGCTTTATGGGTCTTGTAAATGTTCTTTCAGTTTGTTCTTTTCCAGAGCGGGTGGCTCAGCACATTTAGTGTGATGCTTTAAAACTCCATTGATTCTCTGACGATATTTTCATGATACAGTTTCCTGTCCATTTGTATCAGGAGAACAGCTATAGGTACAGTGATAGCACGAAACTCGTAGCATCGCTTGTGCTTCACCAGTTCAGCACATTTTTGCTTATGGTTGGCTCCTTCCTGACATAACTGTTTTAATGCATGTATGGCTTTGAGAGTGATTTCTTTGTTGCGTTGGGTACCTCCTTGAATACATGATTTTATGCCATAAAAACTGAGTATTGTGTGGAAGGAGGGATTCTGGAGAATTTACAAACTTGACCACGATACGTGGTTGTATGGTGGTTTCTTGGCTGCAGCTTGAATCATAGTAGAGTGGATGATGGGCAGAAATGGGTGGAAATCCTGTGAATGGATAAATTGAGCTCAATTTTTAACAGGTTAACATTTCAACATTGAACTGAATTTTTAGCAGGGAAATCGAAAGAAATGGCCACATTGGGACATACACGTGATACCTGACTTTCAGGAAGAAAGGGTTTCACAGCAGCAAATGCCGTTATTTGCACTGTGAAATGCTGCACGCATGTTGAGTGTAGTGAGAAGTTGTGAAGAAGGCATTTCAAGTGAGATACCTAAAGCCATCACGGATGCTGGAGAAGACTCGCTTTAATCTTTCTGTCCTTTGCTGAGAAATGAGGAAAATGCAGTTGTAGTTTTCAGAGGTGGGCTGAAAAAAAAGAGTGCTTTCGGAGTAGTTGTTGAGCATCATGATGGATGCTGAAGAAGTTCCTCAAAGAAGCACATTTGTAGTGTGTAAAAACTATGGTTAAACGTTAGGTACTTGCTTGGTATTTCGTCCTAGTCTGTCTGCAGATTCCCGTCGTTCTCTGCACTGGTCTGACATCGTGGCTGACCCTGCTTTGAGCAGGAGGTTGAACAGGATGACCTCCTGAGGTCCCTTTCAACCCGAATTACTTTATGATGATGTTACTGAAAACCAGTCCCGTGGAAAACGTGTAGCTGAAAACTGCAGTGCACAAGGGGTGGGCAGATGTTGAGTAAAGGGAGCTTGATTTCTGACACCGCTACAGTTGTGAGATCTGGTCTCTGCAAACTGAATGTTGTTTTAATTTGGAGTGTTGGCAGCCATGAGGCAGTGGATTCACAGCAGCTACCACGGCCTCTTCCTCCACCGCTGCCTGTCCCTGCCCCCAGCAGGGACAACAAAAAGGGACCTGTAGCAGCTCCTGAACCAGCTCTGTATGAATGT
Source organism: Pluvialis apricaria (assembly GCA_017639485.1). Lineage (NCBI taxonomy): Eukaryota > Metazoa > Chordata > Aves > Charadriiformes > Charadriidae > Pluvialis > Pluvialis apricaria. The sequence continues at coordinate 1,878,019 of CM030029.1, read as the reverse complement.
ACTGAGCTGGGCTCAGTCAGTGCTGGCCCACTTCAACAAGGCGGGATAGTGAAGTGCAGTGATTCAATAGAAAGTCCTGCTCGTTTATTCCTCCCTGCTTGCTTAATACTATTTTTTTGTTTGGTCTGCCTTAATTTCTCCAAAAAGTTGGGGGTGAAGAGGTTCTGTAAACTGGTTATGCGTTAGATGGAGCTTGGTTGTGCAGGGGAGTTGATTTGAGGTTAATTTGAGGAGAAGCAGAGCTGGGAGCAAATGTGTTTGCTAAATGTTCCCTACGCCAAGCCCTTCATTAAAAGTTTCTAATCTCTTGGTTTTACAGCCTTTATCTTGGGAAGAAGACTTGATGTTTCTGATATCTCAAATCTACGAAATATAAGTGGAGGAAGCACTTATCAAGAGATGCATTTGAGCCGCAGTTACCCATGATAAAGATAGCAAGTTCCTAGTCAGCTGGGAAAAAAAACCAATAATAAGCTAATTCTTTGAGAAAAGAGGAGCCAGTGTAATTTCAGTCCCTGGAAAGGTTCTTGGACCAGCTCATTAAAAAGCTTGCCAGTGTCTATAACATAACAGGATAAATAGATGCTACACAGCTAATACTGTTTTATATGATCTGTTCTCAATAAATCCCTCTAATTTTTGTTTGACAGGAGACCTGGCTTACTGCTTAAACAGGCAAGCGCTGGGTATGAATGACCTGAGTTCAGTAGGATTCCTGATACCAATTTGCCACAATGGTAATTTATCTGTTAAGATACAGTTTTGTAATATTTTTAAGAGGCACAGTTAGCTGAAAACCTGTGCGTAGTCAGTGGCTTATTGTCAAAACCAAGGGGCTTTTACAACAGAGCTCTTGGTCGCTGCAGCAGTGAGTACACCTCTAGTTTACCAACCATGGCACTGCAGTCGGCTTGGAGAGCAGAATTAAAAAGATGTTGAAAAATTGGAGAGATGGCCTAAAATCACTGAAACAAGTATTGTAAATCAAGTGCAGAGTACCATATGAAAAGGGGAAAAAAAAATCAAATGCATATGTGCAAACAGATTTAAAGATTACAAAATAGTCATAGTAGTGAGTTGCGACTATATGAAACCATTGCATTTATTTGGCTTCCTAGTTCATTTATACCCTTTAAAAATGTGGCTGAAATGCAATACCATGCTCAAGTCTGGAATATTGCAAACAGCTAGCAGAATAATTACTGCTACAGTTAAGAGGAGTATTATGTTAAGTACTTCTCAGAATGAGGCTCCCTGCTTTTGCAGCTCAGATAAGAGGGTATTTTCCTCTTTTTTAAAATGCATGATCAATGAAGAAAGGTTGAAGGAACCGGGCATGTTCAGTGTAAGCATGGGAAAGTGAGAGGCAATTATCTCCCAACCCAGAAAAGCTTCTTACGAGTGAGGTGGGTATTAGGAGAAACTCCGATAACTGCATTTGTGAAGCATTCAAATATGCTGCCAAGGAAAGCTGCAGAACTCTTTTTGAGAAGAATTTTCAAGACGTTTTTGTCAGGGTTGCTGTCAGCACATTTAACCTGTCCAGGGGAGTCAGGACCTCAGGGCATATCTTCCGCTCCACAGTTTCTAGAACTAAAACCTCACAAATGCATTTCTTAAGCAGACTAGTGAAACTAAATTAAGTACTTGGTACAGTTATCAGCTACCCGGAACTTAAAGTTGCAATTTGAAGCAAATTTATTGAGGCATGTGGATTTACCATACCAGAGCAGCTGCTCTTCCTGGTTTTTATTTCCTGTGCTCAATCAGCAGAATTGGTACAAACATTTTAATTTTGCCTTTGTTACAGAACTTGCTTGGTAGCTAAAAGAAGCTCTTGCCTTCTTGGTTTTTTTTTTGTTTTTTTTGTTTGGACAAATTTCTTGATGCAGAAGGTCCCACAGCCCGAATGATTGTACAGGCGGTTCCTGGTGTTGGTGTGCTCAGGCAGGGTTTGCTCTGGAAGGCACTTGGTGTGTTCTGAGCTGTCTTAGGGTGTGTTTTGGGACAGCTGAAGTGATGTTTCCAAATCACTCTCTGGATGAACCCGGGTTGTCTGAAAAGGAACTGCTGGCTGACAGTCTTCTGTCTTACTCCATCTTGGATCTTATCCATGCATCCCTCACATAGAAATTTGACTAATGATGTTACATTGTAGATAAGATTTTTTGTTTTGTTTTGTTTTGTTAAAGTGGTAGATCATTTGCTTGTTACTAACCTGTGTTGCAAAATTTTTTGCCCACGAGGGAAAGAAATAAAATGCTGAGAAAATAAATGAAGTTTGTGCAGAGAGCATAAGGGAGAATTAATGCTCATGATTCATTTGAGTAGCTACGCTTTGGAATTGTCTTCTCCTTCCCACATATGAGTCATTCAATTGGTATGATGTCTTTCTCCAAAAATCTTGATGAGTTTTGCTGTGTGGGAATAAAAGCTATGATACCAGCATTTATTTATTTATTTTTCTTGCAGAATTTGGTGTTCACTTAGCAGAACTGACTGTAGATCCCCAGGGAGCTCTGGCCATCCGTCAGGTGAGTTTACCTGGAACTGTAGAAAGAATTTTGGTGGTCATTTCCTTGGTTTTTAAAAATATTCTCTCGTGTTTCCAGGTGAAAACTGGAGGGTGCTTTCTATTACTGCTTCTCCATTTTCTTTTATACATCTCTAGAGTTGTTACTTTCTCTTTTAACATTATTCAAGTGTTATATACTTACCTTTTTTGAAAATAGTGAGTTCTGCTAAATGCATTGCATCTGTTGCTCAATGGATGGCCGTCAGTTTGTCTTTTTACTGCGGTAGCTTTTCTTTGTCCATTTCACAAAGATTTTTTTGCATTTTTGGCAAACCCTGTTGCCCCTCCAAAAACAGCATGGTGGGACGGGAGGCTGAGCAAACGGGTCAGGGGTGACGCTTGCCGTGGTTACAAGATTTGTTACTGATTCATGACCTCTCTTCTAATACAGCTAGCGTCTGTCATTTTGAAACAGTATGTGGAAACTCACTGGTGTTCTCAGTCAGAAAAGTTTAGACCTCCAGAGACCACAGAAAGGGTAAGGTTTGGTTTCATATTGTCTACTTTGAGGCACTTTATCCATTAAGAATATTAATTTTGTAGGTGGTTTAAAACGTGCCGGTGCCCTTGTGTATTATGAGGATTAATGGCTTCAGTAAAGGTTTTCTGACATTTTCCACTTTGAAAATCTGTTTTCAGTTACTTAAAACAACACTAGACTTGAGAAGCTTGGGCTGATTTCTGTAGGAAAAGTTCAGCCATAATGTTTCTGCTGCAAGATCAGGACTAGAAGCAAGCTGCTTTCTAAGCTTTACAAATACTGATTCTGGCAGTCTTTTTTCAGAGATTTGCTAAATCTTGTGTTTTTCAGCTTGGGACTTAGAGGCTATTTTCCCATGACAAATTTCACTTCAAAGGTCTGCTGGGTTTCATTAAAAATCTGTTCAGTAGGAGTATCTAACAGCTAAAATGGCCGGAGATTCTAGCCCTTTGCCACTTTGACTGTTGACTGGACCATCTTTCACATCTAGGGCATGATTCATCCCATCCAGAGATAGTTGCTTGTTATAGATCTTGTGAATTATGCCCCAGTAGCGCTGGCTTTTTTTTCCCCATCCCTTCATGGTTGGGTGACTAGTTCTTGTTTACTAAAATCTTCCAAAGTAAGCAAACATAGTCCCTCACACTGGAGCTGGTATTTATCTCAGCGAACTCTGGATGTCTTCCATGTAGATATCCATATCCTATCTAATTTCAGCTGTGAGCTATTTACTGTATGCTTGGCCAGGTGCTCTGTGTGAGAAGAGTGTTATGTTAAAACACACCGTGCAGTTTTCCATAAAAAAATTATGGGGTGGAGTGTGCAAGGTTTGTTTGTCTCATGAGTGTTCATTTTGTAAAAACGATAGTGAATCAATATCAGGATACAGTCATAGGTATAAAAAATTTATTAAATTGTTTTATGACTGGGGATCTGTTTTGCTAAATGATGTTATTCTCTACAGGCAAAAGTTGCTATTAGGGAGCTCCTACCCAATGGGCTGAGAGAGTCGATCAGCAAAGTGCGCTCGAGTGTTGCTTATGCAGTTTCAGCAATAGCCCACTGGGACTGGCCCGAAGCCTGGCCCGAGCTTTTCAATCTGTTGATGGAGATGCTGGTTAGTGGAGATGTGAATGCAGTGCATGGAGCCATGAGAGTGCTTACAGGTATGTGTATGCGAGAGCTCTGGCAAGGCTGGTGTAGGGAGCAGTTTAGGCTTTTCCTCACCTTAGTATCCTATTGCTTTTCACTCCAAATTGAAGAAATTGGAATTTGCTGCTTCTCTTCTCCTGGGCATGATGCCTGTCTATCACTGTTGAATTGCATGCTCAGTAGGTGTCATGAAAGCTGAGGGAGAAGGTTCTGTACTGCAGGTTTATAGGTCAGAAGGAACTTTATTGCAACACCCTGTTTTCCAGATAACCGCAATTTTTAGCGTGATATTTTCCTGTTTGCCTTTAAGGATTGCCATGGGTAGGCCAGATGACGCTGGTCTAGTCAAGTACAAATCAACATGTTTCCCAAAGATTCTGTTGTTGCTATTGCCTACAAATTTGTTTTCTTATAAGAACTTCCCTTCTTTTTCCATTTTCTAGAATTTACGCGGGAAGTGACAGACACACAGATGCCACTTGTTGCTCCTGTTATTCTTCCAGAGATGTATAAAATTTTCACAATGGCAGAGGTATAATCTTCACTATTAAGTTGGTACTGAATGGCATTAATGGGAATGTTTCTTGGAGCAGAGAAACTCTAGATTTAATGGTCAAGCTGTACTGTAGTATGAGTTAGACTTAAACAATTTTCTTGATGATGTGATAGTTGATGGCAGCTAATGTTTCAACAGAAATGTTGAAGCCGATGATAAGAGAATCAAGTTAAAGCAAAAAATAAATGCGATTAAAAGAAAATTAAAGGAAAGGAAAGTATCTTGTGTTGCTGATGTATTATTTAAACTTTTTTTTAGGTGTATGGTATTCGCACAAGGTCGCGTGCAGTGGAGATATTTACCACGTGTGCCCATATGATCTGTAACATGGAGGAATTAGAAAAGGCAAGAGTTTAACTTACTGTACAACATATGTTGAATTCAAACTGAGCGAGGTTCTAAATAATCGTTAATATGAAAATGAAATGTTGGAGAATTATATACTCTGTGAGCTGTAATTCTAGGGAAGAGGGTGTAATTTAAGACATGTAAAGTGGATAACTCCCTCCTTTACATGCATGCCTTGATACTGTGACTTGGTTTCCATAATTAAGTTTAACTTGGGCCATATCAACAGACGTGCTTGGAACAGCTCAGAGAAATGGCAGTCAGTATGGTAAGGAGGTAGTGTGTCATCCCTTTGTTTGCAAATCTCTGTCATAGCTTCCAGTCTCCAGGTGAGCAGTGTGTCCTGATGAACTGCCAGGCCTTGGACATCTGGGTCACCATGGGCGTTTTTCTGGCCCTTGGGCGAGGCGTTGGTTACAAGTTCCACAAACTTCATCAGTTGCTTCAGCATGCATGTTAGCCGTTTGTTCCTAAAAGGGTGGTGGAAACCAAACCAAACAAAATTTCAGAAGAATAGCTGTTAAGAAAGAAACACTATGCAGTTAAGCAGCTTTGTACAGGAGTGTCCTGTCTGGCTTTGAGCACATCTGCATTTTATATGGCCTTTCACAAGGGGGTTTCCTAGCACTCTCCAGACAATAAATTGTTGTTTTTAAACTTTTTTGGGGGTGAGGATAGGAAAGGGGGACTCTCAATCTAGCGGCTGGTTGTTGCTGAGTGGCTATATCTGCTGTTTCCTCCCTGTTTGCACAGGGAGCCATTCAGTGCAGACTTTTGGGAAGTTCTGATAATTACATCATATCTATACTGCACTGACAAGGTTACTTATGCAATAATATCATGCAGCTGGTACCAGTACCCAAAAGATAGTAGTAGCTCCCCACTGTCTTATTCTGGAGGAGGGCTGAAGGTGTCCTTTACATTGTATACAAACCTTTTTCTATTGAAATTGTACTTTAAACAAAAAGAAAAGGAGACAAATGTTTTTATAAATTGCTAAGGTGGTATTTCATAGTTGATTTAAACACACAACTGTGCTGCCTCAGCTATGGAGTTATGAGAAATATTCTCAATAAAATTATTTTTGTCCAATATTACTTGATCTGCCAAGCACTGCTTATGGAGTGCTTTGACATCTGGAAAAATACTTACTGCATTTTCTTAGGAAGAATCATCATGGTAATCTTCAGGGCAGCTGTTGATACTCAGCTCCCAAAGAGCTTGTTTGGTTTGGGGGAGGGTGGCTCAGGAGGGAGATAAATGCCATCGGCAGGGTGCAGTGTAATTGCTGGTGTGGGGTGTAGTCACCCCAGGTTTCTTTTGTAGCCCAGGGGGTGCCCGGGTGGAAGGGTGCGGGGCATGATTCATCTAATCAAATGAAAGTGCCTCTTTAGGAGGATGTGTGCTACTCCTGAGACTCTTCGGACTGGATCATCTGGATCTCTCTTTGGAGTCTGAAGTGATTAGCTTAGATGTAGGTGTGTGTTTTGTAGCAGTCTGTGCTCTGTGGTTTTGAAGGGTGGGATTCAGCTGAGCTTAGTTCCCAGCATGAGGAGAGAGCCAAAGTGGTATCTGAAACAAGTATTTTTTGTCACTTTGCAACGTTCTGCAGTTGCCATGATTGTCTCTTCAGTTTTGTAGCAGAAAAGTGCAATTTCTGTTGCTTCTAGTGCTTTACTTGCCAGGTGTGAGGGTTTTGTATCTAATATTCACCTGTGCTTGCATTGATTGTAACCAGGGTGCAGCCAAAGTCCTGATTTTTCCTGTGGTGCAGCAGTTCACAGAGGCCTTTGTTCAGGCCTTGCAAATACCTGATGGACCTACATCAGACAGTGGGTTTAAGATGGAAGTCTTAAAGGTAAGTCACTTAAGACTGATTAAATAAAGAATTGAATACCAATACACTGTCAGATGTGCTGGAAAACAGAGAAACTTGAGTGCATGTCACCTCTCCTAGTATTGCTCATGTTATGAATAGTAAAGGTTTTTGGCTCCCAGCACCATACAACATCGAAATAAATTGTTCTGCCTGTACTGAAGACACCTATGATGAGATACGTAGGGAACGAGCTGTAGGACAATCTGTCCTTGTCATTCCCTGGTCGAAGACATCCTGGATGCATCTTGTTTGGACATCGCACTCAGTAGTTAAATATTTGTCTTTCCTAAAGATGCTGCAGAATTCTGCTGCAGTGAAGTTTTAAAAGCTTATTATGTGCAGGTGCTTTGCTAGAACTTGCCTGCTCTTTAATGCTAAATTATCTCTGCAAAAGAGAGAAGGAAATTCTGTGTATTCTCCTGGTTTCCTGGGGAAAGGAGATTGGATTGCAGAGCGCTGTATGCATGTAGCTCAGTGCATGGGGACAAGAGTGCCAGTGTGGGTATGGAGATCCCTTCAACAGCTGGGAAAGCACTGGAGTTCTAGGGTGTGCTGCCTGCAACATGGGAAAGAAAAGAAAATTCAAAACCAGAAGTTGCAGAATCAATCCTGATCTTTCGTTTACTTGCATGTCTGTAAAACTTGGGTCACAGTGTACAGGTTCCTGAAGGTGCACAGCTGAGGCCCACTGGGCTATGTTCCCTGAAGAAAACAGTAAGGAAGAGTTACTGAAGACAAGCATCAAAAGTTTTTCATAATGACCAGCTTTGTGCTGGAGCCATGAAAATAAATGCTGGGAGGATGCTATCGTATTATACAAACCAGCAACTACTGAGTTCTGTGTTGTGGAACTTGTTCGCTTAGTCCTGTTAAAGGCAGCAGTACCCAGGTTATGGCATCCTGGCACTTCTCAGTAAGGGGTTGCAGGTATCGTACACTGGACACAGCAGGAGTTTATTTCTTGCTGTGCAGCATCAAGTGGAAGGGAGTTTGGGGTAGGATGCTGGCAGGTTTTTTTGAGAGTGTCTCTTGCGGGTTTTTCCTTTCCATTGGCTGTGCACTGGGGTTCCTGGGACAGTAATATATAGGAACGCTACCATGAAGGGGATGCTCTGGGATACTCTGCAGAGTGTAATCTTGATTTGAACAGGCTGCAGCTCAGGAATGTCTGAATCTCTGATTCTAGATACATACATTTGGATGTTTAATGAGTAGAAGTAGTTTTCGGCCTACGTGGAAAGCAGTTGTAATTGATAGTTTTGCTCTAACCATAAACCAGTTCTTCTGTTCTTGTTACATTCATACATTCTGCAGCCTTTTTTGTTACCTACGTAACAGTGGTTACTGGAATTGGAGCTGTTTGTACTGGTATATCTGCACTGATACACAGCAGTAGTCTCTTGAATGATGTTACAGGCTGGGAAAGTATTTGAGGAAATGTCGTTATGTTCTTGCTCTGTTCCTTAATTGTGTGTGGGCATCTGCTTTTGGCCACTGCTAGGGAGGTGCAATGCAAGAGAGGATTTTGGTCTGAATACACTGTTGTATGTCAGGTGGCATTGATGGCAGCAGAAAATCAGTATGAATTTAAACAGTAAATTCAGGAGATCTGCTGCTGACAAGTTGTTTGTAGGAGGCTTTTTGTGAAGCGGTGAGTTATTCTGGCTGTTGACTCAGGGCAATTCATGATTTTGTCACTTAGAGTTTCTAAGCTGATGACACCAATTTTCTAAGGGAAAAGGGATTCAGGTGAAAGACCCATAAATTGCCTTCCCTTCCAGAAAAGTGGATTTTACAGTCATTGTAATGCAGAAGTAAGAGACCTCAAGGGATTAGTTAAGCCAGCTCTACGGATGAGATCATTACAGAAACCCCTTGAAATGCTGATGCAATGGAGGAGGGAATTGAGACTTTCTTTTGTAGTACATTTTCAGCCAGATGCGAACTCAGTCCTATCTTTTTTTCCTTAATGAAGTGCTATGCAGCAAATGACAGGAAGATTGGGTTTTTTTCCTTCCCTGTCTCTTGAGAACTTTGCACTCCAAGGTTTGTGGAGTTCTCAGTGGAACTCAGAGGCAGCCCTGACCTAAAATGTCTTGCTTTCCATATGAGAATGTTATGCAGGACAGCGTCAAAAGCTTTACTGAATATTACTGTAGTGTACACATCTTCCTGATCCCCTAGGACAGTTATCCTGTTTAAGGAAGTAAGTAGATTGGATCACATCATGGCAAACCACTGACTGTTAATTTGTCCCCAGTCTTTCCAAGTGTAGTTACGAGTTTAGAAGCAGTTATTAGCAGGAAAGGCAGTGCCTATAACCCACAGAGGAGATGGGAGGTTTGACCGCAACAAAACTCTTCTCAACCATGAGGACTAGAATAAAATACCAGTAGTGTAATTCATTGTTTTGTCGTTTGATTGTTTAGCATGAATTAAATTGATATCTCTGATTGAGCTGCAACTAAATGATTCTTGAATCCCAATTCCAACGTTGTTGTTGTTGAATATGCCTCTATTGATTGTTTTGAGAGAAACAGAGTGATCAAACGTGACAGGTAACAGAGTTAAGGCGAATTTCACAGCAAGGGAATACAAGTATTATGTACTTAGTATGCAGTAACTATATCAAGAGCACCAATTAACCAACAGTCAAAAGTATCTTACAACCTTGCTGTAGTGCTTCATTGCTTATGCTTAAAATCTGCTCTTTCAACACCTGTATATTAGGTGGCTCAGAAAAGTTATGCTTGTAATTTTTTGGTTTTGGAACAAATAATTAGTTACAAAAAATAATTACTCCTACCTTCTTTCTTCTTGGATGGAAGACAAGGTGGTAGCTGTGTCTTGGGGGCAAATTTCCTAAGTTTATGAGCAACGTACATAACCTGCACTTGCTGCACTCTTACTGAACGTTTAGCTTTAACATGCTCTGCTGCTGCTGGCTAGTGCACATTTTAAGCTTTTTATCCACAAATTTGGGAGTTCCTTCTCCATCTAAAGACACAAGTAGGAGGTGAAGCAAGAAAAGACTTTAACACAGAGTGACTTTAAGGAGATGCTGAGCAATCAGTGGAGATGTGGTTGGCTGTTTGCGTGCGGAATAGCTGGAAGGGGTTCAGGGGCTGTCCTGTTGCTCCCCCAGTGGTGGTTTCGGTGTCTCTGCGGTGACTCGGGCTACAGGTGTGGATACGGTGGGGTATTGTCTGGCTTGGCCTTTAAACGTCCTGCTTCGGGAGCAGCTTGACTTTGCTCTGAAGAGAGGTGGATAAAGACTTTCTTGAAGGATTTAATAGGTGGTGGAGCTGTATGTAGGGGTTGGCAGAGGAGGAGGAGAACCGTGAACCAGTGCTTTTAGCTCAAACAAGCAGTGGGAATTGGCAGAATGAGAGGCCAGGGGTCGAAATACAACATTTGACAGGAGAGAGTGCTCTTTTTTTAATGACTTGCGCTGCACGGAAGGTAGTGAACTTGCAAATGCAGCCTCCTATTGTTAGAACTGCAGGGCTATTGAATTGAAGAATTCTCTTGGCACTCCAGCAGTGCTTTCTGCAAGGTTGTCTTGGCATATAGCTTAGAAAAATGTGCACGGGGTTCCTAAGCAGTGGCATATGCAGCAAGTCTCTTTAGGTGCTACTGCAGCCATTAGTTGGCGTGTTGAGTTTGCAGCAGTCCTGCAGATCAGGTTTGGGTCCTCTGCCAGCACCTGCATAAACTTTTTTTTTTTTCCCCCCAGAGGCTGGTTTTTGTCAACAGATCTTTTCTGTAATCCTTCTATCACCTCCCAGACTCATTCTCAAACTTCTGTATCTGGATTATCCCTGGCTGTCCACTCTTGACAGGCACAGTGGCCACAGTACATGTATTAGAATGCTGGGTTGGTTTTTTTTCTCTGGAAGTTGAATTATTATTTTTTTACTTCTATTAATGTACCCAATACTACAAACGAACAAACTGGATGAACTGTTGAGTTTAGTATTGGGTAAGTAGAAACAAACTTAGACCCATACGTCTCACAGAGGCTGCCAGTCAGGCAGTTTGAGGGCCTCTTCTGTAATCAATATAAAATAACTGGAGCTGTGCCCCTGCAGGAGGATAACGGTGTCTGTTAGGTGAAGTGAGAGTTCTCTGACTCCTGGAGGATTCCAAAAGCTTTTTGGCAAGTGTCAGTGAAAGGGCTCACCTAAATCAGGGTGATCAGCTTCATGAAAGCCCGGGCACAGTCTGCTGTAGAGCTGCTGAGCTGCTCCTAAAACAGCTCCTGTGCTGGGCTGGCACAGCTGCCTGTGACTGCAGCTGAAATGGATGAGAGAATTGATCTGGGTGGGTGCTTTCATCTGCAACTATTCCCTGGATGTGCAAACGGATGTGTTGCTTGCATGTGTAGAAGTGTGGGAAATAGGCTGTGGCCTGGTTTCGCTTGATATTAGAGTTCATTTTGTGGGATAAGATAGCTTCCAGGTGGTAATCGTATCCAGACAGTGCTGCGCAGTGATGTACGTCTGGTTGGAGTCTCTACCTTGCCACCAAATTATTGCATTGTCTTCATTTCCAGAGTTGTACATCTCGCCTTATGCCTTTGCTTCCTTGCAAAAGAGCAAATAAGAAGAGGGGCCTGTTTGTCAGAGTTTGTGCAAGTGAGGGGACTGCCTGGTCAGGAGTGAGAGGAGGAGACCTTGGTGTCAGGAAGACATTGGATTATCTCGATTGTTAGTGAAACAGCAGCCCGTGATTTGAGTGTTTGTTGCTGGTTTTCCTGATTTCACTTCTGATTGATATTCTGTTTTGTTCCAGGCTGTGACAGCACTTGTGAAAAACTATCCGAAGCACATGGTTTCGTCAATGCAGCAGATCCTGCCCATTGTCTGGAATACCCTTACAGAAAGTGCTGCCTTATATCCTTTGTAGTGAATGGTTTTAACTAGAATAGAACAAGACAAACTCTGTCGCATGCACAATAATGACCTGCACACAGCTGAAGAGCATGGTACATGGAGTAGTCCACCGTAACAGACAGAACATAGGCATCTGTGGTGTAGGTGTATGGGATATTTCTGTTACTTCAGTAGGCTCCATTAAGTCTCTTTTAGCTTAAAAGTCATATATGATGAATGATGCAAGTGCCTGTATTATACTGGCTGTAGGATTGGGGCTGATCTCTGCGTTGTTTCTGGTACTCTGGTGAGAATTGTCATCTTAAAAAGATATCTAGTCACAACGTAAAGTCTTCAGGTGAAGGAGAATCTACAATATCCCTTGCTACAGCAGTACCAATGGCTGGTTACACTTGCTGCTGAAGTTGATTTGCCTTTTGAATTTTATTACAGTCATTACTTCACTGCACAATCAGCCATGTCAGAGGCGATAGAGGTTGGTAGTTTTCCCAGTACTCACAAACTGACAAGTCAAATCTTTCCATATTGTTAATTCAAAAGTTTGATTTTTTTTTTAGTCTTCTATAAAGCGACAGTAATTGTAGAATACTGAGCCTTCCTGTAGCTTTTTTTTTTGGTATAAACACCAGAAATGGACACTGTGGGTTGACTGAGCTTTTCCTCTGTAATTTAATAAGAATGGCTGTTTTCCTAGAGATCATAGATCTAGACCTTTTTATATCAAAGCTGCTCGCATAGTCTTGTGTTTCAGAATCCTGCTGCATATTGGGTGATAGGCTCTTGTAGAGTGAAAATGGGCAGGGAGACCATAAAAGTAGCCTTAGTTCTGGAGCAAGTTGAGGCTTATCTAGTTTCAAGGTCAGCTGTTTTGGGGTTTGGGTTTGTTGGGGTTTTTTTTTGGACACCTGTTAAAATACATGGAGCTGTTTGTTAAATTTTTGGTGGTGTATTCTCTCCCTCTCCTGTCCTGACTGCTACTAAAGTCCTGCTGGCCGCTGGGCTGCCAGAATAGTTTTTTGTTTGCAAAAGGGGAGTCTTGTCCTTCCTTCTCTTGTGTTTGCTCTGGCATTTGTTGGACCTGCAATTCGCCATCCCTAAAGAAACCACCTTCCTCTCCACCCCCAGGTTAGTTTTCTGCCGCTTCCCAGGGTTTGAGGCAGTGGAGAGGCCTCACGAGGAGCAGAGCCAACATAGGGTAGCATGTGGGATGGTGGGCTGGCTCCTCACCCTTTGGCAGCAGTGAAGTGTTGAATTGGCTCATTGTTCCCTGGAAAGAGTTGAGTCTGAGTGGTTCCATTCTTGCAAAGTTTTAACATAAATGAAGTTTTGGGTTACCTCGGAGGATTTGGTTTAAGTGAATCAAATGATCTAAAGGATGTACTAAAGTCATGTGGAAGTAATCTTTGAAGTTGGGCAATGGACAAAGCCAGGGGCTCTGGGCTTGTCTTCTCTCTGAAACACAGGACTGTGTGTAAAGTCAAAGTTTTTTTTAAGAAAGAAAACTTCCTTAGTTTTCAGGAATTTTAAGATAGGAACAGATGAATTCCTAAATAGATGCAGTTCCTAGAAACACGTTTACTTAACTCCATCCACTTATGTGAGAACAGAAGTAAATTACACAGAAGAGGTGGAGGACCCTGTGGATTCTGATGGTAAGAACTTGTTAAACTGCACTTTTGCCTTCCATTTTGAGGAGGAATGGACTTGCCTAATGTTATTGTTGTCAAAACAATGACAAACACTGTAGGAGATCGTGCTTAAGGGTACATTTATGGTGTTAGAGCAGTGTCCATCACTTCTTTGCAAGAATGTGCGTGTGAATGTGATCAAGGAAGCTGCATAATTTAAGTTTTCTAATGACTCAAGGAGTGAGTTTTGCAACAGTGTTGAGGTAAAAGCAATAGGACAAAAGAAAACCAAACAGGCTTTAGGTTGAGCTTTTGATCAGTTTTAATGAGGGGCGTGCAGTGAGGTGGGAAGAGAGCAGAATGGGATGAGGTCGGACATCCCCGGGGGGCTGCCACTGCGCTTGCTAGTCCAGGAGTAAGAATAAACATTATCTCATATCTCATCAGACAAACTAACCGTTTATAATTATATTTAACACCCATTTATATCTTTCTGTAAGTTAGCATATTCAGTCATGGATTTTGTTTTCACTTCTACCTTTCTGTATGTTGGCATAATCAGTCATTCTTTTTCCTTTTTTCCTCTACTTCTTTGTTCAGGTGAAGTATTGGGCTTTGAAAATCTAGTGTTCAGCATATTTGAATTTGTTCATGCCTTGTTGGAAAACAACAAATTTAAAAGCACAGTGAAGAAGGCTTTGCCAGAGCTGATCTATTACATCCTCCTTTATATGCAGATCACAGAGGAGCAGGTGAGCACATTTGTCTTGTGTAGGAAGCAAATGAGATGAGAGACTTAAAACGGCTAATGTCCTAGGAAGAGTTTAAGTGCATGGAACTTGCCGTAATCTAGTAGGCTGTTCTGTCACTTTGCTGTGCTAGGAGTTAGGGCAATAACATCCAAATGTTCCTAAATGGTGTAACAGGGACAGCAAATCACAGAATCATAGGATGGTTTGGGTTGGAAGGGGCCTTCAAAAATCATCTAGTCCAGCCCCCCTGCTGGGAGCAGGGACACCTTTCACTAGACCAAGTTGCTCAAAGCCTTTTCCAGCTTAACCTGGAACACTTTTAGCGATGGGGCACCTGCACCTTCTCTGGGTAACGTACTTCAGCATTTCACCACCCTCAAAGTACAAAATTTCTTCCATACATCTAGTCTAAATCTGCCTTCTTTCAGTTTAAAACCATTGCCTTTTGTCCTGTCACGACAGGCCCTGATAAAAGTTTCTCTCCGTCTTTCTTATAAGCCCCTTTTATACATTGAAAGGCTGCTATAAGGTCTTCCCGGAGCCTTCTCTCCAGGCTGAGCAACCCCAACTGTCTCAAGGTTTCTTCCTTCATTCCTTCAAGAAGAATTATGCTGTGAATGCGAGGATTATCATGCTGAAAGGGATAGCCAGATTTCTGTGAGAGTGAAAATATTGTGCTAGTAGTGTGAAATAATTTGCATTGAAATTCTACACGGCTCCTGGCCTCCCAAGCCTGACAGCCATCGTCTTTTTCTCATGTTTAGGTAGGGATACATAAAAACAGGCACTCTCTTAAAGATTCATTTGCTTCTGCCATTCCTCATCTATAAATAAAACTGCGTAGCATTGATTCCAGGTCAGTCATTAGTTCTGTCAAATTCTGATCTCAAATGAGGAGCAGAAGAACAAGATGAGCTCAGAACAGAGAGGGTCTCTTCTTTTCAAAGATTTCTCTAATAGAATATAAGAAAAATCAGTTGAGGACGACGACTTCTTGTGGCAGAGAAAAATTAAGTGTTTTGCAAAACTGAGATTACTGGAAGCAGAAAAGCTCCTTTTTACCCTTGATGTTCTGAATTCTTCATCCACCCTATCCTTCTTGTCTCCTTTCTGTTTCAGATAAAAGTTTGGACTGCAAATCCACAACAGTTTGTGGAGGATGAAGATGATGATACTTTTTCCTATACAGTGAGGATTGCTGCACAGGATCTGTTGCTGGTAGGAAGTGTGTTCCACATTAAGATGCAGCCAAAATAATAATAGCAAATAATAAACCTAGCTTCATGGAGGGCATTTGGAGAAAAGAGCAACTTTTAAAAGTCTGTACAAGTAAGTGTTACCATTTCCTTCTGTGCAGGCTGTGGCTGCTGATTTCCAGAATGAGAGTGCGACTGCTTTGGCTGCAGCAGCTACAAGACATTTACAAGAAGCTGAGCAGGCTAAAAACAGCGGTGCTGAGCACTGGTAAGGAGATGGGGCAGCAGGGAATGACACTGATACGAACGGCAAGCTCTTTTGCAGCGTTGGGTGCAGCACATTTTAATAACCTTTTTTTTGTGACATCGCCACTGATGGACAAGGGTGAAATTTGAGAATTCTGATTAGGAGAAAAACAGCAGTTCTTGAGCCAGATGATGAAATCTTCATCTGGAATCCTTTCAACAATTCCTAGCGCAAGCTAGCTGTCCCCTGCAGACCCTGACAATTCCTTAAAACTTATCATTGGAAACACAATCTGAAGACAAATTGTCAATATTTTCACTTTCTGTTCAGTTAATTGAGCTCAAAATTTCAGGCATATTGTCTTTTACTTGATGTAAAGAAGAAATACAGGTGCTGTATGCAGATGTATGTGTTGCAACTTCAAAGTTGCGATTTTCAGTGTTATTTGGGGATAGGGGAAGAAAGCTCAACTGCAAGAATACCTGATTGCTCTTCCGTAACTGTTCTCTCTTGGTTTTACAGTGCATTAGTTCAGTGTTTGTGTTTATTTTGAATATTAGTGTCAGAATAGCCACTCTGTATAGTGAGCAGCAACTGAATGTCAGAGAAATCAGACATTGAGTCCTTGTCTGCCTTAATTGTATAAGTTTTAAAGGAGGTTGGTTGTTTCACAAATAAAACCAAGGAGAAGCGGTATTTGCCCATAAACCTATTTCATCATAATTAAAAATCTAATGCAAAAATAGATATATTTAAACTTTTAATTGCTGGCTATCACAGTGCTTCTACACATAGAATAATCAAGCAAGGCACAGCTGGAGATGTAAGCCTTCACAGAAAAGTCTCGTTTCATTTTTTATTGTGGGAACAAAATTGGTACAAGAATTAACAATTATTTAACTGATATTTTAGAAAGTGATTGAGAATGCTGCTATCCTGGGTGAGTTTCCAAGCCCCCAACTTGCTGAGTTTTGCAAATGTTCATTTATTTCAGGGCTTTTTAAAATTCTCTGCATTGAGATCGAGAAAATGGTTATGGTAGCTTAGACCAAAAAATTGTAATGGTTTCACTTCAGAATTTTTATTTATCTGTTGAGGTGGTGGCAAAAACTAAAGGCATCTGAATTCTTTTACAGGTGGAAAATACATGAAGCTTGTATGCTGGCCCTGGGCTCGGTGAAGTCTATTATTACAGACAGTGTGAAGAATGGTCGGATACATTTTGATATGCACGGCTTCCTGACAAATGTTGTTCTTGCAGACCTCAACCTTTCAGGTACATGGGACCTTGTCATTACTCAGAGTAACTGCTGAGTGCCAGACCTTGGAAATCTCTTGCAAACAAAAGTGTCTGATGAATCAGGTTGCTGCATGCATCTGGTGGTGTGAAATGCAGTTGTGCACATTGTCGTGTGAAAGGGCACAAATCTTATCTTGTGACTTCACGCATGCTACCAGGTCTAGTGTAAGTCCTTTAAATGTGGGACACGGTGCTTTCAGCTGAAACTCATGTTGGCTGGATGCTTGAGCCTGTAGGGCTTGGAGATGGAAGGACAGTCGCTTGGGGAACTTGGTGGAAAATAGCTGTTCTGTTGTCTTGTATCTATTTCTGGGAAAGACACCAGCAGTGTTTAGGAGGCTTCAGAATTCCTGCAGCACCACACCATCCGGTTTTCTTTATGCTGAGGCTGACGCTAGTCCTAGCACATGAATTTAAATACTACTCCTAGCTGAGTGGGATCCTGTTATTGGGAACTCTGCAGGCTTGTGCTTTCTGTGTTATCTTACATCAGTGCACAAGAAAGTCAAAGGAGTTGTTGAAAAACGGACCTCAAAAGTCCTTGCAGATAATTAAAATGTGAGAAGTTTAAGCCAATATGAGCATTATTGAGTCCACATTAAGTTGTGTCAGTGCAGAAAAACAAATTGCTGAATGCTTTCATCAAAGAAACATTTATTTAGACTATTGCAAAGAAGGTTAATTTTGAATGAAGAAATAGTGTACAAAGTGTATAGTGTGCAATGTGTGGAAAAAAACCCAAACAAACAAACAAAAAACCCAGCCTCAGCTATTTACGTATATTTACACACACATACATATGGGGTATTGGGTTGTAAATGAGCTATTGTGCTTTAGAAAGAGCTCCTGGAGTCAATATATAGATAGTTCTCAGAGGATATCCATTTAATGCTCAGTAATTGTAATAAGGCAAAAAATCTTGCTTTTTATAATACTTCCTTAGAAAACAAAGCTATACATCTTGCATGGAGTTTTTATGTCCTCATCTAAAAACTAATATTCACAAGAGTATAAATAACGGCAGTAAAGATGCTGAGAGATAGCCTAAATAGATAAGGATACTTTTAACCTTAAAAGGCAAAAGGATTAAGTTCAGTAGAGATACCTCATACCTTGATAAGTGTAAACAGGTGAGTAGATAATGAATATTCACGGTTTCTCTGGTGCTGTTGAACATTATGTTCTGTAGTTACAAGGGGATGGCTGGAATCTAGGAAAGCAATCTGTAAAAGATCTCTTTATGCATGCTCTGTTTCTCTAATTCTTTTCCCTAAGCTTCTTCAATTGGCTGCTGTTGAGGACAGAATATTGAGTTAGATAATAGGAATTACTGAAAAAGCCTTCATTCCCTTCCTTTGCTTTTGTTCTGATGATCACTAAAGCATGTATTGCTGTATTGATGAACAAATTCAAGTGTAACTAGTTGAGGGAAGAAGTAGTTTTTGGGTTGTTTTTTTTTTTTAAACAAATGAGAAATTATTTTTTTAAATAACTAAGAAAATGAAATGGCGTCTGCGCATCAATAAAAAAATCTTTTTATGCCTGCATACTGATCTTCTATGTTGTATCTTACAGTTTTCCTACTGGGATGATGAAATTGTGAATAATGGATGGAAGCAGCTGTAATTTCAAACTCATAAAACATACTGTAAAACCACTGGGGTTTTTTGTTTTGTTTCAGTGTCTCCTTTTCTCCTGGGTCGTGCTCTGTGGGCTGCCAGCCGTTTTACAGTGGCTATGTCTCCAGAACTAATCCAGCAGTTCCTGCAAGCTACTGTCAGTGGTCTACATGAAACCCAGCCTCCTTCTGTCCGAATATCTGCAGTCAGAGCTATCTGGGGGTAAGTAAACCCTAAGATATTCCAAAGCTTCAGGGACATGTGGTATAAATTACACTTATAAAACTGGTATGTTAAAATATTGATAATATTTCTGTATAGACTGTGGAAGTATTTGCTTTGAATGAAATAGATGTCAACTTAAAAAGTGTAAGCAAGCAGGTTCAGAATAAAATAAGTCTAATGAGGAATATGAAATTGAGATTCAAGGTTGGCTACAATAAAATGTTATAATGGATACAGTCCCAAAGACAAGCAGAACTAGATAGCGATGGAAAGCATAAAAATGAAATGAAGATTACTCCTGTTCAGTCACAAAGGTGGCTGAATGACATAATACGGGTTCATGGACCAAGTCACAACAATAAGGAATGTTTGGGAGTGAGGTGGTGTTGGCATCCTGTTTTTGTAAATAAGTTGCAAGAAGAAAAAGTGAAGATCTGCTGTATTGATCCTAACGTGAAAATTGAACATTAGTTTAAAAACAAACACACACAAGAAAAAAACCGCAAAAAACACAAAAGAACTACTTTTCCCCACCTCACCCCCCAAAAACACCTTGTTTTCTGTTTGTACTGAAATGACAATGAATAAAGGCAGAGACTTAGCCTTACTTATTCCTGAAATTTTTTTCTCCCTAGCTCACTTATAGAATATGGTAATTAAAGATGTTGTAAGCAGCGAGGCTTGCTCTCAGACTATTTTTTGCCTCGAGGTTTATTTTCTCCATTGGTGGGCAGCTCTTAAGAGAGAATTCTTGCTAAATGGTGGTGGCAGCTTTTAACATCACTTGGCTCAACTCTGCTTCTGTGAACCATTGGGGATGGAATGAGGAGGAAAGATAGCTGAGCTGTTAAGAGATCAAGGAATAGTAGGCTGGTGGGGAAAAGTCCTAGAGGAGTGAACTTAAGGGAAAAGAATGGGTGGGGTGAAATAACCCCTTATATATCATCTAGTGTTAAATGTATAAATCACTTTAATGTGTTCGATATGTATTTTTGTATCACAAATTTCTTGTCTAGCTACTGTGACCAGCTGAAGATCTCTGAGAGCACCCATGTGTTGCAGCCTTTCCTTCCCAGCATTCTTGATGGACTGATCCACTTGGCAACTCAGTTCAGTTCAGAGGTCCTGAACCTTGTGATGGAGACGCTGTGCATTGTCTGTACAGTAGACCCAGCATTTACAGCAAGTGTGGAGAACAAAATCTGCCCCTTCACGATTGCAATATTTCTGAAGTACAGTAATGGTATGCGTTCAAGTTACATTCTCAAAGTACAGTTGTTTTTGCTACTGAATCCTGGTGCTGAAAACTTAATAAATGATAATTTGAATGAACATTGATTCGTTCAACGGTAAAGCTAGAAGGGAAGCTTGCTGCTTTGCCTATTCGAAATAGCAATAGCAAAAATTGAGATGTGTTTGTTAGTATGTTGTAGTAAATGGTGCTTTCTCTCTCCAGATCCAGTTGTTGCTTCTCTTGCCCAAGATATCTTTAAGGAGCTAGCTCAGATAGAAGCCTGCCAGGGTCCAATGCAGATGAGGCTAATACCAACTCTTGTCAGCATCATGCAGGCCCCTGCTGACAAGATCCCAGCAGGGCTTTGTGCAGTAAGTGCTACAGTGGTACATGGTCTTAGCTGGAGATGATTGCCTGTTCTTTAACGTATAGGATGGCTGGTCTGCAAAGAATAGAAAGGTTGATTTTAAACTGCTTTGGAACAATGACTTTGATCATTGGTTGAGGTTTCTTTGTTGAGAGAAGGCAAACTGCAGGTGGGGGGAGATGCTTCCAAAAGTTAAATTAAACTGCTTCTCTGGCCTTCTTCAGTCTCTGCAGCGTATCCCTAGTCATTTTGCTTTGACATAGCCACCTTCACCAGTAACAGTCTCCTCTCTTTGGTGGAATGTTCTCCAGCAGGGTACATGACTATTCCTTGCACTTTTTTTAAAGTATTTTTCTGATTTATATGTCACATATGTATAAATTGCTGGAGATAAATTATAGAGGTTTGTCCTTTCTATGAAAAATCAGCTTGTAAAAGATTAAGCATTGACTATGTAGAATGATTGTACAGACTTAAACCCATAAACGTCTTTATCGATATGCTTATAATCTGCCTATTGATTGGTCTGACTGTCACAATTGCTCATGTGTAATTAAAATAAATTTAAATCAATATAGACAAAATGGAACAAGTCAGCTATAACAGTTCTCTGGCTGTACTGATTAGCATGCATCAGGGGACCGCGAAACTGTTTGCCGTATTTAAGTGGTTACACTGCTTTTAATGTTTGAACTGCCTTGGGAACTTTTACAGTGCACACCATGTGTCCATGTCAAATACAGTGGCACTGTGGGTGCATGTCTCCAAGGTCCTCTGATTTAAAAAACAGTCTAGACTGTAAAATCAGGATGTGAACGCAGTACTGGCTCGCATCCCTCCAGTTTACGCCTTTGATGCTTGCACCAGTGGTGGGTAATACTGACTTAGTGTACTATGGCTGCTGCTGTAACAGTGCTTTTGTTTGTGTTTTCCTTTCAGACTTCCATTGATATATTGACCACAGTTGTGAGGAATACAAAACCTCCTCTGTCCCAGCTCCTGATCTGCCAAGCATTCCCTGCAGTGGCTCAGTGCAGCTTGAACACAGATGACAATGCCACTATGCAGGTAACGCTGTGGGGAGCAGTAAGGATTGCAGGGCTATGCAAGTCCAAGAGAGGTGACCAAATAAGATAAGTGACGTAGCCTTGAAGGGAGCCCAGGCTTTGCTTGCCAGTAGCTGTATCGCCAGCTCCAGTTTATCATGAAAGCACTGCTGTTCAAGGGCCTGCAATGACTATTACTGATCATTCCTTAATTTGGAGGACAGGAGTGAGTAAAGCAGCAGCCTTGACCTTTTTTCTGTTTTAGGGCTCTAGGCCACGTTAAAAAAAAAGAAAAAAGAAAACGCAAAATCCAAATGGAAAAAAAAAAAACACAAAGCCTTATTGCTTTTCTTCCCCCATAATAACTTTCATCACACCTAGGAATGGCAGAGACTGTCTTCAGGAACACACTCTGGCACAGGGAAGCAATAGACCTCATGCGTAGAACTCTTAGAGCTCCCCTCTCTAGCAGTTTTCTCCTGTACTCGTTTAGGTGGGAAGGGAAGGGTAAACTTATTTTAGACTGAGCTGGTATGGGATGGAGGGAGAGCAAGGATTCATCTCAACTAGCAGGAGTGCCTGGGCTGTGCTTGTTGGCAGCCTCTGCTGTTACCTGATGATGTCTTTGGAGTATTTAAGCAATAAAGAAAAAGCGTCAGAGGCTAAAAGTGAAGGGTGCCTTTTCATTCCAGCTACTAGCTGGCACATACATAATAAAACTTGTTTCATTCCTTGCCTAAGGAGTTGTATAGTTGCAGCTACCCTTTGCCATGTGAATACAGACCACAGAAATGGCATTCCCTAAACAACACACCAGTAAGAGCAGGTTAAAGACCAGTGTGCTGGTTGATCTGCTGGGTCTTTGTTTTAAGAATTCAAAAAGATTGCAGCTTGGCTGCTGGGTTGTTCATGCTACACTTTACTGGCTTCATCTCTCCCTAGTTAGAATCTCTTGGAATTTCTCTGAGTAACAAACCTGGCACAAAACTGCAGCTACTTCAGGTTCTTTGTATTTACTAGATGATCCACTTGAGAGCTGTCTGGGGAGTAAAGAGGTTTGTACTTAATAATGAGCTGAAGTCCATAGAAATTATTTTTAAATTTAGGCACTCATTTTACTGCACGTTAGAGAGCTTGGATATTTTACAGATGCCACCAGTTTGCCAGTTTGCCTATTGTTTTCATCTTGGTTAAGGGTCTTTGTTGGGTGGTGAAAGGAAATAGCTTCCCACGCCTCCTTACTCCCTTACCTGCAAAGGGAAATTCTAACATGATAATTTTCTTGTTTAGAATGGTGGTGAGTGTCTGCGTGCATACGTCTCGGTGGCGCTGGAGCAAATTGCACAATGGCATGATGAGCAAGGCCACAATGGACTGTGGTATGTGATGCAGGTAGTGAGCCAGCTTCTAGATCCAAGGACCTCAGAATTCACTGCTGCCTTTGTGGGCAGGCTGGTCTCCACTTTAATTTCAAAAGCAGGAAGTGAGCTGGGAGAGAATCTGGACCAGATCCTGAGAGCTATCCTGAGCAAAATGCAGCAAGCAGAGACGCTCAGTGTAATGCAGGTGAGCTGCCTGGGCACCCAGGAGAGTAAGTAGAAGTGTCAGGAAAATAAATGGTCTTTTTTTTTGTGTGTGCCTGATTATTTATGGCTACTGCAATTAGAGGTTCTGTATATCTTCTTGAAGTAGTCAGGAAAATGCCTGCTCTGCTCATACAGAGTTGTCCAGATTAAGGGGTAAGCCAGGTTCTTGTGGGTAAGCTTTAATGTACCTTAAATAGTCCCTCATGGCTGTGTGCTTGCAAGCAGTGAACTTTTAGAAGGGGACAAGAGTTGTCCGAGTATGGATGTTGTGGCAAAGGCAGCACATGTTTCTGAGTGTTTTTGTGCTGTATTCAAAGGATAAATGCCTGGGAATTGAGACAAAGTGAACTTTTGGTGGATGGGAGGTACAGTTGGCCTGCCAGGCAAGACCATCAGCATCTCTTCTAGCCTTCTAGCCTCTAGTGGCACACTTTTATGGAATGAATTTATCCCAGAGGTCTTTATTCTCTCTCCTGTCTTTCTTGTCTGTGCCCTTAGTGTAAACCATCTAGTGATGGCTGCCCCGGTTCCTCAGCAGCAGCTGGGGGAAGGCGTTTTGCTGGCACTGTTGAGGAGCTCTGCCTTCTGGCAAGATCCCACCTTTGCCCTCATTGTGGCACTTGGCTGAGTCTCGCTCTGCT
This sequence comes from Pluvialis apricaria, assembly GCA_017639485.1. Taxonomy (NCBI): domain Eukaryota; kingdom Metazoa; phylum Chordata; class Aves; order Charadriiformes; family Charadriidae; genus Pluvialis; species Pluvialis apricaria. Next base: position 1,854,292 of record CM030029.1, on the reverse strand, counting down.
GTAACCCTCTTATCCTGTGTATTTCTCTGATTTTTGCATGTGCGTTTTTCAAGCCAGCACATGGGGAATCAAGAAGGCCATTCTGATGTCAGCACAGATTTCATCTTAAAGCCTTGATGGCTTTTTTTCCTCCCCTTGGAAACACTGTTGATTCTTAACTGTTCAGAATGGCTCTGACTTTGCCTATTTTTGGATTTCAAAGATCTGGAAGCTGAAATCTAAAGCAGTCACATGAGGCCCCTGTAGCCAGGGGCAGAGAAAAGAGCCTTACACAATCCTGAATCTCTTCCCTGTGTTAGCCTGAAAGATGGGCCTCTGGACATGGGCAGCTTTTCCCTGAGGAAACCTACAGGGATGCCCTCAGACTTGGAGACTGATGTTTAGGCATATGCAGCGTGTGAATTCTACTCCTGGTCTTTAAGATTTGGACTGTAAAATTGCAGCTTGTTAAAAAAAAAAAACAAAACAACCAAACAAAAAAAAAACAAACCAAAACCCAGAAAAACAAAAAGACCTTTGTAAAACTTGCAGTTCTTTCCCTAAAACTTGTGTTCAGAGTGCACTCAGAATTGGGAAAGTTCTGCTGAATCTGTGGACCAGTAACTTCTGTTCCTTAGCTGGGTAAGGAGACGTTTCTTGTAGATGGGTGTCAATTTAGAGCTCTGTGTATAGAACCGTGCGTGCAGCTTCTGGTCCGTTGAGCAAACTGGGGCAGTTGCAGTGTCTGAGTGTTGCCATATGATAGTTTTGCTAATCAAAAGTCACCTGCAACCTCTGGTATTTTTTAAGTAGGTTTGTAATCTTTGCTTTAGGAAGGTTTGTTGGTTTGGGGCATGGGTGTGAGTAAACTTATTCCTGCTGTTTTTTTTGTTGGGGTATAAATACTGCTGTTGACTGTAGTAGTTTATTGCCTGCTTTTGTAGCAGTGTCTTGCAGAGGGTTATACTTTCTCTTCCTCTTGGGGTTGGTAAGCACAGTCTCTCTACTCTTGCAGAAAACTCAGTTACTTGAATATTTCATAAAACATTTTCAGCTATTAAATTATGTACAGCTAACATTTCCTTTCTCCTCCTGTAGTCCTTGATTATGGTGTTTGCCCACTTGGTCCACTCACAACTGGAACCACTCCTAGAGTTCCTGTGTAGTCTCCCCGGACCAACTGGCAAGCCTGCCTTGGAATTTGTAATGGCCGAATGGATGAGCCGGCAGCACTTGTTCTATGGGCAATATGAAGGCAAAGTCAGGTAGGATATTTTCATAAGCAGGATCCATGCATTAACCTTAGCTGACTGATTGTCCCATTGCAATTAAATGCACGGGGTGTGAGGGAAAGGGGAGCTGGTTCAGACTTGGATGAGTGTGCCAGTGTTGGACAGAATTAGTTTTTTCCTGTACTGTCAGTTTGGCTCAGGAGAGCCGTGGTAATTGGAGCAATCTCTGATCTTCCTCTAAGTGCTCCTCTTGCTGCCTGGTGTTTATGTGCTGGAACAGGGTGACCCAAGGGGGAAGGGGTGTCTCTTGCAAGCACAGGAGTGCTTTTGAGATTGAACTTCTGTGAATGGGATGAGAATAGCTTCCACACATGAAGTTGCCTTTATTACTGTAGAATTTCAGGGCATTGTAGAGGGTTTCCTAAGAGAATCTGGTGATTTCTTGTTGATTTAATGATCTCTTAAAAGTCAATAAAGAAATCAACTGAAACAGTTTCCTCTCCCTTTTGCTGTAGGAGCACATTTCTGTTCTGGTGGAGGCTGAGTACTATATTCCAAAGCATGGAATGCTCTGTATTAACTTAAATTTTGCCGCAGCTGCTGTCTTTGATTTTTCTGCAAATGTGCAGCCTAACAGACCACAGCACTCTTGGGGGTCTCACCAGCTGTTAACTCATTTCTTAGTATGTGCTGGTGTGTTGCTGTTGTAAGGCAGTTAAATAGCCTGTGAAATAAATAATAATAAAAAGCATGTTTAAAGTGCAGGTTTGTGAATGATCATGCAGAGCAAGAGGCAGTCTGATGTGGGGATCTGGTGCTGTTTTAGGTCCCATTTGGTCCGTTTCGTCCCTAAGAGCAGAGGTTTATCCCCATTTTGACAGTCTGCAGGATCCCCTGAGACTGCTTATGGCCATGGGGAAAAGCCAAGGCTGGCTCTGACAGGGAGAACAACCTTAAACTTTGTTCAGTGCTGTCTCCGTATTGTCCAAGATTAGAGCTGTTTGTGTACAGATGGCTTGGCAGGGCTCCACACTATATTAAACACTTTGATTTGGGTTATTTACGGTGATGCTTATCATGCATTAGAAAATGCTTGTTGTTTTCGGCATACTGAAGAAAAGCAATGCCTGCTCAGAGGACCCTCTTGTTTAGAGATAGTAAAAGGAACGTGGAGATAGCTGACACCTTCTGTGTGCATCAGTCCCCATCCCTGTGAGTGGCAGGTTGAAGTGGCTATTTGTTCTTGACTTTCATGATGAAAAGATGGGAAAACTTTGGGCAACTCAGGGGTGGCATGTAAGACCTGGGTTCAAACCAGCAGTATGGGAACTCAGAGCCACAGTGTGCGAGAGAGAGAGGGTTTGAAGTGAAAGCAAGAAAAGAGCAAATTCCATGGAGCTCTGAAACGTCAGTTTTTGAAGCCAGGAGAGAGGTTTAAGACTGCCAAGCGTAAGTTGGTGGCCTTAACCTGTAGTCAAAGTCATCCTCGGTATGGCTTGAAAACAGCCTGGAACTGGAGAAGGTTTGAAAGTGTGGCGTGGAAATCTGAGCGCCAGAGATGGAAGGAACATGTGAAGATAACGAGGGAGCAAGCTAGAAGGTCTGAGTGTAGCTAAGCTGCGAAGGACCAGAAGTGAAAAAGAGCTTTGAGACTGGAAAAAAGTAGAAGAGATGTTCATGGCTACAGATCAAGCAAATTACTACTTTCTTGTCACTGCTTTCCTCTTAATTCCATCTTCATCTGCACGTGATGCTTCAGGAGTGTGTTTAACCTTGTGGCCCTTCTGAACTGGAAAAACCTTTAATGTATGTATGCACTGTTTGGTAGTGTTTAATCCAAAGCTTTGTTAGTTTTTGGCTTGCTGTGCAGGTCAGGAGACAAGTCCAGTCTCGTGTGCTGACATAAAGCAGGAGAGAGAGGAAAATTCTGTAATGCTTGTTCTTGGCAAAAGTGTAGAAAAAAGGGCATCTGAATGTCTGCTCTGGATGTGTGTTCCCCATTAACAGTTTACTGTGAAAGGCAGTTTAGAGACATTCTCATCTGTGATTTTCCTGTTCCCTGCTCCCCAGCTCTGTAGCGTTGTGTAAACTCCTTCAGTATGGCATCAATACAGATGACAAGCGACTTCACGACATTAGGGTAAAGGGAGAAGAAATATTTAATATGGATGAGGGAATACGGACACGATCAAAGTCGGCCAAAAGTAAGTAATCATTTTGCTGTTTTTAACAGGTTTTTTTTTTCCTCTTAGTAGATGCTATGAAAGGCCGTAAAATAGATCTTGTGTATCACACAAAGCTGTGGGAGATATTTCCTACAGAAGGTGCATGTTGTTTTTTAAGAGCTAATCCATACATCATGTACTTAATATATCCATTATTTGCTTTAATTTTGTCAAAGACTGATTTGGAAGACTCCTGATGTCTCTGATTTAATATAAGTGGACAAGGTGATTATGGGGTAGGGAGTTATTCACTGCTATTTTGCATCATCCTGTTTCACCTAATGAGATAGAATTGATAATTTCATGACGCCTAGTAGCTTCTCTGGGAGGAAAATGTGTTTAGTGAATGCAGAGATTTTAAAAACAGAAGTGGTATTTTTTTTTGATGAGACAGACTTTCACAAATATCAGCAATGATTTCAACAAGTTAGAGATCACTTTTAAGGAAAGCTTGGCCAGTCTCCTGCATAAGACTTGTCTTACTTTTAATTGGCTGAACCTAAAAACCTTGATTGGCAATTACTGTATTCATATATTCATATATTAAATTGCAGAGAGCACTGGGCAGGTTTTTCCTGGGGGCTGAGCCCCAGAGGGGAAGACACTGGAGGGCCGCTGTCCTCAGCCGTCAGTCAGAACCTTGGTTCTGCGACTTGCTGTGCTAGAGCTTGTGCACAACCAGTTGTGGGACGGGATGTGCCGGCTGTACTGATCCAAACTGGAGGCCCATCGAGGCAGTCAGTGCTCCATGAGCCTTCAGCTGTCATAGGGGTGATGCAGTAACACTCAGTAAAGGAAATAAATAGGGGAAAGCACTAGGAGTGTACGAGGTAAGGAGTGGTCACAATATGCCTGCTACCTTATTATTCTTTGCTTAAAAAACCCACCAAACAGCAGAAGTCAAAAAAACTCAGATACTGTCTAGGCAGATAGAAGAACAGTAATCGCTAGCATTTGAGCACCTAAAGAGTTAAAACTAGTGCTTCCAGTTTCTTTATTTGATAGGATCTTTACTGCTGCAATTAACGACAAAACCACTGTCTAGCTATCCCTATGGAATAATTAGCCCTTTCGAGAGCCCAGGTGAGGAAAAGTTGGAGCTTGCAGTGTCTCAGAAAGGGCAGAGCCACGCGTGGGAGTGCTGCACCGCTCACTTACTTGAAAGCACTGCTAGATGTGCAACAATAACTTCAGAGAAGAATGCTTAATGAAGTCATCTGGAACTGACTTCATTGAGTAGACTCACAAATTAATTCATCTGTGAAGATTTTAACTATGCCTTCTCTTCATTCACAATATGCAGGGCTTGATATTGCAGTTAAGATCTTAAGAAATCTAGCTGTGAAGGTATATGGAAGGAACATCCGGGTTTTTTTTCTCAGTCTCTTTTCTCCCAACCTGGAAGTTTTTGCTCGCCTGAGCTTTGCAAATGTATGGTAAAATTTAAAAAAAAAGACAGCCACCACCAAAAAAGGCCTGGTTTTAAGAACTTTTTATTAAAAGCAGTATGAATATATTTTTTTTTTCTCTTACAGATCCTGAACGTTGGACGAACATTCCTTTGTTAGTAAAAATCTTAAAATTAATAATAAATGAACTCTCTAATGCAATGGAAGCAAATGCATCTCGACAGACAACTGCAGATTGGAGCCAAGGTAAAATACTGGGTTTGTTTTTCCTCTTTGCATGGCTTATAATCTACTTTGTAATCTCGTCAGAAGCATTTATAGAATAAGAAACTCACAAAATTATATAGTATACCTGTAATTACAAAGGCTTAAATAGTGATGCAAAGGATAAAATCAGTTAGTGTTGTGTATTCTTCAATGTGAAAATTATTTTGGGCCAGTTTGGAAGGTGTAATCTGACCATATGCCAATAAAATTATCTTTTCTTGGTGTATCTGGTTTGCCTTTCTTCTCCCCTGCTTCAGGCATCTGTTCTTACAGCTGCTTTTTGCTTAGCTCCAGTTCTTGAGTTATTCGTTCCGAAGGCATGGTAGAGCTTGCAGGCGTTTCCCTTCATCCACCTACACGAGCAGGGATGTTTGCCTAAAAACTAACCAGTCCCCTGTATAGTCATCAACAGACTGGACCTCTTAGCTTTTGTTTATTTCTAGAAATTTTTGTTTTCTAAACAGATGATTCGAATGATATGTGGGAGGATCAGGAAGAGGATGAGGATGAAGATGAAGGCTTAGCAGGACAGTTCTTATCAGATATTCTTTCTACAAACAAGTATGGTAAGTAACAGCTTCAAAGCGCTTACTCAAAGCGAAAATAGAGTAGATGACATCCTAGTCAAAGTTTTCTTCCCTTGACAGCAGCTCAACAGAGACTGCAGGCAAGTGGAAGGAAATATTACACCGAGGTTTTGAGTGAGGACTTTTTTTCTGTAAGAGGGCGACACGTCTTTGAATAACATGGTGGTTAAATAACTGTGTTTTTCACCTGAGAGTTCAAATGCTGTGTAGGCTTCATGTTGCTGTGAGGTTCATGCAGGTATTTCTTCTAAAGAGAAAATTGATGTTTAAAGATGTAGCCATGACCCTGGAATGACGATGTTGAAGCAGTGGATGAGCTTGTTTGTGGCGTGACCTTGAGAAATAATAGCTGCGTAAAGATGGAGCGGGTATAATATCTCCTTTCCTCTGCTCTCCAGTTTGCATATAGTCTTAGAAGAGAGAACCTTACAGGCAAATACAATAAGGGAGACTACTTACATTAGCACAGAACTGGAAATGTGTCACCCTGACATAAGGTTAAGGCATAAGATAATAGTGCACGTAACTAACAAACCTGCTTGTCTAGTCTCCACTGTATGCTCGTCTCACCTGCGTGTTCCTTGAGACTCCCACTACGACCTGTCTTGTTCTGGGGTGTCATGTTTTCTAATCATCTGAACTTAAGGACCGAATATTCTGGATATCAATTTTTTTACCCAGCGGTGCTGAATGATTTCTTTTTGGATCCTTGGATTTCAACAGTAGTCTAATAGAATAATTTCTGAGATGTTTTGTTCTGTTTGATGTTAAAACCTGCTGATTTGCCTCTGACAGATGAGGATTATTATGAAGATGATGAAGAGGATGATCCAGATGCATTAAAGGACCCTCTTTACCAAATAGATCTCCAGGTGATGCTCTAGAATAATTTTTTTTTTTTAATCGGATTCCTGTCATTCTTTATAAATTTAATTTTTCTGTGCTGTACTTTAACAAAACTGTAAACACCAGTTATTGATGTCTCAAAGGTACTCAGTTCATTGAAATTACTTTACAAAGTGCTGAGTATCCCAAAAGTGCCTGGAGCTATTTTTCCTTGCTGGATCAGTATCTATAACTTGGACATGTGAATGAACAACTTATTGAACAGAGGGAGATGAGATTTTTCTACCCATGAGCTTCACAGCTATTTGCTGAAGTCAGAAGTAGATGGGAGACTGAACATGACAGAATTTCATACTCCACTGGGGGCTGCTCCCATCCGGTCACAGCCCCTGTATGATACTTTGCTCCTGCTTTTTACCCCCGCCTGGCAGCCCTTCCCCTCTTCCCCTCTGCTGCCACCCTTCCTTCTGCATCGCTTTCCTCTTCCCTGCAACCCCTTTGTCTTACTTAGTGCATGTTGAGGTTTATCTTTTGATATGTCGAAGAAACAGAATTTCCAAAGTGACGTGACGCTAACTGGGTCTTTCTGTCTTCCTTTCAGGCCTATCTCACTGACTTCCTCTGTCAGTTTGCACAGCAGCCCTGCTACGCGATGTTTTCAGACCATCTCAATGAGAATGAGAAGCGAGTGTTACAGGCCATTGGTATATAAACCCACTCGAGAGACCATCCCGATCATATCTGAACAATATTTTTTTGGCTTATTCCACGTTTTATGATTAAACATAAAACATTTTCCAGTGTCTACCTGCTTGTTACAGGTGGATGATGGCCTCGTTGCGATGTATTGAGCCTCATCTTAACACGAATCTGCTAAGGGAAGGAATACTAAGAAAGCAGCAAGGACAGAAGTCTGTAGAGCTTTGCACATTGGTCTCACCATGGGAGCACTTTCATTTTCCACAGTAACTTTCCAGGAAGTTCTTAAAGATAAAAAAAAAAAAAAAATGTGTCCTTAATATTTTTAAAAGCAAACTGTCTCTGCTTGTGAAGAGGCACTTAACTGAGTTTCCCACAGCACAGTTGGACAGAGAAAGGAATTGGGTCACTTACAGATTGCTTGGATGTATCTTGAGAAACGGGAATGTTGTTCCTCTTCGCGCTCGCGTAACACATACAGGGTAAATATCTTGATCTTACAGCGTGACTTCTTTTTATAGAACTATAGACTCTTTTATCAGAGATGCCTGAATGATATGGAACCTGTTTACAGGAGTTTGGATGGGAAGCTGAGACAGTAAAACCGAATGCATATCCTCTTTCCTGTGGTGGATGGGGCTTTGTCGCTCACATCTGCTGTCTGGTCCCATGGGAGCAGTTCTTTACCAATGCTTTTGTGTGCACATGCTCAAAGGAAGCTACCACTTAAATTTCTGTTCCTGTGGCATGTGGCTACTAAAGACTTTGGTTTTATGGAACACAAGGAGTCATGATTTTTAGGGGAAAAAAACTTGATTGTGTTTAACATATTTGCTCCATGACAGCCACTCTGAACTACTTTGCTTCCTTCACACTCCTGTGTGTATTTTTATAGAGTGGTAAAATAACATTTGCGAATTGATTTACCCATAAGAACAGCGCGATGTATCTCACAACACCTCTCTGCCTTTGGTTCCCCCTTGGGGAAAATGAAAATAAAACTATTAAAATGTACATTGGTATCCTTCTTATAAAACAGATTTAAAAGGAACTTGCACTTGTTTCCTGAAGTCACTTTTTTAAGATATATTCCTCCTTAGGAAACTTTCTGTATGTGCCGCCCGGAGGATGTTAGGGTATTTTGCAGGAGCCATCTGGACAGAAAGGGAGTCCTGTAATGGATACATCTTCTTCTGCTTAAAAGAAAAAGGCTGACCCATTATAGAGTTTCCTTTCTTAAGAAAGGTTCTTGCTGTTCCTTTGTGGAATAATATGCTTCGAAGTTGTATCTAAAAACCTCAAAAGGGCTGGGGTAATTCTGTATCTTACTGGTCTAACAGAGTATAGCTTTTCACTTTTTTACCAAGAGGGGATAATAAATTAACTTTTTAACAGACAAAGATGGCACAATTTGTTTAGCATGTTTGGGGAAAATGGTGAAATAACCCTCAATTCTAAAGCAGTCCTTGCTCCCTCCTCCCACCTCAGCCCCTCACGTTGTGCCTCAGAATGGGCGGAACGAGGGGGAATCCCCGCCGTTGGCTGCGGACTGGTCTGACCCGTCCTTGCGTTCTTAATGATTTTGTATGAATAGCTCTGAGAAGCAGAATTTGAAGCCTGATTTTTGCGTGTCTGTGTCTAATAAGGTGTAAGCTCTGATCAGAAGTTTCCATGCAGCTGTGTTGCAGTATCTTTCTTCCCTGTGGATTCTCTGGTGTATAAGAATATATAATTAAACTTTGTGCCATGGCCTCTTCAGTGGGAACGCTGTGATTCTGTCTTGTACCTGACTTTTTTTATTTTTTTTTTAAAGTCTAGTAGGAATTTTGTTTTGAGGCATTTGTTTCTCAGCTTTCACTGAAAAGGACCAGTGGGTTAAACCGAACAGTGCAGTCTCTTGAGGGAACCAAACTAGAAACAGGCGGCTGCAGTGGCGTGTCCTCACAGCTGTAGAGGAAGGACCAAGCGGGTGTCCACAGAGTGACCGGTCCCAGCCCTGGGAAGAGGTAGGACCGTCTTTTTTTGCCCCATGCATTGGCAGCAAGGCTCAAAACCAGTCATCCGTTCTTGGAGGTAAGTGAATACCAAACATCTGGAAGCATCTAGGTGTGTTTTAGGGGGTTGGTTGTAAATGGAGCGTGTTCAGGTCTGGTTAGGCAGCGCTCCTGGAGAGGTGCTGGTGGGGCTTAACTGGTGTGTGCCTTCGTGGTGCTTGCTTTAGTTAAGTTGGATGGTGGGTTTAAACAAGACCATGAAAAATGAGAGCAACCTGGTACTGCTGATACCATTCCACATCCTGAACTGAGACATCAAAGGATTTCTTTGTGTTTGCAAGGTCCCAGAAGTAGATGGGCCAGCATCTCCTGGAGTTCTGGCTGGAACTCGTCAGCGCGTTGGTTAGAAACTGCTCTTTGATTTGCAGGTAGCGATGGTTTTCCAGGAGTGTGGCTGGTGAGATGGGGAAGACTGGGGGTTAAGTGGCTTTTGGGGACTCTGCGCATCGGCTCACGTGCAGCCCGAGCTGGCTGGGCACGGTGCCGCTACAAAGGAGCTGGGCTAAGGTGTGGAGTTTGGGACCAGCCCTGGAGGCGGTGGGGCACAGGGACAGCGTAGCTGTGCAGCACGCTCTGTTGCAAGAAAACTCAGGGTGTGCAAGAAGTTTTTTGGCAAGAAATACTGTGACACAAGTTTCCCCTAGAAAAGAGGCCAAATAGGATGTGAGAGCAACAGTGTGCAAGGGAGATGGTTTGAAGGACCTCTGCCTGGTCCTACTGGTGCTCTCACTGATGTAACTCCTTTGCACTTACGCTTTCTCACTGTTCTTCCTCCTAACAAAATTCTGAATGCTCCATCATGTATCTTTACATGAGATTTTTTTGCTGGAGGGGTGTCAGCTTTGCTGAAACAACTCTGACCCTTAACAAGGTGATTGCTCAGGATGAAAAATGCAGGACTCCACAGAGATGCATCCAAAGTCTGGTTTCGAGGTGCAGAGCACTCCTTGCTGTTGAGAAGAAACTAAACTAATAGTCATAAGGTTACTAATGCTGTGTTAGGAAACACAAGCTCCCCGTTAAACTGAATTCAGACTGATGGGTGGGATGCCAGCTGCTGCACAGCCCTGCGCACACGTGTGTGCTGCTCACAGCTGCTCTGTGGGGAGGAACCGATCGTGCTTTGCACACTGGGTGTTACTTTGCTCGAATAGCACGAAGCTCTGATAGCCACAGACTATAATTTAACTAGTTAATGGCTCAGCTATGACTCTGGAACAAGACTTTATGCATATTCATGAGTATTGTTCTTGGTTTGGTTTTTTGTATTAACAAATAAACTCTTTTACCGTATAAACCCACCTTGTTTCCGAGTCTTTACAGAGGCAGCATTACCCGGCTCTGGCACTGCCCCGCCGCGGGGCTCGAACCCACGACCTCCCGCCCCGCAGCGCCACCTGCTGCTGCCGCGGCGCCCTCCCCCTCGGAGCGGTGCATGCTGGGGGCTGCAGTCTGAGGGGGGCGGCTGGGCACGCCGGGAGCCGTAGTCCGGCGCCGGGAGCCGTAGTCCGGCGGGCGGGCCATGGCGGCGGCCGGCGCCCCGGCGGGCGGCGCGGGGCGCTCGAAGGTGGCCCCGAGCGTGGACTTCGACCACAGCTGCTCGGACAGCGTCGAGTACCTCACCCTCAACTTCGGGCCCTTCGAAACGGTGCACCGGTGGCGCCGCCTCCCGCCCTGCGACGAATTCGTGGGGGCCCGGTGAGCCGGGGGCGGCGGGCGGGACGGGACGGGGGGAGCGGTGAGCGTCCCGGCGGCTCCTCACCGCCGCTCTTTGCCGCCCGCAGGCGCAGCAAGCACACTGTGGTGGCCTACCGCGACGCCATCTACGTCTTCGGCGGGGACAACGGGTAAGGCCACGGCGGGCCTGTGGGGAGAGGGGCGGGAACGGGGGGAGCGAGCGCCGAGGGGAGCAGGCCCGGGGCTGAGGGGAGCGGGGCCGCCCTGAGGGGAGCGGTGCTGAGGGGAGCGGTGCTGAGGGGAGCGGGGCCGCCCTGAGGGGAGCAGGAGCGGTGCTGAGGGGAGCGGGGCCGCCCTGAGGGGAGCGGTGCTGAGGGGAGCGGGGCCGCCCTGAGGGGAGCGGTGCTGAGGGGAGCGGGGCCGAGGGGAGTTGGGCTGCCCCTCAGCGGCTTCGCGGCCCGGCTCAGCCGCCTCTCCCGTTCCTCCTCGCAGGAAGACGATGCTGAACGACCTGCTGCGCTTCGACGTGAAGGACTGCTCGTGGTGCAGGTGGGCTGCGCTGTGCTCTCCGGGCTCGGCCCTTCCCTGCCTGCAGGGCTGGGAGGTGCCTCGTTCTTCCTCGGCACCTCGGTCCCAGGTGTAAAAGCTGGGGGCTCTGCCAGGAGGAAGCATCACCCCCCATCCAGGTGCTGTTGCAGCTGAGCTCTGCAAGCCCACTGCGTGGCTGAGCTCTCAGGGAGGTTATCGGTGTCCTGCCAGCCGAGGGATGCAGGACAGCACAGTGATGGACAGAGCAGTGGGTTGTCCCTGTTCATGCATCCTGTGGGGGCGCTGAAGGGATGTGGGGGCAGAGGGACCAGGCTGCTGTAGCCCCTCAGGGCGGGAAAGGTGCCAAGGGGGGCTCGCAGATGTCTTCGCTTTGCTCCTTTGCTCTGGACTGTGCAGTCTGCATTGTCTTACCCGTGCCTCGCTTACTATCTCTGCCAAACAGATTTCAGCAGCCTCGTGTTTGTAACCGTTTATGCTTATAGCACAAAGTCTGTCATAAAATCTTAGACAGTACAATTAAGAAACCAAAACTAATGAAAACACTCAGGAACAGTAGAGTAACTTCTAGCAATTGTTTCTTCTTTGAATCTGCACAATAGCTTTGAGTGCCTGAAGCATGACAAGGGTGTTTGATTGCCGCTGTTCTAAATGTTGTGCAGGGCTTTTACCACGGGGACCCCGCCAGCACCGCGGTATCACCACTCAGCTGTGGTCTATGGGAGCAGCATGTTTGTGTTTGGTAAGACAGCGGCAGATTACAGTTGTGCGTGCTTGGAACGATAAATGTGCTGGTATTGTTTTGAAAAAAGAATGAGATATTTTTAGGAAGTGTCGAAAGATGTAATTCAGTAGCAAATCCAGTATTTTTCATGGCTGACTGTGATTTCAACTTTAGCTTGGAAGTACTTTCACTGTTTTGTCTAACGTAAAGAAGACTGCAGACTTGTTACCATCGTGTTTCTTTAGGGCTAGGAGTGGAGAAATTGGCCACCTATAGTAGTCTATTAGCCAAATATCCACTCTTTGTGCTTAAGTTTTCTTCTAATAAAATGACTAGAAGTGTGTATGCTCTATGGCATTTGAGTCTAACGGAGTTGTTGCGCAGGTGGCTATACTGGAGACATTTATTCCAATTCCAACCTGAAGAATAAAAATGATCTCTTTGAATATAAGTTTGCAACGGGACAGTGGACAGAGTGGAAGACTGAAGGAAGGTAAGGAGCTGGCATCATTATCCTACTCTTCAAGGGGATTTAAGTGTAACTTAGCAGACATTTAAAACGACAAAGTTAGAATTGGTTACAATGCCAACATTAAGGCTGCATGGCGATTTCCGCTATACTTTCTTGCTTAAAGTTTTCTGAAAACTATCTTTTGTTCTGAAGGAGTTTTTTTGCAAGGCCTCCATTCCAGAGTGTACTATATTGGAAATCTGACCAAAATCCATTCTCCACATTTCATTTCTGTGGCAGAAGGGATGGGAGCAACGAAAATTTTCTTTTGAACTGTTTCTTTTTCAAGGATAGCATGAAATTTGTTGATCCCTCATAGTTTCAATTCAGTTTCATCAGAAACCAATTTGAAGCTTGTTTGTAGTTAAATTCTACACATTCTTTTCTGATTAAAGTTGGACTCTCTTGGAATGTTCTGAAATGCACGTGTTTGCTTGAAGCGCCTTAAGGTGATGTGTGTTCACACAAATAAATTCAGAAGCAGATGAATAAGTTGATGATAGATGTTTATACTGTCAGTCAGGTTCCTAAGATTCAGCTTTCCAAGGCAAAATCAAAACCAGCAGTACATTACTTCTTAAAGTTGACTTTGTGCTCATTTCAGGATGTTGTCTGTGACCCTACTTAATGTTTACCACACGCACGTATGGGACATACTGTGTAGTTACCCACAGTTCATTACATATTTGAAGTTTCTGAAATGCTGATTTTAGTGGTGGGAGGAAGGGAACGTTTATTGTTGTGATAAGTAGAAAGGGGTCAGAAATACCCAATCCATTCTTGAGTTACTGTTGCTCAGCTCTGATGGGCGTATGTTACGTTTTAGAATTCTTTCAGGTTATTCTGGCAACTCTGGACATTTCAGAGAGTAATTCTTATTCGTATTTTGCAAACTCAAATGTCCTTGTATTTCCCCACAGTTACAAGTGTGCATACTGCACAAGTGACCTCACACAAGCTAACATTACTTCTGCTGGACCTGAGGCATCACAGTTTTGTTCAACGCTTCTTGGCTGATTTAGTAAAAACAGCAAAGGGAGGAAAAATTGTAGGATTGTTCTTTTATTGTGGTCACTGTGTCTCAGGTCTCATTTATGTGTTCCACCTTCTTAGTGTGTGATAATATGCATGGGACTTTTACAGCACAAGTGGATTGACACTTTGCCATAATGGTAGTGCTATTAATTGTCCCACTATTTAACTACTTTCCATAAAATACTTTAAGAGTATTTGAGGCCTGACAAGGAATTAATTGGTTTTTTTTTTCCTTTTTTTTTTCCTGTATGCATTAAGGCAATTTTTCTCTAATGAAGGAAGCAGAGTGTAAAATTTGAAAATGTACCTTTCAGGGGCTTGCTTTGTGTTTTGAGGATGTGTGACAGAACTAATTTCTTGGCCATTTTGCATAGGGGACTTTACTTTTCTTACATGTGCGTTTTAGCTGTCATGCAGATCCTTCTTATAGCACCTCTGCGGGTGATGTAAGAGTTTTTTTTCTTAACTTTCTCAATTGCAGATTGCCAGTCGCGAGGTCAGCTCACGGCGCAACAGTGTATAGTGACAAGCTGTGGATCTTTGCAGGATATGATGGCAATGCACGGTATGTGGTGGAGTCACTGTCTCCTTGGGTGCTTTTGTAAAATCCCAGTCCCTCACTTGTCACCTCTGTAGAGGCATTTTCATATACCAAGCAATTTAAACACGTCACTGGAGCTTTGCAAAACCCAGCCTGTTGTTGAGCATTACATTTTTGCAATTCACCAGTTTGTGTTCAGATAAGTATGTGTTTAAAACCTAAAAATCTGGTGACTCAGAATGGCTATGGATATATAATTTGACACCCTTCTTGGCTGTAAAGATGCTAAATTGTCTTTGGCAAATGAGCATTTCTCAGAAGATACCTACCACAAGCCTTCTGATGTTGCTGAAATCTTACGGAACAAAGCATGGATTTTCACTGAAGTCATACGACAGAACTAAAAACAGCATGTCAGCTTTTTCTCTGAAAATATGTGATACTCTTGGCGGGATGTTGCACTGAAATACCAAGATTATTTAGGTTGAAGGGAGGTGAGATTTTGGATGGGAAGGGACTGGAAATGAGTAGATGGGAGAGTCTGGTGCCTTGTCCCAGGTGGCAGCTCTTCATGTTTGTTGTTAGTCTATCACGGAAGAATCAATTCGGAACATATAATTTTTCTCTGTCTTGATGAACTCGTGAAGTATTTTATGTTGATGCACAGTATTTGCATCGTGAGAGCATATAGAGATTGTCACAGACTAGGAGCTGCCTCAACATTCTGGGCTGCATCCTCTTCTGAGGAGAATCTGCAGAACAGTTATCAGCTCCTCAAAGTCTCCAGGAGAACTGCTGCTAATTGGAAAAACAGATGGGATCTTTATTTCTGGAGGAGGAATTGGAGAAAGATGCATGACTCTCTGGAATTGCTCAGTTCCAGCTTAGGGAGTTCCCTGGGGACCTTGGGTAGCTGGAAGGCGGGATTGGGTGAGAGGAGCTGTCTAGTTTATGTTAAATATGTCTAATCGTGTTAAAAAATGTCATTCTGTGGAACATGAGCCTCCAGGCAGATTTGAACAAAGGAAGCATTTGTAGTTGTCTGTGAGTAACTTGTACCGGGAAAAGCATAGTCAGATACGTAGTAGTCCGTGATGTGTCAGATTACCCGCTTCATCCTCCTTGATGTATTTGAGGTAGGATTCGGCCACCTAAACAAGTACTGCGGTCAGTCTTGGGGGTTAGCAGGGACGGGTAGAAGAAGGCTGGGTAATAAGGACTATTTCTGTAAAAATCCTGAAGATTAAATAGCTCAAATCCTTAAGGTCCAGGCAGAATTTCTGTGCGTAACTGTTAACTGTAGTATACTTATAACCAGAAAGGTGCTAAAGCAAGCTTGGGTGCTGGTGTAAAATTTAGGTGTAGGACAAAAAGATTCTAATAGTTTTTTCTGTTAGCGGAAGTAGGAGATTCTTCCTGTGCAGGAGAAGGAATGCTGATAAAATAGGATCTCTGTCCTTTCAATTCTATGAGCTAAATATTACCAAAAATAAACTGTTTCAAGTTAAGCATTTTTTGTGTTATAACATAGGTTAAATGATATGTGGACAATTGGCCTACAGGATAGAGAGCTAACATGCTGGGAAGAGGTAAGAAACTTTAATGTGAACTAAGACATAGAATTTTCTTTTTTGGTTTTCGTACACAATTGTTTAAAATTTCCTGTTCTGGACTGCACTGCTCTCTCTCCAGAAGGTGTTTGTCACACAGCTGAAAAGAAAACAGTTCAAATCTGATTTTGTTTGTGTATTTGGAAAACCAAGCATATACAAAAGTGTGGTTTTTCGCTTGTGAATCTGTGAACCGGACCTAGACTGCATGTGCTGGCTTTGCTATGCCCCCTATAAAATGGGCCTGCATTTCCCATTTTAACCACTGCCACAGACTGGGAGCTTTGCTGTCTGGCTATCAAGATCAGAGTCCTGATCCTTGCAGTATCAGGGACTTTAGAAATGTGGCGTCCCATCCTTTTTATCCGTGGTAAAATTAGACTGTGCAGACGTGTAAGCACAGCAGTAGTTGATTACCTGTATTACCCAGATTTATAGGGACTTGGTTGTCTGCACACATTGCTGCCATGTGGTCTGTCTGTCTGCTGGTGGATTGCGTGGTCCCGCAGCATACTCAGCATGCGTAGTTGTGCACTACAATAATACATTTTTAATTTTGAACTTCGTTATCTTTCAGATTGAACAAAGTGGTGAAATTCCACCTTCCTGCTGTAATTTTCCCGTGGCTGTTTGCAAAGACAAGATGTTTGTTTTCTCTGGCCAGAGCGGAGCAAAGATTACCAATAATCTCTTTCAATTTGAATTCAAGGAAAAGATGTAAGTGTAGACAGTTAAGTCGCACAAAA
This sequence comes from Pluvialis apricaria, assembly GCA_017639485.1. Taxonomy (NCBI): domain Eukaryota; kingdom Metazoa; phylum Chordata; class Aves; order Charadriiformes; family Charadriidae; genus Pluvialis; species Pluvialis apricaria. The sequence continues at coordinate 1,837,604 of CM030029.1, read as the reverse complement.
TCCACATAATCCTCGACTACTTGAGCAGAGAAATGCACATACTTAAGGGTATTGAGGAAGAATGCTGCATCTCATGACGGGTAGATAAGATAAAATATGGACTATTTCAGTGAGACTTTGACATTTGTTGTGTGCATCGGCTAGGTCCTTTTCAGCACATGAACAGAAAGTTTAGCAGATTCACTTTAAACAGTAAATATGAATCTTAGTGCATTCAGAAAGGGATGCCAAATATAACCTTCCTAAAAGTTGTTATATGAATACCTGATCAAAACCAGGCAGAGGTCCTGTGAAATACCAGTTCATAGTGAAGTTACGGGGAAATGTAAAATGCATAGTATCTTTTAAAATCTTGAGTATTCAGTTTGAGATGTTTCGTGTGACTTGCCCAGAGTGCCAGCCGTTGCTCTGAAAATATGGCCTGTCTGATGGGGGAAAAATGCCAAAAATCGGCAATACAGACGCACTGGTCTGTTCTGACAACTTGGTCTGTCTGATTACTGGGTGAAGTGGAACCACAACTGAAACACCACGGCTAACGGCCTCCAGACCTTGGCTGAAGTTGTGATATCATAGTGAATTAAGCCATGCCTTACCAAAATGGGTTATGGTATCAGAACAGAGCCCCTCACTTAGAATTAAAATGTGTGATAATAGATCACTGATTCCTTCCCAAGTTGTGGTCTTTGAGCTGCTGGGGTTTATATAAATACATCTGGGCTGTGGAACCAAGTTGCCTTCATTACGTTTTCAGTTAGCAGTTGAGCAACTGACGTACGTCTCTGAGAAACCTGCAGGATTAGTGATTGTCTGTTCTCATGCAGGTTCAATAAGTACTGTAATAGAGCACCTCTTTGTTATTCTTACAGTCTGAGAGTTAGAAAACTTACTTTGCAGAAGAAAATTGTAAATAAAAATACACTGTTTCATGTTTAATGTCTCAGTTGGACACGAATTCCTACCGAGCACTTACTTCGAGGCTCCCCTCCTCCTCCACAGCGAAGATACGGCCACACAATGGTTGCGTTTGACCGGCATCTGTACGTGTTCGGTGGTGCTGCAGATAACACACTGCCCAATGAGCTCCACTGCTACGACGTGGACTCTCAGACCTGGGAAGTTATCCAGCCCAGCCCAGACAGTGAGGTAAAATGTTCAGCTCTTGTTTTTTCTTTTATGCTCCATCGGTTTTAACCCATTTTTGCTGTCAGGCTATGGACATGTTTTTGACAAGGACCTTGACTTTTAGTGTATAGTAATAGCTCCTTCCCACCAATGGTTAAACAGCTGAAATCTTGTGGGCAACAGTCTTTAAAAATTAGTCAGTGTTGACACATTTAAAACTTTGTTTAGTACTGTTTGAAGAAATACCATAAAACACTTGAATTACAAGTCAATCATTATTTGACAAAGCTTAGTAATGAATTCACTGTGTGGACCTGTGGTTGCGTGGCTGGCTGTGTGATGCTGTTGAAGCAGAATTCAAAACTAGACAAGATGTTGATTGTTTGACTGTAATAATGCCTGCGTGCATAGAATCTTGTAAATTCTGTAATTACACAGAATAACATTTCCCTTTTAGGTCAAGTGTAAAGTGTTTGCTAGTGTAAAATAATAATAGATATCATAGGGGGGCTCAGAAATGGCTTTTTTGAACATATTTGTGTTAATAGGATATGTAAATTAAAAAATATACATTCTTTACTTAAGGTGATGACCGTGTTAATGTTTCGTTTGGGCTACTCGTTACAATGCAGTGATTGTGTGATAAAATGTCAAATTTTGTTCATAGCTCGCTCATAGATACCACCTCTGGGATAACCTGGTATTTCCAGTTGAAGGGCTGAGGCTTCGCATGGTTTCAGTACACTTTTCAGTTCACGTTTCAGTAAATGTGGTTTCAGTGGCCTCTGATCATTTCACTCCCAGAATGCACAAAAAAGTAGGTTTCTTGAAGCCTGTACTAATATGTGTCTGTCCTGGATTTAGGATGGTTACGTTGACTGCGTTTGTTAATTTTAATAGATTTTACCTTAAGCCATGTTAAAACACTTCAGCTGATTTAATAGTAGGTTTAGAGTGTGTTAGCTGATCTGTGGGGAAGAGATATTTGATGTTTGTGTGCTGTATAGAGAACTGCAGAGATTAAAGTTATACCTTAAAGAGATGAATATTACATGAATTAGGATCAAATGCAGATTTACTAATTTTGCCAGAATTGGTATGACAGAGGTGCTCCCATCCTCGGGTGTTGTACTGTATTTTAGTTTGTTTGCATATAACTCAGCATTTGATGAATAGGAAAATGCCATTTGCACACTGCCCTTAAATTAACAATGCATGCGGGCCTCATTTTCAAAAATTGTTTGACCAAAGTATTTCATGGTAGCCTATTTTATGCTTTACAAAGCTGATTTATTTTCATACAAAATTATTAAAACTGCATCTCCAACTTTTTAAAGATACAGTTGCCTTCGTGAAGGTAGATCCTGTTCTGTTCCTACCAATGTTGTCATTTGACACTTAAGGCTTCATCAGTCATTGGCTCTTTGTGCTGCTGTTGCTTATTGCTTTTAAGGGCAAAACTGCTCCTGACAGTGTTGTAACACAGTATTATTACCTGACTTATCCCCTGCTAAATTTTGTTTCATATTTCCAAGCTCTTTTCTTGGGCTCTCTGGGATCCCAGGCAGCTGTCTCTGTTAGTTGCATGTATTGTCTTTTGAAGTTTCTGTTATGGCATCTAGAGACTGATTTCATAGAAATGGGAAGTGAGATTGAAGTGCTGTTGAAACAAGTGATAGTAAATTTTCTTAAAAGACTGATTAACCTCAAGATCTGAGAGACTTTTGGCGTTTTGAGTAAGTTTTAAATGATATAGTGTGTTCTATATAATTTCTCAGAATTGTTTTCCTGAAGTTCCTATGAGCTTTTGGCAAAGACGTTTAACAGTGGCAGTGAATCTCTAATACTGTACTATTCCCGGACACTCTGAACTTGAAATTTCCTTTCTTATCCATATCTGTGGACAAAATTGCTCACAATAAGTTGAAACAAAACAGAACATGAGGAGCACAATGCTGTTTCAGCACTTGAAGGATTCTGCTTGTGTGTGAAGTGATGGTGACCTCTGTTACCATGCAGCAGAATAATGTCTTGACTTTGATAGAGTTGTTGGTTTTTTTTTTTTTCCTTTTTCTAATGGGTGGATTGTATAGCTCTTCTTGTATTGTTCTTCTTCTTGTTCTTCTTGTATTTTTCTGTGTTATGTTATATGATCTTAGAAGTGCTGCATTACAACTTTGCTTAACAGTGCTATAGCTAGGTTAGCTTTCATACTCATCATCATGTGACAACTTTCCTTAATTCTTTCTTATTTTGGACATTTAGCATTGAGAGGGTAAAGCCTCCAGAGTCTAAAATAAAAAGGCTTGGTGCTGATTTAGTTATTCAGTCAGTAATGATATTTACAGTGCTTTGCAAAAGACATTTCTTATGCTGAAGGAGAGTGACTGCTGCCTTTTCAGTCTTTCTCATTCTCTGAATTAAGACTAAGCCAGCCCTGAGAAGCTTTTCGAGGTGATCCAGGTAGTGATTTGGACTTTTCGGAACCTACATGTGCCAGTAATAGAAATAGGCTTGGGTAGAAATGGTGTTTGCTCCTGCTAGCCTGTTATGGGCAACGGGGAGGGTGACAAGTCGCATGAGACTGAAGAATCTCAAGGTTTTTACCCAGAGAAGGTGGCAAAATTTGGGCATTAATAAGAGTGGTGCAGGGTGAGTTTCAGGAAGGTCGTAGAAGCAATTCTTGAGGACAGGCAGCAATCAGGTATCAAGTATCAGTAGGTGCACTGAGACAGTCTTGCGTTTTCTGCATTTTGGGTAAACGGGCACAACAAAAATTGGAAACGAGTCTGGCAAGGGATCTGTTCTGGTTCTGTGCCCAGGTCTCGAAATTGTTTACAGTGCCTCACTGTGGCATGGAGGATGGGAAGATAGCTGACTAGGTATAAGAGGGGAAGCTAAAGTGGAACAGGTTGGTACTTCAGAAATAAACCAGGAACTCCTGTTTTACGCTTCCAGAATGTCTCCAAAATGAGTATCAAGGCACGCTATCTGAGCTGCACAATTGCAATCCATAGCTTCTCATACCTTCGTCTTGATGCTGTAATATATGTACATATATATTTCACAGAGCACACAGACCTATTCTCCATCCTTCATGTTAGATGATCCTCACAGTTGGAGGTTCTGCTTTTCTAAAGCAGCCAGAGGAATATCACAGCTGAGTCCATGCCTGCCTGCGTGGCACTGCCAAAGCTTCCTGAGGTGCTGGGTTTCCTTTATACAGGGCTATCAGAGGATTTAAAAATAATTTAAATATATTTTTCCTATTTCTTTATTGGCCTTTAGTTTTCCTATAGAACTCAAAATACCCTTGGCTTTCTGGAGAAGGTTGGAACAGCATAAAAAATCAGCAGGCAGAGGGAAAATGTCCCATCTTGCACAGTTGATTCCCAGAAGACAGGCAGACAGACAGACGCGTGCATGCAGCAGTCATAGTTTGTGCTACAGCAGGGGAGTGTATTGCAGGGAATGGCAGAGGAGCTGGAGGTCTGCAAGGGGCGCACATCCATTTGCGGACACAGTCCTGCAGAATCAAAAGTGATGTTTGGAAACTGGCAGTGCCTCATAGAGGACAAGATGTCGTGGGAAGAGGAAGAAAAGTCTCCTTCCTTGCAATGCTTAAACGTCAGTGCGTGGGTGGTTAAACTGTTTGCGGATCGCTTCCCTGTTACCAGGTGAATTACCATCATCTCCCCATTGACTGCAGGTAATAGCAAGCAATTTGTCTCTGCTGAAGTTACAAGAGAAATCTCTAAAACTTGGCCTGTGGAACAGTTGTCTCGCAATTAGGCCTTTCAAAATCAAGAGCAACAAAAATTTCTGACTTTCAAAGCTCTTAATTTTTCTTTTAATAAGCAAAAAGGGAGGTTAATATGTTCGTAACCTTATCTGGCTTACTTTGAGGCACAGTTCTGGATTTCTTCAGATGACGTGGTTTGTGGGCAGCTAAGAAGGATTAAAAGGACTTACTCATCCTACCGTGGATGAGTCTGCCACAGTCTCCCTGTGCAGAGATGTTACACCCGCTGAGGTATCTTCAGGCAAAAGAAACGTGTTATTATGTGAACAAACCCCTGAATTCCTGCAATGAGGCCCCTGACAAGATCTGCCTTCAGATGTGGTGAGTGTAGTTGTCAGGGTATCTGTTCTGCTAGGAGAGATAAAATTTAGCATTTCACAGTCCAAAGAGAAGACTGATACTTTTTATGTTTACAAATCATATGTGGTGTTCAGACTTGCATCCTTTTTAGAAAATATTTTTTTTAATTTAGGAACTTCATACCAGTGACCTTTTCAAGTTTGTGCTCAGTAAGGTGGAGAGAGACATCTTGAAAATGTTAATACCTATAAAAACCTGGTTATCAGAGTAACTGTAGTTAAGATTGTTGCACCGCTCAATTTCTGTTTGTCAAGTCTGCATTCATATGCTTTCTGAGCGATGTTTATTACATGCTTCTACAGAGTTCTCCCAGAGAAAGCAGAATGCAGGTGTATGTGGATGATAGGCAGAAGGAATATGTTTCTGTAGCTCACTTACCTGTAAGAAATTAGAACAGTACGATATTAACGTGACTCACATTAAATGGGTATAAAGTTGGATAACTGAAAGATATGAAATATGATTTTGAATGAGTAGTTACTCTGCTTAGATCATTTAGGGACTGGTTCTTGTTGTTGCATTGCTATAAGCTTTTGTCAACAGAAAACCACAGCTTTCCCCTGATGTTTACTAATTGTCCAGAGTTTTGCCAATTAATGATTAAAATAACAGTCCACTCAGAGTGATTTGGATTTCTTCTTAAGGTTGGCACAAACAATACGTATTTCAGCGTGTATGTGAAGCAATACATCTAAGAACAGGGTGTGTGGTCTATGTTGAATAGTTTCCCTTACACTACCCCTGGAAACAATGACTTAAAAACTTTAGTCATTGTGGGTAGCTGAGACAAGCTCCCTGCAGTGTAAAATGGCTGGAAGTGCTGATGATATTCTTGGCTCCAGAAGCCGACATAGGGTAGTATCGTTTAGTAACATAAATACATGACCCCCGTGTTTATTAGATAGATCTTCCAGTATAATATCTCACCATCTTGTGTTCACAGATCAAGGAGGTTGTTCAGAGAAGAAATGTGAAAATGATTAAAGATCGGGAAACACAGGGACCAGCTCTGAAGTGTAGTCTTTTTTAGGGAAGGTTCGGAAAATTAATTCTTCACTGGCCTACCTGGGGAAGAGAGGCTTTTAAATCTATTGGTAAAAGATAAAGCAAGATCCAGTGGCTTAAGGTTGAAACTAGAAATATGCAGACTAAAAAAGAAAGGAAATAAAAGTTTACAAATTGTAAAGAATGAGGGTAGTGATTCATTGGAACATTTTATCAGAGCTTTTTTGTAGATAATTCACTACAACTAAACCAGAATTTGGTATTTATAAAAGAAAGTTTTCCTAAAAGCAAGGCTTCATTTCAGTACTACTTCAAGAAGCCTTGTAGGTTGTTTTATGCAAGAAGTCAGATTAAGATCCCAAAAGTACTCTTGTGGTAATTTGATTTTTGAATACGCACCACAATGCCAAAAAGAAGCGAATGGTCAGTCATTCGTTTTTTCTCATCTGTTGTTAGATTTCAGTATATGATCCTTTGAGACATTCATTGGATTTAGCAATATTTGCTCTTTAAATTGTGCCTAATTCTCTCTGATGAATTATACATTAAACTAATTTTTTAAATTTGCAACTGACACATTAAAATGTTTTTAAAGGAAAGAGGGTTTACAATTATTACAGCTGTAAATAAGTTAAAAGTTGTCTCGTATTCTGACCTTTGCAGTGATAACGGCACATGTTTGAATGTCATTGTTGAAGAACTAACCTCCCTGTTTCCAGGCCGTATTTTCCAGTAAATGTCAAATGGAAAAATCTCATCTTTGGTCTAGAGTGCAGTATCAAATGATGTCCACTGTCCCATCCCCTTTTGCTTACCATAACTAGAACGGCAAAATCTCTAGAATAGCTGATATCACAACAAGCTTTTGTTATTTATGACTGCTTTTGTATCTAGTGATTTATCCTGTGTTGTAGGTTTCTTCATCATTGTCTTCAAGTTTCTATCCTCTGCCACAATCTATGACGATCTCTCTTCTGTATTAACTGCTTCATAGGAGGACGTGGTACTTACTGAGGTGATCCTCTGCTTTACGCCATTGTTAAGCCGTAATAGGTGAATTTATGTTGGCAATGTAGGTATGGCAATCCAATAAATACATTGCAGACAAAATATTTTTGTCTTGCTGACAGTAGTGTGGTGTGGAAGATTTAATGAGAAGTTTTGGGAAGTCTCTACCACTGGAAGACTCTAAGAAAAGGCTAGATGAACCTCTCTCAGGAATGAAATAGGTATTGTTGACCCTGGCTGGGGCAGAGGAGTGGAAATAGCCTTTGATGAGATCCTTTCCAAGTATCTGTGATAGATTTTTAATTCCCTATTTTCTTGTATGGTACAATAAGGAAAATAAGAGGGGAAGAGGAAAGGCTAAATTTCCATCTTAGATGTAAATTAAATTTCCATCGTAACAAGAGCTAAGCTGGGCTTCCAGACCTGGACTATGTTAAAGAACATGAAGAAATCTTAGAATCACAAAAGCAGGTAGGTTGGAATGGACCTCCAGGGGTTTCAAGTCTAACCTTGTGCTCAGAGCAGGCCCGGTTAGGGCAGGTTGCTCAGGACCTTGTCCAGTACATTTCTGTGTATCTCTAAGGGTAGAGATCCAACAGCCTTTCCTGGCTTCTACTCCAGTGTTTGTCCACTATCATGATGCAAGACTTCTTCCTCTCTTATTGCGGAATAATTTCCCATGCTCTGACTTGTGTCTGTTGCCTGCTGTCTTTCCGCTGGACATCTCACAGAAGAGTAGCTCTGTCTTCTCTGTACTCCTCCTGTAACTTACTGCAGCCAGTAAGTTATCTCCTTTGCCTTTTCTTCTCCCATGTGTCATGTTCTCCAGCCCCTGATTGTCTTGGTAGCCCTCCACTGGGCTTGTTTTTTATATAAGTCAATGCCTTTCTTGGACTGGGGAGCCCAAAATTGGGCAGAGTACTTAAGATGTTGTCTTACAAATACTGAATAGAGGAGGAAAAATCCCTTCCCTCAGCCTGCTGGCTGCACACGTGCTGATACAGCTAAGGGTGCTGTTGACCTTACTGCAGGAGAACACTGCTGAAGCCTCTTTAGCTTGTTGTCCACCAGGACTCCCTTTTTTTTTTTTTTCCTACAGAGCTGTTTTCTAGACAGCCAGTCCCCAACCTGTATCATTGCAAGGAATTTACTCTGTCCCAGGGGCAGGACTTGGCAGAACTTCATGAAGTGCTCATCAGCCCATTTTTCCAGCCTAGATAAGTCATTTTGAACAGCAGCCTCCAGCATTTCAGCCGCTCCAGACAACTTGGTATCAACCACAGACTTGTTGAGAATGCAGTGCCCTCCTCTAATCTGTGAAGTCATTTAGCACTTTGTAGCAGATGATCAGGTTAGTCAGGAAAAATTTACCCTTGGTAAATTCCCAGTCGCCTCCTTCATGTGATGGAAGTAGCTTCTAGGAGGATTTGCTCCATATGCTTCTCGGGGTGGAGGTGTGGTTGACTGGCCTATGGTTAGCTTGATGTTCCTCCTTACAGGTGAAACAAGCCTTTGCCCAAGCTATGTTCCTAGGTTTGTATCATGCTAGATTTTTAAAAGTAATAGATGCTTCATGGATTGTAAACAGCACTTTGTTTACTCTCAAGTATCTACAGCCATAAGCTAAGGCAGGTGAGTCCATTGCCATAAACTGAAAGGAGTAACTGTCTAAGGGAAGGCATAATAAAGCCCTTCAGCATTTGCCATCTCATCTTTGTGCATTTGCGGAGCTGTATGTCTTGAAATTCGCTCTAAAATGAGTCTGTTCCAATTTTGTCTGAAAAGCAGATAGATTTTCTGCACCCAGCATGTGAAAACATTTTAAATCCTTAAACCTTGAACTTAAAAATTATCCAAAGCTGTGTCTACCCATCTGTTTGAGAGTTTTATCCTGTTGCCTGGTATGATACTGTAGAAGCATCCCTGGGGTATAAACAGCTACCAGTAGTGATATCTCATTTGGACCTGTTGTAGCTTATGGTTTTCTTCCAGTTTCAGAGGAAAAATAGATGTTTGGGGTTTTTTTACCTTTTAGTTTAAGTTGGTTCACCAGGTTTGTTTGTTGATGGCTTTAGGTCTGTTTATTTCATTTTGGCTTAGAGTTTTTAGTGGTATTGGAGAATAGAGAGGCTTGTCAGTGTTCCTAGATTGTGAAAGAGATCTGAGCACATCTTTACTGGCTTTGGAGTTCAGTGCAACAGTCAGCTTCCTTAATACCTGCTCACTCATATATGAGGGTGAGGAGAGTTAACATTTACACAATTATAAATTTATTCTGTAAATATAAGAAGGCTTCTGAGAAGCTGAGAGAATGAGAAAGAAGAGCCTCGAAGCAACTGGGGTGGATTTGATTTTAGCTATTTCCTAATATTGCACAGTGTTGAAATTTCAGTCTGAAAAAGCACTGAAAAGATGTTAGAAATGCTTTGAGAAATTAATAAGAGATAAAAAATAAGCATTGAAAAGAGCACAAGTAGTCACAGCCTGCAATAATAATAATAATATAGCTAATATATTCTTCACAGTGAAGAGAATGAATCTCACTACAAGAAAGTACGTTTTTGTAACTGACCCAGATCTCTTGACAGAGGTACAGAAGACTTACATCTGGACCATGAGTAGGGCCAGCGAAGGCTCGGCCCGTGAGGAGCCCATGGCTCTCTGGTGGAGCCGCTGCGGCTGCGTTTGCTCTCTGCATGATGCCTGTCGTCACGCCGCGATGTAACCTATCAGCCATAGAAAAGGTTTTACTTTGTCATCTTCCAAGTGTTGTAGTCAGCTTTGACATAAAGTACAGGTTTTCACTTTGTGATGATCCATCTGCCCCGTTTTTGCATCAAGCCAAAATTTGGGAAATCTGTCTGACTATGGGAATAGCTGACAGATACTGCCTCTTTGCCATCTTTGTTCCTGATCCGCATTCTTCCTACTTGGAGTAAACAAAACACTCAGCTTCTCATGAAGAGCCATGGGAGGAAGAAGGCAGACAAAAAGCAATTAATGCTTAAGATTTTAATTGCTGTGTACCTCTCTCATTACAAAAGATATAAGAAAACTACACAACTAATTTGTTCAATTGTTCAGTCACAGTGATAGTCTCCAAACAAGACTGTGGTACTTTCTCTGGACTGATTTTGAATGGTTTGGATACACAGGCATGATCTTTCGGAGCATCAGCTGCAGGGGTGCTGCTGCTCCATGTCAATCTCTCATGCCTCCCATCTATACTTTTACACACTATTGTTTTTAAATCTTGTAACCAGGTGTCCCATCCAGAAGTGGCTGAGAGAGTATCTGCCCCAGAAGAAGCTCCTTCCTTGCCCTTGGAAGAACGTGGTTTAAAAAAATCTCGGGATGTATTTGGTTTAGATTTCGGCATAACAACAATTAAACAACCACCCACAGCAGACTCAGAGGTAAATAAATAAACACTTGGAAGTGAAAAAGACTTCAAAAGTGCAAATTAAATTTATTCCAGGAGAGAGAAATAAATTCCAGCCTTGTACGTGCTTTTTCTCCTCCACTCTTTTTTTTCTCCTTGAAATTTATCTTGAGCTATTTCATCTTAAGCTGTAATCTTAGAACCGTTTAAGCCTTGACTCTGCGCATGCAAGTTCTAAATTGCATATAGAAAACTAGTATTGACCCCTGAGTGGAAGCTATTAATTTGATTTAATTTTACTTTTACATTGATTCAGCTTAATTTATTAAGGACTTCAAGTGAAGCTGAATGTATTCCTGATGAGGTTAAAATTTAAACCAATGAGTTTATGTAGGGTTTTGCACAGGTTTAACTAGGTTTATTTTAAAGTGTGTAGATGATGCTCAGGGCTGTAATCTCAAGTATTTGAATGATTGCTATGTGCTCTAGCACAGGGAGAAGCAATACTAATGCACAGCTTTTTAAGTCAAATCAGAACCCTGATGAGTATCATAGGACAAACTTTATTTGTGCTGTGTAGACAGGATACGGAGTGAGTTTTGAGCACAAGAAATGCAAAAAAAATAATAAATTCTGAAATACTTGAATTTTGAAAATGATGGCTCGAATCATGCCGGCAGTGTGGAAAGGTATACTGAAAGGGAAGCAAAGGTGACTGATGAGATCTGCTTTTGAAAGCAAAGATTCCAGCTTGCAAAGAGCCTCGGATTGCAAATCTCATTAGCCTTAAATAGAGAAAACACTTCAACAAATGAAACAGGGCAGTGTATCTCAGAGAGGGGTGCCAGCCTGGATCGTCAGAGGATTCAGGATTGAATCTAAAATTCTTTTTGTCAGGCACTGCTAATAAAGTAAGGAGATCACACTGATTGAGAGATAAGTATAGGATCTAGAGCTGAAAAATACATTCAGACTGGCAGTGCATCTTAGTCTGTGATTTTTAGCATTGGATTCACACACGACCATCTGGAGTTGTGCCAGCAGAAACCCTTACTGAAATTACAGTTATTGCAAATCAGAAGTATAGTTTTGCACAGATTATCTCACCTGCGAGACTGTTTGCACAGTGCTGGTTTTAGGTAGCAGTTGTTATTACACCAGGAGGACTTTACCGGTAGGTATACTGATATGCCTTTATCGTTAAGCATACCCAACACAGGCCTGGCTTTATGGTGTAATGACTCCTTTTATCGCTATAATCTTGAGTTCAGTTCTCACCCTGTTGCCTTGAATATTTACACTAAGGTACATCAGGGAACGGTTGCCATCATTGGAAGAAAAGGCATGGGAGGAGGTGTCTGGTGCACAACAGGATTGGGAAAGCTCTTCCTCTTCCCTGGTGAAAACAGCGCATCTCAACTGTCTCTGCAGAAACACACGTAGCGTAGGAGACAGGAGGAGTTAGGAGGTTAGGTGCAGTTGCAGGCTATGACCCTGTTGGACATGGTGAGGTAGCTCACAGGACCAGGCAGACAGGCGGGGAAGGCGAGGAGAGGGGGTTGTGCTCCGTGTGAAGGAGTGCCTGGAGCTTTGCCTCGGGGTGGGTGGTGTGCCAGCTGGGAGCTAATGGGCAAGGATCAAAGGATAGACCAACATGGGTGACACTGGAAAGATTTTAGCTTCAAGTGAAACAATAAGCAGCAGGAAGAGAGTGCTGACTTTTATCAATTTCAAACATGGCCAAGTCTAAATTTTCATGGAACTGTAAATGGACAGTGATCTTACTACCAGTAAGACTTTGGAACTTGACAAGGTGAAACACTGGGAGAAAAGAGGGCGAGAGGACATCAGAAGAAAACTGTCCAAAAAAACCTCCTGACAGATTCATTGCATAAAGCGTATGTTCATTACTTGGCAGCTCTTAATCTGAAATCTGCACTTCTCCACATCAGGTTCAGAGCCGTAGCAGCTGGACCTAGGATGTAGAAAGTACCAGAATAACCTTAAGATTTTACCCAGATCAGGCAGCTGAAGGATATCCTGCAGTCTGTGCACATGCTGTTAGTCTACTGTAGACTTTATGATCTCAGAAAATTAATACAATTTCTTTGAGGTTTTTTGCCAACTGTGAAATGAGGTTGACCAGCACATTCCAATGTCACAAGCAGGATGTGGGACAGTTGATTGGACTGTGCTTGTAAAAGACAGAAATTAGGATCAATGTGTTACATTGCAAAACAGAGGCTTAGTTTCAGGTTCACCCTGTGCTGACTTTGTCTCTCTGAAAGCAGGAGTTCCTGACTGTAAGCTTTGCTTAGCGTTGTGAGCAGGGAGTCATTCACTGTACATTCGAGTGATGCATTTGTTGTGCGAGGCAGTTCTAATAAACTGCAACTAGTAATAATCCTTTGCTTGTACAGACAGGTGGAGTACAAATATACGGACTATCGGGAGAATCCATAGGAAAGCTTTAAGAGCAATGAGCAAACAGGACCCCACTGAAAAGCTGAAAGAGCCAGAGGTGCCTAGCAAAGGGAGGATGAGAGGTGAAGCATACATTTTGAAATGCAGGAACAGTTACTGTGGAAAGAAGGGAAAGAAGCTCTTTTCTGTGTTAATGTGATTAATGCTTAAATTGCAGCAAAGAAGGAATAGCTTGAATAGGAAGAAATATGGTGCACGTTTTTCTACCTACACAATTATTTGTAGTAGAGTGATTGTGTGTTGGAAATTGGGGGCTCTGTACTCTCTTTCAGGCTCTAACAGGGGATTGTGATCCAGTGGCTGCAGCCCTGTAGTGCTTGATTCCGGCCTTTCACGTCTTAGATAGGTTTGCTCTATTATAGATAGTGATTCTTGTCACTTGTTCAGTTGTCACTTATTCTTGCATGAGCTGACCTTCTTGGGGGTTTTATCAAATCAGATTTGACTGTGTGCACTAGTACAAGGGATGAGACTTTGCTCAGTAGTGAGGAAGACAGATATATCAATATGTGCACAAAAGAAGCTCAGATTCCGTTCTTCTGGTAGGTTATAAGCCACGTGAATTATCTCAGGCTTAGGCGGGACAAACCGCCTGTGAAACACAGGTCCGTGTATGGTGAGCACAGCAATGGCTGTTCTCTCTGGTGTTTAATATAAGACCATGTAACTCTAACCCTCCGGTGCTGGATGGCTGAATTTGGCATGCAGGACATCGTTTTGTGTCTCCGTTTTTGTGAATTCCCTCATGGACTCTTTTCCTCTGCAGAATCCCATGCTGGGAGGATTTCTGACCATCCTGGCTAGCAAAATAGATATTATTTCGTATCTGTTCCTTGTAAACTCTACCTGGGTTGAGTGTATTCAGCAGCTGGATTTGGCAACTTGGGAGGTCTCCTGACAAAAAATTCAAGATAGGGCAGGGTTTTGGCATCTGGCATTGGTGGATGAGGAACATGGAGCCCAGCCTCTCTCTCCAGCTGTGTAAGTCTCTCCAGCTGTTTATGCTCCTGAGCTCTATTAACCTTCTTGCCCTGAATATTTTCTTCTTGAGGACCCAGCTGCCCTGGTTTGCACTGGGCCAAAGTTTTAGTCTGGCCAAAGCCTTGGTCCCGGGAGAGCAGAGCGTTGCTGTCCTTGAAGGTGGCATCAGTGTCTCACCGCTTTGCAGGGTTGCTGTTGCTGTGTGAGGGTTTGTGCTGGCTTGAATTCTGCTATTCTGATTCAGCAAAACAAATACCCTGAAACCCTCAGCTGCACAATGTTTTGATGAACTGTATATGGCCTTCCTTTCTCTGGGCTGTCCTTTCATATTTTACATTTCTTTACATGTATTTAGAAACTAGGGTTGTTTGATTGCAAAGTGGCAAAGCTCCGATTCCTTGACCGTTTCAGTACCAACCATTACAAATTAAAATTCATTGTTATAACGTTCCTTACAGATTGTTTGAGTTAAATACGATATGACTAGCAAGAATGGTGTTACTTGGTTAAATATTCAGATGATTAATGTTTCCTTTCTGGGACCAATTGTGAAAATGCTGTAAGTTTTTTTTGATAGGAATAACCATGGTTGTTAAATACAATGGCTACTTTATAAAAGCAACTATGAGAGAATATTGAGAATCATTTCAATTAAAAGCAAAGCAAAGTATTATTTATTAAAAAAAAAAAAAAGAGGCAAGGAAAATGACCTCAATAAGTATAAACTAGGTGGCCTGCATTTATTCTCTGACAAAATAGTTCAGTTTTTTTTAGTTCTTGGTTGGAGGGTCAGTTGTAAGAAAGATATTATAATACAGCTAATATCAGCCCATCTAGTAGTGTGGAAATAGGTCTTGGCAAGCAAACTTCGTATTTTGCGATGAGGTTGGAGGTCCAGTTGATAAAGGTCACTGATGTATTTTTAACTACTATAGTATGTTTGATTTTTTTCAGTCAGTACATCTTAATTAATGAGATTACTACTAAAAATGAATAGAGGCCATATAAAATAAATTATATTTGAGAGTAATCTTATCTTCTTTTGGTGAGGTACTGAACCAGAAGCCCAACAGGAATGTACTAATAGATCAATATTATTCCATAATCACAGTATTATTAGCACCAATTTTAAAGTTTCTTTGATAAAGTACCCATGAATTATGCCAGAGACAGAAGGTATCTTGTTTATCCGAAGGAATCTAGATGGCTCATTAAACTGGCAAACGTGCATTTTAAGGTAAACAAATCTGTGGTTTGTACATCTGAGAAAAAAAACCCACACAGGTTTGAGTTACTGCAAGGGGGATTGTATCCTTAAAAACTGTAGTTTGAAGAAAAGAAAAAGTCATGGAAAGTCTGGTGAGTAACAAGCTAAATGAGACCGTTATGTGATGCTGTGGTAAAAGGGATAGTTCGGTGGTAATGAAAAATGCCAGTCAGCATGGTTTCCTGGAAAATATGTCTCTCCAGATAAACATAATCTTGTTTCATGTCTGAGTCTACTTGAGTGGTGTCTATAAATATGTACGAGAAGAGAAGATTTCTTATACCAGAGGGCTTTTTGTTTCATAGGCAAAGTTTTAATGAGATTTGCTGCCTGGAAGACAAAGCAAGCCTGACCAAACTAGGAAAAAAAAATGAAGTTACTATCACCACTGGAAGACTTTGTGTGAGATACCTCAGTGAGATGTGCTAATT
This sequence comes from Pluvialis apricaria, assembly GCA_017639485.1. Classification (NCBI taxonomy): domain Eukaryota; kingdom Metazoa; phylum Chordata; class Aves; order Charadriiformes; family Charadriidae; genus Pluvialis; species Pluvialis apricaria. The sequence goes on along the minus strand of CM030029.1, from coordinate 1,821,759 downwards.
TGATCAGATACCTTTTGTGTAACCTCAGAAGAAACGGGTCAAAATTATGTGGTCTGTCCCGTGCAGGAGGGTCACGGCAGCTTTGAGTCCTTCCCGCTTCCAAAATCATCCCATTTTGCAGTTCCAAGGTGAACTGTGTGTCACATGGAACAGTGCGATCTCTCAGTCCTATAAATAGCTGAGGCTTCGTGCAGCGTGGAGTGGCTTTATTTGCTGTGGACCTGGCATGATGGAGAAAGGCGATTTCACTCTGTGGTGCCAGCTCGGTAAAATCTCCAACTTTGGGCTTCTGTGCAGAATCTGGCATTGCTGGAGAGCCTCGTTAGCCAGATGGTTCAGCCCCAGCAAGCTGTGGTGAAGACATGCATTTACAAGCCTGGAGTTCAGTATCCTGCTGGGATAGATGATCATTTACCTTTCGAGTTCCTGACAATATTCAGAGTAAGCTTTGAGTTTGCACAGGGATCACATTTGCAGAATCTGTTTATTTCTAGAAGTGTGTTTTATTTTTCTATGTAAAACTTAGTGTTGAGCCTGAGTTTGGTAAATGATATATTTTGTAACTCATAATATGCAGAGCCCTGTGTACGTACTGTTTTGAGTAGAAGGTGCAATGAATAGGTGTTTTTAAATGTGATGGGAAAGTATGTTCTAGATACACTAGGAAACAATCCTAAAATATAATAAATGTCAATCTTCGAATGCAAGCATTTATGTCACTTCAGAATACATTTGTTTTCCCTTCTCACTGTTGATCTGTTGCAGGTGCTTTTTCTTGGGAGGAAAAAAAAGGCTTTTATTTATCCCCTCACCTCTTTTGTCCTTTTCTTTCCCTAGTTACCCAGTGGGAGACTCTTCCACGCTGCAGCTGTTATCTCAGATGCTATGTACATCTTTGGTGGGACAGTGGACAATAACATTAGAAGTGGAGAAATGTATAGGTTCCAGGTAATTCACTGATAAACATAACCAAACATCCACACCAATTCTTTGTGAATCCTTCTGGCTCTGGCTCTGGCTCTGGACGTGGCAGAGTTTCTGGTTTGGGTCACTGTGAGCTTGATGCCTTTCGTTTTGCATCCTTCCTGCAGGCAGCATTTGCGTTTCAGATTCAGCTGCCAAAGATTAATGTATATCTTTAAAGTCTTTTGAGAAATGTTATCTGGATGGACATTTTGGTAAGGCCAAGCTCTCCAGTGCCTTGTAAAGTCCTAACAGAGATCATGACAAGTTACTTTGACAAATTATTGAAAAGTGTATCAGGCACAGGATGTTTAACTGAAAATTGACTGTTCCTCTTCATGTACTGTCAGGTTCAGGGCTCCTGAGTCAGAGCATTGAAGTGTTATCTTCATGCAGCACTCCCACCCTCCCAGTAACTATGGGAATTTTAAATTTCAAGATACTCATACCAGGTCAAATTCCCCCTACACTCAAGTTTATTTTTACTGCATGGGACCCTCAGACAAGTCCTGAGAGCGGGTGAGCTCCTGGCCACCAAATCCTGAAATCTGCAAGTTGTGATGAGACACAATTCTTCCATGTTACCCTGTGTTATCTTTCAATGCCCTCACCGTAGAGGAAGCCTTTGCATGTGTTTGCTATGCTTGTTGTCTTCCACTTTGTATACTACATTGAGGACAAGTTAATAAGAAAATCCAGAGATAGTATATATAACTACAGTGCTTTTGGACAGTGCCATTTGAAATTAATTCTGTCCTCTGGGGGGTTTTATTTTTTTAGTTTTCTTGTTACCCTAAATGCACTCTACATGAAGATTATGGAAGGCTGTGGGAAAACAGACAGTTCAGTGACTTGGAGTTTGTTTTGGGAGAGGTGAGTAGAATTTATTGAAAAGGTGCCAACAGGGGTGTTACTGTGTGTTGTAGCCTGTTTGCTGGGAAAAAGAGCAAATTGTACGATGATTGTGCCAGAAGCCCTGGGAGTGAAGTTTTAAGGGCAGTGTCACTGGTGAAAATGATGTCTGTCTGGTTTAGTAAGTTACACTAATCCAGATAAATTTATGAAGCTGCAAAGGAGAAGAAAGTTTTAAACTGAGAACATCTGTGGATCACTGAGACATAAGCCAAAGTTATCAGAGCATTTTGTAGATAGTTGCAATATGAAAGTGATACTAACGACCTCTGTACTCTTGAGGTCCCAACTGTCTCCTGGAAGGAGCAGGTCAGTGGTTTGCAAATCCATGTATCACTTCAGGAGCTATTTTTAATTATTGAAATAAAATAGAATGAGAAAAAGCAGCACAGGGGAATGATTTTCTAGTAATGAAAACAATTACAAAACTTTAAAAAGAACATGTGTTCTGAAGAAAAACCTGAAAAATTTGAACTTACCTGCATTCCTTTTGCAAAAAAAAAAGTTATAAAACATTTCGCAGAGATCAGATAACAGCTCCTCAACAACAGATGAAGTAGATTATGAAGAACAATAGCAAAAAAATACTGTTGTTTTGAAAAGAGAAAACTAAACCGAAAATCATATGCAACAATAAGAAGCAATATCTGTGACACTGAGCCTACTCAACAGCTTCCACTCAGTAAAGGTAACAAAGACTCTTTCCAAATGTTGTTTTTCATTAGCCTGTAGGGAAAATAGGTGTTGAATTTCATCTAGATGTGCAGAGCAGATGCAAGGTTGCCTTTGATTCTAACTTAAACTAAATGTATAGTAACCTGGAGTTCAGCCCAGGTTTCTATGACTTCTGCCATCTGCCATCACCATGTGGTTTGGGAATAAAAGTTTAATATGTGTTACTCCTTTGCCTTTGACAGAAGGAAGAACGAGTCCGAGGGCACACCGCAATTGTTACAGCTCGCTGCAAGTGGCTGAAAAAGAAAATCATACAGGCAAGGGAGAGGCTGAAACAGGTCAGTATTTCAGAAAAGTAATCTTGCGGCAAATAAATGCTTATTCTGCGCGATTTTGGAAATAAGGTTGTCAGGAAAAAATAATACTTGCTGAGACAGATGTAGGACCAGAGCAGCATCTGATGCTAAGGTGCTCTTGAGCAAGTAAAAGAAAGAGGGTAGTATTAACATAGGCTACTGGATGTATATCAGGCCAGGCGAGGAGTGTAACATGGAGAAGCCAAAGTTAATCCAGTTATCTGGATTTGGCGGTGTGGTTCTTGTGAGCTCTTATAGCTGTCTAAGTTTTAATCTTGTGGAATACACTAGGGAGGAGTGCGTACCCTTCACTCTGGGGAGGGTAAAAGCTGCATGTCATCAGGAATGGTCTGCAAGATTAGACAGATTAGAGGGAAGGCAGTGTTAAGGTTTTTGAGGCTGGCTGTGTTCCCTTTACCTTAGTATTTCCTGATTATCTTCCAGAGTTGAAGGTCTGGTGTCTATGGTTCATTGTCTATTAATTTAAACTACTTACAGCTTTTCAGCAGCAAACATTTTATTGTTCTCGAGGAAGTGGTAGCACGCAACTTGCAGTAAGACATATGGATGCCTCATTGCCCCTTAGTTAATTGCTTTGCCACCCCACAGCCCTCCATCTTCACTGGAAAAGACCGTAGAGAAAGGCTGTCAAAGTGAAACTTGAAAGTAACCGACTGGCTTACTTCCGTGCAGCACTTTGAGTTCTGACTTTGCAAGGCAGGGGTTTGTGGAACCTGCTCCTACATCTTCCTTCTCCAAGGAGAGATGCTCTTCCTGCTGAGGGCAGAAACATGAGCTCAGTGGAATTCATTCCTCCCTTTTTCTGAGGTCCTGCTTTTGAGCTTTATTCAGGAGCTCACATTTGTTCTGATCCGTGTTTGTCACGCGATATGAACAGTAAGTCTAAGACGTGAATTCCTTGTTATCTTGAAGATAATCTTGATGATCATAGAATCACAGAATGGTTGGATTTGGAAGGGACCTTAAAGATCGTCTAGTTCCAACCCCCCTGCCCTTGGCAGGGACACCTCCCACCAGCCCAGGGTGCTCCCAGCCCCGTCCAACCCGGCCTTGGACACCTCCAGGGATGGGGCAGCCACAGCTCCTCGGGGCAACCTGGGCCAGGGGCTCACCACTCTCAGAGTGAAAAATTTTTTCCTAATATGTCTTCTAAATCTCCCCTCTTCCAGTTTGAAGCCATTCCCCCTCGTCCTATCACTCCATGCCCTTGTAAAAAGTCCCTCTTCAGCTCCCCTGTAGGCACCCTTCAGATCCTGGAAGGCTGCTATAAGGTATCCCTGGAGTCTTCGCTTCTCCAGGCTGAGCAACCCCAACTCTCTCAGCCGGTCTTCTTAGGAGAGGTGCTTCAGCCCTCAGAGCATCTTCGTGTCCTCCTCTGGACCCGCTCCAACAGGTCTGTGTCCTTATGTTAAGGGCTCCAGAGCTGGATGCAGTGTTCCAGGTGTGGTCTCACGAGAGCTGAGTAGAGGGGTAGAATCCCTTCCCTCGCCCTGCTGGCCACACTTCTTTTGATGCAGCCCGGGATACAGTTTGCCTTCTGGGCTGCGAGTGCACATTGCCGGCTCATGTTGAGTTTCCCATCCACCAAGATAAAGATAAAGAGATCTTGGGTCTTGAAGACTGTGCAGTCATTAGAAGGATCTTTACTCTGGTTTGATAGTAATGTGTGTGAGCTGAAACAGCCTTGTTGCCATGCTTGAGTGTTTTTTCTGTCTCATTAGAAATCAAAGCAAGATATTGAAGACGAGGGATATGCGACATGTCAGAAGGATGGGATTGGTGGGAATGTCAAGTTGTGCCGCCTGCAGCCGCTGCTGGAAGTGCCCATCAGAGAGGCTGAGGCACAACCTTTCGAGGTGCTCATGCAGTTTCTGTATACGGATAAAATAAAATACCCTCGCAAAGGTAGGACAGCGAGATAAAAAAAATATTAGCAACTGGGGAGCAAATATTTATTTTGATACAGAGCAGGATCGAGCATTTGCAGATCATCAGTCCTGTTCTAAGCGCCTAATTACTTACCTGAGATTAAAAAAATTAGCGGATTTCTGTCAAAGCATACTAACAGTGCTTTTTTTTTTCCCAATTGTTTTCAAACATCAAGGAAAAGCAGATTCTTGATCTTTCCAAAAGATGTAAAAAAAAACGAAAACCCAACCAACCAACCAACACTTCATAGTATTTTGAACATTACAGCAGCCTGCCTGGAAGGACCATGTATCCTGAGTTGGCTTATTTCCTTTTTCTGGTATTGTTTTGATCTGTTGCAAACTGAGCCCACACAGAAGGGCAGAGCAAGCCAGTATTTATCATCTCTTCAAAATGCCAATCCAAAGGAATGCCTCAAGAAGGGAAAAATCCATTTCATGCATTCATTGAAGATCCCCGAGTTAAAAACACTTGGCAGGCTGGGAGGTAATAGCCAGAGATCTCTCAGCTCCCACACAGCAGATCTAACTCATGGGCGTGTTTGAGAGATGAGCCGTGTTGGGCTGTGGCAGTCAGACTGCGTACCCAGGGGGAACTCCAGCTGGTGGGGCTGGGGAAGCTGCAGCCGTGTGGCACAGTCAGGCAAAGTGAGTTACGTCTATCCTCATGCTGGAAGCTTTGCTTCACTTTCAGTCCGAGATCTTTCCTTTCTATAGAAGGTAATTCTGAGGAAAAGAATGATTTGTATGCAGTTGTCTCAAGACGTTCCCTGTGACATGGCCTGTTTGAGAGCAAGCCTGATTAATAGGCACAGGAGAACCTTCTCATTGGTGTCTGCTGCCATTGCCAGATCCCACTGTCAGCTGGTTCACTGATCCGCCTCATGTTCACTGCAGGACAGGATCACACCAAGGAAAAGGTTATCATACTGAGCTCTTCCCTTTGTTACAGGCTTCCCAGGCAGCCTGCTACCCTTCCCCCAGCCCATCAAACGTTCTCCCTGGCGCTTACCTTTCTGCTGGGATCCTCCAGTGGCCCTGTCCTGACCATTTGTATTCCTAGTTCCTCCTCTCAGTTCAGAGAGCAGCGCCCTGGGGATCCATCCAGAGGCTGAGCTAATAGAATTGGGCATGCTTATCAAATGGGATTTTCCGATTAGACACAGGGAAGGCACGTGACATGCAAGAAGGCTTTTCTCTATCAAAAAGTAGTTACAGCAGATGGCCAGAGATCTCCTGTGAAGAAAGCAAAGGCTGTGGAGGATTATTCCTTGAGTTGGTGTCCCAGTAGCCCTAGGAGCAGTGGCCTATGAAGGTCCCTGCTGCCCCTCTCTCACTTCAGCCCTTTCTTCTAGACTGGCCTCAAATCTATACCCACACAAGTGCAGAGTGCCTTCATAAGGGTCTGTCAAAACCAGGGAGCTGATTGCTAATGCTGCATAAAACCCAAGGAATTCAGCAGAGCTGTTAGCAGCTGAGCACTTTGGAAAATCAGGCTGCTAGCTTCGGAGCTTGTCAGTGTTTTTGGAGACTTCACTTTGTTTTGACGATTTTAAAAATTTGTGATCCAGATTGTCAAAAATCTTTGTCCAAAAATTCTTTTGGGGTGGTTCTTTCATGCCTCAATTTTGAAACTCCTATTTTAGTGTCAATTTTGTCTAACCAGCAATGGAGTTTTTTTCTCCATAAAAATACTCCAGTTGCTGCCCATTCTACCATTCCGAATGCTCAGGTTGATGTAAAAAGAAATACTTTGAGAAAGGTTCCTCTTTTGGTTCCCTGAGCTCTCCAGCATTTTTGTCCTGTGTAATTTCAGGTCATGTGCAGGATGTGTTGCTTATTATGGATGTATACAAACTAGCCTTAAACTTCAAGCTCTCTCGACTGGAACAGCTCTGCCTTCAATATATTGAAGCATCCGTAGATCTGCAGAATGTGCTCATTGTGTGTGAAAATGCTAACAAGCTTCAGCTGGATCAGCTAAAGGTAATCACATTTTGCATACAAAGTAACTGATAAGGAATTTTTTAAAAAAATTTATGCAATTAATGTTTTGCAAAAGCTACCAGCTTTAGAAAATTCAGTTCTTTCCTGTAATTGTAGTTGGTTAGTGTGGATTGTCCTGTGGTTGTTTGTGAATATTGTGTAGGTTTTTTTCACAAAGTGTTTGGTATTTTTGCATATCTGCCCTGTGAGATGTAAAGGGCAGAGTGACTTTGGCTCTTCATCAGTTCACCCTCACTGCAGCAAGATGGAACCCGTGCATTTTCTGGTCCTACTGTTTTATACAGAGACTGCAAAGAGGTTCTTTCACCCGGTCTGATGAAAAAATGAAATTCTGTTCTCATGCTTTTGATCTGAAAAACATGCTACTGAAAAATTAAATGTGTCTGCGATTCTCTATGTAGCGAGTCAAGGGCTTTTAGGCATTTGCTGAAAGTCATGACAGAGTCGATACCCCGCAGGCTTCAGAACATGATTTGCTGTGGTGGTCCGATTCTCACCAACAGTGGCCAGAGCTGATTCTGCTTAAAGCTGCAGAGAAGCAGCTCCTCCACCCAAGTCCAAGAGTCACTGCAAGATCATGCAATGCCTATTTGAGCAGTCTGTGCACATCAGTTGGCCGTATCGCTGACGGTTGCGAGCAGAGTGAGGCTAGAGAAACCAGTATGCACCAGCGCTTCGTAAGGCACTCTTTATGCTCCGGATTTGGGCAAAGGAAAGGCATCCAGGAGGACAGCAGCAAGCATGTACATGTTGGCACAGCCTTTGGTGCATAGGACCATGATGCCATCAGCTGCCCAGGAGCTCAAACAAGTATCTTGGCATTGGTGTATCTAGTGCCAACAATTTCAGATCAGCCAGCTCCCTCCACCTGCTTCAGCCCCCAGCAGGGTGTCAGCGGCTCTTCCACACAGCTCCGTTTGGTCAGGATCACCATGCCTTGGCATCCTGTCTTCGCGAGTGCACGTTAGTCCTCAGGGGTAGGTGCCATCTGCGGAAGGCTGCTTTTTCTGGCATCCTAGTCATTCTTTAAAACATTTTACAGGTGGGTACTGGACAGATCCCTTTGGATCCCAGGTGAAAGAACTTGGCAGAGTACGGACAGTAGTAATTATTCTTTGAGTGGATTTTTTACTCACCTTATGGTGAGCTGGTATAGATTACATTTTTTGATTATTAAAATGTCCTGAGGGAAAGCCTTGGTTTGCACTGGCAAATGAAGTGCCATTTTTTTGTCCCTTTAACTGTTTAGCATTAGATCTGGTTCATTTGTCACCTTTCCACCACATTGATTTGTCTAGCGAGTTTGTCATACAAGAATGTTCAAGAGGTCTTTTGGACTGTTTGTAACCTTTACAGAAAAAGTTAAGGCAAAATCCACACAAGGAAATCCTGCAAACTATTTGTACACTTAATGGATAGTGTTTAAGAGTTAAGATCTCTTCACCCTTCTAATTAATTTTTGGTATCTAATTGGGTAAAGAATTATTATGAGACAGCAACCAATCTTAGTTAGCTTCATGAGGTTTTCGGCGTCTCCCGAGATTCCTATTTTAGAAAGCTTCAGAAGAGCTGGATTGGAGACCATTAATCTTTTGCTTGTTATTATTTATTAGTCAGGTTTTTCTAGATGCTTAGAATTGTCCTGAATTTCCTGTTCAAGCAGGAGTCCAAATGGTCACTTAGATCATTGTTTGATAATTCCAGCTGCAGGATCCACGTGGAGGGTCGTAAGAAAAGGATGGGTGTTTACGCGTGTAATGTGGTAACATTTATATGATGCTGTAGGATGACTTCATGCAGTAAACCACAATTTTTCCATTAATGTTGTTTTTTATTTAAGGAACATTGTCTGAACTTTGTGGTGAAGGAATCACATTTTAATCAGGTAATAATGATGAAGGAGTTTGAGCATCTTTCTTCATCCCTCATAGTGGAGATTGTACGGAGAAAACAGCAACCTCCTGTTCGAACACATTCCGATCAGCCACTTGACATCGGTAACTTTTACACCTTATAAAGTAATCAGTTGTGCTGTTTTTGCATTGCTAATGGTTTGTTTAGTCTAGGAAACAGCCTAGGAAGTAGACCACTGCAGACCACCAGTTGGTATAACTGTGCTTAGGCTGTTTCCCAGACTAAGACAGGGCATGCCAGCTCTTTTTCCAACGAGCTTCAGTCAGAACAGTATCCCCATCAGAGCCCATGAAAGGTCTTGTTAAATATAGTCATGTTCTTACAATAAAATATCCTGCTTCTGTTCAGAGAGAGATGAGGCAGAAGGAACAGAAGAGAATAAAGAATGATTTAAAGAAAAGGCAGTGGACATTCAGTTTAAGTGGACTAGGAGGTAACAAAGCTGAGTCGGGGGGTTGCCTGCTCATACGTTTTCACCGAAGAAGGAGTGAGAGTGAGGAAGAGGATCTCGGCAGTAAGCCAGTGCTGACAAGGTAGAGCTTATTGAGAGAGAGAGAGAGGCCGGGAGGAAAAAAGCATGGAAAAATTAACCAAGAAAAAGAAAATCTAATGGAAGAAAAGAAGAGAAGATAGGGAGAAGACTTGAGAAGATAAATAACCTTTATTAGTGGTCATGCCTTTAATTTGCATTCTGTCATTCTGCTGGAAGATGAGGATTTGATTTACAGTTTTATTATGGAGTTAATTACGGACTGATTTGGGACTAGCCTTATTTGAGATTTTATAATCCTGACACACAAAAAGAAGAATGTAATAGTGAAATTTGCTGAGGCCACAAAGGTAGAGGCATTGCCAGTATTGATTTGGAATACTACACAAAAAGAATTGGAGACTGGTGAGAAAGATAGAGAAGCTGGCACTGGGAAGCCCAGGGAGAAGAGAGATGCGCCGTCTGGGGAACAACATAGCCAGCTTCTGTATCCACAGCTGGAACGATGCAAGAGACCCAACATCAAAAAAAAATGAAATGTGAACTTCGAAAATATGAGTGAGTTTGGATCAGACTTGAATGTGCTCTATTTCTCAGTTATCGTGTATTTTCAAAGGTTAATTAAAATGTTGGATAAAAGAAGCCTTTACTGAGGATTTGGGGAAGCTTTTCCATTAAGAGACAAAATTTTATATTCCTTGTGTTTGGAAATAATGAAAAGAAAAGGGTGGGGAAAAATCAGATTTCTTTATCTATGGAGAACACCTTTCAGTGTGGCCGCCGCCAGTGTTTGCTGTCAGCAGTTTGAAAGCAGAGCTGCCAGGTTTGCTTCTGGGATGGGCAGTAATGGATTGCAACGGAGAAGGATGAAGTTCATTTTGCTTCAAGATGATGAGGAAGGGCCTGCCTCCCACTTACCCCGGGGGTCCCAAAGAAAAGAGGGGCTGGAGCTATTACTCAGCTGGGTATTAGTTTGATAGCACCTGGTCACCTGGAGCTATCCTGTCTTTAACTATTTCCCTATGTTAATTTTCAGGAACATCTTTAATTCAGGACATGAAGGCTTACCTAGAAGGAGCCGGCACTGAATTCTGTGATATCATCCTTCTCTTAGACGGCCACCCACGGCCAGCCCATAAAGCGATTCTAGCAGCCCGCTCCAGGTGAGTCGATGTTCACTGGAACTGTAACAAATACCGTATGTGTAAAATGCAGTGCTGTGCAATCTGTGGATCAGCTGGCTTTTTTTAGAAGACAAGGGAGGAACTTTGTATCTGCATAAAGTGTAAGATGCAGCTTTGCTCAATGAGTGTAATAAGCCTTTAAGCAACAGTGATTAAATATTTTTTTCAATTTGATACCCAGCAGGGAAAGATAGGAGGAAATTAAAACTGTAGAGATTCTCTAGAGGATGTGTAAGAAGCTGCACTGCAAGACAAAGAATCTGTAAAATCACAGGAAGGGAAGAAGGGTGTAAAACATAAGGCAGTTTCAGTGAAGTGGAAAGCAACAGATGTCCACTGAGGTCAGAAAGAATCTTCTGACAGTGAACATCCATTTTGAATCATGTGAAACTTCTAATGTCTTTCTCACTTGCTGATATTTAAGGTTGGATATGAATAAGCATAACAAAAAACGTTGCATAAGAGAGACTGGATTGTTCGGTACTTTGCTGCAGAGGCAAGTACTTCACCCTTCTGACGATGGGTACCGTTCTGCCTCCTCACTACATGGGTGAAGTGGGTTTGTCCTTCGCTTGTGTGTTCCGTGTACCTGTGCCTTTATGTTCTGCCAAACATTAAGAGTTCACATAAAATTTCTATTTCAAATACTGTCACAATTTTTTTCCAGTCCCAGTAACAATATTCAGTATTAGTTACCGTGGTATTTTACCAGAAGCATTTCACAGCTCTTAAAACAACCCTGTGTGATTGGCAGCCTGTAGATACCAAGGAAATTCATAATGCTTTAAGCTTTCTACTGGGTCTTATGCAAATTAGATGAAAATCAAAGCACCATGTGTCCTAATTTTCAAGAAACAGAGACAAATTTCAGGTAGTGCTGATGGAAATTAGGGGGATTATATTTGGAGTTGTCTCACAGACAGACGTATATGAAACACCACTTTAGCAGTGTTTTTGCCCAGATTGTCACCTGAATTTGCTTCTTTGGAAGCCGCAGCCTTTGAACAATACTGGGTTAAACCATCTGTCTGCAGAATGTGTTACGTCAGTTTTATTTCCTTCTCCAGTTACTTTGAAGCCATGTTCCGTTCCTTCATGCCAGAAGATGGGCAAGTGAATATTTCTATAGGTGAAATGGTTCCCAGCAAGCAAGCATTTGAATCTATGCTTAGATACATTTATTACGGAGAAGTAAACATGCCTCCTGAAGACTCCCTGTATCCTTAAGTCTAAAGTGGTTGAAGTGTCTGTCTAAAGTGCATGTACAGCAGCTCACCTTCCTGTTGCTCTAGATTGCCAGGCGCGGCCTGGGAGGATTATGTGTCAGGATTGCATTAACGGGCACCCTGTTTTAACTTCTGTCATTGATTCGTATTTACAATCAGTGCTGTTACCTTTGCTTTACATTTTTTTTCCTTAATGTGATTAACAGTTACCTCTTTGCTGCACCTTACTATTACGGCTTCTCCAACAACAGACTGCAAGCCTATTGTAAGCAGAATCTAGAAATGAATGTCACAGTGGAGAACGTACTCCAGGTAATTGTTCCCAAGCAGCTTTAATTAGTCTCTTGACTTAGATACAGGAAAGCCAAAGGGTGTAGTCAAGTGGGTACCCCCAGAGCCACATTCACTGAGTCGCTTCCAGACTGACATCCACTGAGACTGCACAAACCCTTCTAATGACAGAAGTCCTGCATGGTTAAGGAGTATGCAGGAGCACAGCCTTCAGCAGCTTTGTTTCCTTATCTGCTTTTTGTGTTGCTAGCGCTCCTGTGCTGAAATGTGTTGCATGTACTGCTCAACTAGCCAACAGGATGGTCCTCTTGAGCTCCTCGTCCCCCGTGGTAGGCCAGTGTTTCTAAAGGGCTTTTTAAGATGTACCGCGTGCTCAGCACTCAGCTCCAAACCCTTTTTTGGTTGACATTTGTACCAGGGCAAACTGTGATGTGCAGGTGACGTTAGTCTTGTTTTATCAGTAACGCTGACAGGATCTGGCGATGAAATTTAAGCTAACAAGAAATATTCTGTGATAAGAAAGCCTACAAACCCATCTACTAGGTAGGCAGACCAAACCCACTGCAGCACAAGCAGAATCCGTTCCAGCGTTAACTGCTTTTGGCTCTTGCCTGTGCCAGTCTCACTGGGGCACTTCAGGGAACCTGGCTGTGAAACAGATCTGCAGTTTCCCACTGATTATCTCCTGAGGACTCCATACATGTTAAATCCAAGGCTTGTTTTTTAGTAGTTCAGAAAAGATTCAGGTTTGTAGTGAAAAACGGAGCTGTTTCCCTAGCTCAGAGGAATTACCTCCTCTGAGTCAGAACAGTGTTTGTGCCCTGTACATCTGAGCTGTGCAGAAGGAAATCACATCGTTGCTTTTGCTCTAGATTTTAGAGGCAGCTGACAAGACCCAGGCCCTGGACATGAAGAGGCACTGCCTGCACATCATCGTTCACCAGTTCACGAAGGTTGGTTGCATCTTTTCTGTGGCTTTTGAGAGCTGCTGTCCTCTGTCGCTGCCTTGGTTAAAGACACATTGATAGCCATTTCACTCTTTCTCCTGTGAGATAGCTGAGAGTGTATCACTGACACTCAATGACAAGTCTGCTAGGCATACTTTTCACACTAAAAATAAATGAAAGACTAGAACAGCCTGGTCTGGGAATGTGAAGACCTTCCAAAACAGAAGTTGTACAGAATTGCTTCCATTTCCACTTGTTCCAGCTGTTAATTTTGTGCCATGCCGTCATTGGGTTCTCATGTGTATAGCAAGATAAGTTTATTGTGTATTGAGGGCACAAATCTCTCTTTCACTAGTGGTTACGAGTGTGCTCTTCATGTTTCTCTTGAAGTATTCTCTGTCATAGATGTTATATTGTAATTTGCTCAAAAGGCAAATTACCGGGTCCTGGCTGGCCTTTCTGTAGTTCCCATGTTTTGATAGGTGGGATGATGCATTAGTGATAGGAAAAGTCAAGAGCCTGATGTGCTGATACTCCTGTCCTCGCTCAAGAGAATAAGGGTATCGTCATCTAGTTGTTCCTGTGAGATATGATCCCTCCATGAGAGTTTCCCAGCATGTCACCAGTTCAATGCACAACTTATTAGCATTGTTGAAATTGGTAGATAAATCATAGGAATTAGGATTTCTGGATGCTACGCACTTATTGATAATAATTCCCTAGTTAGTATTCAAGTAGCTCACTCTCTTCTGTATATTTAAAGCACACAATCCTCCTGCCACTGCCCGTGAGGAAGGAAAGCACTGCTAGGTCCAGTTTGTATCTAGAGATGAGACAGAGGGAGTCATTAAAAGCCTAAGTTGCCCAAGCGTAACGCATTCTGCATTCAGAAATAACTGAGAATGCATAAAAAGCTTTGAGAGTGGAGCCAGCATCCAGGAATCGCGCTCCCAGTGGAGAGTCCTCAGCATGAGGTTACAGCCCCTGCCTTCATCTTGCGTATTTTCTTCTGGCCTCGTGAATCCTGCAGAGTGGCCCAACTTCAGCAGGGGATGGAGAATGGTCCCACCACGGGTTACAGGATAGCCTGGTGGCTGGGACATCTCCTGGGGTTTGGGGTCAATGCCGTACAATCCCTGAGAGCTGAAATCTCATGGTCTCAACTTCCCAGTGGAGGCCACAGGAAGACAAACAGGTTGGCATGATTCTCACCAGAACGTACTGGGAGGAAATGAACATTGCGACACTTCAGAAAAAAATATTTGAACCGAAGGGCGTTACTCAATTGTGCTCCGCGAACCAGAATATGTGGAAATGTTTTATATTTAAACTGTTGACTGTTAGAACAGTTTTCATGAAAACGTGGCTGGAAGACTGTCAAGCAGATGTGCACGAAGAAATCTTAATTATGCAATGTTTTTCTTTGGCCTGAGAGGCTTCAGTGTGTGATTTTTGGCCCGGCACTGGGTGACTCTTATGTGTGGCTGGGCACGAATGCTTGCCGTTCTGCTCTCTTGCAAGCCACAGGCTCTGAAGGGTGATTTGTTCTGGCTGCACAAGCCTGATGGGTCATCGAGGCTGAGGCAGGCCGGGTGTATGGCTGTTGGGATCTCCTGTTCTTCCAGTATGATTAACGCTGCTCTCGACTGGGACTGTTAAGGAGGTTTGCTAGTTTGGGCAACGTGTTTTTAGGCTCTTGTGTGTCAGTATTGTTCAAAAGCCCTAATAAAACTGCTGTTCTGAAGCGTTTGTACTGACACGCTGATCTGTTCCTCCGCAGTGCGTGCCTCGGTGCAGGGGCAGGATTCCTACCAGTGTTAAGGGGGGGTCTCTTTCCACCCCAGTCCTTGCAGACCCTTATTTTGGGGATATTACTTCAAGCACATGTCCTGAGCTCTTTCTGAAAGCGTACTCAGCCATTTCCTTCCTGGCTTTAAACAGATGCGCGGGACATCTTTATTCTTTATCACAGTCAAGCTTTTCAGAGTGAGGTGATGTCCTTTATTAGATCAGTTAATACAGGCTGGATAAGTGGACAGGCTTTTAGGCAGACTCTGCCTTCAGGGCTGGGCACGTACCTTAGTAACTCTAGAAAGGAATTCCTGGCTCATTATGATGAGGCTGTGGAGGAGGGAGGAATGTGTAAAGCTCCTTTTTGACAAGAGTTGAGCTTCTGAACAGCCTAAGAGCATAAAGTTTGTTGTAGATTCTCATATATCTGACGTGGTGGAGGTTTTTGTTGGCTACTGCTCCAGTGACCTGCTTTGACTGCGGGAGGCGTGCCAGCAAAACCAACATGGGCACTAAGCACGACCTCTCCTTAGGAGCACACAGAAGAGAAGAGATTCAGTCCTAAGGCACGTTCTCAGGAGAAACACACAGACTTCAAAGTTCAGAGCTGTGCTGGTGCCCAGCTTGGCTTTTAGGAGAGTGCTTAGTTGGCATCCATTAGCAGAAGAGTTGTCAATATAAACAGTAATTATGCTCCTTTCACAGAGAGGTCAGCATTTTTGCTGTCTTCCATTCCCGTCCCCTCTGCGCAGCAGTCTGAAATCGGGTTGTAAGTGCAGGGAGCTGTGACTGGATCCCCCATGGGCTGTCCTCTGCAGCCCAGCCCCGCGGCTGGGATTTCACGCCGTACGTGCCCAGCCTTTGACTTGCCCGACCCGCCTGTTTCCCGTGGGGTGGCAGGGGTAAAACGGTGATACGTCAGCTATGATTCGGGGAGGGGTTTAATTTCTTTCTGTTTTTTTTCTGTTCTGTTTTTCTTTTCCTTGAAGGTCTCCAAGTTGCCAAATCTCCGCTCCCTAAGTCAGCTACTCCTTCTTGACATCATAGAGTCGTTAGCTAACCACATATCAGACAAGCAGTGCGCGGAGCTGGGCTCAGACATATGACGTGCTTTGGTAATCGAACTTTTCATTTGTTCCTCAAAAAAACTAGCACTTTATGGCTGACTTTCTTTTTTACCATTCCATACTGAGCTGCTCAGAGTGTGTACACAATATAGCAGGTGGCCCATGGACAGCTGACTCGCTCTCCTGTGGATTTGCTTGGTTTGTACCTTTGTGGAGAAGGGTTTGGTCTCTGTTACGCAAATGTAAAATTGAAACCATTACAGGAATGAATTAATTCCACGTGGTTTTGGGAGTAACAAAGTTCAGAATCAAGCCCATTATTACTTCTATACTGTAAAATAAAGCAGTCATGAGTAAGAGAGTCGTTAATACTTTGAAACGCAGTATTTAAAGAATACTATTTAAAGAACTTCAGCTGACACAGCCAGGGGCTGTAAGGGGAAGTCAGATGTAAGAAAACTGGAAACAGCCTGTGGTGTTTGCAGTGAGGCTGACTGTTGGACCAGAATGTAGTGACTTTTCAGAGACTCTCCAGGGTGTGGATTAAAAGATAAGCCCTTTTGCAGCTGCCTGGATTGGTGGGCTGCGGGAAGTCCGGACCTGTGCTCTGCAGCAGGTCAGACTAGAAGATTACAGCGGTCCTTTCTGACCATCAAATCCATTAATCCTATCTCGCTAAGCCTTTCTAAATCAATTTATTAATAAAGAGTTAACATCTTCTCCTGGCATTTTGTGATTGACTTGGCTTTCATTTTGGAAAAAAATAAGCAAAAAGAGCTCCGAGCTTGATGAAGGTCACTTTGTTAAAAATAAGTGTGCTACATCTTGTTACTAATTTTATGCTGAAGTGTCTTCATTAGTCATTGCCTTTGCAGGAAGGTGAATGAAGGCAGAGCGCCCTTCCCAGCCAGTTCAGAAGCAGTTCCTGTTCCCTCCCAGTTGCAGCTCCCCAGCTCCACGCCGTGCTGGACGCTTCCCACGCTGCAGGGCAGAGAGGAGCTTTACCTCTCCCCGGCTGCTGAACGATGCAGTTTGGCTGGGGAGCGCTGGAGATCAGCTGGAGTTGGTGAAACATCTGCAGACAAAACTGCTCCCCCGGCCGTGAGCCACCACCACAGCAGCCCAGAGGAGGGACTGACAGAGAATCAAACTCCTGTCCTGCACCAGTTCGCAGAGGTGAAGCAGACGGCGCTGACATGGTGCTGCTGCTCTCTGCTTGGCTGTTTCGAATGGCAAGAGTCAGCTTGAGCTGGAGTGGTGGGAGATCCCTCCTGCGAAGCGCAGCTGCCCGGCCCCTGCGTTTCCACCCTTGCGGCCGTAGTTTTTAATTCAGGTTGGTGAAGTGTTCCTGGTGCAGTAGGAGATGCGAGCTCCTGTTCAGCATCCTGTAGCATGACGTGCACGTGCATGCTTCGCTATGCTGCGGGCGTTGCAGTCTCTGTGCAACGGAGAATGCGTCGTTTCATTTAATCCAAGGGAAGGGCTTTAGGGACCGCTCGATCTCTCTCCCAGCTGCTCACGTGAGTCAGACCAGAGGTGGCAGATGCGTCTGAGAGCCAAGGGCTCATTTGCAACCAGAGGGATTATTTCCAGATGCCTCATAGGTAATGAAGTCTCTTATCAGAGGTCATGTTCATTGTACTGACAGTCTGAAAGTTCCCTGGGAAACCAGAAGATCTGCAAATACGGAAAGGTTACACATTACAACTTGTAAGAATATTATAAGTTATTTTCAGCAATGCTGAATCCACTAGAGGACACCTATTTCCCAAACCTGTGCAGCCCTATTCCCTCAGTAAGGAAGAACGGGCTCATTTCAACCGTGCCACAAACAGCCCCTTTGACTCCATTGTCTCAAACTATTTGGGGTTTGGAACTTACTCCTGAGCCCATCTGCGAGGAAATGCGCAGCCTCTGCACAGGGGCACTGCGGGCGTCTGTGCTTTGGGGGTGGATTTGGCTTAATCCCGGCTTCAGTGACCGTAGTCAGAGTTGCATTGCGTCGGTGGGATTTATTGTCTGAAAAATTGCGGTCAACGGCACTGTTAAGTCATCATTGTGATTTGCCTCTGGGCTGCTGTTGTGCAGGGTGCTGGGAGCGTGCGCCCCTCCGAGAGAGGAGCGGGGACCTGCCCCATGGGCGAGGTGACCCCCTTCAGCCTGAGCAGTCCCCGCCGCGCCTGGGAGTGCAGCGGGGGCTGCGCCACGTCCCCCCTGCGGGGCTCAGGGGCAGTGCCAGAGGTACGGGTCAGCCTTCCCGTAGGATCAGGCGCAGGCATATGGCCCAAAGGGGACGGTCCTGCCAGCCCCACGGGGTGCCCCTGGGTTTCCTGGGGGACCTCGGGACGGGAGGTCCAGCAGGCGCAGCCGGTGTTGGAGGAGCTGCTGCTGTGGGCCTGGCGGCAGGGCCAGCACACACCGTGGGGTTCACTTGCGCTTTCTGAGGCCGTTGGGCATTGTTATTGCCACCTCAGAGCATCCCTTGCGCCAGTGGCCTCTATGGCCGGCAGGTTCCTGGCGTTAGTGGTGTTAGCGCAGCCTTGGGGCAGTTTTGTACTTGAATTTTGGGGTCTGTGCTCATATTCCTGCATTTGAGAAGAAATAACTGTGGCTGTCTAGTGTTGTCTTATTCCTACAGCCTTTGCCGTATGTGGGCCACAGTGGCTCTTTAAAGCCCTCAAGTCATGCTTCACTGTGTACACTCTGGGCTTCATCCCAGAAAACGGCAAAGAGCGGGTCCCCGTAAGCGCGTGGCACCACCTCTGTGCCCGTTTGGGTCTGTGGCATTTGCTGTCGGTGCCCGGCTGCTCGCTGGGGCAGAGGGGTCGATCTGAGGAAGGACACCTGGCTAAAAGCCCACAGGGGGCAGATCTCCCCTGCGAGCCGTTATGCTGCTGCTCAGCAATCTCCACCGTCACTCCCTGTGTGTCAGGGCCAGGTTTACGAGATGGTCTTGGCCCTCATCGGCTGCTCCCACCAGGCCCAGGTTCCCCTGGGGCCGTGCAGCGAGGCTGAGTGCCAGCACAGAGCTGGGGCGGGCACGGGAGCCTGCACAAGGCTGCCGCTTGGCTGGCAGCTCTCCGGTGTGGCTCAGTGCGCTGCCTGCGCCACGGCAGAGCCCCGTCCCCCTCCCAAGAAAGGGACCACTGGTGGGAGAGCGGGAATGCGCCATCTCCCCAACCCCAGAGTGAGCCCCAGCCTCTTGGGCAGAGGAGAAGCAGTTCCCACCCGTTCTGCCACCATCTGCAGCACCGAGGCGCTGAAGCCAAGAGGTCCCAGTTTTGCCACTCTGCTCCCACCACAGTGCCTGCAGGGCCCCTGCCAGGGTGAGGTGGCCCCATGGTGCAGGCCAGCACCAGCACCCCCCAGCGGAGGACCGGCTGCCGTATGGGGCCTGTTACAGCTTGGCCCAGCATGGCCCAGTGCACATCAGGGCCACAAAAGGCTCCAGCCCTGAAGCCACCAACACCAGGGGAAGCCACCAGCCTCCAGGAGCAACCTGCGCATCCCGGAGCAGGGCTGCCCTCCTGGAGCACCAGCCTGGTTCTGGGCAGGAGGAGCGGAGTCTCACTCAGAATGCCCATGGGGCTCTGGGAACAGGAAGAGCACAAAAAGGGGAAAAAAAATTACAAATTTTAATAAGGAAACACGCAGTGATGGAGAGAGGGTTGAGGTACTGCCAGAGGGAAAGGCCGCAGAGGGAGCGGAGCCCAGGCTGCACTAGTTCTCTGCCACCTCCAAGCCCAGGATCTTCTTGACGTAGTTCTGGACGTTGATGTGGAGCTGGGGGGCTGTAGCCGAGAAGGTCTCCATGGCCAGGGCCCGGGCTGACTCCGACCCGCCCCACATGGCACGGTAGAGGGGCAGCGTGTACTTCTGCTTCCCCTGCAGAGAGAGAGAGACCACGTTACATCCCAACCTCCACCTCAGGAAGAGCCCCACGTCCCCTCCCCAGGGCACGACACCTCCAGTATCGCCCTGCTCTCGGCCAGGGAGAGAGCACCGACGAATGGGACAGGGCAGAAGATGCCACTGTGGGCTGCCCTTGGTGTTGCAGCACATGGAGAGGGGAGAAGTCCTTAACCTTGGAGAAGGAGTGGGCCCATGAAAAAGTCTTGAAGTTCAACAAGGCCAAGTGCAAGGTCCTGCACCTGGGTTGGGGCAATCCCCCCAGAGCGGGGGATGGATGGAGAACAGCCCTGCAGAGAAGGCTACTGGTGGGTGACAAATTGGATGTCAGCTGACTGCGCACTTGCAGCCCAGAAAGCCAACCGTATCCTGGGCTGCACAAGAACCGTGGCCGTCAGGTGGAGGGAGGTGCTTCTGCCCCTCACCTCTGCTCTCATAAGACCTCACTGGGGTCCCCAGTGCAAACCAGACACGGACCTGTTCAAGCAGGGCCAGAGGAGACCATGAAGATGCTCCGAGGGTTGGAGCCCCTCTACTGTTGAGAAAGGCTGGGAGAGGTGGGGGTGTTCAGCCTGGAGAAGGCTCCAGGGAGACCCTGCTGTGGCCTTTCCATACATAAAGGGGGCTTGTAGGAAAGACGGAGAGAGACTTTACCAAGGTCTGCAGTGACAGGATACGGGACACCAGTTTTAAACTGAAGGAGGGCAGGGGTAGATTGGCCGTAGGGAAGAACTGTATGACGAGGGCGGTGACCCCTGGCCCAGGCTGTCCCGAGAAGCTGTGGCTGCCCCATCCCTGGAGGTGTCCAAGGCCGGGTTGGACGGGGCTGGGAGCACCCTGGGCTGGGGGGAGGTGGCCCTGCCCAGGGCAGGGGGGTGGAACCAGATCTTTGAAGGTCCCTTCCAACCCAAATCATTCTCTGGGTCTATCAAGAACAAGATCCAACCCCTGGCCCTCCCCTGCTTCTGTGCCCTGTGCCCATCTCCCCGCTGATGGCATGCTGCTGGGCACAGCCCCCGCTGCCCAGGGACGAACCTGGCTGTGGAGGAAGTCCTTGACCTTGCTGTACTCGGCCTCGAGGTTGTTCTTGAGGACGATCTGGCACCAGCGGAGTCGCAGCTCGGCATTCTGGGCCTTGGAGATCTTCGGGTACATCTTGCTCAGCCTCTCCACATTGCCTGCGAGAGGGAGATTGTCACCGCCCCCACGGGCTCTCTGCCTCCAGCTCCCAGCCCCTGCTCTGAGGGGACCCTACGAGTCCATCCCAGCTGCGCTGCAAATCCTCTGGGATCCTCCCAGCCATGGGCCAGCCCTGGATCCCCTGAGCCTCCCGGCGCCCCCAGCCCTGGGAGCAGCCCAGGCACTTGCTGGCTCCGGGCGGGAGGGTGCCCGTGCTGGGCTCCTGGGGCCAGGCGGCCCTGCAGAGCCACGTGCCCGGTGGCTTGGGATGCCAGCACAAAGGTGGGGAGGTCCCAGAGCAAAAAGCACAAGGAGAGGTGAATACAGGGAGGTGAGAGCCCAGCTGAGCCAGCCTGGGGACAGCCTGCCACTGCACATGTCACCATACATCTAGGGACACACTTGCCCTGGCTCTCCATGCCCCACCAAATGATTGAGGCTTCCCAGACACCAGGAACGGCCCTGCTGGACCACAGCGGGGACAGGCTGATGGCCATGCACCCGCATGTCCCGCTGGTGTGTCCTCATGTCCCCGGCCAACTGGCTGGACCGGGGTGCATCGCCTCATGTCTCCGCTGAGCACGGAAGCCCCGGGAGGTGACCTGGCCCTCACCTTCTGGCAGGGGGGATTTCTGCAGGACCTGATCCAGGAAGTAGACCAGCTGGTACGTCTTCCAGGCCACGATGTCCACGGCTTCAATCGCCTCCATATTCAAGCTGTCAGCTGCCCAGAGCTCTGCTAGCTCATCTGCTGGTTTCATCAGCTGCTCCCCTGGCGAGAGGTCAGGCAGGTAGGGGGGCCAGCCCGGCGTGTTCAGCCAGCGGTCGAACTCAAAGCCTGTGGCAAGGAAGGGAGGAAGAACTGGGATCAGTTTTCTGAACCCCGTGCCCCACACTGCTGCCCGGACATTACATTAGCCTTCTCTGAGGGCATCCCCAGCACCAGCAAACCTGCCCAGCAATGGCGATGAGCAGAGACTAATGGGGTGAGGCTGTTAAGCCACCCTGGGCTTGGTTTCTGTTTGCACAGCAGCCGCCCCACCGCAGCCAGCGACATGAGCTGGCTCCAGCATGGAATCCCTGCAGCAGGGCTGAGCTGAGCCTGGGGCATTGTCTGAGCCCGATCCCAGCGCTTGCCAGCGGCTCTGTCAGCAACCACTCCTATCCTGCTGCCAGAGACTCAACGGGCTCAGCTGGGAGGGGAAACCCCATGAAACAGCACCCGAGCAGACTGCATTCGTACAGGAAAAAAAAAAAAAAAAAAAATCAGGCTGAACAGACACGCATCTGAGCCCAGGTTAGTGCCTGATCCTGGGCTGGCCAGCGCTGCGCTGCCTCCGTCAGAGCCAAAGCTGGTAGCAGCAGCAGCGTCTCCAGAAAAACCTTCCTTCCAACATGCAGGAAGGTGCTGTGCTGACCTGGGATGGAGTCAACACCTTTCTCCTTCAGCTCCGGGAAGTACTCCAGGAAGAAACCGAGGGCGTCATCCGCTGTGATGCTCTGGAACTTGAACCGGTTCACGTAGGCCTGCGGGGATGGCCGGGGCGTGATGCTGCACACACTCACCATTGCCCCGGCAGTGCTGCCAAGTCCTCCCCATGCTGCAGCTCATGAGGGCTCAGTGCTGCCCAGCCCACGCCAGCCCCTGTCCCCTGTGACGGGCTGCCCGGTCCCCTGCATCTCCTGGGATGCCTTTCACCACCACCACTGCCTGCAGCCAGTGTGGGGCCAAGCTCACCGAATCCCCGAGTGGTGGGGGGTCGGGAGGGCCCTCTGGAGCTCCCCCAGCCCACCCCCTGCCACAGCAGGGTCACCTCCAGCAGTGGCACAGGACGGTGTCCAGGCGGGTTTGGGATGGCTCCAGAGCGGGAGACTCCCCCACCTCTCTGAGCAGCTGTGCCACTGCTCTGCCACCCGCACAGGGAAGAAGTCCCTCCTCATGTTAAGATGGAACTTCATATGCTCGTTTGTGCCCGTTCCCTCTTGTCCTGTCACTGGGCACCACTGAAAAAAGACTGTTCCCATCCCCCTGGCACTCTCCCTTTAAGGATTTATAAGCATTGATAAGATCCCCCCTCAGTCTTCTCTTCTCCAGACTAAAAAGACTCACCCTCATCTCGTTCCTCCACGAACATCTCCACTTCCCACCTCCTCTTCCTCTCCCCAGCCACCCTCTCCAGCCTGTCCTTCCTGTGAATCCCACTGCGCTCTGGCCTCCCATCACAGCATTTTGTATGATTTTGCTCCTCCACCTGGTACCTCCCAGTACCGACCTGGAGGAAGGCATCAAACTTGCTCTGGTCCCCCACGAGATGGGCGAGGTAGCTCACGAAGCAATACCCCTTCTCATAGGGTGTTTCGTTGTATGTGTCATCTGGATTGACACCTAGAAAAAAGGAAAACCCTCAGGAATCATCTGCCCATCTGCAAAACAAAATGGCCCTTGCGTGCACCGAGAGTTCCGCTTTCTGTGCTGGGTGCAAGCCTGTCACATCCCTCCTGGAGCCGTCGCCTCACTTGGGTCCCACCACCAGTGCTGGTTCTATTGTAAGCCATGAAACACCCCAGCAGCAGAGCTTCCTCCCCCCAACACCACACTTCATTTGCCCCCGCTCCCCCCAGCCAGCTGCGGGAGGACAAGGACGCCCCACAGACCTGGCTCGATGACCACCCGCAGCTTGTTGAGCGGATGGTCCTCCCCCGTGTTGTCCATGTGCTGGCGCAACAGGGCCCTTCCTGTGGCAGCTTCCAGGCAAGTGTACGCCAGACCTGGGCGGAGACAAGCAGAAAGAATTTGGAGACCCCGGCCAGACCCCTTCTGTGCTTCGAGCACAACGGGTGCTGCAACAGGAGGGAAACTGCGTTAGCTTACAAGCTGGGAGAGGAGGAAACCAATAAATAAGGTGCTGGCACGGTGGAGTTGTGGAGAGGCACAGCAACCCAGCCCTCAGTTAGCAAGAGGATCTTAGAGCCATTAAAATTTAGCTGGATGCAGCAAACAGTGCCAGGAGCACCTGAGCTGCTGGATGTGACTGTGTGTCCAAGGGGAAGCTCCGGATTTCTAGTATTGACTCCCCCCAGGGAGCTGCAGGAGCAGGAGGAAGGTGAGGCTGGACAAGATCACAGCACTCACGTCCCTGGCACGTGACTGCAAGGGCTGTGTCCACCTCTCAGAGCAAAGGCTCTTTTGTTGCTAACACAAAACCCCAGAGTGTTGCAGGTCACTGCTCTTCACCTCTTCCGAGACGCAGCGCAGGCTCCGGCGCTGCATGCAGCACTCGGAGGGATGCACTGAACTGCAGCACACAGACCCTGGACCCGCACGGATCCTGCCTGCGACGGCACGGTCGCATGTGGGGACTCGGCACCCCATGGCCAGGCAAGGCCACGCACCATAGACCTCGGTGGAAATGCGCCTCTGGGCATACATGGTGAAGCCCTCGTTCAGCCAAAACTCGCCCCACGTGGCGTTGGTGACCAGGTTGCCAAACCAGCTGTGGGAGATCTCGTGGATGATGACATCCGCCAGCGAGCGGTCCCCAGCCAGCAGGCAGGGTGTCACAAAGGTGAGGCAGGGGTTCTCCATCCCGCCGAAGGGGAAGGAGGGCGGCATGAACAGGATGTCGTACCTGCCGGGGAAGAGCAGACGGCTTCGGTCAGACCCACCTCCTCCTGTGGACGGGTCGGGGGACAGAGGGGCGCTCCCTCCTCAGCCCCGGGGAACAAAGCCCTTTGGGAACAGGAGGCCGTACCTGCCCCAGACATAAGGTCCAAAGAGCTTTTCTCCAACTGCCAGGAACTCCTCAATCACCCCATCGTACTCCTTCTTCGCAGCCTCGATCAGGCAGGGCTCGGCCCAGACACGGCTCCTGGCCAAGTGTGTAGAAGAGGAAGTTTTAACCATTAGCGGACTTTTACCCTATTGCTTCATCAGAGAAAAACTGCATGTGTTTATTCCACAGCAAAATAAAAGCCTGCTGATAAAGGAAGCTAATGAGACTGATGATAGTGCAAACTGCTGTAATTTATTTTCTTGTCTGAATGTCAAAGGGCTTTTATTTGGCTACTGTGACAGCCGGGAATCCGAATAATCTGAATAAACCACCAGCCTTGGGAGGAGACCTGGGACCCTCTGCGAACAGGACCGCTGCTCTCATTCATGAGCACAGAGGAGAAATGAGCAGAGCCAGGGACACCCTTGAAGGCGAGGGGACCCGGCACAGAGGCTCCTCCTCGCTCTCGAGAGCAAGAAGCACCCTCACGTGGCAGGGCCTGCGGTCTGATGATGCAGCACCACGTGCACAGCAGATGGGGGACTGGCCTGGTCATGTTTATGGTCAGCGTGTCCGCGCCCTGCCTGCTCTCCAGAGCCCAGCAGTGCGGGGAGAGGCAGCAGGCAGCGCAGCACAGGAGCTTCACCATGCGGCTCCCACAGCCAGGGCTTAATGCTCGGGTCTCCTCCAGAGCCACTTACCTTGGGCCAACGTCAGCAGACACAATGTCCCCAACAGCCAGAGCAATCAGGTAGGAGGGGATTGGCTGGGACATCTTGAAGACGAAGGTGTTATCCTTCTGCCTCTCCCAGCTCGTGGCACTCATCACAGCTGTGAAACCCTCAGGGACCTGGACATATAGATAAAAACATCTATTAGATCCATAACATGCAGAGCAGGACATCAGCTAACCCAGCCAGGGATGCCATGATATCTGATGGCGAACACGTCCCAGCATGTTGAAGGTGGCTGGGTCCATGGGCACTGAAGCTTTTGGGGTGCAGAGCAGAGCATTAACACTCCAAGCTCCAACCCAAGATCACAGCTGCATCCCTGCGCCCACATCACTCGGCATCTGGGCTCAAACACCAGCTGGATGCAACACCAGGACACCCGGAGCTGCCCTGCAAGGTGCCAGTGAGATAAAGAAATGCTGGAGTTGCAGGTGCTGAAAGAGCAGAGCATGCAGATCCTTCAGACATTGGCTCTCGTCCCATTTCTTACACAACAACTTGCTTTTCCTGTTCTCAAGCCAAAGTAGAACCCATGGCCGATCCACCGGCCTGAGCTGAGCCCTGGGAGCCTGATCTGGTTTCTCCTCTTCCAAACGCGGGGCGAGCCCCTGTGGGGCCATGAAGAAAAAAGATTTCTTGGTACAGAGCATCATGCCAGGGCTCTACAACAGCCGAGCCCCATGCTCACTCATCCCGGGGGAGCTCTGCCAGAGCTCTAAGGGCAAAAATTAGAGCAAGAGGCAAAATAAATAAATTTCGGCATCGCCAGCTCATGCCATTGGCATTGGCTTGGTGTCACACCAGTAAGTGGCTTCCCTTGCCCACAGCAGGCCAGCATGCTGGGGCAGCCCAGTGCCAGTGCTACTGCATGACCACCTGCACACAAGAAGGAATTTGGATTATTTAGTCCCATTTTTGTACTAAAATCTGTGGACCAGCAGCTGCTCCTTCCATCCTGGAAGCCCAGCAGCCCCGGCACCACCACCAGGACCCAGTGTGGCCCAGCATCGGCCCCTCCTCCAGCTGTGTCCCCCCCAAACTCAGCTCATCCCAGTCGCCCTCCTGCTGCTACGCACACCAAAAGCAGGCATCCCACTGCCCTCGGACTGCTATGAGGCAAAAATAGGGTTTTCTGTAATAATTAGAGGAATTACTCAAGACAAACACAGCGGCACAAGGAGAAGAGAGAGGCTTAAACACCAAGTTGATCCCAACAGCCGGTATTTTGGCATCAGGCAGCGAGCCACCTCCCACTGGGAGAGAAGAGCTTTTAGCGGGACAGCCAGCACGCGCACCCGCTCACAGGTGATTGCACGAAACGGTGCCCAGCACGCGTGGCTGGGGAGAAGCAAGAGGACTGCTGGGGTAAGCTTGTATTCATCTAAAGATGAATATAAGAGAAAAATAAGATTATAAATGAACTATTTCTCAGTCCCTCCTCTGCTGGGGGCCTGCTGTGTGACAAGCATCGCCTCCAACGCGCTGGCGCTGCACAGAGGCCTGGGTGGTGCTGCTGATGTGATGCCCCAATGTTTCGGCACGTCCTGCAAGGGAGCCAGCAGCTTCCCCGCGAGCAAGCTTTGCAAACTCGCGGAGGGTTTTGCTCTCACTAGGCACGAGGGGGACAGCCGGGTCTGCGCCCCCGCATGCTCCCCAGGGCACCACTTACCTGCACCGTGGCCGAATACGTGAATTTGACTGAGGGGGTGTCAAAGCAGGGGAAGAAAGACCTGTTGAGGACGGCCTGGCCTTGGGTGTACATGTAGGGCTTCTGCTTCCCCGCCGTCTGCTCGGGAGTGAGCCAGCACACCTGGGGGTGGGAGGGGAGAGACCCCGGGGTGAGGGGCGTCCCCTCACCCATGGGTGCTCTCTGCTGATGGAGCTGGGGTTTCTCCCCTGGGGACGGGGGGGGGGTCTCGGCCTGTTCTGTGACCAGTGTCCCCTCAGCTGCCCCCATCCCTTCAGCTCCCCCCGTTCCTCTCAACTCCCGTTTCCCCTCAGCTCTCCCCCATCCCCACAGCTACTCACCTTCCCCCCAACCCCTCAGCTCCCCCCTTTCCTCTCAACTCCCGTTTCCCCTCAGCTACTCACCTCCCCCCCGACCCCTCAACTCCCCTTTCCCCTCATCTCCCCATGTCCCCTCAGCTACTCACCTCCCCCCCGACCCCTCGGCTCCCCCTGACCCCTCAACTCCCCTTTCCCCTCAGCTCCCCCCTGTCCCCTCAGCTACTCACCTCCCCCCCGACCCCTCAACTCCCCTTTCCCCTCAGCTTCCCCCTGTCCCCTCAGCTCCCCGCCTCACCCCGGGCCCCTCGCCCGCCTCATAGTCGATCTCCAGGGTGAGGAGCTGCCCGGCGCGCAGGGGCTGGGGCAGGGCGATGTGCAGGGCGCTGCCGTAGCTGGCGAAGGGGTGGCTCTCGACGGGCAGGGGCTGCGGGCCGGGGGTGCCGCCGTCCCCGGGGCCCGGCAGCAGCGCGGCCCGCCGCACGGTCAGGCTGGGGTGCGCGTCCAGCCGCACCGCGCCCGCCCCCTCGCGCGCGCAGCGCAGCTCGAGCCGCGCCGTCCCGCGCAGCCGCCCCGCGCCCGCCGCCGCGAAGGCCACGCGCAGCGAGAGGTGCAGGTGCCGCAGCGCCCAGGAGCGCGCGCCGCCGGCCGAGGCCGCGTCCTCCCCCGCCGCCGCCATCGCCACTGCCGGGGGGCGGGGCCAGAGCGGGGGGCGGGGCCAGAGCGGGGGGCGGGGCCAGAGCGGGGGGCGGGGCCTCGAGAGACCGCCCCGGGGCGGGGCCGCGGCGGGAAGGGGCGGGGCCGGGAGGCGGAGCGGGGCGAGGGGCGGGGGGGGCCGCGGGGGGGACCCATGGGGGTGTCCGAGGGGATCCGGGGGGGGGATCCGGGGCGGTCGGGGGAGGAGAGCCATGGCGGAGCATCCGTGGGGGGGGCCCGAGGGGAGAGTGTCCGAGGGGATCCATGGGGGGGATCCGGGGGGGGGGAACATGGCGGGGGGGGAGGAGGTCCATGGGAGGGGCCCGAGGGGATCCATGGGGGGCATCCGAGGGGATCCATGGCGGGGTCATCCGTGGGGGGCCCGAGGGGGGGTGTCCGAGGGGATCCATGGGAGGGGTCCGAGGGGATCCATGGCGGGGCCATCCGTGGGGGGCCCGAGGGGGGGTGTCCGAGGGGATCCATGGGGGGGATCCGGGGGGATCGGGGGAGGGGATCAATGGCGGGGCATCCATGGGGGGGGGGGGGGACATGGCGGGGGGGAGGAGATCCGTGGGAGGGGTCCGAGGGGTTCCATGGGGGGACCCACGGGGAGTGGTTGTCCGAGGGGATCCGGGGGGGAAACATGGGGGGGGCATGGGAGGGGTCCGAGGGGATCCATAGGGGGCACCCATGGGGGGAGGAGCCGGGGGGAGCCGAGGGGATGAGTATCCGAGGGGTGGAAACATGGGGGCGGATCGGGGCGGGGATCCATGAGGGGGGATCTGGGGGGGATCCACGGGGGCGGTGGTCGGGGAGGGATATAGAGAGGGATCCATGGGGGGATCCATGAGTGAGGGGGGTCCATGGGGGGATCTATAAGGGGAGGATCTGGGGGAAGGATCCATGGGGAGGAATCCGGGAGGGGGATCTATGGGGGAAAGTGATCGGGGGGGGGGGGGGGGCATCTATGGGAGGGATCGCTGGGGGGGGGGGTCCATCCGGGGGGGTCCATGGGGGAGTCCATGTCGGGATCCACGCGGAGGGGATCCGGGGGGGGTGTGGGGTGTGTACATAGGGGGATCCATGCGGAATCGATGGGGGAGATCCGGGGGGGGGGGGGGGGGGGGTATCCATGGGGGATCGCTGTCTCAGGCTCCGCCGCCGGCTGCAGCCGAGAGCGGCACCGGGGGTGGCGGGGCCGCCCCGGAGGGACCGAGCGGGGCAGGGGCGGCCCCGCACCCGCCTCCCCGAGCCGGGGCGCCGGGGCACCGGGGGCGGGCACCCCGGGGCGGCGGGGCCGGGCACGGGCCTGCGCGACTCCTCCCCCGGCCCGGCCCGGCGCGGCGCCGGGTCCCGCGGGCGCTCCGTCAGTCCGCGACCGGCGGCGGCACCGGGCGCTGCCCGCGGGGCCGCGGCGGGACGGGGCGCAGCGAGCGGTGAGTGCCGCGCCGGCCGCCTGGCTCTGCCTCCCGGTGGGGACCGGGGGTGGTACGGGCACGTCCCGGTGGGGACCGGGGGTGTGGGGGGACATCCCGGTGGGGACCGGGGAGAGGCGGGGGACACCCCGCCGAGGGGCCGCGGGTGATGGGGGACATCCTGCGGGGACCTGGAAGACACCGGGGACACCCCGGCGAAGACCGGCAGTGATAGAGGACACCCCGGTGGGGCCGGGGTGATTGGGGACATCCTGCGGTGGTGACAGAGGGGACATCCTGGGTGGGGATCGGTGGTGATGGGAGACACCCCGTCGGGGACCGGGGAGACACGGGGGGGCACACCGCTGGGGACGGCAGATGATGGGGGGCACCCCGGTGGGGACCGAGATGATGGAGTCATGCTGCGGGGACCAGCGGTGACACAGGGGACATCCTGGCGGGGACAGGGGGTGACAGGCAGTGGCTGTGGGGGCTGGTGCCGCCTGACTCTCGGGGCAGCCCCCCCGTGTCCACTCCCCTGTGTCCCCCAATGTCCCCTCTCCTCGGGGACCCCGCAGCGTGGGCAGCCCCGGGAACAGCGTGGCTGGGCTGGCAAGTTCCCATGTCCCAGTGCACCGCGGTGTCCCCCGGACACCCCCTGTCCCCATCCCCAGCACAGGGGGGGCTCCAGGAAGCCGCTGTGGTGCTGGAGGCAGATGCCGGTGCTGCCTGCTCCTGCCTTGCCTCCCCAAACCAGCCCCGAGGCGGGCAGCAGTGCCAACAAAGGGCAACGGGGGGAAACTGAGGCACGGGGGCTGCCAAAATGGGTGACGGCTCTCCAGAGAGCTGGCCTGGGGTGGGAAAACGTGTGTCATGCTGCCCCGCATCTCCTCTCTGCGGGCAGAGCAGGTCGGTGCCGGCAGCCCGTGGTGTCTGCCCTCATTTCAGGCACGGGAAGGTGCTGCGGGGCCACGGGCACCCACGGGTGGTCCCTGGATGGGTCCCCAGGGCTGTGTGGCTTCAGACGCTCCGTGTCCCCGTGCTGGCGTGGGGACAGTGAGGAGGGCAGTGTGGACTTTGTCTTTTTTTAAAATGCCTTTTTCAGCGATAGCGAAGGGGCTGTGGGCCTGTTGACTTCTTGCTGCTGGGTGCTCAGCCACCCCAGGGGTGCTCCGCCACCCAGGGGATGCTCGGCCACCCTGGTCACCCCAGTCGGGTGGGGTGGCCGGGGTGGCAGAGCGTCCCTGGGGTGGCAGAGCATCCCCAGGCCCCATGCGGGATGGCTCCCATGGAGCCGGCAGCATCACAGCCCGGCTTTGCTTCGCACTGCAGCCAAACCGGGATGGCACGGCACAGGGGGAAAACAGAGGTGACTTTGGCACAGGCCGTGTCCCCCGTGGGACATTAATGTGCCATCAGCCCGTGGTGAAGACCCACAGTGTGTGTGTGTGCCGGGGCTCTTGTTTTCCTGGATTTCACCTAGGAAAAAAACAACTGGGAGAAGAGCCAGGGAGCCTGGGTGTGCCGGGCTGCCAGTCCCGCAGCCATCCTTGCCGGACGCCCCTGGCCAGCCTGAAGCGGGCAAGCGCGTGCCCCCGCGCAGGCAGGGTTTGCCCGTGACTGCCGGGGTGCTGCCTCTGCTCCCCAGGGCTTTGCCGTAGCTGCTCACTCCACCATCCCCAGGTGCCGGAGAGTGTCCAGGTGCCCTCAGGGGGGTCTCAGGGGTGGGGGGAGCCCCCTGCACTGCCCTGGCAGGGTGTGTTGGTGTCTGTGTTGTTGCAAGGTGGGGTTGGAGCCCCCCAGTTTTGCAGCCAGGGAAGCTGAGTCAGGAAATCCCGGCCGGATCCTGGCTGAGTCATTTCGCAGGCGCTGAGTAACTGCCCGTGCCGTGCCGTGCCGTGGGGGTGCAGGGCTGCCCGCTGTCTCGATGGGTGGGCGAGGGCTGCCTGCTTCGCCTGCTCTGCCCGCACATGCCCCCGTCAGCTCCCCGTGGCCCTGGCCTTACCCAGAACCCAGCCTGTGCCCACCCCGCTGCCCTCCTTGCCCTGCCAGCCCCGTGCCTCAGTTTCCCCCCATGATTTCCTGTGGGTTTCCGCCTGCCAGGGACTGAACGGGGAAAAAGCACAGGGAACGAGCTCCCGAGGGGCCAGGGTGGCTCTGAACCAGGGGGAGACGGGGCGGGATTGGGAGCGTGGGGCTGGGTGAGCTCTGGTGTTGGTTTGGAGGGGAATGATGTCCCCGAGGCAGGATTTGGACCGCCTCCTTCTGCTAAGGGGGTCTCCAGGCTGAGTCTTGGGGTACGGGGAGGGGGACAGGGTTGGGGAGAGGGATGGGGATGGGGACAGGGATGGGGATGGGACGCAGACAGGGATGGGGATGGAGAGAGGGATGGGGACGGAGACAGAGATGGGGGCAGGACTGGGATTTCATGGGGATGGGGATGGGGATGGGGCAGGATCAGGGCTCGGGGTGCAAGTGGGGGCGCTGCCGGGCGGTCCGGCCGGCCTCGCTGGCAGCAGGTTATAAATAACCCGCTGAGACACGAGGTTTTTTTCCTGCCGCCCCCCACGCTGCAGCCCCACGGACAGGAAAAAGGTGTTTCCGGCAGCGGACGGGAGCGGGGCCGGCCCGAGGGGGGGACGCGGGGCCTGGGCCACGGGCGGGAGGGCAGGAGGTGACCCCCCCGGGCTGGTGCTGGGGGTGCAGCCACTGAGCCTGGGGCTGGACGGACCCCTGGCCCCGTCGGGGCCACTGCTGCCCCCAGGGCCCCCGGCTGGGCTGGCTGCGGGAGCCCCCGGCTGAGCCACCAACCCGCCACGGGCCTGGCTGGAGCTGTCGTGGGGATGGGATGTGGTGCCACCAGGATCGGGCACCCTGTCCCCAGTGCCACCGGGCTGAGGCACCCTGTCCCCAATGACACCAGGCTTGGGCACCCTGTCCTGTCCCCAGTGCCACTGGGCTTGGGCACCCAACAGACACGTACCCTGGGGCCCCGGCTGGACCAGCATCCATGCGGAGCTGGGAGAGCTGGAGCTGGTGCTGCCGGGAGGAGGGTGCCTCGCCGTGCTCCTGACCCTCGCAGAGCTGCGTTTGCTCACTGATCTGGCAGGACATCCCCTCACCTGCACTTGGTCCCTGGCGGGGGAGGTTCTGACAGGCTCCAGCACCAGCAAAGTGACAGGGGGACATCAGCCTGGGATGGGGACATCAGCCTGGGATGAGGACACCAGCACGGGATGGGGAACACCAACACAGGATGGGGTCACCAGCCTGGGATGGGGACATCAGGCTGGGATGGGGACCCCAGTATGGGATGGGAGTCCTCAGCATCCATTCCCATGTCCCCCCTCCACCATACTGCTGGCAAACGGGTGACAGTCACCTGGCTGGGGTGTCCATTGGGTGGCAGCCAGGGACAACAACGTCTGTCCTCCCACAGCCCTCTGTACCTCATGCAGGGAGAAACCAGGCAGTGACAGGGATGGGTCCTCAGCGATGGGGCAGCTGGGACCACGCTAGCTCTGTCTGCCACCCCGTGTGTCCCCAAGGAAACCCCAGCTCATGTCACCAGCCCGTCGTCACTGGGCAGGGTTGGTCCCCAAGCCCTAACCAAAGCCAGAGGAGTGCCAGCACCCAGAAGCGCACTCTGGGCAGCCAGGACCTGCCAGGGCAGTTGGTGGCCACAGGCGGTGACGAGGCCAATGGCAGCATGTGGGGAAACTGAGGCACAGACTGCAGGCAGGTGGCAAATTGCCAACACCTCAAACACTTCCAGGTGACAGATCAGCCTGTCCCAGCGGGCTCCGACAGCTTCTCCGGTGCATTTGCTGGCATGGCCCAAGTCCTGCTCCTTACCAAGTGACGTCTAACGAGCTTTGTGCCGGCCATGCGGTGGGGTCTGGGCGGCATTATGGACATCGGGCATTGCTGCTGGATTAACTGCCTGGATTAGGGGATGCTCGGGGGGAGAGGGGCTGGAGGAGCCCCCAGCACTCAGCACCCACCGTCATGGGAAGTGACAATGACTGGAGAAAGGATTTTTGTTAACTGGGGGGGTGAGGTCCCGGCTGAGTGGCACGAGGCGGGGGTTGGAGCTTTGCTCTGTCCCAGAGGGTTGGGGGAGACGCAGCGGGCAGGAGCTGGGGTGTAGCTGCCCCTGGCTGTGGGACTTGGTCCCCCCCACGCTGCTCCAAGGTTGCCTGGTCAATGCCCCATCCCAGCACAGTCCCTGCAGCATCATTGCTGTCCCCTGGGACCATTTTGGGGGAGCTCTGGGTCACCCCATCTCAGTGCTGGGTTCCTGTGAGCACCCTCAATGTTTGCATGTTGCTTCGTTGCAGGGTCACATCCTGCAAACCCTGTCCCTGGCAGGCTTGGCAGCACGTCCTCATGCCATCCTGGCTCCTGCCCTGCTGCCACCTGCAGTCATCGTGTGTCCCCATGTAAGTGCAGTGACACCATCCTCCAGCACCCACTGGTGCTTTGGCCCGCTGTGATTTATGCCGCAGCTCCCTTGTTTGGGGCTGAACTCAGCCATGCCCCTGCTGCAGGAGCTGCCTTTCACCGTGGCTGTGCCTGGGGCAGGATTTGGCCACGGAGGGGATGATGGCGGCAGCGCGGGTGCTGCCCTGCAGGCGCCAGGGGTTGGGGTGCCCCAAGGTGTCCCATGGGGAGGGGAGAGGTGGGGACAAGCCACCCATCCGCAGGGCTGGCTGGGGCAGTGGGACTGGTGGCCTGGCATCCTCTCACTGCCTGCATGCGGGAATTGGGTTCCGAAGGTCTCGGCTGTGCTGTGGGGAGCAGATTTGGGGTGGGAGCCAGCGCTTGAGTTAACACCTCCCAGTATTTGCCTGGATTCCCTGGGTTCCCCCACTCTCACAGAGGAGCGGAGGTGGGAGCTGGAGGAGCCGGGTTTGCCGTTGTCCCCCATCCTCATCTTCAGCTCCCACCGGACGCGGCCGCGAGGCCCGTGCGGATGTGGCCGGGCGGCGTCACCTCCGGCAGCGGAAACTCCCCCTGCTCAGGGCCGGGCGATAAGTCACGGCTTCTCCTCCACCCCTTCCCCATCTCCTCCCCTGCCCCTCGCCCCACTGGGCTCTGCGCCCACCCGCGCCTCTGGCTCCTCGGGACTTGGCCCCCACTGGGTGTCCATCCCAGGGGATACGCACCGTGGGCTGGGCGAGGGGGATGGCAGCAGTGCTGCCATCCTCGCATGGGCTGCTCGCTGCGGGCAGGCAGGATGCTCGAGGGATGCTCGAGGGATGCTCAAGGGACGCTTGGGCTCCCCTCCGGGAAAGCCAGGCATCCTCCGGGTGTGATGGACCCACGGTGGCTCCATTAGCTGCATCTCGTGGAGGCGGCAAGTTTAATTTGAGGTGTAAGAGGGTGGTGGGACCAGAGCTGCCACCTGCTCTGGGGCTGCTGGGGGGGGTACCAGGGTCGGGGCGGGGGGGCATTGCCAGCCCCTGCCCGCCTCTTCCAGGCACACACCTCAGTGGCAGTCCTCATCTCTTCAGGGACATTGGCATCAGGGACACACTTAGGGTTGTTCTTAGAAACGTGGCTCCCTCCAGGCCATGTGTCACCTGAGTCTGTCAGCGGCGGCAGGCAGCCTGCCTGCTACACTCGGAACAGGGACCGCTTCAACCCCCCAAGATCAGAGCAGGGAGGTATTTGCCAGCAGCCACTGCGGATTTGCAGTTCACTGGAAAATCCACTCATCCCATTAAGGGCTCCCTGCGGCTTTTGCTTTCCATTGCAAATACGCCGTTGTCCCAAGGGAAACCCCCTTGGGGTGCCACCGTGGCTCTCGGGGCAAACACTGCCAGGACAAGATTTATTTATTATACAGGGGATTATTGGCCTGAGGGGAGATCTCATCCTGCTTGCCCAGGTAAGACCAGACAGGGAAGTTTTGCTTGTGGTCTGTTCTGGGGAGGACTGGGGGGCTCAGCTGGGAATTGGAGCCATGAGCTGACTTTCCTGCGCGTCCTTCATCACCCAAAGCAGGTTTGGTATTTAAAAATGCCCCAGCGTGGAGCTTCGCTGCTGTACAGGGGGGGGACGCAGCGATGGCACAGCAGCCCAGGCTCTGTGTCTCGGGTCTGGGGGTTCAAGTTCCCACTCTGGGCCATGTAACATCCAACCCTTCGCTGTGTCCTCAGTGTTACCCACCCCACACTCCCTGCGGTATTTTTTAAATCCTTAACCTGCTTTGGGGGGGCGGAAAATGACTTTTTTTGGGTAGCCTGAAGACCCTGCTTTGCCTGCTGTGGGCTTGGATTGCTGAGTGTCGGACGGAGCAGACAGGCAGCGGGGGTCTCAGCAGCGAGCGCTGGGGATGCCGGGGGTGCACCGCCTGTGCTGGGATGGGGAAAGACAAGCCGAGCTCCCCCCTGACCATCACACCGTGCACGTACGCGTGCGAACGCAACGGCATCTGCTGAGTTAATGCATTTTGCAGCCCCGCCGCACAGCTGCCTCGCCCGTCAGCAAAGCCAAAACCCGTCGGGGGCTTCCAGGTTTCAAGGGTGGAGGACAGGGGGGAGTCGTTTCCGCATGGCGGCAGCAGTGGAGGAGGCGAACGCAGACACTGCGACATCTGCTCTCGCTCAAAAATCCCAGGAGCAAAGGGCCAGGTCCGTGATGCGGCAGGAACACGGGGCTAAATAAATGATGCAATGGGCTTTGGAGAGTTTTGGCCCAGACAGAAGTTTATCCGAATGTCACCCATCCGAGTGCCTGCACCTGGGCTGCGGGACGGCTCCTGGCCAAGGGCTTGGTCTGGCCAGGACGTGGCACTGGGGGATCCTCAGCCCCACGGCAGCATCGAGCTTTTAGGGAGGTTTTGGGGGAGGCTTTGGGGAGGTTTTGAAGCCCTCAGAAGGTGCAATAGGAGATGTTGCTTTTTGGCCACGGTGCTTGATGCCAAAGGACTCTGGGCTCTGCCAACGGCTTCACGGCTCTTCTCGCTGGGTGGCACGGGGGGAGCGGGGAGGCCGAGGGGAGCAGGAGACCCCCCAAGCACAACCCAAACCTTCCTCCCAGGTGGGTCTTTGCTGCAGGAGCATCTGGAGGTAGTTCAATGCGGTGTCACCACACGGTGTGCCAGTCCCACCTTGGTCCCCAAGGGTGCTGGGGACATTGGGGGATGACAGACAGTGCTGCTGGGGGGACAGATGGCAGCAGGGTCTGGACAGATGGCACCGGCCCCAGACAGGCGGCCGCGGGACAGAGGGGCTGAGTGACCCTGGGCGAGCTGAAGTGGTCCCTGGTGGTCCCTGGGGACTTGCTCTGCTGGCCCCAGGTGGGTGGTGGTGGCCCAACGGGGACAGGCACCGCAGGTCAGGGACAGGCACCACGGCATGGAGGGTAACATGGGCCGGGGGGGTGACACCGACCGGGGGGGGAGGGTGACACTAGCCCCGGCTGGGGGGCACCGGCCCGGGAGGGGCAGTACCGGACGGGGGGGCAGTGTGACACCGGCCTGGGGAGGGGCGGGGACACGGACTGGAGGATCGGTACCGGTCGGGAGGTGACAGCGGCCCGGGGAGGGGGGGTGACGCCGGCCGGAGGGGGGGGATGACACCGTCCCGGGAGGGTGACACGGCCCGGGCGGGGCGGTACCGGCCGGGGGGGGGGGTGACAGCAGTCGGGGGGCGGTACCGGCCGGGGGGGGGGTGACAGCAGTCGGGGGGCGGTACCGGCCGGGGGGGGGGTGACAGCAGTCGGGGCGGTGGTACCGGCGGGGGGGGGGGGGGGGGGTGTGTGACACCGGCGCGGAGGGGCGTGGCCGGGGGGGGCGTGGCCGGGCGGGGGGCGTGGCCGCGGGCGGCGGGGCGGAGCTGTCCAGCACCGGCGCCTCCTGAACGTCCCCGGCGCGGCGGTACCGGGGGTCGGCGCCGTCTCCTCCGCCCCGAGCCGGCACCGGGCAGCCCCGATGTCCCCCCACGGGGGTCCAGCCCGGCGTGGGGGACACCTCTGCTCCGAGTACCCGGGGGTGCCCGGTTGCCCCGGCTCAGGGGGTGTCACACCCGCCGCCCTCAGGCTGTAACAGCCTCGGGGACAGACCTGCGAGGTGGCGGCGCGCCGGTGGGACGCGGAGGGGCCGTGGGGAGGGCGGACATGTGGCCTGTGCCACAGAGAGCCGAGACGGGCTGCGGCTGGGGAGAGGCCTTCGGCATGGGGGCTGCTTGCACAGATCCTTGCACAGAGCCCGGGGTCTGTCCCAGCCCCGGTGCAAGCGTCCTCGTCCCCGCAGCAGGATTTGTGCCAGGCGAAGCCCAGCCTGGGCAGAGCTCGGTTTCACTGCTGCATACGGGGCTCTTGGTGCCAGAGGCTGCTGCGGTGGGTCCAGCTGAGAGCTAAACTTTGCTCAGAGCAAGGTTTTATTAAAGTGGGTTAAATGGCTAATGGGATTGCTGTGGAGTGGCTAAAGCAGAGATTAGTGTGGTGACTACGGGGCTGGGCATCTCTGCTCTGACAACAGCCCGTTTCTGTCCTTCTCCTCCCGCCCCAGCCCACAGATCACCTCCCAGCAGCTCCCAGCATCGTGCTGAGGGGAAACAGCCAGACAGGGCAGGCAGAGCTGGGGCTGCCTGGGGCTCCCCTTGCACCCGTTTGCCCATCTGCTGCCTGTACCCAGGAGAACCACCTGCCTGCACCCAGCCTGGGCCATCGACCCAGCCACCGCCGGCACTGCCCCTCCGGAGGGGCTGCAAGACCTCCCTGGGGAAGGACCCAGCCTGTGGCCCCGGCAATGCGGGTGGTGGCAATGGCCCAGGCGGTGACACCAGCTGGTGGGCAGGCCAGGTCCTGGCCAGGGCACAGGGGCCGGAGGGCCGGGGCTGGTGGCTGAATCGGCAGCTTGTTCTCCTCTGAAGGCTCCTTTCTGCCCCTGCTCCCTCTGTTTCTCTTAGGAAAGTTTTATGTCCCTTGTGTCACAAGGAGCCTTTTCTTTGTCATCCTTCCCAAGCGTGCCGGGGAGGAGGCCATGCTGGAGCACAGCCATCCCCGAAGGCAGCCTGGGGCCAGATCCTGCGCAGGGCTGCGAGGTGCACACAGCAGCTTGGCAGGGCAGCCGTGTCACGGCACCAGGATCTGTTCCTTGGGATGGGCTCAGCTCCTCGGGCCATTCACACCCCAGGGTTCATCCCTGGGCTGCCCCCCTCCATCCTTACCCTTAAAAACAGAGGATGCTTTGCAGCCCCAAGCATGTTCCCAAGGACATCCAGCACAGCTCTGTCGCAGACCCTGGTGCTCCTGTGCTGCCGGTCCCGTGGGCTCCCAATTTACAGAGCTGCTCTGCAGCCTGGCACACCCAGGGAAGCACTCGTCCTCCTTTATTCCTAATTATCAGCCTGGTTTCAGCTCCCTCACCACTAGCAGAGGCTGTGCCAGGGTGGGGAAACTGAGGCACAG
The DNA here is from genome assembly GCA_017639485.1 of Pluvialis apricaria. Classification (NCBI taxonomy): domain Eukaryota; kingdom Metazoa; phylum Chordata; class Aves; order Charadriiformes; family Charadriidae; genus Pluvialis; species Pluvialis apricaria. Next base: position 1,782,857 of record CM030029.1, on the reverse strand, counting down.
AGCGGCAGCAAGATGCCAGCAGAGGCTGAAGGTTTTAATACCTCTTTGCATCACTAAGTGTTCATGCTCAGACTCCTGCCACAATTATCCCAGGGGCGCGGGGCAGGGTTTCATCCCTGGCAGGGATATCTCACCTGTGAGAGATAAGAGAAGTTCATTTAATCTGGTTTATAGAAGTCGCCCCAAAACGCTTTGGGAACAGAGCGAAACACTTGCAGAGCTGTTAGACATTCTCTTGAGACCATGGGAGACACGGAGTTTGGATTTTTCTGAGGCATCGTGGAGGAGCAGGGGGTTTTGTCCGCTCGGTGTAGCCCCAGGGCAGGATCGGGAGCAGCGTAGCCCCAGGGGAAGTGGCTGTTTCCAGCTCTGCTCAGGTGATGGATGGCTCCAAAGCGGATCTGCTTCACTGCTGGGGATGCTCCAGTGACCCCTCACATGCGAAACGGGGACATGAAATGAGACTTGGGCTCCAGGTTGCTGTATTCATTTCTGGCTGCTAAAAGAGCACGTGAGATGCATTTGGACACCAGGCTGAGGAATTAGCTCAAGCTCCGAGCACAACAGATGCCTCTTTGAAGGAGATGCCTTCAGGGATGTGCTGGATTGTTTTTGTCTTGGGATGAAGGACGCAGCTTGGCCAAGGCTGTTTCATTTCTCTTCAATATGAACACCCGTGTTTCTGTAGACAGCATCATCTGAAGGGATCAGAAACCACCTCATCTCTGGGCTTAAAGGTCTTTAATTCAGGGAAAACTTGAGTTCAGCACTGGAGCCAGGAGATACTGGCCCAGTGCTCCAGACCTGAGCTCCGGAGGTGGCTGGGATGACCGTCCTAACCCTCTGCCCAGGAGATGAGCATCTCCGGCTGCCCAGGGAGGCTCAGCCCCGGTGCCCAGGCAGGGCTCTGCTGCCCACAGCGCTGCCACATCTTCTCCAAAATATCCCCTGGTGCTAAATTACCTATGTGTATTTGTTGCTTTCCACCACCACGGGACTCAGTGATCCCAAGCCAGTACCTGGGGAGGGGACAGGGCCAAAAGCCCACATGGTGGCTGGAAGTCCCAAAATTAAAGCAATGGATGCAAATTTCTGGCGCTCATGTTACCCGGAGGACGAGTGACAGCCAGTTCCCGAGAACTGCTCCAGGGACATGGAGGCCCTGCGGCCGCATTGCATTAAAGGAGAAAGTAATTTCCCTTTCAAGCTAATTGCAAAGGAGCCGCCCGTGTCTATCTAGGTCAAGCTGTAACCTGCTTTAGCCGGGCAAAGCGGCGGCGGGACGCCAGTGTGACGCAGCATGACATGGCACTCACCCGCTCCCCTGCCACCGCAGCACGTGGGATGCACGCTGCAGGGGACCTGGTCCCTGGGGCAGAGTTTGGGTGGGGTAGAAAGCAAACTGGAGGCAAATGAATAATTTGTTTGGAAGAATAATGGACCCAATCTCTCCCAGGAATGGTTTTAGTTCATGTTCATTAACAAAATGAGGGATGAGTAGGACGGCTGCTTGGCGCAGGAGTGGCTCCTCCTGGGGCTGATGGGGGGAAATAGGGACTTGGTGGGCGTTGCTTTGGTTTATCCCTTTGGTGGCATCCCTGGGTGCGGGTCCCCAGCCCGAGGGTCCGGCTGGTGTTACAGCCCGGGGGAGCGGGGCCGCAGCCACGTCTCCCCTTGCCCAGCCCCGGGAAAGCCCCTGGCATCGCCAAAGCAGGGTGAAGCCCGAGGTGGGGTCACCCATGCTTCACCAGGTGCAGTGAAGTGATGGGTGTCCTCGGACCCCCACCATGGTGTGTGCTGTGGGGAGGGGATGGCTTTGGAGCCTGGCTCCTGGCAGGCATTGGCAGCTCCTGGGAAGCCTCAACCCTGCGAGCACAAGAGGAGGATTGATTTTTTTGTGGTCAATGGGGCAGCTCTGGCTTCTGCTGCACCCACGGCACCACAGAGAAGTGGCTGCTGGTGGGCTCAGAGGGGAGAAATGGAAGTTGTGTCTACGAGAGAGAAATCCAAAGTGAATAGACTGGAAAAAAAGTATCTATAAAACCTGGTTACAGCCCCGATGCCACATGCCCGGTGAGCAGGCAGGGCTGGAGCACTGTTGCATGCTGCTGGTGCTCAGAGGGTGCTGGTGAGGGTAAGGTTGTAGCATAAAGTTAGATGAATTTTTTTTGCCTCTGAGTTGGTTGAAGAGGAGCTCGGGACTGGCTTTATGGAGGCAGCGGCAGATGATGTGCCTCTGCGTTTGGAGAAAACTCGCCAGCAGCAGCCCCTGGGGCTGGAGATGTTTGTGCAAGGGACTTCGAGGGTGAAATAGGTGAGCTGGGGACAGTGGTTTAACCACTCATGTCCACGAGGCTGGAGCTTCGCTGGCTTTCGGCCTTGTCCCAGGCATCCTTGCACTTATGGGGAGGAAGGTCGACCCCGTTGGTGTTTGCACAAGGTATTTTGCAGCTCAAGGCTGTGAACTGCGCTGGCCCAGGCACAGTGCTCCTGGGGCAAGGGGTTGGTCAAAGAGAGTGAAAAACAGTGCAGAATTGAGGTTTGCAGGTGTGGGTTGTGGGGCACAACCTGGCAAAGAGGTGAAGGATTGGGGGGAGCCGATTGCTGCTGCTATTTGCTGCTGGGAGGGCTGCAAAAGGGGTTTGGGAGCGTTGTGGTCCGGGAGATGTTCTGGCCGCCAGCTCCTGGCTGGTGCTGGGCCCTGGCCGCCGTGCTCACAGGAGTGACCTTTGTGGGTGCAAGGAAATCCCATGGGTGCAGGGAAAGCCCTGCACAGCCCCCACCTGGCTCCTGCTGCGCACCCCGCAGCACCCTTGGCTGCTGGCTGGTGCCAGCACAGGGCTCCTGGGCAGGTCGCCCAGCACTGGCGAGACCTCAGCTCCGTCCCCCTGTGCCGCCCCTCGCTGGGGGCTGTGGTTGCCCACAGGGGCCGGATCTGGACCTATTTGCAGCGTGGGGGTGGCAGAGCCCAAATGCCCATCTCCATCTCACCCCACGTAGCAGCCTGGGGACGGATCCCTCCCAAAGAGCCCCAAGCGCCTTGTCCCAGGGCCTCCTCCATCCACCGGTGCTGTGACATGGGGCCATGACCACAGCAAGCGGAGGCAGAGGCATCTCAGCCGGGACGCAGGGAGAGAGAAAACCTCCCTGGCCATTTCAAAGGCTTCAGGGAGAGCAAGCGCAGAGCCATGTCTGTCGGTTCACTCTTCCCCTTAATTAAAATCGCCTTGAAAAGACCTTTGTAGCTCCTGGCTGGCATTGGAGTCGGCGGTGCGATGCTTAGATCTTGTCTGCCGCATCAACCCTTCTCCCCGTGACCTGTGGCTCTGTCGATCAAGTGATCCAGCTCATGTGGGGCCAGAGAAAGGGAATTTGGGTGCATTCACCCCAGCGCTGCCCGTGGCAGGGACATGGCCACCCCGGGGGAAGTCGCTGTGTGGGATATCGGGCAAGGCTTGGTCTTTGCAGCCCCCCAGAAGCCTTGGGGGAGCAGGGCTTGGCGTAGATGTAGGCTGGGGAAGAGGAAAAATGGGGTGTTTTGAGGCATTTTTGGACCTTGCTCATGCAACACCCTCTGCTGGGAGATGCAATGGGTGCAGGGCTGAGGCTGGGTGCTGTTCCTGGGGGGGTGATGGGAGCCATCCCCCTGCACCCCACGGCTTGTCAGGAAACCTTCTCCAGCTCTGGAGAAGCTCCGTTTCAGCCGGGTGGTTTGAAAGGCAGCCAAGCTGCCGGCCCCGGGCTGCAAACAGAGCAGCTTGTGTGCGGCCCCGTACCTGGGCGGCAGCGTCCCCCCCAGCCCGCTGGGAACGGCTTCGTTCGGCTCCAGCGCGGCCCTGAACACACTCGCTGGAGCAGCCACACAAAGACTCGCTTGTGCTCGCTGCACCCACCCGGCTCGAAGCCAGCACTGAGGGAAAGGAACCCCCCCAGGGGTGACGGGGACTGCGGGTGGCTGACCCGGAGCTGATGGTCCCTCCCAGGATGCTCAGGGACCCCAACAAAGCCGCCATTCCCCTCCCCGGAGGTTTTCCTTTGTGGGTGCTGAGTGAAACCGTGCTGGAGCAACCCACGAACCGTGTGTCCCGGGAGATTTGTGGCACCTGGCGCCCATTTGAATTTCGGTTTGCTGTGGCTGTACGAGGGTGAGGGGGCAGGGGTTGGCACAGGCGCCCGTACAGCCACATCTCCTTGTCTTTCTAGACGCTACTCCAACCCCTGGAGAAAACCTTTTTTTTTTTTTGAGTTTTGGGGTTTTTTTCCTGGAGAGCTGCAGGCAGGAGGTGATTGGGGATGGAGCTTTGCTCCACAGCTGATTTTCTTGATGAGCTCTGCTCTGCCTGCCCGGGCAAAGCCTGCGGGAGGGATGAACTCACTGCAACTGTGCAAATGTCCCTGTCACCAGCGGTGGCAAAGCCAGCCCCATCTGCCTGTGGGTGTGTTGGGTGGGATGGGGTGGTGTGCTGAGCCCCCGTCCTCATCCGCGCAGGGCAAAACACCAAGGCAAGGGGATGTGGGGCACCATCTGGGTGGTGGCGCCAGGGAGAGTCACCGTGAGGCAAGATGAGAGCAGAAGCATGGAGAGATGGGGCAGTTGGCACCATGTGGGACAGCATTGGGGATGGGGAGGGCAGAGACAGCGCTCAGATACCAGTCATGGCCTGAGGAATAGGGCGACAGAGCTGGTGCTCATGCTGCTGGAAGGTGGTCTTGGGTGATAAGGAGATGGTCTCAGATGGCTGGGAAATTGTTTCAGGTGACCATGAGTTGGTCCTGGATGACCAGGAGATGGTCTCGGTTAACCATGAGGTGGTTTTGGGGATGAAGAGAAGGTTTTGGGTGTCCAAGTGGGGCCCATCCTGCCTGTGGTGCTGCCCTACCTGGTCTGTGCCCATGTGGCCTTGCTGCAGGATCTGCCATAGGGACCTGGGGACATGGGGATGGGGCTGCACAGGGTCCCTGGGGGACAACGTCACACGTGCCCTGGCTGCAGGGATCCCTGTGGGGGGACATCATGTATGTCCTCACCCTGGGTTGTGGGATGCAGTCGCCTCCTCCCGAGATGGGGACACGGAGCACCCATGGTTGGTGGGGGCCAAGACCAGGGTCCAGTGTGGCCAAAGGGATATGGGTGCCCCCCCGTGCCCACCCCCTCGCTGTGCCAGGCCCCACTCAACCCTCCTCTCCCCCCACAGCCTCGCCAGCAGCTGCCTCGCCAGGATGAACGGGATGGCCAACATCAACCCTGCCAGCCGCAGCCACTACGCCTCCGCCATCCCGGTGCCCCGTGCCGTGGCCCATGGCAAGCCACATGCTGCGGCCACCCCGAGCACCCCGGGATCCCCCATCCCCCATGGGGCTCCATCCCCCCAACCAAGGAAGGCCCCGGGCCTCGGCCCCAAGACCCTCAAGCCCAAAGGCGCTGGCAGAGCCGCTGGCCGCGAGCCGGCCGTGGGCAGGGAGGGCAGCCCCGGTGTCCCCCCCCAGCGGGGGGCAGAAAGCCCCGGCGAGATCCCTGGTGTCCCCCGGCAAGTGGCCAGAGGCAGCGGGCAGTGGGAGGAGAGGGACAGGCAGGGCAGGGGAGCCCACCGAGCTGCCCAAAGCCCCCCCAGCGCAGGGCAGAGGTGGGGGGCGGCCGGGGGGGTCCACCGGGAGGGGCAGCGGGGTGGCCACAGCAGGGACAGGGGATGAGCCCCATGGTGGCTCGCAGGGAAGGGGCCCTGTGTTCGGGTTGGGGGCCATCACCTTCTCCTCGGGCCCCCCGCACAGCCACCCTGTGACCGCCACCGTGGCTCCCTTCCAGTACCGGTAAGTCCCTGGGGATGGTGGGCATGGGGCTGGAGGGGGGGTCATGGAGAGAGGGAAACAGGGTCGCAGGGGGACACAGGAGGCAGGTGGGCATGGTGGGGGTGGCCACGGGCAATGGTGGGGTTGGGTCTGGGGGCTCTGCCCCAGAAGGAGGGTTCCCACTGGGTTTGAGGTGCTGGAGGCTCCTGGGGCACCCATGGGAGCTGGTGTGGGGCAGGGGATGGGCTCGGTGGGGAGTGGGGTGCCCTGGGACCCCCCCCCCCCCCCCCCCCCCGCCATGGGCCCACTGTCCCCAAACCCTGGCAGAGCTCAAGGAACTGTGTCTCCATCTCCTGGGGGGTCCTCAGCCGCCTGCACCCCACGATGCGCCCCTCCTCCCCCACCCTCACCCCCCCTCTGCCCCCCAGGCTGCAGGAGGACCGGCAGGAGAGAGCCACGTCCCCGGGTGACGAGTGTCCCCGTCCTGCAGAGGGACCCAACCCCAAAGCCGGAGGCCTGAGTGAGTCTGGAGAGGTTTGCCGGGGATGAGGGGGTCCTGCCGGGGGGGCTGCCGGGATGGTGCTGGGGGGCAGAGGGTCGTGCTGGAGCTCAGACCCCCACGGCCCCGTGCTGAAACAGGAGCCGGGGATGGAGGTCGGTGGGGTGGTGGGGGGGAACCCCCAGGCAGGAGGTGCCCAACTCCCCTGGGAACGGCACGGCTGCAGCTGCTGTGTCCAGTGACCCCCGCGGCCAAAAATCTACACCCGGCAGCGTGGCCTCACCCAGGCGCGGGAGCCACGTTGGCGTCCCCCGCAGTGGCTCCGGCACGGGGGACCATCCCCTCCGGTGACGCTGCCGGGACATCGCCCCGCTTGGCTTCCTTCCCTCCTTTTCCCAGTTTCCCGGCGAGCTCCAGGAATGACCCATTTCCAAGGAGCCGGCAGAGAGCCGGTGCGGAGGCGGGTGCTGCGGCACGGCTGGCTCCCCGCACCCATGGTGGGGACACCCCCTTTCTCCGGGGGGTGTGTGAATGAGCCCAAATACAAGCTCCCTGCTGCAATGTTGGGGACACCCCAGTCCCCTCTCTGGGGGGAGATTTTGGGGGGGCGGCTGCTGGAGGGGATGCTGGGGCGGCGGTTGCCAGGGCAGCGGCAGCGGAGGATGGCGGGATGCTCCAGGGATGTGCAAGGAAGGGGAAAAAAAAGAGCCGGGAGCTTCGCCGGGTGATTCGAAGGGACAGAAGTCGGTCAGAGCCGCCGTGGCTCCCGGCACAGCCCGGCTTTCCAGCGGGGTGCTGGCACCGCCGCCGCGCAGCCAGAGGGTAATGGGGTTCAACGCTGAGCCCTGAGTTGGGAAGCACCGAAGCTGGCGGCGAGTGGGAGGATTTTCCGGGAGAAAGCAGGAGGGAGCGGGCCAGGCTGGCGTGCGCCCAGCGCAGCTGCCCTGCTCGCTGTGGGGAGGTTTTGGGCTGAGGCCGAGCTGGTTCGGTGCTGGGGAAAGGGCCGGATCCTTTCCCCTGCTCCACATCTCCCCCGGCCCACGGCACCTTCTGGGGCTCTGTCGGGGCCAGACGGAAGGGACAGGGGACGCTGGAAGGCCCTGGGTCACCCTGCCAGCCCCAAAATGACATGACACCCCCAAATTTGCCCCCCCCCGCAGCAGGCCCTACAGCCAGGCGATAGCCTCACAGCTCAGCGAGGGGTGTAACAGCCCCCCCCAAACTCCGAGCAGCTTCGGGGTGCAGCAGAGTGGCACCCATCCTGCCCCAGCAGCACCTTCTGGTGCAAAACACCCTTTTTTGGGGCACCCTTTGCTGTCCCATCCAGGCCGGGTTATTTCGGGGCTCTGCGGCGTCGCTATGGGCCGAACCCCGAATCGCCCGGGGTGTCCGCGCTGCCGTACGGGGGGCCGGGCTGGGGGGCTCGTGCCGCCCCCAGCCCTCCCGGCTCCTTATCTCGGCAGCATAGTGATGGGCTCTAATGCAATATTTTCCGGCGGTTGCCATGGCAGCCCGTGTGAGGTCACCAAATAGACTTAATTCACCCCTCCCGAGGGATGGGTAATTAATGAAAACTGATGATAACCAGATCCCACTCCCCCCCCCCGCCCCCCCCCTTAATTCCCCCGGATCCCTGGCGAGGCCCCACTGGGTTGGGGGCCACAGTGTCCCTCGGGGGGCTCCCGGGGCCACCCTGGGCCCTTCCTGCACCGTTTGGGGCGAAACGGGGCAGTTTTGCGCCCGCGGGGGACGGGTGTGCAGTGCCGGGGCTGGCTGCGGGGACCGCGGCGGGCGGGACGGGGGGTGCTTCACACGCAGGGTGCTGGGGCGTGGGCCCCCCCCGCTGGCTTCACCCCCCGCCACGTCCCCGCCTGCAAGGGCTCTGATCGCGGGCGGGCGGGGGGGGGGGGGGAGCCTGGATGCGGGGGGCAGCGCCCTCTCCCCCCGCGGCACCCACGGGGGTTCCGGCAGCACCGCGCCCCGGGGGTCCTCGCTCAGCGCCCCGGGGGCCCGCACAGCCCCTCCGCCCCCAGGGCCGGGGCCCGCAGCGCCCCGGGGCCCCGTCCCCGTCCCCCCCCGCTCCCGCCCCGCCGCGCTCGGCGCTGCACGTCCCCGGGGGGGCGGCGCGCGCCCCCGCCTGGTCCCGCCCCGCGGCGCGCGCCCCCTCCGCTTCCCTTCCCCTCCCCTCCCCGCCGCGGGCGCGCGCGCCGCGCCCCGCCCCTTGCCCGCGCCAGCCGGGCGCGGAGGAGGGCGGGCCCTTTTTGTTTGCCCCTGACATTCCGCTGGTTCGCAGTGTCCCGCCGGCGGCGGAGCAGCGAGGTGGGGCCCCACAGCTCACCCCCCCCCCCCTCCCATCATCTCCTCCCCCGTCCCGCTCCGCTCCATTCCGCTCCGCTCCGCCCCGCGCCGGTGGGGCGGGCGCTGACGGCGCTTCTCTCTGTCTTGCCCGGTGTGTCCTCGGTGCCGCAGCAGCAGCAGCAGCAGCAGCAGCAACGCCCGGCGGGTTAAATGGTTGCAGCGCGGGGATGCTGGGGAGCAACCTCAAGAGCCTTCCCGACGTGGAGCTGGGCGAGGAGGAGCGCGGCTACCGGCGGGGCCCCGACGGCGGCGCGGTGATGCCGAAGCGGGCGAAGTCGGCGTCGTCGGCGCCGGCAGTGGCGGGGCCGCGGGGCGCGGAGCTGCGCGTCTTCAAGGCGAGCAGCGCGGAGGGGCGGCTGCCGGCCGGCTCCAACCTGCGCAAGCAAAAGTCGCTCACCAACCTGGCCTTCCTCACCGACGCCGAGAAGAAGCGGCAGCTCTACGAGCCCCGCTGGAGCGACGACATGGCCAAGGCGGCGGGGGCGGCGGCGGGGGCGGGGGGCGGCCGGGGCGGCGGCGGCCCCCGCGGCCGGGAGGCGCCCGCCATGTCGCGGAGCCTGTCCCGCTCCGAGCACTCGCTGCTGCCGCCGCGCCCCGCCGGCCCCGCCAAGCCGCCGCCCGCCGGCAAGCCCAGCCGCATCCCCCGCGGGCCCTACGCCGAGGTGAAGCCCCTCAGCAAGGCCCCCGAGGCGGGCGGGGGCGGCGGGGGCGGCAAGTGCGACGACGAGCTGCTGGGCGGGAAGGGGCCGGCGGTGGCGGCGGGCGCTGAGGAGAAGCCCTACCTGAAGGTGGACCCCGAGCTGGTGGTGACGGTGCTGGGCGACCTGGAGCAGCTCCTCTTCAGCCAGATGTTGGGTGAGTGTGGCCGTCGCGCCCCGCCGGGCTCGCTGTCAGGGGATGGCGGGGGTCCGCTGCCTGAGGCGTCGGGGGCTCCTGCCACTGCCGGGAGGGACGCGCCGGAGGCCGCCTCGGTGTCCCTGGTGCTGGGGCGAAGGAGAAGGGATGCCGAGGGGAAAGCACCATCGGGCAGCCCGAGGGCCGGCACACAGCCTCCTCCCGCCTTGGCTCCAGCCTCCTCACAAGGAGCAATGGCAGGCGGTGGTTGAGCTCGTCCTCTCCCACGTGTCGTGTTGGTCACCCCTTGTCTCTACACCCTGCCAAAGACGATGGAGGTTGCCCAGCCCGGGGCTGCAGCTGCTCCCCGCCGTCGGGCTGGTTCGCCTCGGGGGTTGACCTTGGCCGCTCTCGCCGGGAGGCTGCCGCTGGAGGTGCCATACATAGGGTCTGCGCTGCTGCCTGCGCTTTGGGCAGGAGGCTTCAAATCCAGAGCTTCTCAAAGGTCTTGGGCTCTGGCCGAGCAGGGTCCTCCAAGGATGCTGCCACAGGGTTCGCATGAGACGGTTTCAGCCCGTGGCCGCCTGCATCTTGCTATCCCAGCGGGTTTGATCCCTGAGCCTGCATGGTCGAGAGCTCGTTGTGTGCATGGTGGGGTTTCACCAGCTCTGGCTCCGGGTGCTGGCCGTGCCTCTGATGTCAGGACCCACTGCCCCCCTCGTGGGCGGCGGCGCTGGGTCTGGCTACAGGCGTGCCCAGCCCTCGCGTTTCCCTCGTGGCCGTGTGCTGATCTCTAGGAAACCGCGGCGGCCTCGGGAACCCTCTGCTTTCTGCTGGAGCCTGCTCTCCCCTGCATCCCAACCGGCAGTGCCCACGGGCTCAGTTGGACAAGGACCGTGGCGGGGCTTGTGGCTCCGAAGAGCTCTGTTTGGTCTGGCAAACTGGTGTGAGGTGGCAAATGAGCTCTGCACAGCTGTCATGGTGCTCCCGGTGCCCGAGCTAGCAAAGTTTAAAGCCATGGTGGCTGTTGGTGGTGGGGAGCAGCAGTACAGGCAGGGCTGGGAGCTCTGGTGTGTCCAGTCCCTTCAAGTTCTCTGCCTGGGACCCCCTTTTGGGGGTCCAGGAGCTTCTCCGGCACTTGGAGAGCTGGCTTGAGATGCCTTCTCCAGGCTGCATGGTGAGCAGAGCTCTGCTGTGGGGAGAAGGGGGAGAGATTTGCCCCAGCGGGGGGCAGCGCGGGAGGTTGGGAGAGGTGGAGTGAGCTGGAGTTCGTGCCAAAGTCAGGCACCCATGAAGCTGTGCTTGCTGAGCCTGGTTCCCTGCTGCACATCTCCTGCTCCAGGAGCCTTTGGGGTGTCACAGCTCCTGCTCCAGTGGCGAGCTCTGGCACAACGTACACCGGCACGTGCCAGCACACAGGCATGGAGCCTCCCAGACCATCACCCTCGGCGCCCTGGCCACACACAGCCATGGGGGCAGCAGCCGTGTTGTGCGCTCTGCCCGATCCTCTCCCTGGCAGAGGTGTGCCCCAGCTGCTGGAGCGTCCCGGTGCTCGCTGGGGCTGCGCAAGCAGCTCATGGAAAGCCACAGAGTGAGCTCAAGGCATGGGCAGACACACCATGAGGATGAGCAGGCTGGATATGTGAGGTCGGCCTCGCTGCAGGGGCTCAGGCCGCCCCAGTGGTCCCAGTCCTGGCGCTGGGCTCATGGATGTCCATCCTCAGTCCTAATGCCAGGGTAACACCAGATGCCATGGGAGCAGGGCAGGATTGCGGGAGGATTTGTCACTTAGGGAATAACAGATCTCCACCCACTGGTGTTGGCATGCCTGGGGGGATCTCAGTGTCCCCCTGTGACGCTCTGCTCTTAGATAGGGGTGTCCTCAGCACCACCAAGACAAATTCTTGCACCTTCCCTGAGGGTGCAGGACTGGCCCACGTGGGAGTGCCTCCTGGTTTGTGGCAACTGCTGGAGTACCAGAGATCCTGCCTGCAGGACGGGGGCTTGGGTACATGCTGAGGAAGACCATGGGTTATGGAAGTGCTTTGGTTTCTGGGGTGGTTGCCTAGGCCCTGCCTCCATCAACGCCTGCTTCAGGGCCACAGGGCTGACCATGACCTTGGGAGGTGTTGAGCATCCCTTTGGACTGCACTTACCATCTGAAGCCTTGGTCAGTTGGCCTGTGAGGGCCAGTCTCTGCTGAATCTGACCTCTGAACCCTCCCGCTCTGTGTATTTGCTGAAATAGAGTATTTTCCAGGACATACGGACTGCCGGGCTTCCTGTGGTGGGGACTGAGGGCTGGTTGTCCAATAGGGGGGACAGTGCAAGGGTGGACAGGGCAGGAGCTTAACCCTGTTGAAATGTCGCTTTCCTTCCACACGGCTGTACTTCTTACATTCATGGGAGTTGTGCTGTTGAGTCACACCTACTTAACCAAGCCAACCATGACCTGGCACGTCCTTGACAGCTCGTGTGGTAGGGATGCCGACAGGAGCTTGGGGATGTGGAGAGGAGGGTGCAGTGTGACAGTGCTGGTGGCTACTCCATCACTTCGTATGTGCCGGTGGTAGAACCACGGCTGTGGGCACGCGAGCCTGGACACACGCAGAGCTTCTGGTCCTGACCTCTTTGCTTGTCGTCTGGTGCGATCCAGGCTGATGAAACCTCCTCCAGGGGTGACAGTACCTTCCACAACCTGGCTCCTGAAGGGAGAGGTTGTTCCTGTGGTGGGGATGGACCCAGAAGGGACAGGATCCCACTTGATCAGGCGAGTGGGCTTCACACCCTCCTAGGGGTGGTGAGTAGGGCCAGGTGAGGGGCTTTCTCCTGGTTGCTGCAGGAGGTGTTTGGGAGGGAAGGAAAGATTTCTCTGCTGTTTTCATGGATCCCTTTGGCAAGAGAAACATTGTCCTGAGCTGTTTTGCCATGTCTCCTGGAGGACACTCTATCCAGAGTGGCATGAGAAGACTCTATCCAGAGTGGCATGAGAAGACCCGCAAGCTTGGTTTGTGCTGGGAAGAAAGAGATGGGAGTTGCAGGGACTTTCAGCCTCTGCAGGTCTTGTTGTCCTTGAACTGTTGACCTGTGTGAGAAGCCTGTGCCTGACCCGAGCTCCCTGCTCCGCCGGACACGATGGCTTGCAGAGACCTTGTGTGTGTTGGGTCTCCACACCTGAGTTTTCATCTCCACCTCGTGCTTCTCCTGCCAGAAGTACTCCCAAGCCTCTGCTGGCCAAAAAAAACAGTTTATTTACTGGTGGCCAAACGTTGCCTCTCGTTTGGTTGCTGCCACTGTGTCATCTGTTTGATGGCACCGAAGCCTTTGCAGAGCTGCTGGATATGTAACCACGTCTAAAGCAGAGCAGCCTGCGCAAGACGGGAGAGGTCACTGGGACACAGCAACCACATGTGCTTTGTAGAGGCTATTTCCATCATCCAAATTATACATTTCACATCAACCAAAGACCGAGGCTTCTCATCAAAGCTGGCTGGCAGCTGGGGTTGCTAATTACACCAGCGCCTGGCCACAGGATGAAGGGTATGGAGGGCGCGTGGCCAGCATGGTGGAAGAGCTCACTGTACAAAGCTCGCCCTGCCCATCTCCGCATGCGGTGGACAAGAGCGTGCAGGTGCAGGGGCGCATACGGCCTGTGTGCGAGTTCGTTAGCACTGGGGTGCAGTGCCCAGCATGATTGCTGCACTTACCTAGAGATCCCCAGAGCACCTCCGAGATCCTGCAGTTACTTTCTGCAGCCATTTCCTTGGCTATCTCTTGCTGTATGTGGTGCCTCTTAAGTGGCTGCTAATGGGCATAAGCGAATAAGCAGCGGTTGTTGCATGGGCCAGAGCCCAGGTGGACACACGGTGTGATCCCAGGGGAGATGGTGTTCTCCGAAATGTTCGCTGCAGGAGTCTGCATCCCTGCCAAACTCCACAGGTGCGGCTATAACCCGTCTCAGTCCTGCAGCCCTTGGCTGGCAGTGGGTGGGCAATGCCATCCTTCCCTGAGTGGCCCAGCAGGGATGTCCTTGCTGGGCCGCATGTGCCCGCGGAGACCTGGTACCTCCATGGTGCCGATCCACAGGCAGGGCAGACCCCAGCTATGCCGGGGCTGGCGGCTGGCTGGGCAGCGGGTGCCAGCAGCCCGTCGGTGGTGGGGAGGAGAGCCAAGGGACTGGTACGGGCAGATGGGCTCCTTGGAGGGCAGGAGCTTCACATTGCGTCTGACTGTGGCCGGTTTAAAACAGAAACCACAGCAGAGGGAAGACGCTTGGCTGGTGTCTGACACATGCTGTGTGAGCACGTTCCTGGCTCTGGTGGAGATAGTGTCACCAAGGTATCCCTTCCCAAGGAGATTCCCTCCTGGTAACTGTCCTTGCTCACCAGGCACGTGGTGTGTGATTAAAAGCAGCACCTCTGCCCCATGGTGTTCCTACCTCTGCCCCACGGTGTTCCTGGCTGTTTAATTAAGCACTAACGGGCCCGTTGCAGCACTGTGCAGCAATAGCCAGGTTCTCTGGCAGGAGACCATAAGGAGGTCAGAGACCAAGTAGCTCTTCACAGTGACGGGAGTGGGTTATTGCCTCGTAAAGCGGTCTGGCTGTCCTGATATCACTGTCACGTTAACGTTATTCCTCTCTTAAGGCCCCTGTGTGATGGCGCCCATGTGACGAGGTCATTGGGGTGGGGATTTATTTCCTTCTGGTTGCTGAGCCTGTGTTTGGACCAGGGGTGAGGAGAAAGGGGAGAGGTACATGGTCATGTTGCTGCTTCCAGCCTGCTCCTGGGAGCTGACAGTGAGGAGTAGATATCTCCTCTTTCTGGCTGAGATGGCTCCAGTGACTGGGGAGAAGGTCTGGAAACGTAACTCGAGGGCCGCAGAGCTTTCTGCACTTTCTGAGTCCTTCTGGAGCATCCCTTCCTGGTGCCCCCTGTCCCCAGCTTTGTGTCTTTGGCTTCTCATGTTTTGGCACGTGTCCCCTCTGCCATCGCCCTGTTATGTCCATTTGGGTTACCCACTCATTGCCTTCCTATGCAGCTTCTCATGGTGCCAGACAACAATTTCCCTGGTCCTCCCTGCCTGCAGTCCTCCCTGCCCACTCTCACTCGAGCATCTGAGGACAGTGCTTGGCTGATGCTTGTGCCTGCTGCACGGGGTGAGCATTCGTTCCAGCTCAGCGTGGAGCCAGAGCGTGCACCCTCTGAGGTGTGTAACCTGTGAGTGAGGCCAACCTCTAGTGCCAGGCCGTCTGCCGTGGCCAGCGTGTGCCTCCCGGCTTGCCTGGCTGAGCCGCAGTCCTGCCTGGGGGGAACCAGGTGGTTTTCTGTTGGGCTGTGGTCTCAGGGTCAGCCCATGCCATGCCTGGCTCTGCGGTGTCGGGCGGACCTGCTGACACGTCCTCCGAATTGGTCACTTGTCCAGTCCAGAGCATCCTTTGTACCAACGTACACGTGGCATGTGGCGCCCTGCATGTGTGGCGGCAACAATGTCCCAGGGCCGTGTGTGTGTGCAGTGTTTCTGGTACTGGTGGCAGCTGTGGTCAGAGCCCAGCAGTGAAGCTGCTGACTCTGGATCCGCTCGCTGGGTGGGGTAGGAATGGCTCTGTCCTTTCGGGGTAGTTTGGTCCTCGGCCTCGCCGGGCTTCGCACCTTGAGGGTGTCTTGTACAGAGCTGTGGGGATGCAGAGTGTGGAAGATCAGATATGGTGCGATTCTGCTGTATTCCCTACCCTGCAAAGTCATGTCCTCCTCCGGGCGCGTGAAGCAGCTCTCCCGGGAGAGTCAGGGGAGGGGTTGCTGGTTCTCTGGCTGGGAAGCGGTGAGCTCGGGAAGGCAGAGTACGTGTGAGGCGGGAAGCCTGGCCGGGGAGGCTCGGCACTGCCGAGGGGTGTGGGGCGAAGGGGGAGAGGGGTTTTCCCACGCTGCTGCATTGCAGCTCGGAGCCGGGGAGCCGAGCGCGGAGGGGAGCTGGGAAGGCAGGGGATGCTGCATTGCAGGGCTGAGATTAGAAGCTGTGCAAATGGAGATGTGCCTGTGTCAAGGCGGGTGTGACACTGAAGAGCAGTGCCCAGCAGCGCGCCCGCTGATCTCCTCATCTTTCCTCTAATCCATTTCTTCCACGTTTTGTTTCACTCAAGGTTTCTTTCATTCCTTACGCTGTTATTTGTCTTGTCCAATTGAGGCAGTAATGTATTTTTTATTAATTCAGGAGAAGGGCTGAGATTCATCTCCCTCTGGAAGGAGCTGCTGGAATCTGCGTCGGGGAGCTTAGTACAAGTGCAGCGTGGCTGGGCAGGATGCCTTCCTCGCTCCTGGGAGCAGCCTTGCAGCAGAGAGGTGGCTCGAGAGCCTCGAGGCCCTGGTGCAGGGGCCAGTGGGGTGTATGAGCTCCCTGGAGGAGGGCCTGTGCAGACCACGGGCAGGCATGTCCCCCTGCGCTGCCCAGTGGAACACAGGCATGTCCTGCAGCGGGGACACATGCCTCCAACTTTGTGGACGTGTGAGTGCACCAGTCCTGTAGGGAGAACAGGGAGAACATGTCTACACCACAACTGTCTGGCGTAGGCATCTCGACATGTGGATGCTCTACATCCCTCTTCGGTTTTGTGTCAGCCTTGTTATTGCTGTCTTAGAGCCCTCCTGCTCATCAAGAGGTGGGCGCTTTGCAGCCCTCCGCTGGCCAACGTACCTGCGAGGGTCTGGCCTGAAGCATCTCCCTGAAATTACGGAAGGAATTTATGGCAAATCCAGGAATTAGTTTCAGAAGGTGTGAAGGCAGGGCTGCTCTGTCCTCGCGTTTTCTCCAGGCTGGATCTCACCCAGTGGCAGTGCGGGTAAGGAGGGGACGGTGAGCTGGCCAGGAGGGGCCTTCTAAGGGGGATCCAGGAGGTGACTTTCAGTTGGGAACTGGAATTAAGGGTTTTTTGCCGCTCTCACGAAGCCATGGTTTCCTCGACAGGTTGCGAGCCTGACTCCCAGCCACAGGTGACGCGGCAGGAGGGCTGGGCTCCATGCCAGCTCCGTTGGCTCACCAGCCGGTCGGCTGGGTTCAGCTGTGGGATGGGAACCTCTCCTGCTCGGTGAGCTGGAAGGATGGCTCGTGGCTGTGGTCCTCTGCAGCTTGGTGAAGCTGCCAGAGGTTGTGGTTGTTCTCATGCGACCCAGGAAAATGGGAAGAGCTGTGCTGCCGGTGCTGAAGCCTGTGGTGTGTGAGCTGGTGGGGGAAGTGTCACAGCTGCAGCATGGCAGAGGGGCAGCAGCACACCTTTAGCACCAGGGAAGAGCTGCACTGCTTTTCTTTCTAGTGGCAGCCCCACTGGGCGCCAGCCTGCATGGTTGGGATCTGTGATTGCTCCATGTCCCACCTCTGCACGTTTTGTCGTGAGGTGTGACAAAGCTGGCAACGAGACCGTGCAACCAGACAAGCTTCTTCAGTAGTGCCCTTATGAAGTGCACAGCCTTGACCAAACCCAGTCCTTACTGGCTCTACTGGGAGCCCAAACTGGCTAAAGCTGAGCTTTTGTGAAGCCTACACCTCTGTCCTTTTTCAGTGGGACTGAAATGTCCCCAGTGCCGGCACTGCCCCAGCCCCTGTTGCTGATCAGCCTGGCTCTCCCGATTTGGCGAGCCGCCGTGAAGCAGGTTCAAAGCTGCGACTCAGGTACAGCTCCGTCGCCGGCTATTTATAGCCGTGTGAGCTTTCAGCATAGCCGTGGGCTGAGAATAACTCACTGATGAGACACATCTCAAAATCACACGTCCGTTGCCCATGCGCAGCATCGTTGTCTCAGGCTTCACGCATGTCGGTGTAGGGTACATCTTGGTCCTGTGCCAGCCCAGATTGACACGAAAAGGAGTTTACTCCGGTGTTTTTTTCTAGCCTGGGGAGTCAGCTGGTTTGTTGCAGCACGGCTGTGCGGCTCTGTCCTTGGTGTGACACCTTCAGCCTTGTGCAGGGATCACGGTGAGGACCCCTTCACGTGTGGGCACAGTTTGGGCTCCGTAAAACCTGCAAAACTTGGTAAAACATGGAGAGCAGCCCTTCCCCGTAGTCCCCCCCATAGTCCAGTGTGTGGGGAGATGTGGGTGCTGCCGAGAGAGATGTGCTTGGGGAGCAAGGCAAAGGAACCTGCTATTCGGGCTGGCACCTGCAATGTTGAAACTCATCTCCTTAATGAACCCCTCGGGCTGGAAGCATCAGATGCTGTCGGGGTATTTCCAGTTCACTTTATCTCTGACTTGGCATTATATTTCCAAGCTGATGCAAACAAGTGGAAGAATAGATAGTGGCTAATTCACATTGATTGCTGTGGCGCGGGAGCTCCCCGAGGTGAGCCGCGGCTGGCAGAAGACACGCTGCGGGCCATTCAATGGGGCGAGCGCATCCCTCCCCAGCCGGTTCCTGGTGTGGTGCTGCGGGGGACACGCTGTCAGCCTCGCGGGTGCCCGCTCCCACATCCCGAGGCTTTTCCCAGCCTCGGTGGCTCAGAAGCTGGAGAAGGCTTTGCTGGGATAAGTACAGCGTCATGAACAAGCCTGACAGCAGTGGAGCCGGGCAAGGCAGGGGTGTTTTGGCAGGCTCCGAGGTGGGAGTGCTGCTTTGCAGGAGTGGGGACAACTGAGTCCCCCCTTCTATGTTAAAACAAAGAGGAAAGGCATTTGGCAGATTGTGGCTGGGACCTGGGACAGTCTGGCTCTGCCAGGGACAGGACTGATGCAGGGCCACGGGCAATGTGGCTGCCGCGAGCGCAGGACCCACGGCCACCGAGCTGTGGCCTTTTGCAGCCACCTTGTCTTTAGCCTCCTTGACTTTCACCACACCAAGGGAGCGGTGAGGAGACAGCTCCAAACTCCCAGCTGGAGTTTTGCAGAGCAAAAGCAAGGGAAATAATGAAGTTCAGCTTCCTCCTCATCCCAGCAGGGAAGACATCCCAGGGCAGCATCCCAGAAACATCACTGCTGTGAGCCCGGAGAGATGTGTGCCAATTCCCAACGAGTCAGCCTCGTCCCGCAGCTGGGCTTTACTGGGCTTGATGTGACTACAGATGGAAAGGTGGGAGTGAATTTGAGTTAGTGCTTGGCGTGTTGCCTGGGTCAGGTCAGGGCAAGGCTGCTGGCATCAAGCAGTGGTGGGGAGTCAATGGGACAGCCCGGGGGCTTTTCTCTGGTGCTGCTCCAGCCACCAGGTGCAGTGGAAGGTGTCTGCCCTGCACTCCCATGTGTCCCACAGACCCTGGGTTCATTTGAAAATGTAACGAAAACCTTTCCAGGGAATTGGAGTCACCTTGGACAGGCCATGTGTTGCACCTTGGGCCTGTTGCGATAGGACAAGGGGTAATGGTTTTAAACTAAAAGAGGGTGGATTCAGACTAGATATAAGGAAGACATTTTTTACAATGAGGGTGGTGAGCCCCTGGCCCAGGTTGCCCAGAGAGGTGGTAGATGCCCTATCCCTGGAAACATTCAAGGCCAGGTTGGACGGGGCTCTGAGGAACCTGGTCTAGTTGGAGATGTCCCTGCTCATGGCAGGACTGGATGGCCTTTAAAGGTCCTTTCCAACCCAAACCCTTCTGTGATTCTACGGGCAAGGGCAAGGGGTTCTAGGAGCAGAGGTGCCAGTGTGCAAGGGACCTGTTGGCTCCTGGTAGTGGTGGTTTCTCTCCCAAATAACATGCACGTAGACTTTGCATGGGGTTAAAATCCTGCTCAGCCTGGAGAACATGTTGTGTGATTGCTGGCCAAGGGGAAACACCAGCATTTGCCTGACTCCCAGCCGAAGACCTGAGTCTTTTTTGCCTCAGGCTGTACATAGCTGGGGGCTCATAGATCATCAGCGTGTTGTCTTTTAGCAAATTCCATTTTGATGGCTCACCCTGGGTTGATTTGAGGCTGGATATATCACTGTCTGGACCTCTTGTCTCCTACTGTCAAGTGGTTAAATGCACCCAAAAGCTGGCTGCATCCTGACCCTGCGGGGAACAGCAGGATCCAGAACAAACCCCAGACCTCCTGCTCCTTGGTCCTGCGCCGGCGGTGCCGCAGGCACAGCTGTGACGGGGCGGCGAGGGTTCCTGCCCTATGTGGTGTCTCATCCTTTCTCCCCAGGACTTTGCCCTGTGTTGGAGCACAAGAGGCACGGCCCATCGCGCCGCCATCCCCAGCCAGCACAGCCGCAAGGGAGCCGTTACAGCCCGACAGAGCTACAGCAGCCCTGCTGCTGTTTGGTTTTACCTTGGGGAATGTCCCCCAGCGGTTTCAGGGGTGCAGGAGGGACAGAGATGGTGTCCTTCAATACTCCACGCTGAGCACAGCGGCAGCTTGGGGACTGATTTACCAGCAGACCGAGACCCTCCTTCCTTACAGGCTAGAACTTCTGGAAGAGGGCAGATGCTGAAGCATCAGCACCTTCAGCCACCTCATTTTCATTTCCCTGAACCCTTTTAGCTGTGCTTTTGCTGCACTGTGCCAAACGGTGTCCCGGTGCTGCTGGAGCACTAATATCCATCATCCGGCCATGATCTGTAGAGCACTCAGAAATTTTGTGCTATTTTCAGTTAGTTTTCCAAGTTGAGCTTATTGGCTCATGGGCATCTGCTCCCAGATGGAGAACATGTGGCCGGTTCCTGCCAGGGGAGGGGAACAGCCCTGCTCATAAAGCAGCATGGGGGATGAGCTTCCTGGAGCCTGCGAGATGCTTTCGGGGCTGTGCATAGCAGGGCCTGGAGGTTGGGATTTTAAAGCTGCTCTGAAAACCCTCTGCAAGCAGAATTTGCGTGGCAGCGTTGCTTGCGGTGGGAGGTCGCCTCCCATCAGATAGCTTATTAGTCGCGGGGAAAGTACAGTAACCTGGGGGCAGGATTAAATCTCAGCTCGGCTGCTGTTTGCACTGCTGTGTGCTTCCCAGCCCTGCTTACTTTTGAAAGCGAATAGCAAGTAATAAATTTTCTGGGGTGATTTCCCTGGCAAGTAGTCATTGTGCTAGAACTGGGGAAACTCTTGGGGTTCCTGAAAAATCTCCCTGCCTTGAACAGGCTGCGAGAGCACTTGCAAAATGTAACAGCACGCAAGGAGGAGAGAAACCCAGAGCTCTGATTCAAAAGTAAATTTGCAAAGCAGCTTTTCCAGCCTCACATTCCCAAGTGGAGTGCGTTAACGCGTACAATGCTGCTGTGCTGCTTTCCAAAACCAGCCGCTCCACGCTGCAGCAGTGACCAGCGGGGCGAAGCCGTGTTCCCTTTGCTCTGCTCTCGGTTTGCTCATCGCGGCGTTCAGGGGGCAGAGGTGCTGATTTGTTTTGTTGCTAAGATTCTTGTTCCCTTTGTGGGAATAAAGCAAATTTTGTTTGGTGAGATTCTCTATAGCTTCAAAGACAAATCAAATCTGGGTTGCCAGCTTCTTTTTGTATTGCAAGAGATGCCTGTTTTCCATCCCAAACCGTCCATGTTTTGCAGCTCAATAGCACATCCTAGACAATGGCTTTAGAAATCAGACGCCTGCATTTTGGACCCACAGTGCTGAGGCAACGCCAAGCGACGCACAGGGTGCCAGAATTCGTGCACATGGGGGGAGAGAAGAAGGAGGAAGAAAAACTTGCTCTGATGGGATGTTTCCAAGGAGATCATGGTAATGATCTTCCATTTCCATATAGCTTTTCATCCCCTTGCGGAGCGTTCTCACTCGTAAGCAGACGTTACATGCGTCCTGTGCAGAGAGTGCAGCAGCTGTCCTTAAAACGCACACTGTAGTGGGGAAGCTCTGGCACTGCGGAGCGGGTTCAGTGGTGGGAGTGACCCCTGAAACTGGGGGGATGCTCAGGGGTGCAGGATGTCTTTGCCCCTTCGGCAGCACCCTGCATTCGGCATCTGCAGCCGCTGGGCACGGTGTACCAGTGTAGGGAGTGACCTTCACCTGAGAAATGGTGACTGGGTACATGTCAATCCTTCCCCAGATCAGTGTCATGTGTAGGACAGGCATCAACCAGCAGCCAGCTCAGAGCCACACCATGGCCGGACATGCTCTGGCACTTGGCTCATTAGAGCAAGAACCCTGTTACGAGCTCTTCAGGTCTCTGCGAGCTCAGCTGGGAGCAGCAGCCAGGGTTTATGGTCAGTGCCACAGCGGGCTGCATCCCACACCAACATGCAGGGTGGTTTTCCTGGCTTATCCATCCCATTTTCCCCAGTTGAGGCTGGCTGCTGTGCTGGGGAAGCCGCATTAGCCCAGGGAGGATTGCAGGGCTCCGCAGAGGGTCAGCGAGGCCGTATCTGCCGCCGGGGGTGTGCAGGAGATTGGTTAATATATGATACTCCCTCGTCCTTCTGAGCGCCTCTCGCTTTCCAAGAGGAGGAAGGCAAGTCTGGAGCTCTGCTTCTCCCCTGCGTGGAGATGGGTTTGCAAAAGCCACAGTTTCTTCCGCTTTTTTTTTTTTCTTCCCTCTTTTCCTGCCCCGGAATTTTTCCGTGGCCTGATGAATTTTTAAACAAAAACATAGTGAGGAGAGAACAGGAGAGAGGGGGAAAACCCAGGAGAGGACATGGGGGGAAAAGTCTGTTTTCAAAGCCAGAGTGATTTCAAGTGGAAGTGAAAGTTCAATGTGTGTTTTTAATTTTAAAATTCCAACTAATTTTAAGTCACTTTATCGACAGGAGAAAATACATTTCCTAATGCTTTTTTTTTTAATAAACCCCAGTTTTACAAGTAGAAGCTGTTGGTTGAAAAATGCCATGGAGATATGGAAGTAAAAGGCAACTGCTGTGCCCTTTAATTCCTCCGTCGCGGGAGTCGGTGCTCCCCGGCGGCAGGGGGCTGAGGCTGGCTGGGGGGACAGACCGCCCTGCAGATGTCACCGTGTCTCCAGGTGGTTGTCTGTCCGTGGGGGACAGCAGGGTTGGTCACCTGTACGCAGTAGCTTTGGACAAGGGCAGATGTGGGCAGGGGTGGCTCCTTGCCCGCGTGTGCAGGGCCGGGGAGGCGGTTGCGTGGTAGCCTGGGGCACAGCACCGAGCAGAGGCAGGGCTTTGCGTGCAACGGGCCAGAATTCGGCACAAACCGGAGCCCTCCGGCTCTGCCCTCCAGCTGGATGACCAGCTGCTTAACACTGAAGAAGGTGAAGGAGGCAAGGGAGAGCATGGGGATGGAGGGGGGAGGTGGAGGCAGGCGAGGGGGCTGACTCGCACAGCCAAGCATCACCAGGGAGCCCAAAATCTCATCACCAGGAGGACTCATCCTGCTCCATAAGCTGGGTTTATGCCTGGTGCTGCTGCCGGCTCCTCCTGTACTTCTGACCTGCAAAAGTCATCTGGAGAGTTTGAATCTGCAGTTTAGTCGTGAGGTACCACGGACACCTTTCTGTGCCGTGCTTTGTCCCCTGCAGAAGTCTTCCCCCGCCGTGTCCCACCGATGCTGAGGCAAGAGCTGAGCACCCACGTTGGAGATGCGCTCCTCTTTCTGCTCTCACTTGGGTCGGGCTGGTTTCTCTCCGCTGTCAGCTTGGCAGGTAGATTGAGTGTTGTTAAAAAAACAGCTTAAATCCATCACCTTTAAATTTTGCAGAGCAGAGAGATCTTCTAGCAGATCTCATTGTATTTCATACTAGAGCAGAAAAAGAAACGTTTTATGGTAATTTTTTCAATGAGTTTCCAATTTTTTTTTTTTCTTGGTAAACTGTCTGCAATCACTTACAGTGTTCCTGAAGGGATTAATTACTCGCTGGAGCTCATTGTGTGTATTTCATATTCAGAACTGTTGGATGCGATGCCTGGCTTGGATCGAGCGAGGGGTCACATGGCGTTTCTTTTTTCATCCTTTTTCCCCTGTTCTGTTTTATCTGTCAGGCTCCTGGTGTGAGCGCTCCCAGTCGCCGATTCGGTGGTCGCTTGGTCAGTACACCGCACGTGATCACAACTGACTTCCCTGCTCCGCGCTCCTTTGTCAGGAGGAAACACAGCCAGAAGAAGACAAATCGCTTCCTTGTTTGAGTGACTTTTGGCTGATGCTTTCCCCCAAGCTGTAGTATTGGCTCAGCTTTTCCTGCAGCGGTCGTGGCTCTGGGCTGTGCATCATCAGTGCTTGGACAGGCCCCCGGAGCAAATTTGGGGAGAAGAGCTCAAAGCACATTGCAGTGCTGCTTCCCACGGTGGAGCGGGCTTGTCCAGTGCAGGCAGCCGTTGTGTGGAGGTGGGACGTCTTAGAGGGGATAACTCCCAGCTGCAGTGCTGCTGCAGACCCCACCACGCCGTCCCTGGAGGGTCACGTCCCCGGGGGGGTGCTGCCTGTGGGACAGTCGTACGCTTGGCGCTTTGGTGGCGCAGGGAATAGCATTGTCTCCGTCTTGGCAGGAGGGATCCTAAACTGTCCAAGCCGGGACTCGACGTGCTCTCAGCATGCTTAAATGGTTCCTGCAGCACACGGGGGATGGGGGCTCGCCTTCGAATCCCCTGCGCAATGACAAGTGGCCGCTCTCCTGTTTGATATCAAAGTGAGCCGATGTACCCAGGGGCTCGTGGCCACTGTCACCACATGTCACTCAGCCCTTGCTCTTGATGTGTGTGTGGCAAGGGCAGCGGCAGGAGCTGGCGCACAGTGGATAGCTGGGATGCTCAGCTGAAATCTCTCCTGTTGGTGCTGATGCTTTTTTCAGAGTTTTTTCTGCCCTGCGCATCCCTGGCGCTGCCAAGCCCACAGCAAAATTTGGACTCATGTAGTGGAACAGCAGTTCTTTGCATTGAGTCCTAAAGCATGTCGGAGTCCCTCCTCTTGCCGTAACGCAGGTGATGGATTTGAGGTGAAGAGCACTCTTCCTCCATGCTGTTCCTCAGCCCCATTGGGATGTCTGGGCAGGGGTGCTGTGGGCTTTGGGGTCCTGGGGAGGAGAGCAGGGACCGAGTGGTGACTCCCACTGCGGCAGCACAGAGCTTTCTGCTCCCAAGCATCCCCTTCCCTCCTGTGGCACACCCAGATTTCCTAAAAGAGACAGGATCTTCTGTCTCTGCAAATCATCTTTGGTGGGAAGAGCACAACTGCTGCTCATGAAAACCTTTTCCCAGTGGTGAGGACCCACCAAGGGCACTGCGAGAGGTGGGGCAGGTTGGGAAGCAGACGGAGGGCAGTGCAGGTCCTGCTGCCGATTGCACAGAGCCCTCGCCCCTGCGCTCCCAGCAGGGAACCGTCAGGGCTAAGAATAGACAATTTATTCATATGCATCCCTCTCCCTGTGAAGGGTGCTCAAGGCACTGCGCAGCAATTAAAACAAGTTCGTAATAATAGCGCCGGCAGATCAGCAGTGCGGACTCTGGAGCTGGTGGAGGATTTGGCCGTGCTGAGGATGGATGGTGGGAGACCGGTGCTGCTGACCTTCCCAGCTGAGACCAGCACCTCCCTGGCAAGAGGATGCTGGGCAGTGCTGCGAGGTGGCAGGATCAAAGCCTGGGTGTCATTGCAGCCGCGGTGTTGGATGTGGGGCTGCAGGAGGAGCAGGGTGGAGGGGGCTGGCACTGCTCCTGGCTCAGGTGAGGGGAAGGCATCTTCCCGGCGCAGGTCTGGAGGAGGAGATAATGGCAGCGTTCATGGGGCGGGCAGTGTGCTGCTGGGTGAGACAGGGGTGCGATGCTCTGCCCTCCCTTGTGGCAGTGGGGGATGGCCCTGGGGGAGCAGGCAGTGGGCAGGAGAGCGGGGTTCACCTGCACTAATTTGGGTCAGCCCAGGCTCTTCACTGAGTTACCAGGATGCCTTATCCCACCTCTGGGCAGGGACCCCGGAGCTGCTGGTTCCTGTTGGCTGCATGCAGGGTCAGGGGGACGAACGCAGGATTTCGGTGTGTCACTGTCAGAGCCACGGTGTCCTCTTCCAGCAAACCTCCTGCTGCTCACTGTGTGCCGGTTTGTCTTTGGGAGAGCATAGTGGGTTTGCTGCAGAATGAACATCACCTCGGCAGCGCGCTGTTGATGGGGTGGACCAAAGGGACCCTGAAATGTGCGATTTGGACACAGGTCCTCAGCCTGCCTGGGTTGCTATTGGAGATGCTGCTACATTTTCACCGGGGTGAGTCCTGCCCCGGTGCCTGGTAGGACCAGCACCTCCGGGCACCCCGCCAGCCGGCAGTGCTCGCCCACCCCGCTGCCGGGGACGCAGGTGGAGGGAGACCCTAAGCCTTGCGGGATCCTGGTGATCCTATGTGCAGTGGACGTGTTTCCGGCTCTCTGCAGGCTGCTGCACCCTGTGCCAGAGTGAATTTGGCACCTGGCCCTCCTGCGAGGCTGGGGCGGGGGGGAGAAGAAAGGCTGAGCCCTCCACGCTTGCCCGCGCCGCAGGCAGGAGATTCAATTACCCCCGTGCTCACACAATGGCCGTTTATCTCCGGGAGCAAAACCCTGGTAACCGTCAGGGCAGAGCGTGAAGGGCTGATTAGAGGGTGTGCGGGGAAGGGCGCTGGGGTCGTGTGCAGGCACTTCCCTTCCCATTTCCAGGGCTTTCCATGGTAATGGCTCCTATTTTCCTCCGTTGTTAGGACGTCACTCACATGCTGCTCGAACGACATCTGTCAAAACATGTCCCCCCCGTCCTTGGGGCTCCTGGGGAAGAGGGAGCTGTTGGCCCCGTAATGAGCCTGACATCAATTAATCATCAGCCTTAAAAATTAGCATCGTGGCAGTACATGTTGGAGGGAAACCATTCCCCAGATGGAAGAAAAAATAGCCTCAGTTATCTCCCTCCTCCCACGGGAGGTGGCAACAATAGATCCACTAACAAGCCTGGAACTCGTTTAAGCTGGGTTTGCCCCCCGGGGCTGGGGGAGCCCGAGGTGCATTGCCTCCTGCTCTGGCTCATCTTTTGAGGTGCTTTTGGGGGACCACCTTGTGCAACAGCTGATGACCTTCTCTGGGGTCTGGTCATGCCCGCAGCTGGGCCCTCATGGGCTGGCGTCCCCGGGCTTCGCAGAGAGCCCGGGGTGAGCTCACAAGCACTGAGCCCCTTCCTGAGGCTGAGGGTTTGGAGGAAAGCAGCACCGCAAGGAGTCTCGTTCTTCTGGACCTCATCCCCGGGTAGCACAGGTGGGCCAGGATGAGGGTTCAGCCACTACCTCAAGGACATGTCCTGCTCTGGGCGGGCTGGGCTGTCCCTTGCACCTCTCCAGGGTGGCAGCTCTGAGCAGTGCCGGTGCCTGTGACAGCTTGCCTTGCCAGCTCCGATATTCAGGAGCTCAGCAATGGGCTGGATGTCTCCAGAGACGCCCTGTCTGGGAGGTGACTTGGCACCCTGGAGGTTCACAGTGACCTGGTCTTTGTGCCCATGCCATGCTGGGCTTTTCCATGCTTGGAGCTGCTCTCCCTCGCTCCCAGGCGAGCTGTAACCTGAGTGAGCAGCTCTGCCACCCATAGCCCCCTGCACCTTCGGTTTCCCAGCCCCGTTACTCAGCGGGGTGAGGAGCTGCTGCCTTCCTTCAGCACTGGCTGCGTTTTGGGTCCATCTTGGTGGCTCTGATAAGCAGCTCAGCACCGAGCAGCTCTGCAGGCTGCGGCTGCTGGGGGAGCCGGGGAGGACATTTTGCGTTCTCGCTGGAGACGTGTGAGGGCTCTTTGGCTGATCTGGTGATGGACAGACAGACCAAGTGTCTACCAGAGCCCAGCTGAGGCCGGGGAGAATTGTGTTTGCAACGCATTGCTCTGCACAAAGCTCGCAGTCACAAGGCGAGGGGGACAAAAGGCTCCCTGTTCGCTCCGTCCCAGTGGGTGCAATTCCAACAGTTAAAAAGCAAATGTGAGTTGTTTGTCTCTGTGAATATAAGGCTTCTCCAAGCATGGCCGTATTCTGGCTGGGAATGGGGAGTTTGGCTCCGCTAATGACTGTTCTCCCTGCAAAACGGAGCCAACTCGAGCCAAGAGCTGCCCGGCTGGGCCCTGCCCCGCCGGCCCTGGTACAGGGACGTGGGCTGAGCAGGGGACAGCCTCCTGGGCCCGATAAATGCCCTTTCAGTGGGGCCTGGGTGCCCGGCAGAGAGCAGCGAGGAGGGATGAGCATGGGGACTTCTGTCTATTGTATGTAGGGGTGACAGCCACCTCTGAGCATCCTGGCAGTGTCTGGGATCTTCTCCTGTGCCCAAGGGGTTCGATGTCTCCAGCAAAAGAGAGCCCCAGGCACGGCAGGCTGGCTCCCTTGAGTCATCAGATCTGCTGATTTGGGGCATCTGACTGCGAGTCCAAGGGCTGCTCTCACAGTTTGGGGAGCCCTTGAGTTGTGTCTCTCCATACCTGAATTTGGGTGGCTGCCCTGCTCACGGGGAGGCCTGTGAATCCCTGTGGCGCTGGGTTTTCACCTGGGTTTTTATTCCCAGACCAACTGGAGAAGGAAGGGGATGGGTGCACGTGGCTGGAGGTGCAGTGATGCAGGGTGGTGTGCCGGTGATGTGCCCGGTCCTGGGCAGCCCAGTTGTGCTGTGGAGGGGGACAGGTAGTTGTGAAGCTGCTGTGGGACCTGGGGGTGAGTGCAGGTCTGGGGGCAAAGACTGCACACCACGTGCTGCAGCCCGGCCTGGCTTACGGACACGTCCACACCATCTACATGGAGGATCCTCAGCAGTAACAGAGCTGTTGAGATGGTGCCAGTGCCCGATGTGGAACAAACGTTTTCTGTGGCTGGCTGCATGTGGCTCCCCTGCGGGTGCGTGGCTTTTAACCCCCACGTTCCTGGCAGCTGAGCGGTGCTGAGCACGGCCCACGGGCATCTCCACCCTTGCCCAAGGGTCTCCCTCCTCCCTGGCTGCTTCTGCATTCAGCCCATCCTCCCCTTGGCTTGCTCACCCTCTGGGCCACGGAGGCTTTGGAGAAGGGTTGTGCGCATCGAGGGAGGGTAGTCATGGGAGGAAGGCCGTGGCTATGCCTGGCCATCAGCCCTGTGCCCTCCGTCACGTTATGGGATCCCTGCAGAGAACCCAGCTTGGTCATGGAGACACAGTGAGAAGTGGGTGCAGGATTCCCCCTGCGCCCACGTCTCCCTCCTCCACCAGGCAAAGCCTGGAGTGGGGGCTGGCGACGTCCCCAGATGTAGGGCACATCTGGAGGGCATCGAAGCAGTTAAGTGAAGGGCTGATTTGTGCTATAGAAACCCACAGTTCCTTCCTTTGATCCTCTGAATCAGCCCATTGCCTCCGTCTTATAAAGCCCCATTTATCTCTGCTTTTCCCAGTAAGTTTGAAGGCGGTCGCGGCTCGTGGCTCCTCGGCAGCAGTGAGCTCGCCCGGCTTTCTCTTCCGCTGAAGCAGAATCAGGTGAAATCTCTATGGCAACTAGCAGATGACAGTGAGTCTTGTTGCCTTGGAAATGAGGCAAGGAGAAGAAAAAAAAAAAAAAACCCACCCAAAAAGAGCCATCTGGAATTTTGAATTTCCACAATGTCCGACCCGCGTCTGGTGACGCGTGGGGAGCGTGAACCCGCTGCCGCCGGCTGCTCCGGGGCCTCTGAGCCGGGGTCCGTCTGCACCTTCTGCCTTGCCATGGGGATGGTTTTTTGTTCCGCCCCCCCTCCCCTTCTGCCTTTTTTTTTTTTTTTTGCGCAGGGTCTGCAGCATTGCCTGGAACATCTGCTGGTGGCTGCATTAAAGGTGTCACGTGCGGAGCGTTTGGGGTGCCTGAAATCTCCGGGCTGGGCACAGCTGTGCCACATTGCTGGCCAGGACAGCACCAGCACACCCCAATAAGTCTAACCCTGGGGGGGGGGAAAAACAGCAAACTCTCAGGGGGAAACTGAGGCACAGAGCACTGCGTGACTGGCCTGACCCCACTCTGCAAAGGCCCCAGCTTAGGACAGACCCCAGTGCGGTGACCACTAGTGTCTCCGTGACTCCATGTGCCTGAGGCCACAGGGCTGTTAGCCGGGAGTCAGTGTCACTGTGCGGTTCTGCTGCCACGTGCGCCACTCTCCGGAGGCTCGGGGCATCCCTTGGTGCACGTATCTGGCCCATCCACCCGCCATCTGCGATCCCCCTCCTTCCCAAACTGCACAGGCGTTTCCTCTGGGTTATTTTGGAGACCCGCGGTGCTAGGGATGGGGGCGTTGGGATGCTCCCAGCTCCTCTGGCACTTTGCAGGAGCAGCTTTGGAGGCGGCTGTGTTGCAGGGGTGTGCAGTGCTGTGCGCAGGAGCAGAGTCTGCCCCGACGTGGGGGATTTGGGGCTCTCCCGGCTCATCAGCGTGGGGGAGCGGAGGGCGGTGCAGAGGTGGGATGCACGCGTTGAGCGGCTAGAGGCTCTTGCTGCTGAAAAAGGAGCTGTAATTTGGATGCACAGGTGGGGTGGTTTGGGGCCAAGCACAGCATCCATTGAAAGAATAACCGGCAAATGGGCTGGAGGCCCGGTCTGGATCTCTCCAGCGAGTTCACTTGGAAACTTGTGTATGGGAGAGACCCAATTAAGTAGATTTATGGCTGCTCTAGCCTGAGAAAGTCTGAATCCCTTTTAAAAGCTTGGCTTGCTGGAGCCAGACAGGGTCCAGGCTCCAGGTCTCTCAGCCCTGCCCTCGTTACGAGCAGCGATTCGCAAGGCTTAGCAGCAGCGATCACCGCAGAAGTGCTGATTCGGCTGAAGTCCTGGCCTGTCACCGCTGCGCCGCCGCTAATTTTCTGCTCTCGCCTGTCAGCGGGGAGCTGATGGCCCCCACGCACAGTGTGGGGCTGTCCCAGCCTGCACTGGCTGCGGTGATGGGGGACGGCTGCGGGGATGGGGGACGGCCGTGGTGATGAGGGATGGTGGGTGCAGGCAGGGGAAGGGGCTTCCTTCCCCACTGCAGCCACCGTGGGAGCCTCCTGCAGAGCCACGTTGTTTTGCAGAAGGGTCCAGCAAAGTGTGAGACGTGGGGTGGCCGTGGCAAAGCGGGCTTCTGCTCTCGCTGTGTCCCTGCAGGGCTGGTGCTCCTCAGGAGGCTTTGACCATGCGTGGTGCACATGGCCACCACCGCTGGCACTGCCCACTGTAACCCTATTGCCTCCCCCAACTTTGGCTGCTCGGCCTTTCCTCCCTCCGCCAAGGGCAAGCGCGGGACGTGCTGGGCTGCATCCAGTCTCCTCCCCGCAGCCTGCACAGGGCTACGTGCAGGGCGACAGCAAGCAGGGAGCCCAGCCTGCCCTGGCTGGAGTCAGGGACAGGGACGTATCCTCAGGTATCTGCAGCGTCCCCGGCATGTCCCTGTCCCTGTTGGCAGGAGGCTGTGTCTCCATGTCCCTGGGGAACAGTGCCTCTGGCTCTGCCAGCCTGGGGGCTGCTGCCTTCACCGGGGCGGTGGTGGCCATGCTTCTCCCCATCGGTCTGCCCAGGGTGTTTCAGAGGCGCCAGTCAACCGTCCGGGTACCGCGTTACCAGGGCGCTGGGTGGCACAGGGCTCCCAACCCTGTCCCTGCCCCTCGGGGAGCAGGACCCACTCCTGACACTGCTCCAGGAGACGTGGGGTTGGCAGCTAGCCCTCAGCTCACACCAAGAATCCCCTGGCAATTAAAGCAATTAAACTACGGCGAGTGCTAACGAACCTGCTGCCTTCTGATGAGGTGGGGCAGCAGGTTTGCAGGAAAGGGTGAGATGCCCTCCTGGTGCCCTGAGCGGGGGACATGGACTCTGCCCCACCAGGGTGCCCTGGGATATCTCCTGAGAGAGAGGGGTGGTTTTGGTACATCCCTAGGGGGAGCATGCAGGGATTGCCGGGATGGGGCTGGGTCAGAGAATGAGGCTGATGATGGAAGCAAACACTGTGGACCTGGCAGTCACCCCACTGAGCCCCGTTAGCCACCTCCGCTGCTCATTTAGCCTGTTTGGTAGCTGTTGGGGGAAGGGAGAGAATTAATAAGCCACAGGGAGAAGGATTGCAGGTTGTGACCATCCCCCTGCCCAGCCATCCGGGAGTGTGAATCAGAGCTGGATGTAGGAAATGCAAGATAAAGCCATTTTTCTCCATATGGAAAGACTCTGCTGTCAGTGCGCCAAGACGCCGGTAACCAAATCGCACGCTGCGGGGTGCAAGCTGGGAACCCGCAGGGCTCAGCGACGTTTGCACTGGGCTCAGGGTCTCGGGTCTCCCTTCGGGCTGGCAGCCTGCCTGTGGCAGGCTCTAGGTGCCGGAGCAGAGGCTTTGCAAGGAAAGTACCAGCAAAATGCCACCTCGGCTGATTCATTCATAAACGCAGCTGGGAGCACGGGCTGAGGCAGTACGGTGGGAGAAGAGTGTATCTGTGCGAGGGTTTGTGGAGCCGGGGAGCTCGGCTGGGCTGGAGGAGTCTCACGGCCCCGGGAGAATGGTTTTTATTGCAGAGTTTATTAGTGTATTTTTCAATGTGCTGGAAGGAATTGAGCAACCAGTTAAAAATGTTTCACGGCCTTGGGAAATGTGTTGCAGCTACTGTGTAGTAGGAGCCCACCCTAATGACTCAGAAACACCGCGAGGCCTTTTACGGCAAATTCCCCCTTGCCATTAAAATCTTTACTGGGTCACCAGGAGTCCTTTCTGAGTCTGATCTTCTGAAATGAGACCGGTTGGGTCATGGGGGGCAAGAAAACGTGCATGCGAGTGCCATGCTCATGCTGAGCGTATGCACACAGGCGCAGACGGTGCATCCATGCAAGCCCAGCACGCTCGCACTGGTGTTGGTGTTGGCTGCTGCCGTCCTCATGTCTGCACACGTACACGTGGGCACGTCTGCAAGGTCACAGGCATGCACATGCACACATGCACTTTTCTGCAGACGCAGAGGGGTTTTGCTACCATGTGGCCCGCACATGAACATACGCATGATGCAAGCAAGCGCTCAGGCGGCACACACACACACGGGGGTTTCTGTGCCAAGGCACATGGGGCACACGTGTCCCATGGACGCAGCTCTGCCTGGCCCCAGCAGGAGCTGTTGGCCACATGCTCCTTTGAAATGAGCTGTCACGAGCCGTTTGGAGTTGATGATTTCCTCATTCCTTGACGTATTTGGCCACGTCGGCAGCGCCCCGTCGTGCAGGCAGAGGAGCTGCCACCGCTCACTCTTGGAGGTGGTGGGAAGGGCTGGACGTGAGCACAACCAGGAGTTGCCCGGTCTCCTCCGGCCCTGGCTCTGCGGTGCCCGGGACAGTCAGACCCGCAGCAAGCAACACCTTGCCCAGAGCCGGCCCTTCGCAGTATGGCTCTCTCCTTCCTCCTCCTCCTCCTCTTCCTCCTCTTTGGCTGCCTCCAGCCCTGCATCCCACTTTGCTGATGCTTCTTCTCTCGGCGATGATACCTGCTGCTTCCTCAGCTGTGCAGGGCAGGAGATGGGGGCCGTGGGCAGCGCCTGAGCTGGGCACCCACAGTGCCACGTCGCTGCGCTGGCGTCCACCGTCGTGTAGCAGGCAGCGCTGCCCGGTGTTTAACACAGAGGCAGGCGATGGAGGCTGTGTGGGAGAGCGCTTGCAGAAGATGGGGTGGTTTCCCCGTGTGCGAAGCGTGTGGCGATGTTGAAGAGTGCACTGAGAGTGCTCAGTTAAGAAAGGAGCAGCAGCGGGGGCTGGGGGGGGGCAGGAGAGCTGCCCAAGCGCAGCTGCAGGTACGGGCAGGACAGACAGCCAGCGAGGGCAGGTTAGACCCAGCCTGGCACAGGGGAGGGCGACTCAGGCAGTGGGGCCTGGTGGCCTCCCTGCACAGGGTGTGGGGACAGCGGCTGTGTCTCGGGGCTGCCCTCCTCTTTATGGCCAGGCTAGGGGAGCGCAGGGCTGGAGCCAGGACCCCCTTCCCTCCGTGGCAGCAGGACAGAGCCTGCGAGAGCGGTGGGGAGCTGCGAACGGGGCTGCAAGCCGGCCTGGAGCTGGGGTGGAGAGGATGGCCGGTCCCCGAGCCTGCAGCCCCAGCAGAGCGGGGAACACCAGGGGACACGTCCCAGCTGTTGCTGCCGGGGAAGTGAGCCTGGCTGCGGCAGGGTGTCCGACTGACCCTGCTGCGGCACAGGGCTGAGCCGTCCCTGCTGCTCCCCGCTCCAGCAGCTGGAAACATCTGGCTGTGGAAAGCTTGCTAAATCGATGCGGGGAGGAATCCAGCGCGCTTCTGCCGTTCCCACACTCCAACCTCTCCCAGCGGCTCCGGTTTCGGCTCGGCTCTGGCATGCTGCGGCTCGGCCAGCCCTGGGACAGCCCCCAGCCCCTCGCTGCACCTGGAAAACAGACTGCGGGGGGGCCGGTGTCACTGCCCCGGCCCAGTACAGTGGGGACAGGCAGTGGCACTTTGGCGCTGGCAGTGATGCAGCCCAGTGGGACGTGTGCCAGAGGTGGGCAAGCAGCTCCTCGAGTCCCAGTTTGGCCCTTTCCAAACTGGGTTAGAGTGACCTGGGCTGTCACCCAAATACTGGGGGCTGTGGGAGCAAAGTGTGCCAGGCACGGATGGCTGACGGTGCCGCAGGTGAAGCTGGGGATCGGGGTCAGTGCCATCACCCTGAAACGCCGGGGCTGAAGCACCCTCCAGCCCCCCACCGGGCACCCGAGCCCTTGGATGCACCTTGGGTGTCCGGGGGGCCTCACTGTTGGGGGTCCCCCAAGCTGCAGCCGGGGTGCAGGGGGAGGTGGCACCCATGTGCCAGCCCCTCTGTTGGGGAGTTTGGGGACACAGCGAGTGCTCTCCCTGGCCCCACTGCTCCTCGGGGTGGGGGTGGCTGTAGCAGCCCCACTGGCAGTGCCAGGCCCAAGCGGTGGCTTCGTGCCTGGGGGAATGGCTGCGGGTGGCCATGGGGGAGGCAGCCGGGGTGTTTTTGGGAGGTATCCATGCCTGTGAGGAGCACGCTGCCGAGCTGGCAGAGGGATGGGAGCTGCTGACGGCACCAGGGGACAATGGTGGCTCTTCCATCCCATCCTGCTCTGTCCTGCCCCAGCCCACAGGGACATGGCACTACCGGTGTGGGCCTGTGCCGCCTTCTCCAGCTGCAGGAGCTGGACTCAGGGTGGATGCCACCCACCAGACATGGCCAAGGTGGAGGAGCTGAGGGTGCCGAGTCCTTCCCTGCATGGACCAAACTGGGGACACTGATGGGTGTTTTATTGTTCTTCCCTAAGGTTTGGATGTGCCTCCCATTCAAAAGCTTCCATTCCCCTACAGACTGCATGTGTGGCAGCAGTGGACTTGGCTCCAGGTTTCTGCCCTGCCATTTCAAGCCTGAAAATCCATTTTTCCAGGCAGCCCAATGGCAGGACGTGGCAGCTTTGAGGTGCCCCATGGTCTGCCAACATGGCCCTTTCTGCCTGCCTCATCGGAGGGACATAGAGTCCCCTTGTCCCCAGCTGCAGAGCAGGATGGCCACTGGCCTCCGGCACCAATGGTCCCTCGAGCCTTCTCTGTGCCCTGGCTCCATGTGTGCAGCCCCCTCTGCTCTATCCCTCCATCCCTCTGCCCTTGCTGCCTGCTCATCCCCGTGCTCAGCCCTGCTCCCTGGCCCACCTGCGATCCCGCTGCAGCTCTGGAGCACTGGTCAGAGGCTCTGGGGCAGACCCTCCTTGATGGCACGATGCCTTTGATTAACTGTTCCAGCGTGCACAGGCCACAACGCAGATTTAATAATGACTTCATGATGTGCCTCCTGCTAAGCCTTGTTCTGGGAGCTGGACTAGGGCAGTCGGACACATGCGGGGCTGGGCGTCCTCCTTATGCGATGGCGTGTGCTGGCCATGTTGGGTGCCCTGTGGGCTCACCAGCCCACTTACCTTCATCTACAACTGGCTTTAACTTGCTTGATTTAATCTGTCTCATCGGGGCTGTTGCCGCACATCACCACCTTCCAGGGTCATGCGTAAATCTGAGCCGCTTCACTGGTTTGAGGTGCTCCTGCCCAGGCCGGTGGGTGAGCAGAGCCCGGGGATGGGGCAGCGTCACCCATGGGTGCTGCTTGCAGTGTGTCCAGTGGCATGGTTGGTGTGTGATGGGGATGATGGGACACAAGCCCTCTTTGTGCATCGGGCGCATGGCTGTGCTGTTGTGGGGATCCTGCCGGGGTGTGTGCCAGCGGTGTTCCCCCCGGTCCCTTCATCACGGCAGCTTACACGGTGCTGTTGCAAATCCCGAAGCACTGGTTGCCACGTTACATTAGGAGGAGCCACATCCACCATCCCTGGCGCCCGCTGTCACTGCAGTTCAATGGCAAGCTGCGGCTGAAAGGCTTGAAATCGGGGATCAAAGCCGCGGTGGCACGGCTGTTAGCCGCCGGAGATGCACACAAGCGGGTCAGGGGCGTGGGGGCTGGAGCCGTGGCCCCGAGCCCAGCAGCGCTGCCAGGGCTGTGCCAGGAGTGACCCCCTCCTCTGTGTGTGAGTGTGTGGACATGTGTGCGGGTGTCTCTAGGGGTGCGTGTGCATAAACTTGTGTATGCCTGTGCGTGCAGGGGTGGGTGTGTGTTTGCAGGTGTGTATGCACGCGTGTGTGGGTGTGCATGTGTGCATACGCATGTGTGTGCACAAGTGGTTGCGGTGCAGGTACATCCGTGTGGACACATGCAGGTTAGGGGTTGCATACCTGCGTATGTGCGTGCGTGCCCGCGCTGTGGGTGTGCACACCCAGAGAAGCCCCAGGGCACCTGGAGCTCGGGGGTCTCCAGCCCCAGGCTGTGCCCGCGGGGGAGCTTGGTCCCACCGGCTGCTCCAGCCCCCAGCAGAAGCAGCCGTGTCTCCCCGGGCAGGAGGCGGGAGTGGGGCTTGGCTTGCTTCACTCCCCAGCATCTCCTTGGCTCGTGCCGGCTGCGCGCTGAGTGGTGTGGCTGCAGCGCCCGTGTCCCCGGGCCGGAGCACCCCCAGGGCCTGGGGAACGCAGGGGTGGGTTTGGGGATGTTCTTCCAGGCTACTCCTGCATGGCCCCGTGGAGCAGGGTCACAGTGCTTTGAGGTTGACTGACTGTAGCTGGCCTCCTGGCACCTGAGAGGGTCCTGTGGTCCAACTTGGTTCCCCCCAGCTTGTCCTTTCTAGACCAGACATCCCCATCCCAGCTGCACGCTTGGGAGTGACGTTTCGTGGTGGTGCAGCTCCAGCCTGGTGCCAGCCTTGCCCTGTCCCCTCCCAGCGCGCAGAGCAAGATCTGGGGGGCGCAGCCATGGGCAGAGGGATGTGGGAAGGGTCTGCGGGGCACAACCGTGGGCAGAGGGGCGCAGGAGTCATTCATCGCTTTAAAGCCACCGCCTTGTCTCTCCACAGACCCTGAGTCCCAGAGGAAGAGGACAGTGCAGAATGTGCTGGACCTTCGGCAGAACCTGGAGGAGACCATGTCCAGCCTGAGGGGCTCTCAGGTGTCTCACAGGTGAGGCCCCAACACCGGACACCCCCTCCCCCTTCCCCACAAGCCGTGTCCTTCCTGGGGCAGTGAGGGAGGCTGGGGCAGCCGGGAAGCAGCTCTGCTCCGAGTGAGGGCCGTGTGGGTGGGAGGGAGCTGGCTGTGCCCCATGGCCTGGGGACCCTGCGTGTGGGGGCTTAGAGATATGCCCCCAAATCTGCGGGGTGGCGTGTGTGGGGCTGTGGCAGAGCCCAGTCCCTGGCAGTGGTCTGGGCCCGACACTGCCTTGCGTGCTGTGGGACAGTGGGGATGAGTGGTGGTGGCACAAAGGGGACCTGGTTGCCCTCAGACCCCGGGCAGGGGATGAGATCTGTTCCCAGTGGCTGGGTGTCCCTATGGACAACCAGAGCTGAAGGTATCCCCTGCACCTGTCCAGGTTTGGACCACAGGCTCCATCCCGATCCGTGACTCAGTTTCTCTGCTCTGTGTAGAGGTGATGATGGAGAAACCCTCAGGGAGAGCTGACCTGAGAGCAGAGTACCCTGCCCAGACCGGGGCTGGCAGCACCCCAGGGTTGCAGCTGGGGCTGGGGGGATGACGGGACTGGGGACAGGGTGACAGCTGAGTAGTGAACCAGAGCAGAGTGTCCCCCTGTGTTCCCAGGTATCTCTGACACGTGCCTGGGACTACCTGTGCCTCCCTGGGTCTCTTCCTTGAGACCGCTGCAGGGTTACTGCTCTGCTCTGCTCTGGACGTGCTCAGGGTCTGCACAGCAGCTCCAGCTGGGCAGCAATGGGTGGGGAGGGGGGATCTCCCCAGGGCACCCTCCCGGCTCCCACCCCGCTGGTGCAGCCGTTTTGTGAAGCCTGGGCTTTCCAGAGAGGCTGTGTTGGGTGTCAGCAAGTCGGGAAAGCCGAGGATGCGGCGAACCTCCTTCTCCTGGTGTTTGTTGCCACCTCGCGGTCTCCCTCAATCCTCATTTTTTTGTTGGAAGGGGCAAAAAGCAGCAGCTTCCTCCCCCCCGCCTTCACCCACCGCTCATCATTACAGACCTTCCCTGTGTCAGTCCTCGATCAGCTTTGTCCAGGATGAAGCAGACCACTTGATTTAGCTCTTCTTAACCCAGAAGCTCGTCTAGACCTTGCTTGTCCTTGCTGCACTTTCTGGATCTTTTCTGAGCCGGTGGTTGGCAGAGCACTGGGGCAGTGGGATTTGCATGGGGCTGCAGCGATATTCCCTGAGCTGGTAATTTCCTGGAATTATCCATTACAGCTCTGCCATCCCTTTGCTCAGCACAGCAGCTGATTCGCAGCCTGGTGCTGCTCACGCCGTCAGGACTGCTTTGTGTTCACTTCGCGTTCGCTTTGCGTTTGCTCTGCGTTCGCTTTGCATTCATCTGTGTCAAACTTCACCCGCTGCCTTCTCGCCCCAGCGCTCAGCTCCTTTGCAAATCCTCCATCAGCCCCGCTCTTAGGGAAATAGGGCGAGGATATTAAGGGTGAATAAATTAGCATTGCTGGTGGGTTTTGACTCTTTGCTATCACTTCCTTTTCTTGATGAGTTATTCTTGATGAGGACACCATGTGGTGGAGGCCTCGGCCGGATCCGTGCCACAGCGAAAACCAACTATTGATAGCCCAGGGGTGGCTGCCCCTGTGTTCTGTCCCATAAGCGGTTCCTAAATACATGAGGCTCTTGCCTCGTAGCCCACGGCAGCTGAGTTTATTTGGAAACTTAATCTGCTTTTGGTGAGGGCACTCATCCACCACCTTCTGGTAGCCTGCAGCAGCCTCGGCAGCGTGCTCCCTGCATCCCTCCAGGAGCTCCAACGTGGTTGTGAGCCGGATTTTCCTTTACCAAAGCTGTGTCAGCTTTTCCCTGGTATGTCGTAATTACACACGTACCCACTAATTCTGCTCTCCGGAAAGCTTCTTACAAGCCTGTCCAATACAGATGTCATCCATGGTCCTCTGGATGTGCCCCGCATCACCAGCGTCCCTGTAACCGCCTCAGACTCTCTCTTTATTCCTTCCACAAATTATTCCTCAAACTTCTCTTGTTCTCCTCGCTGTGATCTTCCATCCAGTGACTGGGGGCTCAGCCTTTACTGTTTCCTCGCTAGGACACAACTTTGTTCCTGAAAGACTTCACCGTACTTCTGGCAGCCTTTGCACCCGGCTGCAGGGTTCGGACGAGCTTCCTTGGGGGCTTTAGTCCTGCGTGGAGACGTGGTTTGCATCTGCTCTGAGCCGCCGGCAGAACATCCTTAAATAGCCTTTGTGCTGCCAACAAAACCTAAACCCTCTTAGCTGCCCCTTTTAGTTCCGCTTTAACAAACTTCCTAGTTTTTTTATGTAGTTCCCTGTTTTAAATTCAATACTGCAGCCGGGGTTTGGCTTTTGGTGCTCCTGCAGGAACGTTTAATCCAAGCTAGGGAATAGCTTGCTGATAGTAATGTTTGGAGCCAAGTCGAGGGCTGTGGGTTCCCAAGTAGCTGCTCCAAGAAGTAATCATTTTTGGTGTCTAAATTTAGTCTCAGCATCACTCCCCAACATGCCATTTGCCCGAAGTACACCCCAAAGGGTGCGGGAAGTAACTGAACTCCCCATTCCTGATGTGCTCACAGGCTCTGGGCTGGCTGGAGAGCAGCACGCTTGCAAGCAGCCCCACGGGGCCGGGCAGCCCCGTGTTGGATTGTCCCCTCCTGCCCAGACGCGGGCGTTCGCTCTGCAGGGGTTTGGCCTGAGGTGCTGATGCAGGTCCCTGGTTTGGCCCTCAACATCCAGCCCCGGCTCCCCCGCCGTGTTGTGCCACCACCCCAATTCGTCACATCCCGTGGTCTGGGGC
This sequence comes from Pluvialis apricaria, assembly GCA_017639485.1. Classification (NCBI taxonomy): domain Eukaryota; kingdom Metazoa; phylum Chordata; class Aves; order Charadriiformes; family Charadriidae; genus Pluvialis; species Pluvialis apricaria. The sequence continues at coordinate 1,743,301 of CM030029.1, read as the reverse complement.
AATATCGGGGTGGAGGTGTTGGAATGCTGGTGGGGAAGTGGCCAAGGGAGAGGAGCCCGGCCAAAGGGGAGCATGTCTGGGCTTTCCACGGAAGGCTCCCTATTAGTGGGGTTCAGCACAGCTCAGGTTGGGACTGGGGCCGGTCTCCAGAGAGGTACGGATCCCTCTGCCATGGTGTGTTTGCAGCCAGCCCTGGTGGCACCCCCAGCCCCTGCACCGAGGTGGCTGCGCAGGGAGCATCGCCTCTGTGGGGTGGTTGGGGCTGTAGGGAGGCACAGACCCCCCCATCGCACCCCACACCCTGCTCCACAGTCCCTGGGGGGAAACGGGAACCACCAGACGTCGGTGGGTGTAGGTGGTGTGGATGTTCCAGTGGGTCCTGGAGCGTGGCATGCTGTGCCAGGACCATCCCCTATCATCTGAGACAGAGGGGGTCCAGGACAGGCAGCGTCGCTGTGCCCACGCTCCTGGGAGCCTTTAGCCTTGCCTGGCTGCCTCAAAATGGGCAGGTTTGTTTTCTGAGAACTTGCAGCCCTGGGGTCTGAGTTCTGGGGGTGTGAGACAGGGCACAGACCTCCCCTGCCCGCCCTGCCCTGCCCTAACCCTCTCCTGCACCCCATCCTCGCAGCTCCCTGGAGATGACCTGCTACGACAGCGATGAAGCCAACCCCCGGAGCGTCTCCAGCCTGTCCAACCGCTCCTCCCCGCTGTCCTGGCGCTACGGGCAGTCCAGCCCGCGCCTGCAGGCAGGAGACGCACCGTCGGTCGGGGGGACCTGCCGCTCCGAGGGTACCCCCAGCTGGTACATGCATGGCGAGCGGGCACACTACTCGCACACCATGCCCATGCGCAGCCCCAGTAAACTGAGCCACATCTCCCGCCTGGAGCTGGTCGAGGCACTGGACACCGATGATGTCGAGTTGAAGTCAGGCTACATGAGCGACAGTGATCTGATGGGGAAAACGCTGACAGAGGATGACGACATCACCACAGGGTAAGTGCCCACACCGGGGCTTGTGCCTGAAACAGCGCTCTCCTGGAGGTTTCACCACCGCCTGTTTGGCCAGCAGCAGAGAGGCACTAGGCGCAGCGAGAGGGGATGGAGGAGCACGTAGATCATGGCCAGTCTGGCTGGGTGGATTGTGTCCCCGCATCCCAGGATATGCTTCCCCCGCAGCGAGGCAGTGTTTGTGACGCTGGGCCAGCCAGGGTTGCTCGTGGCCAGTGAGTCCCCGAGCTGGGGTGTGCTGCTCTCCTGGCATGTGGGAAGTGTCCCAACTTGGTCTGGGTGTTCCCAGAGGAAGGGGCTGAGAGAGGCGCGTGGTGTGTGGCTGTGGGAGCCCTGGGCCAGAGCTCTGCTGGGGTAAATACTGCTGCTTTCAGGAGCGCTCTCCCAGTTTACACCAATGGGTCCGAGCTTCTGTCTCTGACCCTGGCACTGCAGGGATGTCCTGCGTTCTGCCAGGAGCACTGGTGGCCCGTGGTGGGATAGGCCTCTGTCCATCCACCTGCGGGGCCAGGGGCATCTCCTGTCGAGAGGGCACAAACCAGTACGCCCAGGGCTCGCATTTTCGTTCCAGACGTATCCAGCTCCCACTGCGCTGTTGAGGTGCCCCTGGCTCTGGCGGGGGTCCAGGATTTCAGCATGTTGGAGGTTTCCTGTTTCAGCACAGGAGAAAATAAATAACTCTGGTATTTGAGTTGTCCCAGCGCAGGAGGTATTTGGCCTCCTGACAGTGCTGCTCTGGCCCTCCTGGGGTGGCCGTGGTCACGTCAGCTCATTGCAGGGCAGAGCACAGCCCGGGGCTTCACACCCGTCCTGGGGGCCAGCACTGCTCAGATGTGTCCTGGAGGCACATGTGACGGTTAGAGGGGGACACACTGAGGGGTGTCTGTGCTGGCCTCTGCCCCTGCAATGCTCCAGCTTAGGGGCAAGAGTGTCCCCAGCACCATGGGCATCAGACCTGTCCTCCCCACGGGCAGGTGGTGGCCCTGGGGGGCTGCCCTGTGCTTGTAAACAGGAGGGTCTTGTGCTGGCTCAGTATGGAGCCCTCCTGAGGACTGTAACCCGTCACTTTGCAGCCAGAGGTGGCATGTCACCACCTTCTGCCACTGGCCACCAGACTGTGGGGCCTGATGGGCAATGGGGTGGCTTTGGGGTGCCCTGGATGGCTGGGGTCGCAGCGGGTCTGGCTGTGGGGGATGAAGGGCTCCACTGCTCCCTGTCTTCCTCCTTGTCTTGTCTCAGAGCTGCTCATGCAGACGGATAACCTTGGGGAGCCCTTGGCTGTGGAGGCAGTGCTGGGAGAGGGTGAACTGGAGCATCGCTTCGTCTCCGTGAGCCACTGAGTGGGGCAGAGTGCGGGCAGGGGCAGCCCCAGCGGGACCTTCCCCGGGCTCAGCCCTGCACGCTGTCCCGGGCAGGGTCTGCGTCTCCTCCTGGGAAGGGCCGGGCCTTGGGGACGGAGCCCTGCACAGCTGAGCTTCCCGCGAGGCGCTGGCGGCGCCGCGGTCCCCCAGTGCGGGTGAGGCTTTCAGTGCTGTGGTGAACTGTGCCGGCACCGCCATGGCCGGGTGCCACAGTCCCTGTTCCTGCGCAGGGTCCCCTTTGTGATGCCCTGGATGTGACCTGAGGGAAATTCCCAGTGTCCGGCTGGTGGGTGCAGAGAGGGGCTAGCGCCCTGTGCTGCGTACCCCTCCCCAAGGGTGGGCAGAGAAGGGCAGCTGGGGCAGCACAGGAACGACTTATCAGCAGGGACATGTCCTAGGAATCAGCCATGCCACCGGAATGTTGCTGGCACACAGGGCCGTACGGTGACCGAGTCACAGCTCCATCCCCTGTGGCCGCACGGCGGGGCTCAGGGGGTCCCCCAGAGTGGGCAGCATGACAGGGGACGTGCCTGGCTGGGGGCTGGCGGCTGCCGGGGTGCCCTGTCCAGGAGCCTGGGCACTGGGTGCAGAGCCAGGGCAGGGGAGCAGGGACATTCCCTCCTTCCCAGAGCCGGCCAGGGCGAGGAGCCGCCTTGCTGGCTGGGAGCACTCATCCAGCGCAGCCCCTCATCCAGCGCAGCCCCTCATCCAGCGCAGCCCCTCATCCAGCCTCCTCGGCTGGCTCTGACCTAGAAAGCAAACACCGCCCCAGGCCCCGTCTCCCCGTGCCGCTAATGCACCGGGCAGGAGCCGAGCACTGCAGATGGGGCCATCAGCCCCCGAGCCCAGGCCACCGGGCCAGCGCCTCCCTGCACCGCGCCGGCGCAAACCCAGGCTTGTAGGGCAGTAGGTCAGAGCCAGCTCAGAGGACGCAGCGGCACGTCCCCCTCGGAGAGGTGCAAGGCTGCAGGATGGGACCCCGGCATCCCCACGGCTCGCGGGGGAAGCAGCCTGGAAGGAGAGAGGGCCAAGGTAGGTGAGGCACGGCCGGGTTGTGGGGACTGTCCGTGGGGGCATGGGGGTGAATCTGGCAGGGTGGTGGCTGGGGTTGGTCTAGCCGAGGAGGCAGTGGGGGTCCTGGGGCTCAGCTCAGAGAGGGGGAGGGATGAACAGGTCTGGTGGTGAGGCTGGGGACACCTCAGCCCCCAGCAGCATTTCTGTATCAGCCAAACATGCCGGCGTCCTGGCTTCTTGCCCGGCTGTGCCCGCCTGCCTGCCCCCGCTGGGCTGGCACTTGTGGCTGCCCTCCACCAGCAACCTGCTGCTGGTTTTGGGGGGTGGAAAGTGCTGGTTTTGCCCTCCCTGTTTGGCAGCGAGGCCCTTCTTTTGTTCCGGGTGTCACCATATCCTCCTCACGCTCCGCAGTAGGGCAGTCCTCGGCCAGCAGGGACCCGGCAGAGCTGAGGCTGGGAGCTGCCCCGCTGGGATGCCGCCCTGCCGCTGCCGGTGCCGCGGTGTTTGAAGGGCCTTGGTGCAGGCAGCGAGCTCAGGTGAACACAGCAGCATTCACTGGGATGGCGCTGCTCTCCTGCCCTGTCCTGCCTATCCTTGGGGTCGGGGCAGGGCGGCAGCAGGGACAACACCAACCCCTGGGCTGTTTCCCTGCCCCTGAAAGATCTTCGCTCCCTTCTTTGGCTGCTGTCAACTCAGGTTTCCACCCCGCACCACTCAGCGTGCTGCTTGCTGTTCCTTGCACCTGATTCCAGTCCCTGAAGGGCTGCAGTGCGGTGCTGCCGGTGATGCTTTTCCACCTTGGTCAGGCTGGGGATGTTTCACAGACCCTGGGTGTCACCGCGCCGAGGTTACTCCCCTGGGAGGTCCACCGGCATACAGCCACCCGCTGCCGAGGGACCTTTGTGGCAGTATGGCTACAGCACGGCGCTGGGGCTGCGATGCAGCAGCGCGGGCGCCTTCGTGTGCAGACCTGCGCGTGAATCAGGTGGCAGTGGAGGAGGTGGAGAGAGGTTCAAGCCAGGTTTTGCCCAGTTTCGTCCTGGCTATGTATTGCATGTCCGAGCGGTTCCACCTCCTCCACATGGAGCCGCCGTTCCCCGGGCAGCACAGCGCGGCTGCGTGTTGGTGCTTCTCCCCCGGTGCTGTGTGTCCTCGGGGCCCTGATGTGAGCAGCTCTGGCGGGTGCTGGCGCAGGAGTGGGTGAGCGTGCATCACCCCTGGGTGTTCCCAGGGGCCGTCTGGGATGTGGTGGGGAGCAAGGGGGGTGTTGAGAGGCTTCACTGCAGTCGGGTGGTTGGGTGGTGGCTCCCACCCCCCAGCCTGGGGCCATGGGGCTTCCCCCCAGGACAGGATCCTGGGCTGAGGGCCTGACAAGAGTGTCTGCTTGTCTCTGCTTTGCACCACTGCCACGTCTCCTGGCCTTGGTGAGCGCCCTGCGTGATGTCCTTTCTGCCACCCTCCTTTTATCAGACTCTTTGTCAGCTGGCCCGTTTCCCAGCTGCTTCCCTGCAAACGGTGATGCTGCCACGGGGGCGCTGGGATGCTCTGGATGTCCCCGGAGGGGGACAGGCCACCACACCCAGTGCCGAGGGCTCAGCAGGGTCTGAGCATCTCCCCAGGATGCACCTCATGCTGTGGGGCAGCACAGGGCACCAGGCACGGGTTGAAGGGACCTTGCTGTGTAGCCTTGGCTGTGCCTCAGTTTCCCGCAATCCCTGCTGGCTGCCAGTGGGTGAGGGCAGCGCGTGCGCGGGTTGTGGCCGGGGAGAGCCGCTCTCGGGGGGGTTTGCAGGGTGTGGAGGAGGAGGAGGACCTCTCCCTGGCTATGGTATGCGGGGTGATGTGTGGGGACACAAAACCTCAGCTCAGCTGTGTGGCCGAGGATGGTGCTTGTGGGATGTGCCGCTCCCCAGGTAAAGTCCCCAGTGACAAACTGGGACAAACTGGCTCCATCCTTGGAGCTGCTTAAATACCCCGCGGTGGCAGAGTCCCGCGGCTGGATTTGCCCTTGGCAGAGTGCACACGGGGATGCCCCGGCTGGACTCATCCTGCCCCTCCGGCAGAGCGCGGGCGCTGCTGGGCCCAATCCTGCCATCCCCACGCACAGGGCTGGGAGAGCGGGGAGGGGGCGAGTGGGGCTGGCTGCTGACTCAGCGCCTTCTCACTGCGGTGGCTGCGGGAGTGCTGGTGATCTGTGTGCGCTGCAGGGAGCCGGGCATGCAGGCATGGCTCCGGAGACGATCCCCGAGGCTGTGCTTGTGCCGTGGGGCTTTCAATGTCCTGGGGAAGTCCTCGTGCGACTCCGGGACAGCTGTGATTTGGGGGTGTCCTTTTGAGCCTCATTTATTGTTGGGGATGGAAAGGGGGGAGTTGTGTCCCACTGCAGTGGTGGCAGCATCCGCAGCCCTGCGAGCCAGGTACTGCCCTGGTGCCATTCATGGCCATGAAATGGAGCTGTGGCAGCAGCCTTTGGCGTCAGGACTGCGAGGCACCATGCGGCTCGGGGCTTGGCACGTGTGTCAGGCTCACGGTACGCCCCAGGCACCATCCCGTGCCACAACGATGGTGCTGCTGGCAGCGGGGCGCTGCAGAGCCTGTGGTCCCCTCCGGCAGGGCTGGGGGCTGTCAGCAGCATCCTCCTGGGAGGGATGCTCTGGAGCTGGCACCCGCTGCGCTCCGGCTGGCCTGGCTCCGGCTTCCTCGCAGCTACTTGAGCTCGACGAAGCCCGGAGGCAGGAGCAGATGTTTGGCTCGGCTCCCCGAGAGCGGCAGGGGAGCGGCCGCCCTCCTCTCGTGCTCCGAGCAGGATTGGCGCTGGCTGTCCACTCCCTTCCCTTGAACGCCCCTCGCTTGGTGTTGGCTGGTCTGGCCTGACCCCTCGCCACTGTCCCGGCGAGCCTGTGAAGTCATTTCTCGGCGGGGACGTCCCGCGGGGCACGGCCGTGGCCCCGCACGTGGCCCGACGTGTGTGCGGGGCCCCAGCCCGGCCGGCTGAGGGGGGCGGCAGGGGAGCGGCCGGGGAAGTGGTGTTGGATAAATATTTGCTGCGCTGCGCCGCGTGCCGGGGCTCGGCGGAGTTCCTCCCTCCAGCTGGGGATGGGGGACGGTCCCAGAAAGGGGGCCCCAAATCCCCTCTGGGCATTGCCATCATGGAAGCTCCCCTCCCCTGCGCTGTCTTCAGCCGTCTCCTTATTTTGGGGTTTGGCTCGAGGCGCCCAGCGCTGACCCCCAGCCGCCGGGGCTGCTTGGGCCGGGCTGCTGCAGCGGCGGCTGCACAGGGCACGTTTTTGGGAAGGGGATCACAGCATTGCGGGGCTCAGGGGGGCGCAGGGCATCTGGGCCCACGCCCAGGGTTTGGGAAGCTGCTGGCCTCCGCGGCTCGTTGGCGGGGCTGCGTGCGGACACGGCGCATAGCTGAGCCCAGGGCTGGACCCTGCACATGCGCGTGCCCTGGGGAGAGCTGCTCAGGGATACATGCCTCCCAAACTCCGCTGCCCGCCTGCTTGCAGCCTGCGAAGCTCAAGACCTGGCTTTGCCACTTGCCACATGCCACCCTGCCACCTAGGAAGGGGACCAGCCACCGTGGGCAGAGGTGTCCGAGGCCACCGGCTTGTCCAGACAACGGGAAAAATAGGAATTTCGCAAGCGGGCTGAGTCACGCTGCTCCCCCACCCCGGCGCTGCCCTGGGACTCTCTGACCGCTGTACGCAGCCGCTGCAGCCTTCTGTGCCGCTGCGGTGGCCCCAAGCGAGGCTTCTTGTGTCACCCTTCCCAAAACAGCCGGAGATCCCCGCACCGGGACACGCTTCCTCCGGGGTTTCCCCAGCTCGGGGGGAGTCAGAGGGGTGACCCTGCATTGTGGCCCCGCACGGCGGGGCCGGCTGAGCTCGGCGGCCTCGCTGGCGTGGTGGCCAGGCGTGTGGTTGGGGTCCGTGGCTGATCTCATTGCTGCGGGCAGGCAGGGGCTGGCTGACACCCCCACGCCATCGGCCTCGCTGCCTCGGGGAAATTGGACCCTGCTATTACTGCGGTCGGCAGCGCAGAGCTGGTGCGGAGGCACAGCTGGGCCACGGGTCCCCCCTTGCAGGGGCCACGCACACTCTGGGCTCCCGTGGCGGGGAGTCCCCTGCACCCCTCAGGGACCGGGGGGGCCGGGGACCAGAGGCAGTGCTGCCGGGAGAACAGGGGATGAGACCGACTGCTGCGATGTGATGCTGATCCTCCTCTCTGGCTGGGTGAGCTCGGGCGAGTCAGACCCCTTTCCTTGCCTCAGTTTCCCCATCTGCAAGGTCTCTGCATCCCCCCATTCCTCTGTGGTGAACGGTGCCAGATCCCGGTACCCAAAACACAAGCGGGAAGCACCTGGGGTCAGGGTAGCCCGGCCCGCAGCCAGGGGCTGAGGACTTGGGGGGGTCATGGAGGGTACACAGGGGTTTAGGGGGTTGTGGGGAGAATTTAGAGGAATCTGGGGGGTCCTAAGTGAATCTGCGGGGTTCTCAAGGAGTATTGGGGGGGCTGGGGCTGTTAAAGGGGCATGGGGGGTGTGCAGGGGGCTGCGGGGATCCTAAGGGAGTCCGGGAGAGGGTTATGGGTGTCGTGAAGCCCCGAGGCGGTTCCTGAGGTGGATGTGAGGGGGAAGCAGAGCCACCCCCGCCCGTGCCTGCGGGGAGTCCCCACCCCCCGGTTGTGATTTATGAAGCTAATTGCTTTTTCTGCCCCATTAAGTGGAGGAGAAGGGGAGGGAGGGAGGGAAGAGCCATGGCTGTGCTGTTCTTTCCTCACCGGTTCTGCCAGATCAGCACAAGGCTGTGATGGGGGACACGGGTGGCACTTCCACAGATCCCCCTCAGTGCCGGTGACACACTGATGTGGGGTGTGGAGGCCCCCTGGCGCAAGCCCCGTATCTCCTCCCCTGCGGCCACCAGGGCAGAGCAGGAGGAAGGGGCCGGGGCAGACCAAGAGGGGCTCGGTATAATCCCGGGGGGACTTCAGGCAGGCGGTGGGGATTCGACAGCACCCGCCTGGCAAGGACACAAGTGCCGTGAACCCCGGCTCGTGCCCGCGGGTCTGTCTGGTGTGAGGGTGTCTGTGCCGGTGCGAGATGGGTGAAGCAGGGAGACTTCGAACCCTCTGCCTCCGACAGCAACCGCTGCCAAGGAATGGTCTGGGGCGCTCCCCTGCGAAGGGGTCTGTGCCGGTGCTGGTGCCGGTGGGGCTGCTGTGGCCGACAGCGATTCTCTGCCACCATCTGGCACCAGCTCTGGCGAGGTCGAAGCTTCCTTTCCCAGGCACTGCTGTGCTGGGCTGGCTCCCCCCGCCACCCTGGATGCCCTGCATCCCGATTTGGGCGCAGCGAAAGCCAGGGCTGCTCCTCCAATGGCCGCCCAAGCCGGCCATGGTGGGGCCGAGGCAGCCGGCCAGGAGAAGGGGAGGGAGGGGACAGTGTCCAGCATCGTGCCAGGCCGGAGGGACCGCGGGGATGCGATGCTGGACAGGCTGTGCTGCCGCACCCGTTGGCACACACCGAAGTGGGGCCGTCACCCCACAGCAGGGCTGGCTGCCTGCGGGAGGTACCGCGCCGTGCCGGGGTGGTGTCACCGCCGCCCTGGCGGCCCTGAGCTCCGGCCAAGGGCTGAGAGCCACCGCGGGGACGGTGGGCGCGGGCAGGGTCTGATCAGTGTGGACGGGGACACCAGGCACCAAAGTCACGCATCCCTGGCCCTCCCTGCCGTGCCATGCCGTGCCGCGACACCGCGCCTCGCCAGGGCGAGCACCGCGCGGCCCAGCGATGGGGCTGCGCGGTGAGGAGTGAGCCAAGAGCCAAGAGGCGTTGCCGTTGCCTCCGAGGAAGGCTTGAGGAAGGAATTACTTATTTCCCAGCCCGAAGGGACCGGGTCGGTTTTGCCAGAGCTCCAGTTAACCCTCTCTGCCCGCCATGGCTGAACCAGCAAAGGTGTCCCCTGTGTCACCGGCACCCTGGGGTGCCATCACAGCTCCTGCTGTGGTGCGAGAGAGAGAGAAAAAGACAGAAAGAGGCTTTTTGGTTGATGAAGCACAGAGTGGTGTGGGTGCCCCCGCAGGAGCTGGAGCTGTTGGTAGCAGCCCCCCGGCTCCCCGCTGGGCTGGGCAGGGGCAGAGCCCCCCGCCGGACCCCCGGGGGACGTGGTGCCTGCTGGGGGTGGAGGGGTTGAGGGGTGCTGGGGCCAGGAGTGGGGCACTGGGGCCAGGCTGAGGGATGACCTGGGGGGCACATTTTGGGTTTGGAGTGGGGGGAACTGGTGCTGCCTGTGGGGACGTGAATGGAGGCGTGGGGAGTCTGCGGGGGGCCGCCAGGCTAAGACTGGGGGACACAAGGGGTAGGGGTGGGGTGTCATGGGCTGGACGGGGGGGGCACTGGAGCTGGATGTGGGGATGTGGCCGCGGGGGGGGGCCACCGGCTGAGGTTGGGGGGATGCTGAGCTGAGGCTGGGGGGCACCATGAGCGGGGGTGGGGGTGTCATGGGCTGCACTGGGGGGCACTGGAGCTGCCTGTGGGGGCGTGGCCGTGGGGGGGGGGGAGTGGGGTGGGTGGGCACTGGGACCGGCGGGGCGGGGAGCGGGGACCCCGGCCCCATCCCGGGGGGGGGTCGGGGCAGCGGCGGGGAGGAGAGGAGGGGGGGCGGAGGAGGGGAGAGAGGGGAGGGGGGGGCGGGCGGGCCGGGCCGTGCGGGTCCGCGGCCGCTTTAAGGCGCGGGCAGCGCGGGGCGGTCCCGGCGCCGCCGCCCCTCCCGCCCGCGCCCGGCGGGGCCGCGCTGCCGCGGGCAGCACCATGCTGCGGGCGGGGAGGCCGCGCCGCGCCCCGCGCCTGGCCAGCAGGTACCGTACGGCACCGCACCGCACCGGCACCGGTACCGGCACCGGCACCGAGCGGGGCGGGGCGGGCGCGCTCGCTGCGGGCGGGCGGGCGGCCGGAGCCCGGCCCCGGCAGACAAAGCCCCGCGCCCCGGGGCCGCACCGCGGGTGGTGCTTTGTCTCGGCCGTGCCGCTGGTGGGGGGGTGGAAAGGGGGGGACCCGGGCATCGCGGCCCCGCCCGGCACCGCAGCATCGGGGCGGCTCCTCCGCGCCCGGTAACGGGACGAGCCCCCCCCCCCCCCCCCCCACCCCGGCCCCGGACCCCGCCTCGCACCTGCAGCGCGGTGGGGCCGCCCCCCTCCCCCCGGGGGGGGGGCTCCGGTACCCCCGGCCGGCGGAGCTGACCCCGCCGGGGCGGGTTGCGGGGCTGCGCGCTCGGAGCGGGGTGCGGCTGGGCCGGGAGGGGAGCGGAGCATCGCGGCACCGCGCACGGCGGCCGTGGGTCGGGTCCATCCCCTGCTCCCCCCCCCCGGGGTGCAGCCGCCTCCTCGGGTCGGGGCCGTGTCGCGACCGTTCCGGCCGGTGGGGGGGTTCCCGGCCGGTGCCGGCGAGCGCGGTAGGACGGTCGCGCCGCCGCAGCCCCCGCCCCGCTGCCGCCGCTGCCCTTGAGCATCCCTTCCCCGGGGGCCGGAGGGGCGCGGGGTGCGCGGCCGTCCCGGCGCGTCGCTGCCTTCAGGGCGGATTTGGCGCGGTGCGGGCTGAAGGGAGGTGGGGAATTGCTCTGTGTAAGATGGAGGGGCTGGAGCACAAAGCAAGGGATTGAGTTTTGCCCCCAGCGGGACGCTGCGGCATGGCTGCCCCCCGTTTGGGGTCTGCGGGGGGCACTCGGGTGACCTTGGCCGGCAGGGACCGGGGTGCCTGGGCTTGGCCGCGCACTGGGAGTCGTCGCTGCTGCAGTGCAGCCCGAGTTGAGCCTTTCCTTGCTGTGCCGGCTACAGCATACACATGCTCGTTTTGGGGACTCCTCTTGTGTGCATGTGCCATCCATGTGTTCCGTAAGAGAGCCGGAGGCGCCCCACAGTGGGTTTCTGGCTCCCAGGCCTCACCCCATGGCTTCAGTGCTTTTGGGATGTCACCTGCGACCCCTGTGCTGCCCTTCCTCGGCGTGGGGCTGCTAAGGAGGATCTGGGGTCATGTCCTGCACCGATTCAGCCGCTGACCCTGTGCCTGTTTCACCGGGGCTCTCTGTAGACCTGGGGTCGGAGCAGTAGGGGTCCCAGTGCAGGGCTGGGAGAGCTTTTGGAGTCCATGCTGCCAGGCCACCAAAGCCAAGCTGGAGAGAGCCAGTGTCACGTTTGGTCGCAGCCATGTGCCTGCAGGACGCAGCTCCGCAAAGCCCTGCCTCGCTCCCAGCTCTGCCTGCTGCGAGGGCGATTCCGTTGTAGGAGAAGAGCTTTGCTTCGTGCTCAGGGGTGGGGATTTCTGTCCCGGTGAGAAGTCACTCCCTGGAGCAGGGAATGGTGGTGGGAGATGCTTGGAGCCGGGCAGCCCAACAGCACATCCCGGGCACATGGTCATAATTAAAGCCCTTCCTGGGCAGCAGTGCCTGCAGGGCTCTGTTCCATAAGTTGCCCTGGGGATGAAGGGGACCATGTCCATCCTGGCAATGTCCTGGCTCTGGCCATCCTTGATGTCTGGGAAGAGCAGGGTACACGGGGCTTGTTGGAGGGTGCTGGAGCTGCCTGCGTTGCTCCGTCTTGGGCTTTGGGCATCCCAGAGGGGATGGTGGTGACTGTTACTTGTGCCCTGGCACCCCAGTTGGTGGAGGTGCCCTCTCCGATGCGAGGCCCACCCTGTCCTGTCCCCAGCTCAGCCAGGGTTGCAGTGCTACTGGGGTGATGCTGAGCGGCTTCACCAGCTGCCTAGGCTCTGGCGCTCACTGGGCTCCTCCTGCACCTCTCTGGCCCCAGTGTCGGGGAGTGGGCATCTCCAGCAAGTACCGGGGCTGGCTGCAGGCCTCCAGCTCTGCCCCTCTCTCCTATGCTGCTGCTTGTCCCCCCCCCAGCTCCTTGCAGCCCCTCTGGAGGCTGCGGGGCCTCCATGACCTACTCAGCTGCTGACCTGAAAGGGGCTGTGCTCATCCTGCTGGAAAATGCGTTGTGCCCGTCTGTGCCGGATGGCCGCGGGCGCAGCCCTGTGCTGTGTAGCCGCCTGGGCTCGCGGGGTGCACAGGCAGCTGCCGCCCCGCTGCAGCGCTGACTGACGGCCCTGGAGATGGGCTCGTGCACAGTCCACTGAGCCCCCGGCATGGAGCAGCCGCCCCGGCACAGCGGCCGTGCCCGTGCCTGCTGCCCGTGCCCACCGCGGGTGCTGAAGGGGGGGGGAGCAGGGTGCGGCCAGGCGGAGGGTGGGGGCCACCCGAGGAAGGGTGGATGCCACGGGGGAGCTGGTTTGTTTGCTCCAGCCGGTCCCTGCCCTTTCCGGCGATCCTCCCGACCCTCTCAGCAGGGCAGGTTGCGGGGGGCTCAGTGCCAGCTGCGGTGCTGCCAGCCCTACCAGCGTGGCTGCTGGCCTCCCTGTGCTGCGCAGGTACCCTCTGTCCCCAGAAAACCCCCACAGGAGCCTTAACGGGGAGATGGCTCACTGGGGCTCGCGTACTGGTGGGGCGCCAAGCCTGTGCCAGGCTGGGCTGTAGCCAGCTGCGGCCACCGAGTGCCAGCTCCCTGCTGCGGCCTCGCAGCGGGTGCTACTGGGAGCCAAGGTTTGTGCCCCGGTGGCCCCTGGAGCGGGAAAATCCCATGGATGGATGGCAGGACCCGCCGGGCAGAGCTGGGGCTGGGCAGGGGTGTCTGACGCTGGCTCTGCCCTTGCAGCTGGGATGAGAGCAGCTCCATCAGCAGTGGCCTCAGTGATGCCTCTGACAACCTCAGCTCGGAGGAGTTCAATGCCAGCTCCTCGCTCAACTCTCTGCCCTCCACCCCAACCGCCTCACGCAGGAACTCGGCCATAGCGGTAGGTGCCTGTGGAGCCCAGACCATTCCTGGCACTGGTCCTGGCTTGGTGTCACAGCCTTTGCGGGAGGGAGCGGATGGAGGTGCCAGCATGGGGAAACTGAGGCATGGCACAGGCTGTCTGGTGCATCCCTCTCCCAGCTGGCTGGTGCTCCCTGGGGATGGGTTTGGGGTGGGTGCCAGGAGCACCCCTGACTCTGCTTTGCCTGCAGCTGCGCACGGACTCGGAGAAGCGCTCGCTGGCAGAGAGCGGGCTGAGCTGGTACGGTGAGGGTGAGGACAAGGCGCCCAAGAAGCTGGACTACGACAGCAGCAGCCTCAAGATGGAGCACGGCTCCTCCAAGTGGCGGCGGGAGCCCTCAGAGGGCGGCGAGGAGGGGCCCAAGGGCGGTGAGCTCAAGAAACCTGTCAGCCTGGGCACCCCGGGCTCCCTCAAGAAGGGCAAAACCCCGCCGGTGGCCGTGACCTCCCCCATCACCCATACAGCCCAGAGCACCCTCAAAGTGGCAGGTGAGACGCAATTCGGGCAAGGTCCAGCTTCTCTGATGGGGAGAGGGCTGGGTGGTGTCTTTATGGGTCTTCCCTGAGCACAGCAGCCATGGGTCACCCTATGGCTGTGCTGGGTGGTGTGTGGATGTGCGCTGGAGGGGGTGGCAGGGCTGTGCGTCCCCACCGGCAGGTTGTGGGTCTGGCCCCACGCTGAGGCCCCCTTGGCCAGGGCTGTGCCTGCCCCATGGCCCTGCGGTCACACGCTGGGCTGGGGCCTGGCTGGGTGCACCGGGGGCCCGGCTGTGGCTCTGCCCCAACACCCGGGGCGGTGGCATGTCCCTTCGTCCCCATCGCATCCTGGCGTCTCCAGTGCCAGTGTCTGATCTGGGCTAGTTCACACCCAAATGCCTCCAAAGACCCCCCCCCCCCCCGGGACACTAACCCGTCCTTCCCTGCTCGCCAGGCAAGCCCGAGACCAAAGCCACCGACAAGAGCAAGCTGTCTGTGAAGAGCACGGGCCTGCAGCGCTCCTCCTCCGATGCCGGTCGTGACCGCATCGCTGATGCCAAGAAGCCACCCTCGGGTCTCACACGCCCCTCGGCCTCCAGCTCCTTCGGCTATAAGAAACCGGCTCCCGCCACTGGCACAGCCACTGTCATGCAGGCTGGGGGCTCGGCCACGCTCGGCAAGATCCAGAAGAGCTCCGGCATCCCCGTGAAGCCAGTCAGTGGGAGGAAAACAAGCCTGGACGTCTCCAACGCAGCTGAGCCTGGCTTCCTGGCCCCAGGGGCTCGTTCCAACATCCAGTACCGCAGCCTGCCCCGGCCGGCCAAGTCCAGCTCCATGAGTGTGACCGGCGGCCGCGGTGCGACCCGGCCAGTCAGCAGCAGCATCGATCCCAGCCTGCTGAGCAACAAGCAGGGCAGCATCTCAGTGTCACGGCTCAAGGAGCCGTCCAAGATCGGTGCCGGCCGTGGCACGCCCGCCCCTGTGAACCAGACGGACCGCGAGAAGGAGAAGGCCAAGGCCAAGGCGGTGGCGCTTGACTCTGAGTGTGGGACAATGAAGAGCGTCAGCTCGCCTGAGAGCACCCCGAAAGCCCAGGCCAACCTCCCGCCGGCGGCCAAGGTGGCCGAGCTGCCCCCAACGCCTCTCAGGTACGATCCTTCCACCTCTGAGGGCAGCATGTGCCCGGCACCGCCATGCCTGGCACCCAGCCGTGCCCAACACCCGAGTCTCACCTGCTTCTTTACCTGTTTTCCCCCCTCCAGAGCAGCTGCCAAGACCTATGTGAAGCCTCCCTCACTGGCCAACTTGGACAAGGTCAACTCCAACAGCCTGGATTTGCCCTCCTCCAGCGAGCTGCACCCCCCACACACTGCCAAGCTCCAGGACCTGCACCCAGCCGGCGGGCACCTCGCGCCCTGCTTCAGCCCCAGTCCTGCCCCCATCCTCAACATCAACTCGGCCAGCTTCTCCCAGGGCCTGGAGCTCATGGGTGGCTTCAGCGTCCCCAAGGAGGGCAGGATGTACCCCAAGCTCTCAGGCCTACACCGCAGCATGGAGTCCCTGCAGATGCCCATGAGCCTGCCCAGTGCCTTTTCAGGGGGCAGCACCACCACCCCAACCCCTGCTGCCGCACCCCCGGCCGGCACGGAGGAGGAGGAAGAGGCAGGGGAGCTGGGCTGGAGCGGGAGCCCCCGTCTCGCACACCTGGACAGGTATGGCTGGAGTGAGGGCATGGGGCTGCTGGGGCACCTCCGTGGGCTCAGGTCCCTCCCTGCCATCCTGCCATGGCCCTCGGAGGCTCTTACTGCTCCATTTCTGGGGAAAAGCTCCCCGTCCCTGCAGCTCAACCCCCATGGCACCTTCCCTCATCCGTGCAGGGATGTCACTGATCTTTCCTTCCTTTCCAGTGCCAACCGCGACAGGAACACGCTGCCCAAGAAAGGGTTAAGGTAAAAGAGCCCGAATGACTTTTGGATGGCGCTATGGAGGGAGGGTGGGCATGTGGGGCTTTCTGCAGGGGGCTGGCGGTGCCCTCCATGCGGGGGAGGCTGGGCCGCGGTGCAGCAGGCAGGAGCCAGGTGGGTGCCGGTCCACCTCACCTTGCTGCTTTCTGCTCTGCTCCTCAGGTACCAGCTCCAGTCCCAGGAGGAGGCCAAGGAGCGGCGCCATTCGCACGCCATCAGCAGCGGGCTCCCCGAGTCAGATGACCAGCAGGACCTGCCCTCACCCCCTGCCCTCCCCATGGCGCTGGTCGGGAAGGGTCCGCTCACCAGCATCGGTGAGTGCCCTCCACTGCCAGCCCCCTTCCGCTTGCGGCAATCCCTGTCCCTCCTGCCCCGCATCTCCCCGTGCTCCCTGCGGGACTTGCTGGTGCTGCCTTGGGTGCTGCTTTTCCCCTCGACGCCCCCAGCAGCCCTAACGCCCGGTGCCTGGTGCTTTTGGCCCACTGAGGTGCTGGGTTGTGCCCAAGGGCTAGGGATGTCCACCAGCTCCGCTTCAGGTCATCTCATCCACCCTCGGGGCTCTGCCCGCGCCTCCCTGCTCCTCTGGGGGTGCCCGGCAGGGCAGGGGGTGAGCCCTGCTCTGCTCTTGCCAGGACCTACATGTTCCTGGAGGGTTTGGGGGGTCCAAGCAGATGGATTGGGGCCGCCGGGTGGGGACCGCGTGTGATGAGGTGCTCCCCTCCTGCACCCACAGGTGACAGGCTCTGGCATAGTGGTCCCCACTTTGTTCTGGAGCAATGGATTTGTTTCTCAGCCCTGTGGTTAATTTGATGCTGGCGTCCGGGTCTTCCCAGTGTAAATCTGCGTTTTAGCTTTTCCCCGGTCGTCCCCCGGCTTTGGGACCATCATCCCTGCTTCCACTCCGCATCGCAGTTCTCGTGGATCAGTCCCAGACCTGCTTCCCCATCCTGATCCCAGGTCTCCGGCGTGACTCTGACCCTGCCTCTCCCCTGCCTTCTCCTTGCAGTGAGCCCCACTGCCGCTGCAACCCCACGGATCACCCGCTCCAACAGCATCCCCACCCACGACTCCACCTTCGAGCTGTACAGCACGTCCCAGATGGGCAGCACCCTCTCCCTGGCCGACAAGCCCAAGGGCATGATCCGCTCGGGCTCCTTCCGGGACCCTGTGGACGATGGTGAGAGTGTGCTGCGCTCCTGCCCAGGCACATAAGGTTCCCAGGGCCAGGGCGGGCAACAGGGCTCCCCACACAGTTGTTCCTTTCTTCTGGTGCTACTGCAGCACTGCTGAATGCGTTGGTGCATCCCGTCCTCAGCATCAGAGCACGGCAGAGCAGCCCTGAGGGGCCCAGTGAACCCTTCTGTGCTGACGTACACTCTGAGCCACAGCCCCCCTGACCCCCGTGGGTGCCCAGTGTCCCTGTGTTGTCCCCAGGAGGTTGTGGCACCATGAAGGGGGAAACCAAGCAGCCGGAGAGGGTGGCAGAGCCCCCGGGCTCAGCCAGAGAGGAGGGTGCAGGCGGAGGGTGCTCCCCACGCGCTGCTGCACTCCATGTGTCCAGGGAGGTCACCAGCCACATGCCAAGAAATGAGCAGTGCTGAGCAGCTGCCGTCCCACCCTCTGCCTCCCCTGGCTCCCTGCAGAGCCGCCCTGCACTGGGACCTCCGTCCCCTGCACCCTGCTATGCCCTGCACCTGCAGCCCCCGGGGATGCCACTGGCTGGGGGTGCCCTGACACGCTGGGTTTTATTCTGTTGCAGTTCATGGATCGGTGCTGTCCCTGGCCTCGAGCGCGTCCTCCACCTACTCCTCCGTAAGAGCCGCCTTCGTGCTGCGCTGCTTTGTGCATGGCTGGGGGGGCCTGAGTGGGAATGGGGGGGCTCTGTGCATGCCTCTGCCTTGCGCCGAGCCTGTCTGTGCCTCGCTGCCTTCCTGACTGCCTGCCTCTGTCTGTCTGTCTCTCTCTGCTCTCGCGCCGCCAGGCTGAGGAGAAGATGCAGTCTGAGGTGAGCTCGCACCTTCTGCTTGCCGCCCGCCCCTGCCACCGTGGCGAGGGTGAGCACCTGGCCCCTCTCACTCCCTCTGCTCTCTCCCCACAGCAAATCCGCAAGCTGCGCCGCGAGCTGGAGTCCTCGCAGGAGAAGGTGGCCACCCTGACGTCCCAGCTGTCTGCTAATGTGAGTCCCTGCAGGAACCACTGCCTGCTGCGGGACGTGCCGCTCCATGTCCCTGCCGTGCGTGGAGCTGGTGCTGGCCTGTGCCCACAAGCGCCTTGATTTCCCTTCTCCTGCCTCTTGCATCCCACACCTGGCAGCGGGTGCTCACCCAGCCGTGGTGGCTTGCCCAGGTGTAGGTGCTCACCCATTTCTCCACCTCTCCCAGGCCAACCTGGTGGCAGCTTTTGAGCAGAGCCTGGTGAGCATGACGTCCCGCCTGCGGCACTTGGCTGAGACCGCTGAGGAGAAGGTGGGTGCTGTTGGGGTGCTGAGTGGGCATTGGGTGTCACGAGCGGTGCAGGATGATGCTCACGGGGCTGGGGGATGTTGGACTCGGGTGAACCTGCCACGGCACTGCCCACCCCAAGGGTGCTGTTGGGGTGGGCTCTGCGCCGTCGGAATGCACTCTACGGCTCCCGGCTCTGCTCCCCCAGGACACGGAGCTGCTGGACCTGCGAGAGACCATTGACTTCCTGAAGAAGAAGAACTCAGAGGCCCAAGCTGTGATCCAGGGTGCCCTGAATGGCACTGATGTCACCCCCAAAGGTAAGGCATGGAGCTGCAGCCCCCCACCACAGGGATGTAGCCCTTCCTGAGCTGCTCGCCCAAAGCCAGCTGGGCCACTCCTGCACGGGGCTGGCACAGGACCCCAGGGCAAACCTCACATGTGCTTTCTGGTGCTCCTGTGGCACTGTCGAATGGGTTGGTGCATCCCGTCCTCATCATCAGAGCACGGCAGAGCAGCCCTGAGGGGCTCAGTGAACCCTTCTGTGCTGATGTACGCTCTGAGCCACAGCCCCCCTGACCCCCGTGGGTGCCCAGTGTCCCTGTGTTGTCCCCAGGAGGTTGTGGCACCATAAAGGGGGAAACCAAGCAGCCGGAGAGGGTGGCAGAGCCCCCGGGCTCAGCCAGAGAGGAGGGTGAGGTGTTGACACAGGAGGCATAGTCCCCCGGGCAGCAGCTCTTCCCCACCTGGCACCCCTGAGCATCTGAAGCCAGGGTCGGGCAGCCAGAGCTGGTGCTGCAGGAGGTGTCAGCACTGGTGCCTGGGAGTGACGGGATCGTCATCCTCCCTGGGACACCTCCTCACTGGGCCCTTTGCTGGCAGCCCGGTTTTGGCTGCTGATCTTGGCTTTGTTCCCATGAGTGCTGTTTCTAGCCCCAAAACCCCAATGTGAGTGTAAGGCACTGGCCGGGAGGTGGCCTGGGACAGAAGCAGAACAACGTGTGCTCTGGGCATCTCCCTGGGGTTTGAGGCCACTGTCCCGAATGGCAGTGCCTGTGTGATTTCTGAACCCCATGTCATCTTAGAAGGTGGCTTATGAGGGAAGAGGCACAGGGAGGAGAGTGTGGGTGGCTCTGGTGTTGAGGCAGATGCGGTTTGCTGATACCTCCTTTCCCGATCTCTCCCGCTTCTCTTGCTGGCCCCAGAGCTGCGCATCAAGCGGCAGAACTCCTCTGACAGCATCTCCAGCCTCAACAGCATCACCAGCCACTCCAGCATCGGCAGCAGCAAGGATGCTGACGCCAAGAAGAAGAAGAAGAAGAGCTGGGTGGGTTGGACGGGGCGCTGACAGGAGGAGCGGGGCTCGGGGAGCCACTGGCGGGGTCTGGCTGGGGTCAGCCCCACGAGCCGGCTGTTCTTGGTCTGCCTTGGCATTGTGGTGCTGGTTCCCTCTGTCCCTGGGGAACAGCACTGGCAAGGAGCATGTAGCCACTGCGGATTTGTGTCTTGATGTGTCAGCTGGGACTTCCCCAGCCCGCTCTGGGAGTTTCCCAGCCCTGGTCCTGCACGCCTGCTCCCTTGTTTTTTCCC
Source organism: Pluvialis apricaria (assembly GCA_017639485.1). Lineage (NCBI taxonomy): Eukaryota > Metazoa > Chordata > Aves > Charadriiformes > Charadriidae > Pluvialis > Pluvialis apricaria. The sequence goes on along the minus strand of CM030029.1, from coordinate 1,723,581 downwards.
CCATGTCTCCCTTCTGCCCATGTCTCCCTTCTGCCCACACAGGCTCTGGCAGCGTGGGGGGCTGGAGACCTTGCCCAGGCAGCCCCTTCCCTGGGCCAAGCACCTCTGAGCTGGACGTGTGATTAAGTCTTGCTTTGTTTTGTTTCTCTTCCCCCTATGCTGACCTCAACCCTTTTTTTCCAGGTGTACGAGGTAAGTCCTATGCCGTCCCCTCCACCCCACGCCATGCCTGGCCGGGGCCATTGCTCCGTTTTGTGGGATGGTGCTCATAACACAACCCACCCCATCCATCCCACCAGCACTAACACCCAGCACGGGCCATCCCGCGGCCCCCAGCCGGGCTGCACACACCTTGGCTGCTTCCTTTGACGTTAAGGCCAAAATATGCACCCACACGGAGGGGCTGAACTGCCCCGGGCAGCTGTGAGGCAGCAGGAAGGGCTCAGATGGGGACCTGTCCTGACTCCCTGTAGCCAGATCTTTTGCGACGGGGACCTCACTGCGTGTGGCACCGGGGTGCGGTGCTGCCCGTCTCTGCCTTGCCGGGGCTGGCCTGATGTCGCCCCAAGTGGCTCTGTTCCTGTAGGGACCCATGTGCGTCCCAGTGCTCCTCTGCTCTGCCATCAGCAGAGCCTGACACCTACCTGTTGGGTTTTGGTTGGTGGTTTTTTTTTTTTTTTACACTGAAATGCAATTGTTTTCCTTTTGGGGACACCCTAGACCAACCTGCCGGGTGCCTGGGGGAGTTGGGCTGAATTCTGCCCATTCTCCATCCCCTCTTCTTCCCACCTCCCCTCGGAACAGGCCCTGGCCCTCCAGGGGACATGATGTGAGCCTGGGGTGCCCGTCCTGCTGCTCTCCTGCAGGCTGGTGGTGCGTAAGCAGGACCCAGGCCCGGTTTGGCCCCTGCGCAGTGTCCATCCACTCTCCCTGGCCTTGGCACGCCGCTCACCCACCCGCTGCTCTGTGTGTGCTGTGTGCATGCTGCATGCCCGGCCGGGACCCCCGGTGATGTCTCGCAGGGCGCTGGCTGCCCCTCAGCGCTTCCAGGAGGACCCCACAGGGCAGAAGGGGGGTGCGGGGCTGAAGTTCTCCCCTTGCACTGGGACCCCGGCTCTGCAGTGGCTGGAGGAGGGGCTGTCCCTGTAAATGCCACTTGCTGGGATGGCTGTGGTGGCATGAATGCGAGGATGGCATCGGCCCTTCCTGATGTCCCAGGGAGCTGGTGCGGTGCCTGAACATCCTGATGTGGGTGCTGGGGGAGGAGGACTGGGGGGAACCTGACCAGGACATGGGTCCCGCTCTGTGGGGCTGTTTGGTGCCATCCAGGCTGGGGCTGGAGCAGTGCACAAAGGGCCGTGCACTGCCATCTGCCAGCTGTGCCAGCAGAGCGGAGTCGGGCTAGTGCCTTCTCTGGGGCCGTGGTACGGCACAGTCCTGCCTCGGTGATGGATATGGTGTTACTGGTCCCAGCTCAGACTGTGGGACCTGGGCAGGTGGGGGCCCTGGGGCAGGACCGGGTCAGGTCTCTACTTGCAAGGCTGCACTGTCAGGCTGTCCCTAACGAGCGTTTCTGTCTCCCGTAGCTACGCAGCTCCTTCAACAAGGCCTTCAGCATCAAGAAGGGACCCAAATCAGCCTCATCCTATTCGGATATTGAAGAAATCGCCACGCCGGACTCGTCGGCCCCCTCCTCCCCCAAGCTTCAGCATGGCTCCACGGAGACCGCATCGCCTTCCATCAAATCCTCCACGTCCTCCTCTGTGGGCATCGACACGACTGAGTACGTGGGGCGAGGGTGGGCGGCATGGGGTGGGGAGGGTTGGTTGCGGTGGTTGCAGGCTTCTGCCCTGGACACGTGCAAGACTCGGTCTCTCCTTTGGCCCAGGCTCTTCCCGGCCCATGGTGAGGGTGAGCCAGAGAAGAAGGAGGTGTCGGAGCTGCGGTCAGAGCTGTGGGAGAAGGAGATGAAGCTGACAGACATCCGCCTGGAGGCTCTCAATTCAGCCCACCAGCTGGAGCAGCTGCGGGAGACCATGCACAACATGCAGGTGAGAACCGCTGCCAGAAGCCCATCTGGCTCTGAGCACCTGGGTGGCCACAGTCCCTGCTCCCCCACTGCCCTGGGATGCTGCCGGTGTCCAGCTCCTCACGCTGTGCTGTAACTGGTTCTCCCCCAGCTGGAGGTGGATCTCCTGAAGGCCGAGAATGACCGGCTCAAAGTGGCTCCGGGGCCCTCAGCAGTGCCAGGCTCCGTTCCTGGCCATGTCACAAGCACATCAGCCTCCTCTTCACCACGGCGCTCCCTGGGTCTCACCCTTGGCCATGCCTTCAGCCCCAGCCTGGGGGACGCAGGTAGGAGTGACGGAGCTGCTGGCAGATAGGGAAGGGTTGGGACAGAGGAGTGTGTGGTGGGAACATGCTGCTGCTCACCCGGAGGCAGCTGTGCACAGGGATCTGTTGTGCTGCCAGTGCCGCAATCTGCCGCAGCAGGATTTGGCTCAGGCTGGGCATGGTCGGGCCTGGTGGCTCGGCTCTCCATGCTGGCACGGCCTCATTGCTCCATCCCCAGATGTGTCCCCCATGGATGCTGTCAGCGCTGGCACCCAGAAAGACGAGCTGACACTGCGGATTGTGGTGCGCATGCCACCCCAGCACATCATCAAGGGGGTAAGTATGGACTGTATGGGGAGCCTGACCTGCTCCAGGACACCTGTCCGGGGCTGGGTATGGTGCTCCAACCTGCTCACCTCTGCCTTGGCTCCTAGGACCTCAAGCAGCAGGAATTTTTCCTGGGCTGGACCAAGGTGAGCGGGAAGGTGGACTGGAAGATGCTGGATGAGGCTGTCTGCCAGGTCTTCAAGGTAGGAACATGAGGACCCTGCTTCTGGGAGCCATCCTTTTACACGGCTCCACTATGCCTGATGCTCCTTGGCCCAGGATCCTTACCGGGGTCTCCTGGAGCTGCTGAGCACCACTTGCTCCCTGCCAGCCCTCAGGGGCACTAACAGCCCTGTCCTTGTCCTCGTAGGATTACATCACCAAGATGGATCCTGCTTCCACGCTGGGGCTCAGCACTGAGTCTGTCTACGGCTACAGCATCAGCCACATCAAGCGGATCCTGGACACAGAGCCGCCAGAGCTGCCGCTGTGCCGCCGGGGCCTGACCAGCATCGTCGTGACGCTCAAAGGTCAGTGTGGCAGAGAGGCTCAGTCGCTGTCCCATCTTCCCACTGTTGCGGGGTTTTGTGGGGCATGAGCAGGACCCTTAGCCCTCCCCTGTCTGCAGGCTTGAAGGAGAAGTGTGTGGACAGCCTGGTGTTCGAGACGCTCATCCCCAAGCCCATGATGCAGCATTACATCAGCCTCCTGCTGAAGCACCGGCGGCTCATCCTCTCGGGGCCCAGCGGCACTGGCAAGACCTACCTGACCAACCGCCTGGCCGAGTACCTGGTGGAGCGCTCGGGACGGGATGTCACCGAGGGCATCGTCAGCACCTTCAACATGCACCAGCAGTCCTGCAAGGTGAGGGCGCGCAGCAGCCGGGAGTGTGCCTGTTGGCACTGGTGCTGCGGTCCCCATTGACAGCCGTGCCACAGCCCTGCATGTCACACTCGGCCTGTTTGTTGCAGGACCTGCAGCTGTACCTCTCCAACCTGGCCAACCAGATCGACCGGGAGACGGGCACGGCAGACGTGCCGCTGGTGATCCTCCTGGACGACCTCAGCGAGGCGGGCTCCATCAGCGAGCTCGTCAACGGCGCACTCACCTGCAAGTACCACAAATGGTGAGAGCCCCACTGCACCCTCCGCTGACGCAATCTCCCAGGCACACACACGCTCCCCACTGCTGTCGGCAGGATCCTGGGCTCGTGGAGATGACCCTGCATGGCTGTGCAAGTCTGCTGTGCTTAGATCAGCTCTGCCTTGTGCGGGTATGATGCAGGGTGCTTTTCCTCATGGATCTTGTCTTTCTGTCACTCACTCAGCCCCTACATCATTGGGACCACCAACCAGCCTGTGAAGATGACCCCAAACCATGGCCTCCATCTCAGCTTCAGGTGGGAATCATGCATCCCTGGGAACCATCCCCGTGGGGTTGGGGGAGGCAGAGGCCACCACTCCTGCCCCTGGGCAGTCCTGGGGACACGTCCTGTGATTGGGAACCCTGATGAGGACCGAGCCCCAGGCCTTTCCCTGCCATCCCAGAAGGCCCTGATACCCCTACCATGGGCGTGTGCAGTGCGGGGGTGCTAGGAGGTCTCCCGAGGGTGCTGGGGAACAAGAGAGCTCGTGTGGAGGCCCAGCCCTGAATGCCTGAGTCTTTCTCCCAGAATGCTGACCTTCTCAAACAACGTGGAGCCAGCCAACGGCTTCCTGGTGCGCTACCTGCGGCGAAAGCTGCTAGAGTCGGACACGGACGTCAACGCCAACAAGGAGGAGCTGCTGCGCGTGCTGGACTGGGTGCCCAAGCTTTGGTACCACTTGCACACCTTCCTGGAGAAACACAGCACCTCTGACTTCCTCATCGGTATGGCCTTGCCACAAACTTCCCTCCTCTACCTCGCACTGCCAGGAGCTGCAGGAGTCCCCGGGGACTGGGACAAAACCCTCCCCAAGTTCCCTGGGGAGCTGATGTGCTGCCCCGTGTCCCCCATCCCCACAGAACCAGAAGACAGTGGGCAATGCACACAAGTATTGCCCTTCCCTGGGTGTCATTTGTTCCCGTGCCCTGTGGGAGCTGTCACCGTGGTGTCAGGCAAGGCTGCCTGTCTTATTGGCACCCTTCCTTGAGCATGGAGGAGCCGTGTGTGCCCAGGCAGGTCTCCTTTTGCCTCACCGCAATTTTGGGGGATAGATCACAGAATCACAGAACCTCCTAGATTGGAAAAGCCCTGTAAGATCATCCAGTCCAACCATTAACCTGACACTGACAGCCCACCACTAAACCACGTCCCTGAGCACTGTATCTACACCACCCTTAAATACCTCCAGGGATGGGGACTCCACCACTGCCCTGGGTAACGCGTTCCAGATGGAACATAGCAGCCCCATTCCTTGCCCGGGAGCTTGCTTTGTGCCCGTGTGCGTCAGGCAGACGCTGCCTGGGTGCTGCTCTCAGGAGGTGGTTGAGACCAGGGCACCCTGCACAGTCAGGCTTGCCTGCCTTGGCGCCGTGCTGCCGCAGGGTCTGTGACTGGAGTAAGGGGACCCAGCTCCCATTTTTGCTCTCTACCTTCCCCTCACAGGTCCCTGCTTCTTCCTGTCCTGCCCCATTGGAATTGAGGATTTCCGGACCTGGTTCATAGACCTGTGGAACAACTCCATCATCCCTTACCTGCAGGAGGGGGCGAAAGATGGGCTTAAGGTACCCAGAGCTGCCTGACACGTGGGGACGCAAGCCAGTGGTGCCTGGGGACATGCTGATGCAGCAGTCTAATGGGGTGGGGAGAGGGGAGGTGCTGGGATTTTGGGCACAGGTGGCATCGCTGTCAGTCCCTGCCCTGCCCTGTGGCTGCAGTGGGACATAGCACTGTCCAGGGGTGCTCGGGGTGCTGCGTCGCTGGCTCTGGCACGTGCTGAGGAGGTGTCTGCCGCTCGCTCCCTGCCTGCAGGTCCATGGACAGAAGGCAGCCTGGGAGGACCCTGTGGAGTGGGTGCGGGACACCCTGCCCTGGCCATCAGCACAGCAGGACCAGTCCAAGCTCTACCACCTGCCCCCACCCACCATCGGGCCCCACAGCACCGTTTCCCCCCCCGAGGAGCGCACCGTCAAAGACACGACACCCAGCTCCCTGGACTCGGACCCTCTGGTATGGCCCTGCTGTGCTGGGCACTGGGAGGGGGGCCGGGCGGCACTGGCGGAGGCGGGAAGAGCAGGGTGGAGTTGAGCTTCGCTTTCCCACTCGCTTTTCAGTGTAAAACCCCCTGACTTGGGGATGCAGGAACACTTTGCACTCCTGGGAGGAGCATTGGGTGTGGGGCAGGCAGGCTGCAGGCTGGGGCTTGCGCATGCGTGTCCCCGTGTGTCACCTGGGGAGGCTGGAGCAGACAGGAGGCTGCCACAGATGATGCCAGCTGATGCACTGGGGCCTGTCCTGCTTGGGCGTGCTCGCCCTGAGCATCTCAGCTCTGCCCAAGGCCAGATCCTGGTGGCGGGGAGGGTTTTCGTAGCATCTCTGGGCTTTGCTTTACCCTCTAAGGAGCTTGTTAGGGTGGCTGGTTTGTACGGGAGGGCCAGGAAGCCCAAGTGGCCTTGGCTTCCCCAGGGCACCCGTGGACTCTCATCCCCTTTGGGCTTGGTGCAATGCTCCTCTCCCTGCAGATGGCCATGCTGCTGAAGCTCCAGGAAGCCGCCAACTACATCGAGTCTCCGGACCGCGAGACCATGGTGGATCCCGACCTGCAGTCGACTCTGTGAGGCCCGGACATGCCGGCCCAGGCGGAGGGGAGCCGCCGCCAGCCACCGCTCCTGCCGGGCTGCTCTCCTTTTCCTTTGGTATCCTGGAGCGCGGGGCTGGCAAGCGAGCAGAGAGGACCGGGGCTCCGGCGCATCCTGGCAGAGCGTGGGGAAGCTCGGCTCGTCTGTGCGAGAGTGCAAGGTGCCGTCTCCCCTCCCAACCCTGGGGGTAGGAGAATCCTGGTTTCTCTTCTTGTTTTTTTCTGTCTCTATTGCAAACTCTCGGGCTTTGGGGCCAGGGCAACCGATGCGGCTGAGCTCCCGCTCCCGGGAGCTGCAGGAAGGCCCCTGCGTGGGGCAGGGACCCCGCGGGAGCCACCTGGGCCAAAGCTGGGGGGCACAGGAGGAGCGTGTGACCGCAGGACGAGAGCGCGGGTGCAAGGTTCTCCAGCTCATCTCTACCCAGCCAGGTGTAGCCGAGGGCAGGTGATGAGGGAGCCGCTGCTGTGGGAAGTGCCCACCTCGTGCTGGCCGAGGAGGAGCACGGCTCTCACCCCTGTCGTTGTACGTTCCCAGTTTCACCTGCATGGCAGCCACTGCGACCAGGACAGCCCAATAAACCCTGCTTTGGTTATTTTATTTTGTTTTCCCCCCTCCCATTTTCCTTTGGCTGAGTCCAGACTTTGCTTTGGTCCCTTTTTTGTTCTGGTTCTTCGCTTGCCCGGCCTAGAGCCCATGGCCCGGTGCTTACCACTTCCCTGTAAGCAGCTCCCTTTCCCTTTGGTTTCTTTTACAGCTGTTGGTTCCACCACTCAAACCACCTCTGTCACGAAACTGGTGCTCACTGGACAATCTCCAGTCTCTGAACCCACCTCCCAGGGCCTCACAGCTCGGCTGAGATGGGACTTGGCAGCCAGTGGCAGTGGGGTGCTCCCAGAGCAGCCCCTTGCCTGGTGGCTGCCCCCTCCCCAGGAGCACAAGGCAGAGCCTGGCCCTGGGGACGGGGTCTTCCACCAGGCCAGGATGCCATGGGGCATCTCCCCAGGGTACCCGGTGCTGGCCCAGGCATGGCACAGGGAGGTCACTCCTGCCCTGGGCAGCCGCACGCCTGCCCTGTCCCCTCAGTGCTGGGTGGCACAACCTGCCCCACATCCCCTCGCTGCTGTCAGGCCTCGGGGGGTGGGTGGGTGAGCTGTGCCTGGGGGTAGTCCCCATGCCACTGGGTCCCCAAGGCCCTGTGCCTTCCTGCACCCTCTGGCTGGGCAGGGTCTTGCTGTGCCCTGTGCTGGTGTTCTGAGGACACCTAGGGCCGCCACATGTCCTCTTGGCCCTACCGTGCAATGTCACAGGCAAGGCTCCTGGCGTGGAGGGGATCAGCCCCGGTGCTGCCGTGGTGCCTTAATCCCCACCATGTGGGAAGGGGGCACGTGGGGCTTGGGCTGGCACTGTCACAGCCTGCTCTAGCTGCAGTGTCCTATGACTGTCCCCAAACCCAGCTCGGCGGGGATGGGAGGGGGGTGCTGGCCAAGCTGGGGCTGCTGCCTTCAGCACCTCTCGCTTGCCCATCCCCGAGTGCCACTGTGGGGTGCTCTGCTAGGCCAACACCTCCCTCCCCAAACCCGGCCGGGCCCTGGGCCCTGCTGCTGCCTTCTGCCGTGGTCCAGCTCGGCTCCCGCGCTCAGCCAGGGCCCTGGAGAGCCTTTTGGGGAGAGGTGACCCCAGAGCCAGGTCTGCCGAGCCTGTCCTTTCCCCAGCTCCACCAGGGCTGGGGCCTGGGCAGCCTCGGCGCCCCCTGTGCTGGGGTGGCCTTCAGGGACACATCACAACTCTCCAAAACGGGCGTCTCCTCCAAGGCCTGGCATTGCTGCCAGTGCCACCGGGAGGCGGCTGCCACCTCTGCCCTTGGTGCTCTCTCGGCCGGTGCGTCGCCTCACCGCCCGGGGCCGGCTGGCGCATCCCGGCCGCGGCGCGTGCGCCCCATGGTGCTCACTTCTCCGTTTGTCCGACAGCTTCCCTGCCGTCTCCCTACTGCCACCCGGGGCCGGCCAGCCCGGCCCCTTCGCACAGGGATGTCCCTCCCCACGCTGGCTTGGGCGCTCGGGCTTTCTGTTCGCCTTCTCTTGTGTTGCCGCCATCGGCTGAGGACTCGCTGTAAATAGATCTGTAGTCGAACGCCCTGCGTGAGTTGGTGGGGCACGGCCCTGCGCCACTTTCCTTTTTTTTTTTTCTTTTTTTTTTTTTTTTGTACTCTGTGATAACTGTGCTGTGCTGACTTCTTTTCTGATTGTACGAGACACCGGCTCAGCAGCTGCTCGAGGCTGGCGGTGGGGACCCGGCTGTCCCCTCCAGCCCCTCTCGCCCTCCTTGGGGCTCCGGTGCCCGGGGCAGGGAAGGGCACGATGCGCCTTCGGGGACTGCCCGTGCCCGGGTGCTCTGAGGAGTCCCATGGGTGGAGAGGGCTCACGCGCCCCTCTTGCTTTGCACGGCCTGCAGGCAGCCTTGGCTGGGCCTGACTTTCTTTTCTGACGCCCCCATGGAGCCACCACAATGTTGACCAAACTGTCCCCGTCACCGGCTTGCTCGGGGCTGTGCTGCCGGGCATCCCCCAGCCTCTTTCCCGGGGGTTTGCCCCATCCTTTCCCGGTGCGGGGCTGCCTGTTCCCCCATGCCCTCAGCCCGGGCCTGCGGGTGGCACGCTGGGGTGTAAATCAGGAGGAAGCCCTGAGGGGAACGGGAAGGGTGAGGGCGATGCCAGCAGGCGTGCCCCGGGATGGTGCATGGTGGCGGCTTTCCCACCTGGTGAGTTCCTCCTGGCTTACACCAAGCGCCCCATGGCCCCAGGCCTGGCAGCTGGCTGGGGGACCTGGGGACCAAGCGTCCCCCAGGGCTGCCGGTGTCTGTGGGCTGAGCCCCTCCGCCTCCGGGGGCACGGGTCCAAGGATTGCACTAACTCATCCCCCTGCCACCCCCAAGGGTGCCCGTCACCCTTGAAGGTGCCTGCTGCCCCCAAGGGTGCTCGTCACCCCCAAGGGTGCCTGTCACCCCCAAAGGTGCCTGCTGCCCCCGAGGGTGCCTGTGACCCCCAAAGGAGCTCGTCACCTCCAAAGGTGCCTGTTGCCCCCCAAGGGTGTCTGTGACCCCCAAAGGAGTCTGTCACCCCCCCCAAGGGTGCCTGTCACTTCCCGTGGCCCCTGGGAGCGCCAGGAGCCCTCCTGAGGGGCTGGAGCTGGGCGACGCCAGCGCCTCACCCTCCTGCCCCCTTGAGCTGCTGCCGCCCGGTGGCCTGAACCTTACAATTTTAGCTTTTTTCTATTAAAAACAAAAACAACCTTTTTTTAATTAAATAAAAGATGAAATGGACAAATTCCTGTTTTAGATGATCTGTGTAATTGACTGGGTTTTGTGTTTCTTAACTGCATGGTATTCCTGCCGAGGGGTTTTATAGCACTTTTTAAATTTCTCTTTAAGATTTTGGTCCAGATTTCTACTGCTCTCGCCTGTCTGTCTTTGCTTTTTCCTTGCCTCCTCCAAGTTTGTAAACTCGCTCCATTTTATACCTGATGTTGAGACCCAACCCCACGTTGTACATAGCTGCGGGAACAATCATAGGGAACAAACACCATCTGGACTCTTTCCACGATTAGTTGTTTTTACTTAAAAGAAATTTTAAAAGAATTATAAAAGGAAGCCAGGAAAAGGCTTGAGGATATTACGAAAGACAGAAACAAATCCAGCCCTGCACCAAGTCAGCTCCTGCTGCCCACGCTGCCCGCACCAACTGGCATGTCTCTTCTCGGTCGTCTGTCTAACACCATTGGATTCAATAAAGTTATCTCCTGTACTGCCTGGCTGCTGGTCCTGTGTCCGGGAGACCGCGGGCCTGTCCCTGCGTGGGAGAAGGGTAGGACAGTTGTGTTTGTACTGCCGCACAGCGGTGGTTGCCATCCTGCAACGTCTGGGGAGGGGGGCTTTGTAGAAACGCTCCTGGTTTCAAATCTTGCCTGTTCTGCAAGACACTGGGAGCGGTTTTATCGGTCGGGGATGCCTCTTCCAAGAGGGCGCTCCTGTGAAGTCCGGAGTGCGCAGAAACGCTCCTGGTGTGAAACCCCGGCAGAGTGGTGCCAGGATGCCGAGAGCTGGTGGTCCCCCCTGGCGCAGGAGGGTCAGATCTGAGCTGGGGTGGGCAGGGAGGAGTGGGGGGCTTGGTGGGCACCCCCCGGGCCCCTTTTGCCTCGCCAGGGCTGGTCCCTTTCTCCCCTCTGAAGGGGACACGGTGGTGATGGATGCCACCCCATACCTCCAGCACAGGGGGCCAGATGTGGGACAGTGTCCCTCGAGCAGCAATGGGGTCGGCAGGGCGTGCGGGTGAGGACGGGGCTGCAGATACCGGCTGAGAGCAAGGGAGATCCCGGTCCTCCCCAGGGCGGCTCAAAAGCGATTCTCCACTCTGGAGAGCGATGCTGGAGCAGGGACAGATGCTCCAGGAGCCATTAATTAATCACAGGCCGGTGAGGAGTTGTAACAGGCTGCAGTGGCGAAGGCAAGGCCAGGAGAGGGCACTTCCCATCGCCGTGCTCCAGAGAGTGAGTTCAGGTAAGTTCATTGCCAGTGGATGCAATCCTGGACCTGGAGAGCGGGACTGGTTTTGGGGAGCCACAGCCTCTCATCCGCAGAGATGCGTTATGTGGATGCTCTGGAAGCTCTGCTCGCTCTGTGACACTGTGCAGGTGGGAAGAGCAGGCAGGAGAGCGAGCAGCAGGGCAGCAGAAGGGTCCCATCCTGGCCCCGGTGTGTGGTGGCCCCACGGGGATTTCCAGCCTGACAGCCAGGGCGCAGAGCCGGCGAGCTGGGGGAACCGGTCCCCAGGCACGGGGGGATGCAGAAGGACCATGCAGGGATGATGATGACGCTTCGATTCTGTCCGGACACCTGCGTTTGGGAAAACTCAGCTGCGTGTTTCAAGGGTGACAGGCAGGGGAGGGTCCTGTCGGGTCAGGAGACAGCACCACGGGCTTGGCGCTGTAGCGGGGATGTGGCCCCGTGGAGGGTCCCTTCTCCCGCCTTCAGCAGCTGGTGGGAGCTCGTGAGTGTCTCTGTGGTGCGGGGTGGCTGGGGCAGGGCTGGGAGGGCTGGAGCGGAGCTGAGTGGCCCCCGGGCTGGCTGGGCACCCGGCTGCCCCAGCTGCTGCCCCCGCATGCCCCAAGTGGCCTTGGGACACAGGGACCCCCCAATAGAGAAAGGGATCTGCAGAGCACCCTGCCCTCACGCAGGGCACTGGGACCCCAGTAGCACCTGAATGCATTGGGTACAGCCATCGGGTGTGCAACCTCAGCCATCGGGCCCAGCACCTCTCCAGCACCGCGCCTGGCGTGTGCGGCAGCACCCCTGGGCTGCAGCACCCGGATTAGGTGCAGCAGCACCCAGCAGCTCCTCCCGGGGTGACCCACAGCCTTTGTGTCAACAGCCCCTCCCTCCCCAGGGAAACGCAGCCCTTTCTCATGGACCCACAGAATGGTGTGGGTTGGAAGGGACCTTCAAAGACCATCCAGTCCACCCCCCTGCCCTGGGCAGGGACACCTCCCACCAGCCCAGGGTGCTCCAAGCCCCGTCCAACCCGGCCTTGGACACCTCCAGGGATGGGGCAGCCACAGCTTCTCGGGACAGCCTGGGCCAGGGGTCACCGCCCTCGTCATACAGTTCTTCCCTACGGCCAATCTACCCCTGCCCTCCTTCAGTTTAAAACTGGTGTCCCGTATCCTGTCACTGCAGACCTTGGTAAAGTCTCTCTCCGTCTTTCCTACAAGCCCCCTTTATGTATGGAAAGGCCACAGCAGGGTCTCCCTGGAGCCTTCTCCAGGCTGAACCCCCCCTCTCCCAGCCTGTCCTCCCTGCAGAGGGGCTCAGCCCTCGCAGCATCTCCGGGCCCTCCTCTGGCCCCGCTCCAACAGCTCCGTGTCCCTCTGCTGTTGGGCCCCCCCGAGCTGGAGGCAGCGCTGCAGGGGGGGCTCCCCAGAGCGCAGCAGAGGGGCACAGTTCCCCCCTCGCCCCGCTGGCCACGCTGCTGGGGATGCAGCCTGGGGTGCCGGGGGCTTTCTGGGCTGTCATCGTGCATTGCCGGCTCATGGTGAGCTTCTCACCCACCAACACCCCGAAGTCCTTCTCCTCAGGGCTGCTCTCCAGCCATCCCTCCATCTGTTCTGATGGTGGGGATTGCCCTGACCCACATGCAGGACCCTGCACTTGGCCTCGTTGAACTTCATGAGCTTTCCGTAAGCCCACTCCTCCAGCCTGTCCCGGTCCTTCTGGATGACATCCCTTCCCTCAAGTCTATCGACTGCGCCACTCAGCTTGGTGTCATCCACAAACCTGCTGAGGGTGCCCTCAATCCTACTGTCTATGTTGCTGATGAAGCCATTAAACAGTACTGGTCCCAGTACAGACCCTTGAGGGACACCACTCATTGCTGGTTTCCATTTGGACACTGAGGCATTGACTGTCACTCTTTGGACGCAGCCATCCAGCCAGTTCCTTACGCGCTGAATGGTCCACCCGTCAAACCCACATCTCCAGTTTAGAGGCAGTCCAGTGTCTGGGGGTGCAGAGTGAGCTGTCGCAGCCACGTTGCACCCGGGGTGCACCCAGAGCCCTGAGGGTGCATGGGGGCCTGGGCTGTGTGGTGGCTTTGGGTGAGGCAGCTCCCAGCTTGGCTGGGACCCTGGGGGCCCCCTCCCCGCTCCAGGCACTGTCTCTCCTGGCAGCGGCACGTGCGCACCCCCCGGCCCAACCTTCCCTTCCCTCCGTGGCGACGAGGCCGGCCCGTGCCCACCACCACCTCGAGCTGGAACAGACTCTGCCTCCGTTGCCAAGCACGAATGCTGATGAACCCCTGTTCTAATTTAACTAATGGGCAGTGCCTGCTCATCAAAGCCAGTCTGCTGTGCCTGCAGGCCACCGCAGGGACATGGGGACATCAGTCCCATGGAGAGTGGTTCTGGTTGGAGCAGCCTGTCACGTCCTGGGGTGGCCCAGGTGTCCCGGCTGTGGCACCAGGGCTGGGTGCCACCAGGGTGGAGGTGGGGGACCCCCTGCTGGGGTGGGTTTGGGACCATCCCACAGGGTCCCTGTCCCCAGCTCAGCTGTGGGGACCGAGGGGTGCCCCAGGGTCCCCCCGCTGACGGGGACAGGGAACCCACAGTGAGGGCAAGCCAGCCGCCACCGGCCTCCCTCTGCGCCCCACCCGGGCTCCTCACTTGGCTCCCATCAGCTTTTTCCTGCTGTTTTGACCCCGAATTGAAAGGCGGGTTCCCAGGAGCCCTCTGGGTCTGGCGGTGGCATGGTGTGGTGGCACAGTGGGGGTGCCACTGCTCAGCCACCACCACCCCACTCTCCTGTGGCCATGGCGGGGACCCGGTCACGGCTGCGGGGCTCTGTGGAGGCTGCGGCCATGGTGGGTGCGGGGTGACCACACCTGTACAAGGTGCACACCTGTACAAGGTCACCAGTCAGCGGTGACTGGCGTGAACAGACCAGCACAGGGAGAGGTGACCGATGAGAGGTGACAGATGTGAGGTCCCCAGTGTGAGGTGACAGGCGTGACATTACTGATGGGGGGTGACTGGTGTTGAGGTGACCGGTGCAAGGTGACAGGTGGGAGATGACCGGTTCAAGGTGACTGATGAGGGGTGACCAGTACAAGAGGACTGGTGTGAGGTGACCAACGGGAGGTGATAGATGTGAGATGATTGATGAGGGACAACCAGAGTGAGGTGACCAGTGTGAAATGACGGGTGTGAGGTGACATCTGGGGGTTGACAGGTGTGAGGTGACTGGTGTGAGTCACCTTGATGAGGGGTGACCTGTGTGAGGTCACCCCAATGAGGTGTGACAGGTGTGAGGTAACAGATAAGGTGTGACAAGTGTGAGGTAACTGGTGGGGGGTGACTTGTGTGAGATCACAGGTGTGTGGTAACTGTGCGAGGGGACTAATGGAAGGTGACCAGTTTGAGGTGACTGATAAGGGGTCACCAGTGCGAGGTGATGAATTGTGAGGTGATCTGTGTGAGGTGACTGATAAGAGGGACTGGTGTGAGGTGACAGTTGTGAGGTGATGGTTGTGACCTGTGTGAGGTGACATGTGTGAGGTGACTGGTGTGAGGTCACTTTGCAGAGCAGTGATAGGTGATGGTTGTGGGGTGACCATTGTGAGGTGACATCTGTGACGGGACCTGTGTGAGGTGACCAGTAAGTGGTGACCCATGTGAGGTGACTGGTGTGAAGTGACAGCCATGAGGTCAGTTGTGTGAGGTCACCCCAATGAGGGGTGACATGTGTGAGGTGACAGTTGTGAGGTGATGGTTGTGAGGTGACGGTTGTGAGGTGACTGGTGTGAGATGATGGTTCTGAGGTGACCGGTGTGAGGTGACCCCGATGAGGGGTGATGTGTGAGGTGACGGTTGTGAGGTGACAGTTGTGAGGTGACCGGTGTGAGGTGACCGGTGTGAGGTGACCCCGATGAGGGGTGATGTGTGAGGTGACCGGTGTGAGGTGACCGGTGTGAGGTGACCCCGATGAGGGGTGATGTGTGAGGTGACAGTTGTGAGGTGACCGGTGTGAGGTGACCCCGATGAGGGGTGATGTGTGAGGTGACAGTTGTGAGGTGACCGGTGTGAGGTGACCCCGATGAGGGGTGATGTGCGAGGTGACAGTTGTGAGGTGACGGTTGTGAGGTGACCCCGATGAGGGGTGATGTGTGAGGTGACCGGTGTGAGGTGACAGTTGTGAGGTGACCCCGATGAGGGGTGATGTGCGAGGTGACCGTTGTGAGGTGACAGTTGTGAGGTGACCCCGATGAGGGGTGATGTGCGAGGTGACAGTTGTGAGGTGACCCCGATGAGGGGTGATGTGCGAGGTGACAGTTGTGAGGTGACCCCGATGAGGGGTGATGTGAGGGTGACCGGTGCGAGGTGGCGGATGAGGTGCGGCTGATGGCCGCCCGCTGCCCGGTGGGGCGCAGGAGACCCCCGCGGAGTCCCCGCGGAGGGCGGGGCGGTGGGCGGGGCCGTGGGCGGGGCCTGCGGGCGGTGGGCGGGGCTGCGCGGAGCCGCCGCACGCGAGCCCGGAGGGGCCGGGGCTGCCGCAGCGCCCGCCCCGCTCCCGCCGCCGCCGCCGCCGCCGCCCGGTGAGTGTCCGCCCGCACTCCCGCCGAAGTTTCTCCGCGCTGCCGCAGCTCTGCGGGACGGGGCCGCCCGCCCGCCCGTCCCGGAGCCCTTCCTGGGGCCGCCGCTGCCCGAGGTGCGACCGTCCCCGGGTCCGGGGGGATGGGTGGTGGGTGGGCGCGGCGGGGGCGCGGGTTGGCCCGCTCGGTAGCGACCTCCCCGCCGTGTCCCGGTGCCGGGAGAGGGGGCGGGGGCCGGCGCCGCCCGCAGGGGCCGCTCCCGGGGCGCGGTGCCCAGGTGGTCGGGGGTGCCCGGCGCCCCGGGGGGAGCTGGGGGCAGAGCCTGCGGGGGGACGGGGGCGGGCGCAGCCGCGGGTGCAGGGGTTGCGGAGCTGGCAGGGACCCCCCCGGGGGCGTGGGACACCCCCCGGGGCGCAGAGGGTCAAAGGTGTCCTCTGGGCGCCGAGGGATGCTCCAGCTCCGCATCCGTGCCCGCGCCCGCCTGCGGGTGCCCTTGGGGTTTTGGCCCTGGGGGGTGGCCGGGGGCGCAGGGCTGTCCCCGGTGCAGTGCGGGGAACGTGCCCCGGTGCTGGAAACCGGTGGAAGTGGCACGGCTCCAGCCGTGGGCGGCCGCAGGCCCCGCTGCACCGGCGGCTTCTCCGTAGTGGCCTGGCCGGGAGCCAGCTCCAGCCAGTCCCTTCTCCGGACTGAATTTCCCCGCCGTGGTTGCAGCGAGCTCCGGGATCCTCCTTCGCTCCTGGCGCTTGCTGCGGGCCGTCGGGGCGCAGCGGCGAGGAGGGGTTCGCCCCAGAGCCGGGGGCGTCGGTGTCGGGGTGCCGCAGCCTTCGCTCCCCCGGCTGCGCCGGAGCGGTGCCCAGCACCTCGCTGCTCCCCGGCAGCCTACTTTTACAGCGGGGCGGGAGTGATCCTGAAAGAGCCCTGCAAATTGCGCAGGGGACAGGCAATATTGCAAGGTGACTGTGGCACAGGGAGGGGGGGGACACACAGGCGTCTGTGTCATGCATCGCTTCGTGGTCCCCAAATATGCCAGTGCCTCTGTGTGTCCCTCTGTACCAGGTGGTCCTCAGCGCAGTGCTCTCCCGTCCCCCCGGTGAGAGTGGACGGGGGCAGCGGGTGCTGCGGGGTGTCACCCACTGCAGGATGTCACCAACTGCGGGATGTCACCCGCTGCAGGGTGTCCGGCAGCAAAGTCCCCCTGCGCTGTGGCAGCTGCAGGGCGCTGAAGGACTCCCCGCCTGCTCCTCTGCAGCAGCGAAAACTTCAGTCCTGGAGCGAAGGCTCTCATTTATTGTGCGCCGAGGTGCTGCTGCAGCGATGTCACTCCTGTGCACGCTGTATGGAATCGCAGCCACCGGCAGGAGTCGTCTCCCGCCTGCTGCATTATTCCTCGCTAGTGCAGCGCCTTGGCCGCATGCTGCCAGGGGCTGCCGGAGCCCCGGGGCACCCTCGGGGCGCTCTGCGCCTTTGCTGCACTTGGGTGCTTTTGGCTGGAGGGTCTTGGTGGGAAGAAGCGTGGCTTGTGGTGGTCTGTGTGCCGGGGGAGCGTGGGGCACCGGGGAAGTGATGCACCCAAGGTCATTGAGGCCGGCAGTGACATGGGATGTCACCTGTGCTGCTCGGGAAAAGCACCATCCAGTAAAACACCCTCCCAAGCCCCAAAGCCCTCTCAGAGCCAAGCCCCGTCCCCTTCTTGCAGCTGGTGAAGCGCAGACACGGGTCTGACCTTGCCCGATCACCCGGCACCGAGCCCGGCTCTCCCAACCTCCTGTGGCGAGTGCCAGTGCCCCGTTTGCCGGGAGCCGGCCCGGAGCCCCAGTGCCCCGATTCTGCAGGGCAAGGACACGTCCCTCGCCGCCCGTGCCACAGCAGCGGTAGTGAGGCAGCATCGGCTGCGCTGCATTGCTGCCGGTAGCCCTGGCTCTGCACCCCTCTGCCGCACAGTGCCTGGTGCCGCACAGTCACGGCGGGAGGGAGGACGTATGAATATATGGGTATATATCCTTATATATATGTGTATATCCTTATATATGAGGTTGGGGAGAGGGGGTTGCAAATCAGCTGCCTTTCTGCTGGCGACCTGGCCGCACGAAGCCGTGCCCGCCGTGTGCGGTGGGATGGTGCCGCGGTAACGTTTGCTGCCGGCTGCTCCCGGGGGAGCTGCCTCCTGTTCCGTGAGCCCCGGGGACGGTC
The DNA here is from genome assembly GCA_017639485.1 of Pluvialis apricaria. Taxonomy (NCBI): domain Eukaryota; kingdom Metazoa; phylum Chordata; class Aves; order Charadriiformes; family Charadriidae; genus Pluvialis; species Pluvialis apricaria. The sequence goes on along the minus strand of CM030029.1, from coordinate 1,705,817 downwards.
ACTGGGCTTGAGCTAAAGGCCACCGAAGCACGCCGGGACTCCTGCTATCCCCCGAGGGGTGCGAACGGCCCTTCCTCCGGCTCACAGTGGTTTTGGCAAAGCCCCAGCTCCCGGAGCCGGATGACTGCAGCTCCTAATTATGACTTGAGTTTCTCCTTCTCTGGGCTGCGCAGGAGAGCTGCGAGCCGGCAGCCGTGATGTCCTCCAGCAGGATCGATGCCCAAAGCAAATAGACGGGACCCAGCGCCTGCTGGTTTTCAAATCTATTTTTTTTTTCCCCTTTCCCTTGTCCCTACCCCTGGCAGCGGAGCTCGGCGCTGTGCCCGGCTGTGCGCCTCCTCAGCCCGGCGGCCGCCGGTACTTTGCCTGTGCCAATATCTGGAGCCGCCGGTAAGTGCAGTCTGGCAAAATGCTTTTGCCCTTGGCTGCAGTCGGCCTTTTCCTCCCGGGTGAAAGCCCGGCTGTTCCCCGGCTCGTCCCCACGCCAGGCTGCGGCTGCCCTCGGCTCGGCTCCCGCCGGAGCCTGTGTTCCCCAAAGTGCTCTTTGATTATTAGCCCTAATAATTGTGTTATCGCATCGGCTGAAGTGTTTCAGATGCCAAAGCTAATTTTGCTCTTCATGCCTTCCTTCATCAGTAATGGGATTTTGATAACATCACGCGTCCAAAAGTGTTGGATAAACTCGGCATAATTCCCCATTTATTAATTAAACCATAAATTAGGCAGTGTGTGGCTGGAATCCGAGATGCCCCGTACCGGTGTAATCCTACAGCTGGGGATGGTGCTGGCCCCGTGCCGGCGCTGGCCTGTCCCTGCCAGCCCTGGGGTGTGGGATGCCACCCCCCAAAGCTCAGGGGCTGCCACGTCCCGGGCCCGTGTGCTGGAAGTCGAGTGATGTTTCATCTGCTCCGGTGCCTGCAGGAGGAATCGCGGTGCCCCTGGATACCGATGCCGACAGCGGGGTCGGAGGCTGGCAGAGCTCCCTGCCACCCTGGGGTGGCTCTGCTGGTGCTGCCGCCTCTGTGCCAGGGCTTTGGGAGGTGGGGAACCGCAGCTGGCACCGCACCACTCTCTCCTGGCGCAGGCAATCGTCCGACTGCACCAGATCCATCATTGCTGAGTGCCGGCAGTTGGGCATCCGCAGCCTCACCTGCCGGGAAGGGGCTCCTGGCGCTGTTGGGGCATCCTTCACGCCATGCGTCTTAAGGAAAGCTGGGGTGTTTTAATTATTCCGGGGTGTTTCTTGCTCCCCAGCTCTTCCCAACCCTGCAAGGGCGCAGCAGACGTGAGCTCTGGGCTGGTGCATCCCCAGGGGGTACGGGGAAGCCGGGAGCAAAGCGGGTGCTTGTGGCAGGAGGTGCAGGTGGGTGCTGGGGGCAGACGTGGCGCTGCGCTGGGGTACATCGAGCCCCGGGGCCGGGGGTGGCCTGGGGGATCGTCCCGCTGCTGGGGGCCCTGGGGAGCTGCTCTGGGGCCGGACTGAAGCCACGGGGATGGGTGAGTGTCTGCAGGCAGGGGGATGCCTGAGATGCACTGGGCTGGTTTGGGGTCGGCGGAGCTGATCCGGCAGCCGATGCTACGGCAGCGCTGGTGTGGGTCGAGGCGTCCCCTCGCTGCTCGTTGAACCCGCTGCGATGCCTCACACTGAAACAATCCTGCCAAAACCCCCGGGAGCTGGGACCAGCCTCTGAACCACTTGGCAACATCACGGCGTGCCGGAGGAGATGCTTCCCACCTCCTCCTGCGGGACACGGGGTGTCCCCGGGGATGTGACTGTGACCAAGGGCTGCTGGGACCGGGGATCCCTGAGGCACCACCGCTGCTCCCATCAGCCTTGAGCAGGGGATTCAAGGGGGAAAACGCCCCCAAATTTCAGTGCCATGCATGGATTTACAAGCACGTGGGTGCCCTGTGGGGCTCTGACACTGTCTCGCTCTGCTCCCAGGGGAGTTACGGGGTTTTCTCCTGGGACCGAAGCCCGGGGAGAGCCGGGTTTGTGCCTGGGGCAAAGGGGCCGGCGTGTGCCCGCTGCTGCCCACGCACGAGCCCTGCGGCGCTGCCAGCAGGCGGGCACAGCCGCTCTCTTGTGCCGCAATGAGCTGCGGTGCGGCCGTGCCAGGCTCAGCCGCTGTTTGTGCTGCGTGAGAGGCTGATGGAGACCCTCCCCGTCCGGTGGCCCTGGCTGCGAGGGATCCTCGGAGGGGACAGTGGCTGCTGGTGCTGGTCCAGCAGTGGGTGCCGGACACCGGGAGCCGCAGTGTTTTTGCAGCTCCCTGGGCAGGGGGGGTCTCTGGACTATTCCAGGGGGGGAATAGCCTTTCCTGGGATGCACTGACGGAGCAGCTCCTCTGTGCAGCCCTGAAAGTGTACAGTTGTGCTTGTGCCCCCAAATCGCCTGCAGTAACACAGGGACACGGCTTGGAGGGGCCAGGGAGGAGCAGAGGACCCCACTGCAGTGTACGGGGGGCTGTGCCCATCACCAGGGCTGGGCTCCTGGCTCTCCCGGTGGCTTTTCTCCATCTGCACAAGGTTTATCCGTGGGAGGCAGTTCCCCGTGTCCTGACCTCGGCGATGCTTCAGGCCACAATTAAATCCCTCTCAGCTGGTGCGGTGCTGCATCCCCACCGATGCCATCATCGTCATGCCTTGGCCATCCCCTTTCTCACCCCAAATGCCACCAGGGTGGGTGGCCCCGGGGACACAGATCTGTACTCTGCCCCGGGGGCTCTCTGCACCTTGGAGCTGGGCAAGCAGCCGCCAGCATCGCTCCCGGAGGCAGCTGCTCCCCAGGGACTGACCCCGATCAGCGTGAGGAGGGCGATGCAGGAGGTTGGGCATCGCTGCAGCCTGTTTCCTGGATTTCTGACACTGGCCTTGGGCTTGGCTGGGTGCTCTGGAGATCTCTCTGGAGCCGTAGCCTGACAGGCACATGCAGCCTCACCCCTGGAAATGGTACCTCGTGGCTCACGTTGGCTCGTTTAGCCCGAGTTCGTTTAGCTCGGGAGCAGCGCAGGGCGCATGCTCCCCTGCCTCCCGTCTCAAATCGATCCGCCTCGTCTCAGCTCTCTCCTGGAGCAGCTTCTGGCTCTTCCCCAGGAGCTTGTCTGGCTTCTTTTTTCTCCCCCCATATTGATCAGGAGCCCTCGCCGTGGCACGGGGCCATCGCCAGGGAGCGCAGGCAGCGGGGCAGCGTTGCAGGCGGAGCGGTGCCAGCCCAGGCGGGCAGGATTCAGGGCTCTCGGCCGTGTGGTGCCTTTGAAGTGCCAGGATAACTCAGCCCATCGCCTTCTGTTGCCCTATTTAGCTGTGCTGGTCTCGCTGGCAGCGCAAGGCATGGCCACCACGGCATCATCAGCGCCAGGGAGCACTGGCAGTGCCCATCCCCTTTTTTGGGGGGGGCTTTTTTGGCCATTCGCAGCTCTGCGTGCGAAGTGTGGGTTGCCTGTGCTGGCTGTGGTTAGGGTCAGCCTGGCGCTTCGCACCCATATGGGATGCTCTGGTGTCCTTGGGGACAGCTGCGTCCCCGCAGCTCAGGGGACACGAGCATCTCCAGCATCTCCACATGCCTTTTCCATGGGTGCTGTGGCAGCGCGTGGCACGTCCCAAAACCCGCTGGATGAAGTGCTGACAGTGAGTGGTGCCTGTGGTAGGAAGGACGTGGGTGGCCTGTCCCCTCCGTGGCACAGGACTGTGCTCGTGCCACCACACCGCAGGCTGGAGAGGCCACGGGCTGCTCCTGGCATGCCCGGGGCGAGGGGACCTTGATCTCTGCCAGTGCCAGGCTCCACGGCTGTATAAGCAGGTACCTCCGTGCGATCTCTCGTTTGTTTCCCAGCTAATTAGCAAGGCGGCTGCCTTCCATAGGGTCTCGGAAGCATTGCAGCAGTAGCGGGTGAAAGTGGGAAGCCGAGAGCGGTAGCGGGGAGGGAGGAGAAGGTGCTCGCCGTCCCCTTCGCTGCTGGCACCGGAACGCCGGTTGGGCCGGCGGGGAACGGCTGCCGCAGCGCCTGCCCCGGCTCCCGCGGGAGCCCTGGCACCAGCCCCAGTTCCAGCTTCCGCGTGTCCTTCCTTCGCTGCTGGGGCAGCAGCGATGCCGGTGGCGAGGGACAGTCAGGGTCTGACCCCCCCCCCCCAGGAAAGGTGGGCTTGGGGAGCAGCACCCATGGGTGCCAGGCAGGGCGCGTGGGCCCCCTCTCCCTGCCGGAGCAGGCGCAGGCATCGCGTGCTGTCACTCGCCTCTTCCCCCGTTTCGCCTCGGTGCTGTCCTGATTTTACAGAGGTGCAGAAAACCCCGGAGCTGTCTGGCCTGGCACCCTGACGCTGGCAGGTGCCGGCGGCGGTCCCCGTGCAGGGAGGCGTCCCCAGGTAGGGACAAACCTGGCGGCTCCGCCAGCAGCCCCAGGTGGGCACAGTGCTCTGGGGGTGGGTTACCCACCAGCGCCAAGGGGGCCCGCGGGACCTGGGGGGGTGTCTGGCTGCCGGGCAGGCGCTGGGCAGCGATGCTGCCGCAGGGGGAGATGCTCGGGAGCCGAGTGGGGGGGCAGGATGGGATCGCCCCCTCCCCAGCTCAGTGCCCGCGCAGCCCCGCGGGCGCGTTGAGCTTTGGCCATGCAGCCGGCGGGAGCCGCGGCAGTGCTCGGCACAGCCTTCCGGCAGTGGGAGCCGGTGGTTTTGACTTGGGAGCATCAGAAGCCATTAATCTGGTACCCGAATGATGGATGAAGGCTACCTTTAAGACTGCATTTTACTGCTAGACGTCTCTTGGTTTTGCTGTAAATAATGCAGCCGCTGTGACACGAGAGCAAGTCCTCTACTAAAGGCGAGCCCCAGCCTCTGAAACCGCCAGTCCTTGCATTTATTTATTAATTTTTCATTTTACAAGATCTCCCCCATGAGCCCGGGGCTGGGTCCTCTTCCTCGAGGCCGGGAGCTCCGCGGTGAGGAGCCCCGATCCCGGGCAGGAGCTCATCCCGGGGTGCCTGGCCCTGCCTCTATTTGCAGTGTCCGTCCCCGGTGCCGAGGGTGGGGACCCTGGATGTGACCCTGTGGCAGAGCGGAGACGTGCAGGAGATGTTCTGCCACTGGCCGGGCAGCTCATCAAATTTTTACAGGAACCGTGTAATTCTCCGGCATGGTGCCCCCCCTGAATTCCGCATCTCCCGGGGAAGGGCCTGCGGTCGGGGCTGCCGAGCCCCAGCACATCATTATTTTTAATTAGACGAGCTGGGTGCTGGCTGGTGGTGAGAGGCAGCGAGTGGAGCGTGCCTCGGCGGGGAGGGAGGCTGCAGGCCGGCTCTGGTCCCCATCCTGAGATGCCGTCGGCGCCCGGCCGGCGGGATGGTGAGCAGCACCGCGGGTCCCGGTGGGCGCTGGCGGCTGTGTCACCAGCCCGGGCAGCAGCACAGTCCCACCACGGCTGTGATCTGGGAGGGAACGGTGCAGTTCAACCCTGTGCCTCGGTTCCCCTCGGTGGGCAGGCAGCGATGCGCCATTCGGGGCTGTGAGTGCTCGGGAGGGGGGGTCCTGGCCGACAGCGCCTGCTCATACGCGGGTGGGGGGAAAGAGGGACGCGTCTCCGCGTGGGCGATGTCTCGGCAGCTCATGTTCCGTGATCCCACTTGCCGTTACTGGAGCATCCTCGCTCCGCCACACGCCCTCCCCTGTGCTGCTGCCGGCCCCTGTTTCCCAGCCCGGTATCAATCTCCTTCCCTGAAGAGCACGGGGCTGGAGGAGCAGAAACTCCCCTCGCTCTCAGCAGCGTAAATCAGGAGGGAGGTGCAGGCGGCCCGGGGGTCCCGGGGGAAAAGCGTTCCCAGAGCCGTGGGAGCTGCTGCACCAGCCCAGCGCGCTGTTGACGGAGGGTCTGATCTGGCACCGCTAATGCAGCGATGGCGGATTTGTGTCGGGGCTGAGGAAGGGGAATGGGGCCGGGGTTTGCTGGGCCGGGTCATTGCAGAGCCCCTTCGCACCCGGGTCCTGCAGCATCCCCCTCCCCAGCTCCCCCTCCTCTCCCTCCTCCCCGATCCTGCCATCTCGCCGTGCCTCTGCACGTCCCTTGCCAGAAATTCTCTGTTAATTAAATGACCATTAGAAGCCAAGTCATGGTTTTGCCTTAATTAGACTCTCCTATCTCATTGCTGTGAGCTGAAACTCTGGCCCGGCATGTCCCCTCCGTGTCTGATGCTGGATGTGCTGGTCCCAAAACTAGGGGGGCATTGGGGGGGTCTTGACATGTGCGAAAGGCCGGAGGGACGCGCAGGCGTCACATCTACGGGTCCGGCAGAGATGGGACACCCCTCCCCGGCCCTTGTGCCGCTATTCCTGGGACCAAAAGAGCTGCTGGCATCAAGATCTGGCTGTGGCACTGCCACATGTCTCGGCTCTACCCCGAAATCCCTGCTTGCCCCCGGGATGCATCGCGGGAGCGCGCTGGCTCCATAGTGCCCAGGCTTCTTGCCGACACTGGGGTGGGCAGGGGCTCCCCTTTGGGACCAGTTTGGGATTTTCATTACTGGTTACCCAAGCCTGAGCGCTGGCACGGGGCGGTGCAGGTTTCGGCATCAGCGCCCAAAGCTGACGTTCGTGGAGGGCTTGGGGGGGGTTCCCCACGTCTCCATCCCAGTGGGACGGCTTATGGCACAGCCCCGGCTTTGCCACCCCGTAAAGGAGCAAATAGCTCATTGCTCTGGGCCCACCATGGCAGCAGCCCTTCGTTAGCTAATGAGCTGCCCCCCTAGACTGGGGTCTCCCTGGGACAAGCCAGCACCCGGCACCCTGGGCTGGGGGAGCCAGGGCTCTGGCCCCCCCTTGCCCGCCTGCCCCCAGCCCAGCCCGGTGCTCCACCAGCCGCAGCTGCTGCTAATTGCTGCCTCAGCCTCATTAATCTTGATTTGTTGCCGCTTTCTGCCCTCCGTCATTGCAGCGGGCTTCGCCTCCCCGGCGGGGAGAGCTTTCGGCTGCCAAAGCCGCCCCCGCGGAGGAGCCGGGGGGGTTTCCAGCAGCTGGATTCCCCGAAATCCCCCACCCTGCCGGGGAGCGCCGAGCGTGCCTGGGTGCTGCTGGGGCCGGGGACATCCCGGTCCTTCCCCACATCCCCAAATTCCCTGCCTGGGTCTGGTCCTTCGCGCAGCACCTCGGCTGAGGAAGGCAAGGGCACGACGGGGGACTGGGGGAGAGGGGTCCCGAGGACCCCGGGGGGGGCAATCTGGGTGGTCAAATGCTTTTATATATCTTTTTAAAATAGGGCAAACCTTGGTGTTTCCCCCATTTTCTCCAGCCAGTTTGCATAACCCAATAATAAGACACTCCCCCCCCCCCAATCACTCATCCACACACCCCACTGCTCCCTGCCCGGTCACCCCAAAACCCCCACCCCACCCGAGGAATTCTCCCCTATAAACCCCTCTCCAGCCGTCTCCCGGCCTGTCCCCACGGTGGGTGCGGAGGTGGAGGAGGCTCTGCCGAGGGCAGCACATTCCTGCGACGCTCTGCCAAAAGGAAAAAAACCCAAATTCCTCTTTTTTTTTTTGGCCTGCGGGATGTGCCGAGGGCTGCGACACCCCGGGGTGGGTCTCTGGGACGGAGCTTTTTGCAGAAGGAGGAGGCTCGTGAAGGGATTTTCCAGGGTCAAAACTGCTTTTCCTGCTACGGGGCTGGATGGAGATGGGATCGCCGGCTCCAGCCTGGGATTGCCATCCCGCCAGACCTTGGGGCGCTACCGGCAAACGAAACCCAGCCCGGCTTTTAATTGTGTGTAAATGGGGGAGCGGGACTTGTCCCGATGGAGCGTGGTTGAGCAGGAGCCAGCTCCCCCCTGGTGTAAATCAGCAGAGCCCCTGCAAGGGCGACGGAGGGTTTATACCAGCAAGGGCCAAAGTCCCTCCGGGGCTCCTGTTGGGTTTAGTGCAGTTTATAAGGGCTTTAAGGGGGGGGGAGCTCAGGGTGGGGTTTTGGTGGTGATGGGGAATGAGGGGGGTTTGCTTTATATGGCCCCTGGGGGGCTGTGCTGGAGATGGGTCCTGGTGGTTCCTTCTGGGCCAGATGTTTGCAGCTGGGGGGCCACCAGCTGGGGGGCAATGCATGGCGGGGTGCAGGGGGGGATGTATTAGGGGGCCTGGGGGCGATGCGTCATGCGGGAGTATGTGCTGGGAGGTCTGGGGTGGTGTGTTAGGGGGTCTGGGAAGCTGTGGGATGGGGCATGGGGTGATGTCCTGTGGGATGTGAGGGTGCTGCGGGGGTGGGTTTGGGGTACGGCACTGCAGGGTGCAGGAGGAGACGGGGGGGTGCAGGGGGGGATGCGTTAGGGGCTCTGGGGGGAAATACGCCGGGGGGGTGGTGGATTGGGGAGCGCGGGGTAATGCGTTGGGGAGTGGAGCGGTGGAGTGCTGGGGGTCCGGAGCGAGGGGGTGCAGGGTGCGGGATAACGCACAGGGTGTGGGGGTGGCACCCGGGGGGGGCTGTGGGGACAATGCACCGCAGGGGCAGTGTGATTTGGGTGCACGGATGATGCGCTGCGGGGGGGCCTCCCCGCCGGCTGGCAATGTGGGGCCTCTGCAGCGGTCGCCCGGGCGAAGCCCCCCCTCTCCTGCTCCGTGGGGAGCTGTTTCGGAGGGTGCGGGGTGGATTCTGCCGTACCCATCGGCATCCCCGGATGGGTGCTGCTCCCCGGGGAGGAGCTGGGGGTCCCCAGGGGGCAGCGAAAGCCCCTTCCCAGCCAGCACCGTCCCCTTCCCAGCCGGTAGTTATTCATGATGCCTTAATCCATGCTTGTTCTTAGACCAAGGAGCAACAGAAATGGTTATTTAGAACCATCTTTATTTCTTTCTGTCCTTAAGACGTTGGCAGAGGGATGGTGGGGGCAGCTCCAAACCGGTGGAGGAATAAAGCAGAAACTTCAAGTGCTGGAGGAATCGCAGCCAAGTCCTCGTCGGGGGCGGCTGAGCGGAGTTTGGGGGTGCAGCGGGGACAGTGGGGAGCCGAGCTCCCTTCCCAACTCCATCTGGGACGGCTCTGACGGCCGCCCCAGCCCTGCCAGTGGCTGCCACAGCTTGCAAAAAGGAGGGGGAAAAAAAAAAAAAAAGAAAAATTGCAGGAGAAAGTAAAAAAAAAAAAAAAACAAGGCAAGCGGAGCCCGCGCAGGACTGCATTGCAGTGCCGCCGGCCCAGGGCCCCGCACCGCTCGGCCACCCCGCCACCCTCCCGGCCACGCTGGGGTGACCTGGGCTGGTGGCCGGCAGGGTCGGGGTGCTGGGACGGGGACAGGGTGCTGGGACGGGTCCTTCTGCCCGGGAATCTGCTCTGTGGGGCTGGGAGCAGCTTCGCACCCACAGCCCGGGGGTTGGCCTTCCCCCTTTCTGCCTGCACTGTGTGCGGCGGGGGGACAGGGGATGTGACCAAGGACACCAAGGTGGTGGCAGAATGGGGACAGGGGACCGGCAGGTGAGGGGATGTGCCCAAGGACACACTGCCCCACTGCCTGCCTCCTGCCACACGCGCTGCACCCTGGCTGCCCCCCAGGGCCCTGCCCCACGGCACCCCACATGCTGCCCCACACTGCCCAGCCCCGGCCCCTCATGTGGGTGGCAGGACCAGCGCCCCCATCCCCGGGGCGGGGGCTGCAGCATCCCACGGGGCTCCAGGGCACCCAGGCAGGGGGGCAGCAACAGGGTCCCTATGAGCCTGTGCCCCCCCCAGCCCTTCCCGTGCCTCAGTTTCCCCCCCCCCGGTCCTCAGCTCCACCAGCACCCGCTGAGCACGCAGGCTGCTGGGGCAGGGGATGGAGCAATTAATGCTACTAATTAGCTTGCCCTGTTCAAAAATATCCACTGCAGGGAGGCCTGACGCTGCCTGCAACCCCCTCCCAGCCCCGGGCAGCACCCCAAAGCCCCCCAAATAACCCCCAAAGCAGTGTTTCCCCAGCCAAGTACCTGCGCTGGCACTTGTCCCCTCCATGGCTCGTTCCCCCGCATCCCCTCTGCCGCCCAGGGCTCCCAATGCCCGCTGGGAGGGTTTTTCCTTATTGCGCTGTAAATTATTTCAAGAAATCAATCAGCAGCTGCTCGCAGTGGCTCTGAGAGCGGGGACGCGCTGTCTCAGTCCCCCCCAGCCTGCAGGGCTTTGCATGGTAAACAGAGGCGCGGGTGCTCCATGCATCGTGCACCGTCCCCGTCCAGCGGCGTGGACGTTCATGCACACGTGTGGACACGTGGCCCAGGGAGCAGCTGCGCACACGCGTGCACGCTGGCACGCAGAGGACGTGTGCAAACGTATCGACGTGCAAGCCCTTGCACCGACTGCAGGCGCTGGCACACACGCACCCATGTGGGTGCACGCACACGCATGTGCACCAATGCTTGCAGAGCCACGAGTGCTGCACCCTGACACATCTGGGAGCAGATGTGCTCATACACATGTACGGCCATGTGCATGCACCTGCCAGCACGCACACACACACACGCACACACACACACACTCTGCCTGTGCACGAGTGCTTCCACCCACCCACACATGCACGCATACCCTGTGTGCACGCAGTTGCACACACACGCTTGCACGCTGCACAAGCACTTGCATAAGTGTGCACACCCTCATACATGCTTGCATATCCTGCGCACACACACTTGCACATGTGCACAGACATGCTTGCACATACATGTGCACGGACATGCACGCACCCCCCCATGCACAGGCATTTGCACACACGCGCACCCCATACCCACGCACTCACACCTCTGCACAGACGCGTGCGCCCCAGCATCTGCATCCCTCCCCATGCACAACCACTCACACGCGTGTGCGCGCACACGCGCCACGCTGCAGGTGCACCCCACGCCCCTCGCTGTGCCCCTGCCACGCTGCCCCGTCCCCGGGGATCGCAGCGGCGCGTGCGGCGGGATGTGAGCAGCATCGCAATGGCAGCCGGTGCCTCGTCGTGCTGCAGAGCGCTGCAGCGGGGCTGCCGCAGCCCCACGCCTGCGGCACGGGGAGCCCCGGCGCCCCGGAGGGCAGCGCTGCGCTGGGCGCCCGAGGACGTGGGTGCTGGTTGAGGGTGGGGGGAGTTTTGGCTTGGCCGGGTGCCCCGCGCTGGGTGCTGCCCACTGTGTACCGCACGTTCGGGTGCAGAGCGGGTGCCACGGGCAGTGCCGCAGCTGAGTGCCCCCCTGGGGTCCCCCCGCTGGCACCTTGCTGCCCACCCACGGGAGCTTGCAGGGTGTCAGTGGCCTGGACCCCCCCCCCCGACCACAACCTGCCCCCGGCCTGGGGTGTAGGATCTGGCACTGGGGGGGCAGGAGGGGGCACTGCCCCCTGCCCAGGAGCCCTGCAAAGCCCCTGCCTTGCAGCTTCTGGGTGCATGGGGCTCCCCTGGTGCGCGGGGCTCGGGGCAGGCGGCAGCATCCCCCCCACCGAGGATGCTCAGCCCTGCCCGGCCACTGTCTTCTTCCCAAACCCCACAGAGCTCACCCCCGTCCCGCTCTGGCAGAGACTGCCGTTTGCACAGAAATACAGGTCAGGTCAGGGAGCGAGTTTTGCAAAAATGCCGCTTCGCCTGCAGCGAGCTGGAAAGTGCCCAGACTGCCCCAGGCAGCATCTGCTCGCCCGCCTGCGGCTCTGCCGGCACATTTGCTTTCCTCCTAGCAAACCCCGGCACCGTGATGGGGAAAAAACCCTTCGTGTTGCTCTTCTTGCAGCAAGAGCCCCGCTTGGAAATGCTCTGGCTGCCCCAGGAGGGGAAAAACCCCGTCCAAGGGTGGTTTTGTGGGATGAAAAGTGGCTGTGAGATTGTAGTGGGGCTGCGGGGAGCAGCATCCCATCCGTGTCCCCATCCCTGTCACCCCAAAGGGGCTCCACGCCAACAGGTTCTTCCCAACAGACTGTCTTGCAAAGATTCCCTCAGCTTCCAGTGCTGCCCAGTGCTGCCCAGCCCTTGGGCTTCGAGCTGCTGGCACCAATGGTGACTCCAGCAAACAGGGGAAAAACAAAGAAGGCCGGGTGTCCTCGGCTGCTGGAAAGCTTTGGGGAGCCCTCATAGCCCTCTGCATTAAACAACCCTCCGTGGGGCAAGGGGTTGAATATGGCAGCTCCTGATTTACCCTGGAGCAGGACGTGGTGGCTGTGGAGCACCTCCGCTCCGGCTCCCTGGTGCCGTCTGCCACAGCGTGATGGGGAGTTGGCTGCTGCGTCATGGCCATGTGATGCTGATTCTGATGTTTGCAGCGGTTGCAGTCTCTCCATGGGGTGTGAAGGTGACCCCATCCGAGAGCCAAGGTCAGGAGAAGGAGCTGGTAGAGTGTGGAGAGCCTCTTAGATGCTCAGCATGTTTTTTTGGCGGCTCCATGTGGAATGGGTCGACCTGCACACATGTCCAAGATGGATTAATGCACAGGAAGAGCTGGTGATTGTGGTCCATGCTGGTCTCAGACGTGCAGGCTAGGGAGGAGGGATGCTGCTGATGCCCAAGATGTTGGTAGCTGAGTCCTCAGAAATAGTGTGTCCTGCACATGAGGCCTGAGGTCAGGCAGGGATCTGGCATTGCCTTGGGTGGAGGAACCCTGCAGTGGCCTCTGGGGACCCGGCTCACACCACAAAGACAGCTTTGAGTATCCCCCTTGGCTGCGCTGCAGGAGGTACCCAGCCCAGATGAGTCCACCTTGGATGAGTCCCTTCTGATGCCATCAAAGTCCTTCATCTGCTATGGGCCCAGAGCAGGACGGGACCCCACCGTCTGCCTGAAACCTTTGGGGCTGGGATGTGGGGGTGACTGCAAGAAAAACCCAGGAGGCTTGAAAGAGCCTCCAGGGAGATGCTGAGATGTTGGTGTCTTGGCTGGTCTCATCCAACTATCTTCATGTCCCGTGTGACGAGGTCATGTCTCCATCCCCTCAGAGCTGCGCTGTGTGAGTGTCAGCACTGATCCTTCGCCGCCCTCCTGCCCCGACGCGGGGGACGAGGCTGTGGGACTCACCCAGGGGTGGCATTTTCTGGACTGTTCTCACTTCTGTGTCCCAGCCAAGTTGTGGGTTGATAGCCTCAGGTAACCAAAATTCCTGGCCCAGGTCCCCTAAAGCATGAGCTCAACCAAAACCATTTCTTTGGGGTTTGCTTCTTTTGCCCCCTGCCTCGCATGAAGCTTTTGTGGCATCAGGAAGATGCCGAGCTTGTTAAAAACATGGGGAAAGAGAGTAATCAGTGCCTCCCGTAGCCGTTCCGTGCCGGGGTCTGGCTATTTGAGCAGCTCTTGGGGAGGCTCGGGGGTGGTGTGGGCTCGCAGGAAAGCGTCTGCAAAACCTCCATGGATGGGCACGGGGAATATTTTCCAGCTGAGTGCTGCCTTTGCTGTTGCAATTTGGCCTCTGATTTACAGTAATTGTTGCATTTACAAAAAATAGGTGTTTTGTGCCCATGGCAGACAAACTGCACCGGGAGTCACTCCTTGCACCTTTAAAGTGAGTTTCTGATACACATGCCTGTGGAAAACACATGCAGGGTCTCAAAATCCCGGAAGGACCCCCAGAAAAGCCACAAAACCAGACAAAAAGTAGCCCCAAGCTCCCCACCTGCAGAAGGGTTATTTACTGCAGCTCTTTCCTCTGCCTGGTCGGGATGGATCCCAGCAGCTCTGCCTCCAAGGGGTTGATCCTAAAGGAGATCACGCCAGGTTTTACTCCCAGTTTGGGATGCTGCAGGGCTTGATGAGCCTGTGAGCCGGCAAAGGGGTTTCTCCAGCCACCCTGCCCCTTGCATGGCTGCCAGGGGGGGTCCTGCTCCTCCCAGCAGCGCTGGGGACGGAGGCTTTTCTGTTTGCTGTGGCTTTGTGCATTCCCAGTGCAAGCGCTGCTGTCGGGAGGGATGAAGGATGAAAGGAGAGGTGATGCTCCTGTCTCGCCCGGGGCCCTGGGGTGCTGTGGGGAGTGGTTGTGCCGCAGCCCAGATTGGATCCTGGCTCTGGGGCGATGCGGGGGGTCCAGTGTGGGGCTGGGGACCTTCCCCCCAGGAGCAGGACCTGCCACCAGCCTGGTTTTAAGTCAACCAGCCCTGGAATCCTCAGCCCCGCTGGTGGTGTCTGTAGCTCTTTCTAAGCAGAGATGTTGGGGTGGCGGGGTGTGCGCTCATGGCAGGGACCGTGGCAGGGTGGCAGTCATGTAATTAGCCCCTTTTGGTGTGCGAAGGGCGGCCTCTGCTTCGTGTGGGGTCTCCCCGGTCCCCCACTGCTGTCCCCCCTCCCCGGGAGCAGCGGTGCAGGAGGAAGGTGTGCGGGTGTGGAGCTGAGCGCTGGGTGACTCAGTGCACGATTCACCCGAGAGGCAGCTGGAGGCAGAGCCATTTCACAGCAGGAAACCCCCAGGTCTCTCTGGCCGACTTTTTGAGGCGAGAACACTCCTTTTGCGCTGCTGCGGGAAGAATGGAGGAGCAGCCGGCACCAGGGGACGATGCTGCAGGAGAGGAGGCTTCACCGAGAGGGGAGAAGAGCTGCAGGGGAGGGTGTTCCTCCCATGCTGGAGCTCACATGCCCCCAGAAACTCCTTTGGTTATCTGCACTCCTGCTCGGCTGTTTGTCTCTCCCACTGGATGGCCTTTTATCGTCCTTAATCCCACCAACACCATTAATGCCCTTGGCTTCGTGCCTACTCTGATCTTCCCTTTGTAAGCTTACCTTCTGCTGGGTCAGAGAGGCACTTTGGGTCCAGAGCTGGGTTGTGGCGGCACTTGCTACCAGTTTTGCTTGCAGGAGCAAATGCCACATCTGCAAGGCCGTGGGGTGGGTGTCCCTGTCCTTGGGGGTGCTTCAGACCCTGCTGGGTTGGGGCAGGGGGTGCTGCAGCCCTGGCAGGGAACTGAGCACCTTCCCCGTGCCCCGTCAGGGAGAGGGGCTGGCTCGGGGAGGGAGCTGCGCTCTGCAGGGTCTGGAGGTGGACAGGAGCCTGGAGCCACCCCGGACATGGTACCTGTGACATGGTGAAAGGGCTGACCCTTTGACGTGTGTGCTGAGCCCTCCATGGCTGTGTAGAGCCTGCTCTGCCCTCCTTTCATCCATCCTAAAATGTGCCCTGCAAAAGCTCACTGGGCCTGGAGGAAGAGCAATGTGCTGCTCCTCTCCTGTTCCCGTCCTTGGAAGCTCTCCCAGGGCTGGGAGCAAGTGCTGACGGTCCCATGCTGGTGCTGGGTGCCTGCATAAAGCGAGGTCTGGCTGCTGCCTTGTGTTGGGTCTGCAGGTCACTGCCTGGGAAAAGGGGGAGGCAAGAGGAGCTGGCTGTGTCCAAGCAAACCTCGCTCATCTCTCCTGGGAATGCATGCACCCCTTCCCTCATCCCATGGGGCCTCCCTGGATGAACGTCACCCTAGGAGTGTCCTCAATGTCCCCAGGAGGCTCTGAGCTCGCACCAGCATTGACGTGGTGCTGGGTGATGCTCCTGGTGGCTTTGGAGATGTCAAGGGTCAGGAAATGTGGGGGGCGACTGGGCTTCCCATTACTTGTGAGGGAATCCAGGTGTCTGGACCCTCATGTTCTGCATAACCATTGGGGTCTATGCCCCTCTAGCAGAAGATCGAGTGCCCTGCTGTAGCCCCGCTCTCAAGGCAGATGTCCTCAGTGCAGTTGCTCAGGGATGCGGCTTGGGCATGGGGAGGGGTGGGGGCAGCAGGCACCTGGGTGATCACTGAGCTGTCATTCTGTTTCAGAGACCCCCTGACCCACCATGACGTTCAAGCAAGCATCCATGATGGCCCCTGAGGCCACAGCCACCACGATGCCCATGGCCACGATGGAGAACTCCACTGAGGCCGGAGGGCAGGGTGAAAGCAAGGAGGACATGTTCACCAAGCTGAGGGACAAGTTCATGAATGAGCTCAACAAGATCCCCTGTGAGTAGCTGCCTCCTTTTCCAGGTATCACTCTCCTCATGACCCCACCACTGCTCCAGTCCCAGTGCAGAATGTGGTACAAGGTGGTAGGGTGGCTGAGAGGGAGCTGTGGGGCTGATGATGATAATGGCTTTTGCCTGCAGTGCCGCCCTGGGCCCTCATCGCCATCGCGGTGGTAGCTGGACTCCTCATCCTTACCTGCTGCTTCTGCATCTGCAAGAAGTGTTGCTGCAAGAAGAAGAAGAACAAGAAGGAGAAGGGCAAAGGCATGAAGAATGCCATGAACATGAAGGACATGAAGTCAGGCAATCAGGTGACGTCCTTCTGGACTGCTTGGCCTTGTCCTGAGCTTGGTCTTGTAGGACGATCACTCCGGTTGGGTTACAAACCATGTTGGGGCACTTGTAGGTCAGGCAGCAGAGGGGGATGGAGCCACCAGGATCCTGAGATGGGACAGTGCAGACATGAGCCTGGGGCTGAAACAGCAGTACTGTCCTCTTCTCATGCCTGGTGGTCTGGGTGGGACCAGACTTAGGCTGCCCTGGACCGACTGATGCTTCAACTGAACCAGCAATTGTTAATTTAATCCCTTGTGTCTCCTTGCCTTCCTCTGAGTTTCTCTGTGAGAGAGGCGAGGACCACCAGGCCAAAACTCCCACCGGCTTTGGGGTCCCCAAAAGCCAGTGCTCAAGAGGCAGGTGCTGGTGCATGGAGGTGGAGCTGGGGCCGTCTTCGCATCCTGGGGGTGCGGGAGAGGGCACAGAAGGAAAGAGGGGTGGGGTGATGCCGGCCATTTCAATCCATCAGCCCAACCCAGGGCCATTTGGAGGGAGTGGGAGATTTTGGGTGTCCATTCCTGCTCTTCCAAGTGACGTGGGCGCCACAGGCATGCAAGCAGGGCTGGAGAGATGAGTGCTGAATGGAGATGCTCCATCATACATGCCTGTCTGCACGCCCCTGTGGTGGTTGGAGGTGTGGGGTGGGATTCCCTGATGGAGGGCAAGGGCTGACATCCCCTGGGGCTCAATGAGGCCATACAAACCCCAATTCCCCACCGCACCATGGGTCCCTTGTCAATGCTGTCTGTGATGTGGCTCTCTTCTCTTCTGCTGCTCTTGCTGTCTTCCCTCCCTGGTGCCCTGTCTGTGTGGTCCCTCTTGGTCTTGGGACACCCTACACGGTAGGTGCCACCACGAGCCTCCTTCTGCATTGGCTGCTTCCAGGGTGGGACAGGGGACCTGGGGACATGTCAGAGAGGTGATAAGGAGCTGGAGGTCCCACCCCATGGATCATGGCTTGGAGGGGTGGCTTTGCCTTAGACGTAGGAGAATCAGGTTGTATCTCTGTTACAACATTAGTAAGATGGTGCTGCTAAGCCCTTTTAGCACTGGCTGCAGCACTTCCCCAGGCACGGGCTGGAGGGGTAGGGTATCCCTGTGCCCTTTGCAGTAGGTTGTTTGCATGCAGCCCCGCCCGCCCCCCCCCCCCCCCCCCCCCAATACAAGCACCAAACCTTGCCCCACTGGAGCTGACCCCGCGTCCCCGTGCCCTGAGGCAGCCCCACGCGCCATCTTGGCTGGACCAGCACCGAGCGGCCCGGGGTCTCCCTGACTTCCCGGCAGCTGCGTGGTTGTGGGCAGAGCCCGTGCCACCTCAGGGCTGCTCTACTGGTGCTTTATGGCCCCAGTGTGAAGGGTTTCCTCATGGGACAAACCCAAAGCTTGAGATACCAGTAGGGTTGGGGTGCTGGAGGTCCCCAGCAGTTGTGGAGACGGGGCTGGGACCCTGCTGCTGAGCCGGGCACCTCGGCTGCCATTGCAGGATCAACAGGATGATGATGACGCAGAGATGGGTCTGACAGAGGGGGAAGGTGAGGAGGAGGAGAAGGAGCCAGAGAACCTGGGCAAGCTGCAGTTCTCACTGGACTATGATTTCCAGGCAAACCAGGTGATGGAGGGGCTGGGGCTTGGCTGAGGAGATGGGGGAGTGGGGTTTGCCCAGGGAGGGTCTCCCTGTTGGACCTGGGTGGTGTGGGAGGGAGCGGGAGCTGGGTGCTGTGCCATGGGGAATCCAGCCCCATGTTGGGATGGAGACAAGCCCTTGGCATCTGCAGAGCATAGCTGGGCCATCTCGCCGAAGACACCCCTCTCTCCCCTCCAGCTGACAGTTGGGATCCTCCAAGCCGCTGAACTGCCAGCTTTGGATATGGGTGGCACCTCGGACCCATATGTCAAGGTGTTCCTGTTGCCTGACAAGAAGAAAAAGTATGAGACCAAAGTGCAGAAGAAGACACTCAACCCTGCCTTCAATGAGACCTTCACCTTCAAGGTGAGTCCCCTACCAACAGTACGGGACCTTGTCTCCACTTCCATCTTTCCCCCTCACTGTGTCCCAGTCCTGTACGTTGACCCTCGCTGCTGGGAGCGGGTGGTTGTGGCTTGGGCTCCTCTGAGCCTGTTGCCAGCCCAGTGGCCCTTTTTGTGCAGGTCCCCTACCAGGAACTGGGTGGGAAGACGCTGGTGATGGCCATCTACGACTTCGATCGCTTCTCCAAGCATGACATCATCGGTGAGGTGAAGGTGCCCATGAACACAGTGGACCTGGGCCAGCCCATTGAGGAGTGGCGGGACCTGCAGAGTGGCGAGAAGGAGGAGGTGAGAGTGGGGCCACCATAAGGCCCTTGGCCAGCTGAAACTATTGGCTGGGGGGGTGAGATGTGGAATGGCCGTGGAGTCAGCTCTGCTTTCTGGGCCATGCCACAGTGCCCGGAGTGGCTATTGCTGTGGGGGTCCCATCTGAACGCCATGCATGTCCTGGCTGTGAGTGCTGGGCAGGATCTGCCTTTTGTTCCCCAGTGCAAAAGCCTTTCTGTAACAAAAATGAAGAGTATAAATGTCTGGGTGCTGGGCTGAGACTGGCCTGTGCCGGCCCCAGGTGATCAAACGCTTATGCTGGTGTACGTGTGCCAGCTCGTTCCTGCATTGAAGGTTGAGCAGGGTTTGGGGGGACCTGCATGTGGGACGCTGTCCCAACACTGCATTACGATGCACTGGCAAGGCTTTGATATCTGCTCCCTGCTCTGCCTGGCAGCCAGAGAAGCTAGGAGATATCTGCATCTCCCTCCGGTACGTGCCCACGGCCGGAAAACTCACTGTCTGCATCCTGGAGGCCAAGAACCTGAAGAAGATGGATGTTGGGGGTCTCTCAGGTGGGTGTTGGCTCGTGGGCATCCTCCTTCTGCCCCACTGTGGGTCTCTCAGCATCCTTTGTTGGGGAGGGACACTGGGGCCATCAGTCTGGCAGGGGGAGACAGGCAAGCACCCACGAGTGTCACTCTACTGTCTCCAGCCCTCCTACAAGGGGACCTGCAGGATGTAGAAGAGCTCCATCCCTTGGCCAGTGGCTCCCTCAAATCCTCTCCAGTCCAAATATTTTGGCTTTGGCCTCCATCCACAAACTTCTGAGCACCTTTACTTGTGGAGGTCTCTTTACCCCATGGTGCACCTCATCCTAGGCTGAGATTTCTCTTGGGACCAGGCTGATGGTGTCCCCTGGGCATCTCAGCACTGGCTGATGCACCCTCCTGCTCCCACAGATCCCTACGTGAAGATCCACCTGCTGCAGAACGGCAAGAGGTTGAAGAAGAAGAAGACCACAGTCAAGAAGAAGACCCTGAACCCTTACTTCAATGAGTCCTTCAGCTTTGAGATCCCCTTTGAGCAGATACAGGTTTGTCTGATGAATTCCCTGGGAGGCAGGTAGGGTGGGGCGATGGGAGAGGTCTGCAGCTGCCCAAGCCCATGTCCCAGCCTTCCCAGCAGCCTGAGCAGCTCCCGCCAAGCTCCTGGTCTGATCACTCATGAAATATGTTCTGTCCTAACCTGGGCCTGGGCTGATGCTGAGGGCAGCTGGTGCAGGGGCAGAGGTGGGTGTCTGGGCAGCATCTGTGGGAGATCCACCCCGAACCAACATCACAGCTGGAACCGGACTTTCTTCTGCTCCTGGTCCTATAGGGCTCACCCCAGGCATAGCAGGGACTCCCAGTGGTCCTAGGGGCATTTTGGACCATTGGTAGGTGCCTTCTGCCCCTCCATGTCCTCTTCTGGCCCTAGCATGTGCCCCTTGCCCCAGCCCAGCCCTGTCAAGCCCTGTAGCCCACAGCTCTTGCCCAGCCCTGCACCACCCCTTGGTGACCTTTCCCAGGTGGCCGTGTCAGGATGAGCTGAGTGCTCAGCCTTGGGGGATCCCTGGGGCACCCTGCTGAGCCACCCTGGGGCTGGGGACAGCAGTCCCAGCTGCTGTGCGTTTCCACCCCTCTAAAGAAGGTTTCTCTTTTAGAAAGTGCAAGTGGTCATCACGGTGCTGGACTATGACAAGCTGGGGAAGAACGAAGCCATCGGCAAGATCTTCACGGGCTGCAACTCCACTGGCACGGAGCTGCGGCACTGGTCCGACATGCTGGCCAACCCCCGGCGACCCATCGCCCAGTGGCACTCGCTGAAGCCAGAGGAAGAAGTAGATGCAGCTCTCGGGAAAAACAAATAGGAAGATCTGCCGGCCAGCGCGGTGTGGCACTGCGGACAGTCGAATCAACCCAGAGCTACTGATACCTCAGTTACGCAACTTTTGGTTTTGGTTTTTATGTTCTGTTTTAAGCTGAAATACCCTTTGATGGCTGTGGAAGGGTTTCCAGACAGTCCCAATAGCTTCCAGGGGAAGAGGTTAAAGACATAGATGGTTCTTTTAGTTCTTCAGCATCGCTCCCTTCTGCTGCATGTCCCATCGCCTCCACCCACCATCCCTTCCAGGTGCAAAGCCACTGTCATGCCTGGGACCTTCCTCAGCTGCTGCGTCACCAGCCCGCAGCATCGCTGCCACCACCCTTCCCTTGGGTTCACGTGGGGAACCGTCGACCGTTGCATGGAGGTGATGCAGGAGCCTGATAGTGTGAGATGACCAGACCCACTGTGCTTGCTTGGGGCGTGAAGAGCTGCATGGACATCAAAATGGTGGAGAAGCCCCTCTGTGGGAGAACCAGGTGCCTCCTGCTCCTGCTCCGCCTCCCTCTGTCCGGGAAAGGTGAGAGCCATGGTTTTGGACTGAGGATGGCTGAGTGCCCCCGGCCAGCTCCAGGTTTGGCTTCTTCTGGGGAGAGGTTTGCAGGGACCATGGGGCAGTGGGCTGCTGAGCCCTCAGCATTGCAGCCGGGGCTGTGGAGGCCAGTCTGAGCATGGGGAGCCCCAGGGCGGGTCTTGCTGTGAGGAGACACATGGTGGGATGTGCATGCAACAGCAGCACCGTGTGGGCCACCACCACCTCTGCCAGGCAGCCATCCTGTCCCCAAAGGCTGGGCAAGGACAGCTGTGGGTGATTTGCCTGTGTATCCCACCATGCTTGGTTGAAACCTGTAGATCCAGATGTCTCCAGAAAGCAGGTTTATGCTGAGAAGTCTCCAAATGTGAGGGGGGCAGCCCCCAGAGCAGTGCCAGGTACCTCTCTGAAGGCCATCGCATGTCCCCAGGGCTCAGCCCCACCATGGGCACCGCAGTGCAGCCCCAGGGCAACCTGTGGGCTATGGGGAGCTCCAGCCCCACCGCTGCATCCCACCACCATGATGCAGGTGGGAAGGGCGTGAGCAAGCTCATGGCCAACAAGTGACCAAAGCCCCTGACCCCCGCGAGCTGCTGCTTCCCACCGGCTGTTGGCTGCTGACTCCACCTCGTCCCGCTCCCCTGGGGTATAAGCCATATCTGTGTCCCTGACAGTGGGCACGAGCTCCTCCGGGCCACCCCTCCCACCGTGGGATGAGCCAGGACCAAGCACCTGAGCTGGAAAGCAAACGTCAGGAGAGGCTTCACCGGCCCTGCCCAGTTCAGCCCAGTCTGTACTGGAGCACTGATGTGAGCTGGTGTCCCCGTCCTGGCTCTGAATCCCCAGCGGCCTCGTGCTCCCTGCTCTGCTTTGCTCTCCTGGACTTGGTTGCAGGAGGTTTCGGCCCAGTTTAGCAGCAAAGGGCACTGCATCTTCAGCGGGGGTGGCTTGCAGTGGAGCTCTGGGGCGCAGCCGGGGATGTCCCAGGCATCGGGGACCCTGCTCTGGGCTGGGACCTCGGTGCAGGGCATCCGGAGCCTGGGGACTACGTGCCAAAACTGAGCTCACCCTGGCACCATTGGACGCTTCGGCAGCTCCCTGCGGCCCCACTGCCCAAAGGGCATCTCAGCCTCGGCTGGAGGTGGGGAGACACTGGGAAAGAGCTCAGGGGGGTCAGACTGGACACGGGGATGAGCCCCTTCCCCTGGAGGGACGTGCAGCTCTGGGATGGGTCCCCAGGGAGGGACGTCTGTCCTTGGGGGAGGTTTGGGTCTTGGGTAGCCAAGCTGCAGCCTGGTGGTGGGGGTGGTTGGACCAGAGATGGCCAAACACCACTTCCACCACCACTGCTGGAGCTGCGGGGTGAAGGTGGCACCGTGGCCCCGCTGCGCTAGAGGGGCTTCGTCAGGCATCGAGTGAGTAGCCCTGCAGGGCCAGTTCCAGTTTGAATCAGTCCCTTTTCCTAATGGATGTGTCAGTGTCAGCAAACGAGGTCCTGCCCTGACCGTTTTGCTGAAGGGGAAGAAATCTTGGGGTGCTTTAATTAAGGGGGAAGTGGGGGCAGCCGATGCCCCTCAGCTGGGGGCACTGGTGGGATTTGGGCTCTGGAATCAGTCTCATTTCAGAGTCCGTCCGGGCACCGGGGAGGGGGGCATTTGCCTTATGTGGAAATGGGTTTAAAAAGGAGTTGGAAAGAGCACTAAAATCCTCCTGTTGGCGCTCTGCGAGCGTGCACGGCCCCGCAGCTTTCCTCGGGCAGGAGGTGGAGGAGTGCGCGCGCCCGTACCCACACACATGCACCCCCCCCATGCACCCTCCATGCACCCCCACCCCCCCGCGCCCCCAGACCCGCCGCATCGCCCGGGGTCTCACCAGGAGCAGAGATCCCACCTGGCTGGTTCCATTCAGACTCTTTAAGCCTCAGTGGGGGGAAACTGTGACTTTAATACATAACTTTTTTTTTTTTTTAATAAAAAAGGGAAAAATAACAGACATATTAAAGCCATCTGCGCTGCCTCTGCCTCCCCCCCCCCCCCCCCCCCTTAGCTGTGTGTAGTTAAAAATATATGGAGACATAGCTGTATATACCACGAACAGTGCATGAGATGCCGCCACGTAGCAGTAGCAGCATGGTTAAAGCCGAGCGCGGCGCTGCACGCTCTGCCCCACCGCTCGCCGCCGCCGGCACCTCCGTCCCGACCACGTTTCTCCAGCGAGGCAGAGACGTCGACGAGCAAAACTCATCGCCCGAGTGCTCTCCACCGCCCTGAGTATTTTTCCCCAAATAAATGAAAAAATAAAATCATGTAAAAGAAGAAAATAACGCCGAGAAGCAAAGCATGCCAAGCCAGTCCCACCAGCGGAGGGTGAGCCGTCACGGACGCAGCCGTGACTTCCATGTGTGTCTTGTTCCTGTATCTTGTCGCATTTAGACCATGGCCGGGTAGCGGCAACATCGTGGCTTCGGCGTCCTGTGTCGCGTTGGTGCATTTCACTGTCAGAGCAACTTTAGAAGCCATATTAGACCACGGTGTGCCGGGACCCCACGGGGATGGGCCCACAGGTGAGCCGTGACCCCCTTCCCCCGTGTGTCCACCATCCCCTGGTTTCGTGGGGCTCAGCGGCGGAGCCTGGCTGTCAGGACGAGCCGCAGCGGCCACCTCCGTGGTGGCCACGGATGCCACTGTCATGCTGGGTGAGGGGACAGGGCACAGCTGGGCACAGGCGCCAGGGCCGACCTGCTGGTGGCATTTCTGCAATGGAAAGGCTGGGATGCGGCAAAGATCTGGTGGTGAAGAGGCTTTTCGGAGCGATTTGGGTTATTTCTGCCGTGTCTGGTTGGGTGGTTTCCGTTTCAGGGGCGAGAAAATTCCCCTCTTCGGCATTCCCCTCTCCTGGCTGCACCGCGGTGCAAACCCGGCCATGCCACGGAGCCGCTCGGCTTCAGTCTCCTGGGGTTCAAAGGAAGAGAATCCACAAGGCTTGGCAACAAGTTTGGTTTTCTTTTCCTTTTTTCCCCCAAACCCGGGTGGGAGGCGCAGCTCCTTGGGGAGTCCCAGCCTCGGGGGTTCCCGGAGCCAAGGACCCCCCCGCTGGCCCCGCTCGGCCCGTCCTGGCCCCCGCAGCGCTCGGCTCCGGCGGGAAGCTGCTTTTAAAGCCCTTTCCTCTCGTGTGGACTGTTGTTTCCGTCTCTTATTGTTAAATGGTTATTTTGTAATGATATCTGTCTCCTTATTAAAGAAACGAGCTGAAAGGAGCCCCAGTTCCCTTCTGGTCGTGCTGTTGGGG
This sequence comes from Pluvialis apricaria, assembly GCA_017639485.1. Taxonomy (NCBI): domain Eukaryota; kingdom Metazoa; phylum Chordata; class Aves; order Charadriiformes; family Charadriidae; genus Pluvialis; species Pluvialis apricaria. The sequence goes on along the minus strand of CM030029.1, from coordinate 1,681,580 downwards.
CTCAGCGGGGTGTCTGTGGGGGGAAAGGTCCCAGGGATGGTGAAGGGATGGGGGCGCAGGGGGAACCCCCCGAGGGCCCAGGTCCCCCCCGAGACATGAGTGTGCTCACACGCGTGGTGGGGACGTCGCCGGGCAGCCCCCGTGCCCCGGCTGAGCGTGGCTGGCCCAGACGTGGGGTGCAGGTGGGAAGACATCAAAGGTCCCCACCAAATTCTCAACCCCCAACACATCCAGCTTGCTCCGTATACTCACGTTTAGGTCCAGCCCGGCTTTGGAGAGGCGCTGGATGCCCCAAACCCCACAGGGAAGAGCTCGAGCTGCAGTAACCACCCTCAAAGACCGAAACACACAGAGGTTTCTAGAAACCTCACTTGGGACAAAGGCTCCAAGAGGTGGCACCAGCGCCCATGCCTTTGCTGCGGGTTTGTCCTGCCCGAGCTCCTGAGCAGAGCAAATACAGGGCTCAACATCACGGGGGGAGACGGGCCTGAGCCCCGCTGTGGGTGAGGCGTCAGATGGGACCTTCTCCCGTTTGCCCTCCCGGCTCGGGGGTGGCTTTCAGGGAGGAGCATCCTTGAGCTTTCCCCGAACAGGCACGCAGGGGAGCGCTGCCTTTCCCGTGTCGTAACCGGAGCCGGTACGTAGCAGCAGAGCAGTTCTGCTTTTATGGACGTGATTGATACTGTTGTGCTACACAAGTTTTGGGAGAAACGGGGCATTTTAGGCTAAACGACTTGCAGCAGCTTCCCAAGCTCCAGAAAGATGGAAGCAAAGTCAAAGCTTCTATTTTATCAACTCTTATTTTATTCATTTATAAATACTGTTGTGTTTACAAGCATCATAGATGTGAATATTATTCCCAAACTTTCAAACACATAATACTTATAATACTATATAACAACAACCAGTAAAACAAATCATTCATCTCAGGGTTTGAAAGGCCACTCAAAGTTGCATAAAAATACATTCTCTCCCCATCTCGTAAGCTAGTCCTGCTTCTCCAAGGAGTTTTATTTACAAAGAGCCATCATCAAACTCACAGCCATGATAGGCGGGTTCACCCCAAGCAATAAAAATGAATTCACCCCAAGCAATTGCTTAGAAAAAAAGCTTGTGTTCTCCAGCGGAGAGCACGTCTGGCAAATGCTCTGGTTCAAACAGGGATCGGTTTTAAAAACTGCTTGCGTTGCTCTCTGTCCCAAGCGCAGAGTGCAAGGTGTCCTACTCGCTACCTCCTCAGTGCACTGGTTATGTCGGGCATTAAGTGAGACCCAAAAAAATTCATTCTCGAGAATTTGGTTTGCAATAGCATCATCACCGCGGAACACTCCCGGCTTTGGCTACTCAGCGCGACTGAACGGCCGGTGGGTCCTCTACCCTAGTCAGAGTCCAGGGGGATAATCCAGTGCTAAGCAGACGCTTCATCTAAAGCGGTTTGGCTTTGCACGGGGCCCCGCAGAGGAATTAAACTGTCTGCACCCTTTGCATACTGTCCCTTAGGATAAAATGCAATGAGTATCCTGGTAGGAAGGGGCAAAACGTCAGTGCAGGATGGGTTTGTCAGATTGGGCTGAACCCTCTGCCTAAGACAGACACCAGTCTTCTTCATGCTGCCAGGAACCTGCCTCGTGAGAAGAACAGGACCTTTCGTCTGCGATCTCCTCCCTCGTCCTGCTGGGATGCACGACCCGAGACGCACGCGTTGGCACGCCAGCGCTGCGCCGACCACCAGCAGCCCCAGCAGGCGAGTACGGTCTTCTCCGCACGGCACAGAGGGACTGGACTCCTGCTGAGAGCTGAGGGAGCCCGAGTCTGAAGTGAGGAGTGGGTCACCAAGAGAAAAAAAACATCAAGAACCGCAGAAGTACTCACATAAAGAGTGCACCAAGTGGGAACAGCGTGCAGAAAAAGCATTGACCGGATCTCAAGACTTAAAGCTGTTAAATATAGCAGGGTTAAAATAAAGTAATATAAAAAGGATGCCTGGCTTAGGCAGTGCTCTGCAGAAACCCTGATGCCATTATCAGCTTTGGTCTCTTCCTCCCCAAAGCACAGCAGCAGAGGAAGGGCCTCAGTGTACCAGGAGAAACAGCACCTCGTGCCGTGCACAAGTAACGCCGCTGGCTGAAGAGCAGTGGAAGAGGAACCTCTGTCTAGAGCTGCCTGGGGATCAAACCAGCAGCTCTAAGAAGAGCTAGAGAGGTGGGAACAGGCAGGACGGGGAGGGGAAGGGGAAAAATGGAGAATTAGGGGGGGGAAAAAAAAAACAAATTAAAAAAACCCAAGGGAGAGGAAAATAAACACACTTTCTGAAGCAATAACCAGCAAAAGGTTCCAAAACGCCCAGGATTGACTGATAGAGATAAATTTCACCCTGTTGAGCAAGCTCAAGAATTATGCTCATGTTCAAGTATCTCATCTCTCTCTCATAGCGGAAAGAGTCGTGCCGGCCCGGCAGGAGCCGCGAGCCCACAGTCAGCAGAGGCGCCCAGGAACACAGGCAGAACTTCTGCGTGGCAACCTGTGCCTGAGACTGCAACTCTCAGCCCGACGGAGCGGGGAAATCAAAGGGCAAAGGAAAGGAAAGGACAAATGTGGAAGGATGTAGATGGGAAAGTGGTTTGGAAGTCTCTGAGAGGAAAGAAGAGGAGTCTATTAAGGAGCTCAACAGATCTGATGACAGGTTACTGCTGCTATCATCAAATCCACAGAGCATGGAGAGGAGCCACTGTCTAAATGCCCATAGAGAGAACAATTTCAAACTGTTCTGAGTATGTATAAGATTAAAGAGGTGGGTTTTTTTTTTTGAGGTTTCCTTCAAGGTCAAGGCTTATTGCAAGCTTTTGACAGATTAAAAGACTTTCATCTTAGCCATACAGTTACCAGCATGCCCAAGGGTAGCTTCTTGTCCCTCCGACGCCAACGCACCCACACCTTTCCAGGGCACGCGGGAGGGACAAGTGATCACCGCCCCACGCTGCTCTGCCCGGAAACCCGGCTGCGCCAAGCTCCTTCCCCACCAGACGGCTGGGGGGACCGGACTCTGGCATTCCCCCTCTCTACAAACAAACCAGTGCCGCTTTTCACTTGGTCATCCTCCTGCCGCAAATCAAAGCAAGGTGCCTGAAATACCTGACCAGACTCCTCTGCAAGGCTCTGCCTTCATGAAGACAGCAGGCAAATGTCCCAGCCGGCTGGTTTCTGGGGTGGGCACAGCTCCCTGCAAGGCAATTCACGCTCATGTGCATGTGAGAGCAGCAGAGGATCTCTAGGGGTTCAAGCTTGTCCTTCAGAAAGCTTGGCAAGCATCTGTGATACATCCTGTGCCGAGGAGCAAGAGTCCAGATGCAATTAGCAGATGCCACTAATGGAGACAGGAGCCCTGGAAGGACACACCGCGATCCCCAATCCCCCAGGCTGCGGAGGGAAGGCAGGGGAGGGATAAGGGGTCTGATGCTGAGAGTCAGCGCTGATGTTACCGAACAGGTTCGAAATCTTATATTAAATAAAAGACTCGGTCTAGCGGGGCGAAAGGAGAAGGTCTCTGTGCAAAGCAGCTGTCGTCAGCCTGTTACAGAAATCAGCCCTGGTGGCTTTCACAGCATCGCATTTTAACCAGAGTCCCACATCTCGGGTGCGTTGATGTGCATCCTCAGAGTCCCAGCCCCTGTTCACATTCCCACCGGTGAAGGGCTTGGATGTGCCGGATTAGTTCCTTAGGCGTCACTTTATTTAAAGTAGGAGCTACTTACTCCAGAGCGGAGTCCAACACCAAATACTGGGCGTCTGGAAGAAGTTTTGGCAGCTCAAACCCAGTCCTCACATTTCTCTTCTTCCTTGAATAAAACGTCCGAGATACCACACATGCTTAAATTAAAAATAATAAAATGGCAGGGGTGTGTGTCGCGGGGGGAAATGAGGGCAGAAAGGGAATGTACAGCAAAGGGCAGGGCAAGGCAGGTGTGACAGATTGATCCCACGGTTGAAACGCTTGCTGTACGTGACAGGAGGAAAAGAGGAGGGGGAGGGCTTGGTGGCGGGGGTTGGCAGCTCGTGGAGGGCACCCCTCTTCGTCCTGCCTGTGCTCAAGGCTTCCTATTTGGAGAGCTTGCTGATGACACGAATGAGGGCTCCGTTCTCGTCCTTCAGCCTTTGGTTGTCCGACTTCAGCTCTGTCAAAATCTGCAGAGAGACAAAGACAAGGTGGGGTTACAGCGCGGCGCGGCCGGCGGGACGAGCCCCGCGGCTCAGAGGGAACGGCGGGGACGCTGCACCCCCTCCGCCCAGCACACTATTAGTGTTGGCAGTTTCTCCGTACTGTTTCCAGGGTTTTTACAAACTGGGCATCAGGTGCGGAGGGGTTGAGAGGGGACTCGAGCACAGCAAAGAGCCAGGGAGCCTCCGGAGCCAGGAAAGCCCATGGGGAGAAGCGATGCCACAGCCCCAGGACCAGGCTGGGAGGGCAGGAACCGTTTCTGAGCAATTTCATCCCAAACCTGTTCCCAGAGGCTAATTAGGACTTGGCAGAAAACTACAAAGCTGTTTTTTTTCTGATTGTTTTTTTTTTTTTTTTTGCGTTTTGCCAGGACTAGAGGGGAAAAGAAAGGTCTGAAATTCTCACTCAGCACCGGCCCAAGCCTGGTTTGGAAAACCTCTTTACAGTAAAAGCAAATCTCTTTGGGATCTCATAGATGTTTAATGCAAATGCGCATGCCGCGGCCGGAGGGCTGGTAGAACATACTGACCCTGGAGATCCCTCCTTGGTGCCGAGTGTTTAATGATGGAGCTCAACCAGGGGTTGCAACACAGACAAAAGCCAGAGCGCTTTTCATTGGAAACAGAGGAAGAAATAGGTTCGACCAGTCCTTTGCAGCATCTCTCTTTGGCAAAAAAAAAACCAACCCCTGACTGCCCTCGCTTCCCACCTGCATGCGGTGACCTTCAGCAGAGTGTCCCCAGCCGTTCGGGGACTGGCGGGAGACCCCGCGCCCCTGTCCCAGGGGTGACACAGAAGGTGTAACTCACACCACGGCTGCCAGCAGCCCCGAGGGCGACCAGCGCCAGAGCCTGCCGGAACACGCCAGGGTGGAGCGGGGACACACGCAGGCACGAACGGCACCGGTACGGGCTCAGCGATGACTCCTCCCTGCCAAGGTGGATCTTAAGAGGAATTCCCCCAAATTCAAAATCCCCACTAAACCTTCTCCCTCCTCCTGAGCTGGAGTTCCAGCTCTGACCACAACCTCCTGCCCGTTCCTCTCATCTGCAGCCCCTCCACGACCACCGCCACCGAGTGCGGGCAGCTCCCGGGGCAGACGCCAGCTCCCACCGCTCCCGCTGGAGCAATTCCCCCCCTGACAGTCGGCCGAGCCACGCCTGGGCCCAGCGTGCTCAACCCCGTCCCTGCTGGCGCTGGCGGTGGATGCTCCAGACAGGAGGTTTTGCAAGACAGAGGAGGGGGAAAAGGGCAGCATGGTGGGATACCACGGAAAGGGTAGAACTACGTGATGGGCTGGCCAGAGCTTCAGCTCGTGGTGCTTGGAAGGGTCTCACTGGACCCACTGGTGGTGCAACAGGGACATCTCCACCACAGGGCTGTCACCAGAACAGCAGTCATGACTCCTCGTGCCATTTCTCACGGCCAAAGGAGAGGCATCGCCCAGCACCAAAGTGCTCAGAGCCCGGAGAAACGGGGAGAGCGTTTGCTGTCTCACTCTGCGCTCCTCTGTTTCCTCCTGAGCTTCATCTAACACCCACAGCGCAGCACGGTGCCTTCCAGTCCAGCACACTGCGACAGGTCAACAACCTATCGGGGTCTGCAGGCGGACAGTCCCCGTCCTCTCTACGTCACTGCCTGGGGTGGCCTTGCAGTCCTGGATGTGTCCGTCACTGCAATCAGGTAGTGATAGGAAGTTCTGCCACTTGCTTTGGTAGAGATAATCTGTCAGAGGTTCCCAGAAGCCACATCAGAGAGCAACCATCCCGCTTTGACAGCTTACTGGAAGCCCTGATGGTGGCTATGCCTCACACACATGCTTCAGTGCAACTTTGGTGATTGATTCCAAAGGAAGAAGTACACGTAAAGCAAGTGCTTCTCGAAAAGTTTCCCAGCTGTAACCCCACTCCATCAGTTTCCAGTGAAGCTTTCTGAAAACTAAAAATCAGTCTTAAAAAAGTTTCATTCCTCCCAGGCCAAGGGCATTCCCCCTTTCAAAGCAAAGCAGCCTCAAGTCGGGTAAAATAAACTGCTCGTGAAGGCGGCTGGCAATGCAGGGGCCTGAAAACTGACGCTTTGTAAATGTCTGATTGGGAAGGGGAAGGGGGGACGCGGCACAGCCCGCAGGGGACAGCGAGGCTGACCACGATGCAGCGTCGGCGTAAAGTGAGTTTTGGGTTAGAGGCTGGTCCGAGCAGCGGTGCCGTGTGTTACCCGTGACACCGGAGAAGGTGGCACTTCAGAAATGACGTGGATTTTGGAAAATGAGATTCTTTGAAAAGCACCACCGCTGCAAGAGTGTGGTAAATCTCTCAGAGTTTAAAACAGTGACATTACTGCATAGCTGTGATGTCTACAGACACCAGTGAGACAAGGTTTACAGGTACCAGCAACATCCTGCGTTAGACCTACTAAAAGAGTTGGAAAAAAACTCAGCGGAGCTTGCAGACACACGGCTCTTCTCCAGCCCGGCCACCAGCAGTGAATCGCAAACCTATAAGCAAGCGGGCAGGATCAGCCTACCCGCGGCGCCGCCAGCCTGCACGAGACACAACGCGCGTCAGAGCAGGGGGCTGTTAGCAGGGGGAAAGCCATAATGCGAGTATTTCCTAAGAGAAGAAGTGGGACCGGTGACTTACAGTTTGTGAAACATTATTTCTCCGAGCCTGGAAATCGTTTTGCTCAATTTTCCCTCTCAGATCTCAAAGCACGTTGGGAAGGAGAATGACTTGTGAGAAGGCACGAGGCAGTGACAGGTTCGAGAATGCTTTCGCAGATTTAAACCAGAAAGATGGTGAGATCATTTAATCTGACCATCTGCACAATTCAGGCCACACAACGTGAGCCACCCCCTCTCTCAGCCCCTGTGATACACACGTGGTCTTGAACTGAGACTCCCGGAAAGGGGAAGCCACAATTCCCCTGGTTAGATTGTTTCTACAGTTAATCATCCTTGATATAATTTGTGCGCTAAGAATAGATTTTTTTATACCTTAGTGCCACTTCCAGCCCAACGAGAGCGTGCTGCTTCTTCCTTTTTTTAAAAAAAAAAAAGCTATGTCTGAAGGGACCTGAATATCCCTACTAACCTGCAAAAGACAGGCAGGGCCCCAAGAAAGAAGCATTTACAGCTTTATTTTAGCACCGAACCAATAAAGTAGCAAGAAATGATGTAATTTAACTGCGTGATGCGCGAGGGCAAAGCTTGCGGAAGGCTTGTCCTTGGATTTCAAACACTAATTGCTCTGCACTGAATTTAAAACAGAAGATGAAAAAAGAAAGCGCGTCTGGTCGGCCTCCGATCGCTTCCCCTCGCAGCCAGACGCAGGGGGCAGAGGGGACGCTGCAGCGCGTGAACTCAGACTCAAAAACTGAACCCAGACTCTCTTTAAAATGAGGGAGGGAGCTTGTTCGCTTTGCTCAAGCGACCAAGAGAACCGGCCGAGGACCGCCCAGTTGTAGGTTTTCTAAAAATCACCTCCCTGTCTAAAATGTGCACTTTTCATAACACCCCTAGAAATTTATTACGCTCTTCATTCTGACTGTGGATAATCGTATTTGCTGGGTGCCAGCGTCTCACCTGAACTAAGCCCAATTCAAAAGGAATTATATTCTGAGCAGACACGTGGCATGAACCACCTATTTCGAGGTCCTGTAATGGGGAAGGGGCTGCTGGCCAACCCCTCGGCACTGACAAGCCGCCCCAAAGCCATTTGCCAGGGTTAAGCCACAGGGAAGCAGCTGATCCATCGCTCCTCAGCAGCCATCTCAGCGCCATCCACCCAACTCTACGCCCTCGCATCAAGGCAGGGAGCCCGTCCTCCTGGTTCTCTCCCGGACAACGGGAGACGGGGACCCCAAGGACAAGGCAACCCCCCGATGCGGTCGGTTAGTAGGAACGGCGAGGGCAGCATCATCTGCCAAGCAGAGCAGAAGTCAGCAGGACTGAAGAGAGTCTCCAGCGAAACCCTGCCTTCAGCCGGGCAGCAGCACCATGCTTTTGGCTTTGGGAGGATCCTCTGCCACATGCTGCTTTTGAGCCACAAGCTTCATCGACAGCCTCGAGAGCACCGAGGCGAGGGGGAACAGCCCGGCCAGGGGAGCGGAGACCTGCCTGGAAGAGTGGAAGAGGGAGGCGAGATGAGCCGGAGGGAAAGCAGCTACAGCTCCTCTGATTCGGAGGGCTTGGCAGGCAGAGAAAGCCTGGCTACGACCCGGGTCAGAGCCCTGTTTTCAGCCAGCAGTTGCTCATTCATCTGCCTCAGAGTGTGAATCTGTTTGAGCTGGTGGAGATTCTGCAGAGAGTGAGAGGAGTGGACAGAAAAATACAGAGAAAACACACCACGAAGACAAAAGGGCACAGAAATGTGAATTTAGTCCACGAGCAGGAAAAGAAAAAAAAGAGAACAAAAGAAAAATTAGTAGCAGTGAGTGCTGGATGGGCAGCAGCTCAGATGCGTACGGAGAAAGCCTCAAACACGCTGAGGATGTTTTGGGAACCATCCGTTTCTGCAGGTGCTCCCAAAGCCTTTAAAAAGGTCAAATAAAGGGATTTCCCCCCACAAAGCAGGACAGCCTCTTGCAGGTTATGTTCTAGTTTACCCAAACAGTGAGCTCCAGCCCCTGGACTTAGGAACTATCACCACTGACTTACCGCCTACGCAGGCTTTGAAAACACTGCTGGCAACTGAGAATTTCTCTAAACCTCCTTTTCTTCATGTATCTCTAACAGCTGAAGTGGTCTCGTGTAGCAAACAGTGATCAGAGCTTCATGGGAGATTTTAAAGGCACAGACTGAAGCCCCTGAATGTGTCACTGTCCCACAGCAGACCACCGAGACACGTACCACGTCTGCTCGTGTCCCTCGTCCCTGCGGCACCTGAATGATGGCTCTTGGGTCTGCTCAGGCTTCAGTCCTGCCAAAAGGTCTGGGACGTGTGGGAGTTTTTCATCCCTGCTCACATTCAACTTTCCTCTGTCACGGGGCTCAATTTATCCCTGATCTCCAGAGGTGAAAAGTCAGAACCTTAAACCTCTCGTTTTAACTAGAGGACTTTGATTGCCAGCATCTTACACAGGAGGCACGGGAAAACGGCATTCTCGGGTACAAAAGAAACAAGTGGGCGAAGGACGGCGTACAAATTGAGCCCCAGAGCTGGGGCTGGCACAGGTATACGGCAACGGGGAGACACAGGACATAAAAGCAACGAGGAAGGCAAAAGGGGAAAACGGGAAAAGCCATGCAGACATCACCGTTTCTTGTACAAGGATGACATTTTTGCCGGTGATGCTAAAGCGAAACCATATGCTGGGCATTTATACGGCGCGCGGGTGCCAGGCCATGCTGGGCGCTGTAGAGCTGCTTTCTGAGCAGCGTCCCGTCCCTCCTTCCGCCCGACAGCTCCTCGGGCAGCGGGGCCACGAGAAGGAGAAACCCTCCTCCGTGGCGGAGGGAGCACAGCCAGCGGGCAGGGGAAGGCAGGAAGGGAAACAGCTGCACGAAGAGTAGTTTTAAGTACAAGTGAAAAAATTCCCAGCCCAGAACCAAAGCAGCTTCTGTCCTGCCCACAAACCAACGTGCTCCTCCCTGTGTCCTTCTACTCGTGAGCCTGTGGCGGCAGGGAGGAGACGGAGGGAAGGGTCTACTGGGAAGGGGGTTCCTTTCTGCCATTTAATCAGCAGAAAGCGCTCAAAGGGAGGTCACTGCCTGTCCCTAACCAGACGCTGCAGGACAAATCCGCCGTGATACGAAGAACCTGCACAAACTTCCACCCGACTGGCACGACATGGAGCTGGCTGCAGCTGGCAAGGGACCTGCTGCATCCCAGGACATTCTGTCCAAGGGCTCATTCCTGTATAAAAGAGAAGTATTTCGTGTAGCCCCCATCCATCAGCTTGATTCTCACTACCCAAAAGCACTACCGCTGCTCCCTGTTAGGGAACCAAGATACCTCATCCAAAAGCCTTGCAAAACCAACAGAAGCCAGGCAGGCGAGCGCAGGGAGGCAGCAAATACAGGGTTTGAGCCCCTCGAGGGCATCAGACTGACAAAGCAGCTCCTGCTACTTGGACTACACCAACGCAGTTCTGACACCAGATAAGCCAACAGGTCCTGGGACAGAGCCATGGCCAACAGACTGCAGGAGAGCTTCAGGGACATCTCGGCAGCGAGATTCCCACTCACCAAATCTCACCCATCTATCCATCACCCAACCCGCCCGCGCTATCCCGGCCACCCCTGCGCTCGGTGAGGACAGAGACGGACATCACACGTCTGTCCTGCGATAAATCACACCCAGGAGCCACCAGGGGATGGTTCATACTGGAAGAGTCATTTCTTCCGGTGGTACCATGGATAATAGACGTCCTCTGTTTTATCACAGGGAACACAGCTGAGCATCTGGCTGGCAGCAAATGTCAAACATATGTGAAACGGGGTGCCGTGCTAGGCGAGATGGAAAGGATTGTGATCGTTTTAGAGACCACCTTTATTTTTCCATACCAATATAGCACAAAACCTCAGCATGGCACGATAAGGAGCAGCTCAGCCTCAGCAGGCTGCCACGGCTGATAAAAAGGATCACTGGGGTAAAAACGTGTGTGTGCGGCAGGTAGGACAGCCTTCTGTTTACCCGAGAAGCCTCGCACAGGCCGGGAAGCTGGGACTGAAGCCAAGGGCGAAGACCAGAATCTGGACGACACCGCTGTGATTGCTTATCACTCTGCTTGATACTTGGCTTACCGAAAGCAGGTTTCTCAGTTCAGCTGGACCTGCCTTCAATTAAAGGATTTTGTGCCTGCAACACTAGGGGAAATAAAAGTGCCCAAAGCATGCACAATGTACAGAGCCAGGAGGTGCAGTGCTGCTACAGAATAAAGAAGTTTCTGTGACCTTCAAGAAAAATTGCTGTGTTAAGTTGGGACCTCAGGCACTTGGCATTGAATTCAGTTCAGTGCCAATGCTAATTTTCTTTCTCCTTCCTCAGCCAAGTTGCTGTATCTCCAGTCAAATTCTGCAGGCACTCAGGAAAATGCTGCACCGCTCTGTCACCTTCGCAAGAGCACGTCTGCGGGAGCAGCTCTGGCACCAAGGGGTTCTTGAGATTACCGAGTTTTGTCCTGCTCCTCTCCATTTCTTCATTGCTTCGTTAGCAGGGGTTAAACTCATGAAAGGAAGAAAGCTCGTTACCTCAAGTGTAGCCTGAAGTACAAAGTGTTTGTGTCACAGAAACCCAGGCCCGTCCTGCGACCACTGCTGTGCCTCCTCTTCCTAAGACGTCGGCTGCGAGACGAGGAAAGCCCTGGCCAGGACGTCTGACGCACAGAACTGGATGTAGACCCCCCGGGATCGAAACGCTGGATGTGAGCCATGCCGGACTGGTTCAGTTCAAACACCAGCGGGAAGAATCCCCAAACCAGCAAGTATTACCCGAGACCTAATAACCCGGCGTGTTTGGTTGTTCCCCCTTGCTTGCTCTCCGTGTTAAAGGAAACCGGTGGATCTCCTTAAGTCGCTTATTCCTTCTGATTCTGCCCGATTCTATTCAACTAGCGCAAGAAGCTGGAATGAAAGTCTAACCAGAATTAACAGATCTGTTTTCCTGGCTCGAGTTCCCCGCTAGGGATTAACTGCGGTGCTCTGCGGAGGTTACCTCATTCTAGGCAAACACAGCCGGGCCGACTCTCCTGCTTTAAGGCACCATGAAAGTGGACGTGGAAAGTGCTTGTCCCCTTCAATGTTTTTATCTTCAGAGATTTTATACACCTTTTTGTTGAGTGGCTGTCAAAAAGGACATGTCACAGTGCACTCAGGTACTCACCACATGCTCGAGTTTTTGCAAAAACCAGTGGAAATGTAGTAGCACCTTAGAAGAGATCTTTTCAAATTTCTTGTCTATTTGTTCTACTAACAAAAGGCCACTTTGGCTGTTCAATGCAGCAGGAACACAGCAGAGAGCAAAGAGTAAGTACCACTCTCAAGGACCTGAAAGCTCATTTTCAGTTAGACCACAGGCTCCTTTAGCTCACGTCTCTCAGGGCAATATGAGAACACGTCAAACTTCTAGTGGTGCTTCTCCTTTTGCACCATCTTGGCTTCCATCAGTCTGCAGCTCTGGACTACCCGAACCAGAAGTGCTTTGGCTGCGTCCAACTGTTCCTACAGGCACCTTCTTTCATTAATTGCTTTCCGAACCGATATAAATGTCTCAAAACCGAGAGGCCACTAGAGGACACCAATTTGTCTTTTCGCTCCGTGGACCGAGCCGTTTGCAGTGATCTGCACAGCTGAAGAAACACCACAAACTGCTCCTGTCTGCATTTTCTCTTGAAGGCCACATTTCTGTAATTACAGGAAGGCGTCTCTGGAGTTAAAGGTTGCTACCTGTTCTGCGAACAAAGAATTTGGAATTTAGGCATATTCAGTCCGTCCTCCTTCCCTTCTGGCTCGCACATCCACACTTACTCTCTCCTCTGCTGCGAAAACAAGAGAGTCTTTCCAGCATGACTCCACCAAATCCTTCTGCTACTTATTGCAAGAGAAGATGCAGCAGAAGCCAATGGGTTCTTTCCAAGATGTACGCTCAGTAAATATACGAAGCTTCAGATAGAAACATAAAGTTGGAACCTCCTCCAGGGTGGCAGAAAATCGCTTCCATCAGTGCACTGTGCCAGGAGAGCTCCCAGCTCCCAGATGGGGTCCTTCCTTCTGAAAGTAGCTTGGTCCCACCTGGGTCATGCTCAAAGGGAATGAAAGGGCAGGGCACAGAGCAAAGGGGCGCATTCTGTGAACACGAGCATTAAAACATAGTGTAAAATGACGTAACGCTGCAAGATCAGTGTGAAGTTTTAGGTGTACTTAGGCGGCAAAACACGCTGCGTCCTGCCCTGCCGTGCTCCCCGCCAGCCCCGTGCTCGCAGGGCATCCAAGCCGCAGCAGGAGGAGAACCATCCTTCGAAGCAATGCCATGAGAGAGAGAACGCGAAGGAGCAGTCGGTGGCGGATGTCTCGTGACAGTAAGCCATGCTGCACATCTCATCAGGAAGCAAATTCCTCTTTGCTGAAATCTATTCCAGGCCGACTGACTGACACAGCCTTCCAGGAACATGCTTTAGGAAGGGAGTACAGAAACACAATCGCTCTGTGTTTTTTCCTGGGCTAGTGTGCGTGATCTCAAAAGCCAGCTTTGTCTTCTTACCCATCTGGAGAGAACCACAACGGCTTAACTCGGGCTGCAGACTATTCAGAGCACAGAGGATCAGCACACTGAAACTCATCGATGCCACAAAAGGTTAGTTTTGGAAAGCATTTAAGGAGAACAGCTTTCACAGTTCTCGGATCAAACAGCATAACAAATTAAACATATGGTGCAATCAGATGAATGATAATAGGACAGTTTTATTAGTATTTCGTGTTTGGAGAACATGGCCATTAAAGTAAGTTCTGACTGCATAAAGGAACACGTTAAGAGGTAACACGAGTCCCCTCCTGTGTACACCTTTAATATCCTGCTCCTGGGTGGCAATCCCAAAAGGCATTAAAGCCTAAAAACCGGAATAGACGGAGTCAATAGATAATCTCCTACCTTCATCTCCTCTTCCATTTCAGAGAGTTTCCGCTCCAGGGCTCGCTTCTCCTATTTACAAGGATTCATAACAAAGATGGTCACAAGGATTTAGAAGAAAACCTTAGAGTACATTGTCTTTTAAAGAAGAGTAAGAGTCCTGTATTTCTGTAGGAGCATTCACTGAAAAGCATCTCAAAGCAGCACACAGGTTACAACCAGGAGCTGACCCCACGGGCCAGGGCAGCTGGCAAACCAGCAGGTGACACGTGCTGGGCCCGTTTCGGTGGATCCTGAGCTCTCTTCTTACCCCTTCAACGAAACTATCCCCCCACCTTCAGTGGTCCCACTTTTCAGGACTTTTTGAAGTAATGTGATTTTGAGCTCTGTAGGTGAAGCCATGGATTTAACTGCACCCCACTAACGGGGGCAATGAGAAAACTCACCCAGCCTGGCAAATAAAAAACAGTGAACAGGGAAATTTTGCTTCTCCCAGATTAATTTAGGGCTTCAAAGCTGTAAAGCTGACTGCTGTTTTGGAAACCAGCGATTACATGGGTAGGTTCTGCCATGTGAGTCCTGGCGGTGCCCTCAGTGGACAGCCAGAGCCCCAGCCCGGAAGGAGAGATCTGGGTGCCATCAGGGACTCTCTCAACATGAGAAGGCTCAAACGGCCCCAAGAGAGCGCACTGAGCAGGAGAAAATGGCAAACACGGGTCAGGAACAGGCTTTACACTCTCTGCTCCACTCCTTTACCCTCTACAAAGAAACACAAGGAGAGTGTGACACACAGGAGAGTGAGGAAAGCACAGCATTTGAGCGTGGCTGTGGATGACGGGTTCTGGGTCACTTGTTGTCCACAGCACACTTCCTCCAGGGATTCATCAGTACAAATTGCATAAGTTGTCCTGGAAATGGTTAATGCCATCTTTGCTGAGAACAGCTGGGATTTTTTTTTCTCTCTAACTCTCAGAGACCTGTATTTGTGGCTGTTGTGATCCGAAGTCAACAGGAGCGATGCAGGACATCGCCCCAGCTTGGATGTATTGCATGGGTGGGAGATGGGCCAGGTGATGTGAGCTCCCTCTGGTTGGGGATGTCCGCTCAGTGCTCCGACCACCCACACGCTCTTTTTTTTCCGAAAGAAAATCTCCACCTGTGTCATGACTTCCCCCAACAGCTATGTTGAGATGACAGCAATGGCTGCACCTTCAGTAACTCCACTGCTTTGGGCACACGTAGGAATCCGGCCCACACGGATCATTGCTTTGAGAATCTCAGTTTTGGGTTCAGAGTGGTGTCAAGATGCTCAGCTGAGCTTACCTGGCATTGCCACAGCCTGAGCATCAGCTCAGCTTCAGCAGCCTTGGTAACTTCAACAGTCAGAGCCCGGCACCTGTGCCGGTAGGTGTATCACACACTGTACACTAACTCTGTCCAAAGTGGGGATCCTGAGTGTCACCTCCTCCTACCTCTATCTGGCAAATCCCGGGAAGTGTTTACACATAAATAATTAAGGTCTTTCATGGTAGGAATTGAATTTAAACACACCATTTGACCATGCAGCAAAGCTTCTAAAAATTCAGGAGATGAAACGCTTTAGGAGGAACCTCCACTTTAGGTTAAGTGGATGTTACTGAGAAATTTCTCAGCTGGAGCCAGGCTCCAGCTTTAATTAACCACTGAAGCGTGGTGGGAGAATGGGTGGTAATGGCCATCAGCTGAAGCAGGGGAAGTTCTGAGCAGATATAAGGAAAAAAAAAAAAAAATCACTATGAGGATAGTTACAGAATGATAGGGGTTGGCAGGGCCCTCTGGAGCTCCCCCAGTCCCACCCCCTGCCACAGCAGGGGCACCTCCAGCAGTGGCACAGGACGGCGTCCAGGTGGATTTGGGATGGCTCCAGAGTGGGAGACTCCCCCACCTCTCTGGGCAGCTGTGCCACTGCTCTGCCACCCGCACAGGGAAGAAGTTCCTCCTCATGTTAAGATGGAACTTCATATTATCAAGTTTGTGCCCGTTCCCTCTTGTCCTGTCACTGGGCACCACTGGAAAAAGACTGTTCCCATCCCCCTGGCACCCTCCCTTTAAGTATTTATAAGCGTTGATAAGATCCCCCCTCAGTCTTCTCTTCTCCAGACTAAAAAGCCCCAAGTCCCTGAGCCTTTCCTCATAAGAAAGATGCTCCAATCCCCTCATCATCTCCGTAGCCCTTTGCTGGACCCTCTCCAGCAGTTCCCTGTCCCTCCTGACCCGGGGAGCCCAGAACTGCACACAGTGCTCCGGCTGCGGCCTCCCCAGGGCAGAGCAGAGGGGGAGGATGACCTCCCTCGCCCTGCTGGCCACACTCTGCTGGGTGCACCCCAGGGTGCCATTGGCCTTCTTGGCCACCAGGGCACATTGCCGGCTCATGGTCACCCTGTTGGCCACCAGGACTCCCAGGTCCCTTTCCACACAGCTGCTCTCCAGGAGCTCAGCCCCCAACCTGTACTGATGCATGGGGTTATTCCTCCCCAGATGCAGTACCCTACACTTGCCTTTATTGAACCTCATCAGGTTTTTTTCTGCCCAACTCTCCAGCTTGTCCAGGTCACGCTGTATGGCAGCACAGCCTTCCAGCGTGTCAGCCACCCCTCCCAGTTTTGTGTCATCAGCAAACTTGCTGATGGAACACTCTATCCCTTCATCCAGGTCATTGATGAATATGATGAACAGGACTGGACCCAGTATTGACCCCTGAGGGACACCACTAGTTACTGGCCTCCAACTGGACTCTGCACCACTAACCACAACCCTCTGAGCTCTATCGTTCAGCCGCTGTTCAATCCACCCCACTGTCCCTTCACCCAACCTACACTGCCTAAGCTCGCCTGTGAACGGGAAGAAGGGGCTGCAGCTGTGGAAGCTCAACACTCGGTGGTCTTCATGAAATGATGGGACAAAGCCCTGACTGACCTGGTTGACTCTGCTGGGAGGCACTGCAGATCTCCTCGGGTCCCTCCCAATCTGACCGAAGCTATGGTCACTTAAGGCAGAGATTTAGCCACACGCTGCCTGTTCAGCTTAGCTTATTGCATGCATCTGACTGTTCCATTAAGAGGAAGGAGCATTCAAACACTCAGATTTTAAGTATAACCACAACACAGACACCCACCCTTGTTCCCCCACCCCAAACCAGTCTTTATTTACAAGGATCAAGAATATTTTAAAGCATAATGTCTCTTAGCACGACACAATACAATCTGTTGGTCTGCAGCCTCTTATAACAAAAGAAAGAAATCAGGACTAAGCTATTTCGCAAAGAGAGCAGGAAAGTCACAGACAGTGAAAAGGTCAGAACACAGTTATCACTGTGCACTGCTCCATAAGGCAAGAATATAACTTATCTTTTAATTAACGCTTTCCTTCAAGAAATTACTATGCCCTGCAGAGCAACACGAGGCAAAGACTGCGACTCAGAAGAAAGAAGAGACACATACCCTTTTCTCCATCTCCAGCATGGTGGACCGGTCAGAAGTTTTCTCCTGTTTCTGCCATGTAAATTAAAAATAGAAAGCCATTAAAACCGAGAGGCATTCACAGCGTGCCGCACAAAGGCCTGGACAGCCTACAGATGCACTTGTCCGGAGAAGCAGCAGCCTTTACAGAATCACTCACACTTATTTCTGTGAAAAATAACAGTCTCCTCTGCAGCGCGTTCCCTCCCAAGAGCAAATCCTTTCCCACGCTGGAACACGCACTGGCTTGTCACGGGCCGGTGCTCAGTTTCCCCAGTCCAGGAGCTGGTTTTTGCCTTACCTGGGCTGCTTTTTCCAACTTTGATTTGATGTCGGCCAGCTCAAGCTGGGCTTCTTGCAGTTTTGACTTCAGCTTTTGATTTTCAGACAGGGCGCTTTCATACAACTGAAATACGAAACAAAAGATTGCAATTAACGGGGCCGCTCTTCGGCCGCCGCGCAGACCCGGTTCTGCCGCACTGCTTCCAGCAGACGCGTGTCCTCAGCACGGGGCAGAGGCAGCGGTGGGGTTTGCTTCGCTCCCCCCGGCAGGATATTAGAAGAAGGGCAAACAGAACCAGTCTGGATGCTTTACTTGCATTTTCATAATTCATTTGAAATAAGAAAACAGCTGTTTAATTTTGCAGGGTGTCTAAACACCGCCAAGAGGCAGAGAAAAGGGATGTTTTTAATTTAGGTAAACCACCAAGCATAATAAAGTACTAAGTTGTGTACGCTGTATCTGTGATTCAACACAACACACCCTAGTTGCTCTTGTGTGTTTTCAGTTTGAAGGGGAGGAGAAAGGAGGGCAATTTTAGGCCACTCCAAAATGGGTTTTTCCCTTCGCTTCCTTCAAACAAGCAGAATTTCCACCCCTCTGAGAGGACAGACTGGACACACTGCCCGCCTGTTCTGGGCAGACACGATCACGAAGCAGAGTGGGGCGGTGCCTGCTGCGCGAGGCTTTTCAGCATCAGAGTCATTTCAGAATTAAGGTCATCTTAGTCGCTTCACTTTTCACATGGTCTTTGCAGACGTGCACGGCAGTCCGTGTCACTGCCTTTCAAGGACTACGTCGCAAGTTGCAGAGATTACAGAAAAAAATAATTCTGGAATTTTATAGCAGCATAAATAATCCTGTGGGGATGTGCATGCTCGAGCCACGCTGGCACGCTCAACGCTACCTGTTCTTGCTCCTTCCAAATCCCCGCAGCGTTTCTCCAGCCCGACTCCTCAGTCCCCCTCCCCCAGATATCCGACTCTGCACTGTGGCCCTTCTCCCCCTGTCCTTTTCCGACCCTCTGGAGGGCTGATGCATTTGAAAAAGGTTGGTGTGACTTCCAAAAGCAATGGAAGAGAAAATGAAAATAAGCTTTTTCTTTCTTTCCAAAGACTGCCAGTGCAGGTTTCTGCAGCAACAGGCAGCTTCTCGGGCGCATGCAGTCACAATAATACGCTTTAAAAAATCCTACTTTTTTGTAGTCCCTGTTACTCTCCTCTTCTGCTCTGCTGCTGAGGGCAGCTAACCGGTTCTCCCTCCGGGTGTAGGCACTGGAGCGGCTGGAGGCACGATCGCTGTAGGAGGAGTCACTGGTGGTAGGGTTCGTAGCTGCTTCCAACCTAAACCGCAATGAAGATGCAGCACAGTGGAGCCGCTGCCACCGTGGCACAGCCACTATCAGCCCGACCGCTCGGGCGCCGAGGCCATGGCAGACCCAGCGGGGCAGAGGCGCTGGCACGGCCGAGAGCCCCCTCCACCCGCAGCAGCGCATCGCATGGCATCGCTGCGGACGGCCAGGCGGCCACCGCCGGTTTGAAACCAGAAAAAAATCCAGTGGGTATCAGCCCAACCCCCAAACGGGCAGTAATTTCCCACGGAGCTCTCACCTTCATGGAGGGAGTGGGCTCCATTTCTCACAGGGCACAGGGGGGGTTTTCCTCTCTGCAGAGTAGCTGTTAAATAATTTGGGGAGCAAAGTATGAAAGCAAACCGGCCCGACAGTTGAGCTAAGGTAAGAACCAAGTGGCCAGTACCAGCTTCAGCTTATGCTCTTGATTTGAAGCCCAGGGAATCCCCAAAGCCACACAAAATATACTGTCAATAAATATTAACTAGAAAAAATGCTATAAAAAAGGAAAATTCTTACCTGGAAAGTCTTTCATGCTGAAGGGAAAAAAAAAAGAAAGAAAAAAGGAATTAATAATGAGGAGAATTAAAGGTTCAATCCAAAACCCGCAGAGCTACCACGCAGCAGCAATTTCCTACCTCTGCTACCCGCACCTAGCTCACAACAAGCGGAACAGCGTTATTTCCCATGCCCAAACTGGGAATCACCGATCCTTCCCTGAATCCTTTCCACTGCTTCAGCTTCTCTGAAGCATTTCAGATTTCCTTTCTTTTGCTAACCTAAAAACCACTGAACCTTGTTCTTCACATCCTTGTTTCCAGAATTGAAATCCATTCCTTTGAACCAAAACTAATCTATTGTTTCCCTTTTAAAATCAAATTATTCTTCCCGACTTTGATCACTGTCCTATACATGATGTGGGTGAGAAGGATTCATGGCCTGCGAGGTGCAGAGCTCGCTGCGTATTTGTGCTGAACTTCAGGAAATCGCAGACGGTACTTTTTCCCCATGGGCAAGTACCTCCCCCAGGAAGAAAAGCTTCACCGTGGCAAGAAGATACACAGCAGAAGCTGCATGAGGAAGGGAGAGGGGCGTTACACCAGCCAAAAGGGTGGGCATGTTGGTTGAAGCGTGTGTTAGGTTCTTCTTTCCCCATCAATATCCAAATCACCCCTGTGCCATCCCCAACACTGCTTTTGCTGCAGTCCACAATTGCAGAAATCAAACGGTAATGGCATAGGTGTCCTGCGGGACACACCGCGCTGACCCGCCACCGCCTCCTCCGCAAGGCTTCTCCTTGTCTGGCAGACATCACTCAAATCCAAGGTGCAGTCGAACCCTTTTTCAGTCCCTTGAACTGGAAGTCGAGCCCGATACTCCCCTGCTGGATCTATTAGCAGCGTCACTTCTCCGAGTGCGCACAAACCAGGCGCTACCCGTTATTTCCCTCGATCCTTTGTAATAAGTGCAGGAGTCAACAGAAGAAGAAGGACATGACAGAGCAGACGAGGGGTCAGGCTTTTAGTGCCCAGATGTGCTTGCGCTGGAGCTTGCTCTGCCGAGATACACCACGAAGTCTCGCGCTGAACGCCTTGCTGGCCGGCAGAATTGCAGACTTCAGACCTCCTGCTCCTGCCTGGCACCCGGACGATGCCTCCGAGTACTGGGCAGGTATCCGGGAGCACACACAGCACAGACGGGGGAATTAAGTCACCCCGTTACATGGAGAAGGAGGGTAGACATGCAACCTCCGTTCTCAAAGCCAGAGGACTACAGGGACAAGTCCCGGAGCGGCAGGGACTGCGCCCAGCCCGCCTGCAACGCTGCCCTCTGCTAGTCAGGACGCAGGGACCTGGCCACCAATTACGTATACCTAGTTATTAAGTTTTTAATTCAGCCTGCCCTCATGTAACCCTCGTCTTGAATCCTGATTCCAGGCTGGAGCCCCCCCAGGGATCCTGCACTCCCTGCTCTGCGGCGCAGCCCCCGACGTGGGACGCGGGGATTTGACCAGCACAAAAGAAACAAACTGAAGAATCCCGGCACATTTGAAGCCTCGTGGATGGACAACACATTCAGCCGAAGCTGCTACATGCAAAGCTCAAAAGGACGAGCAAACCCTGCTATTAACCAGCATGTTCTCCCTTGAGCTGCGCCCGCAGGGCCACCCTCAGCCAGGCTCCCGGGGCAGGTCTGGGTGCCAGCCCCACGCTGTAGAGACGGTCACCAAAGCTCCAGGAGCCCATCCTGGTGCTGCCATGGGTCCTGAGCCATGGTAGTGGGTCCAGCCCCATATTATTTTCTTTGCTCTAACCCCCTCTCCATGCCCCAAAAGCCTTCTCTGCACCATGCAGGTGGGAAACCACCCAAGGTGGTTTCACACCAAGCCAGCAGATGGCTTTCCACCATAGCTAAGTCCCACTGCATCTCCACAAGCGATGTGGGATGCTGTTGGGGAAGCCTCTCATGGGGCCGAACGCCCGGCAGCTGCCTGCCCTTGTCACAGGGACATGTGCCTGCTCGTCCAAACAGCCGTGGCTTGGGCCACTCTCTGTAGGAAGCTCAAAGCCGGCAAGTTGGTCAGCAGGTCCCGTACGGCCGCCCTCTGGCGCAGGGCTGTCATTAGAATGATTTCCCGTTTTCAGCCCCAAACGCGCTGGCTGATGTCGCCACGGTCTTTTGTTAGCCGAGCTTCCGACATTCGCCTCTTAAAACCCTCAGCTGCCTGACAGCTCCCCTTTAATTTAACCCCAAGGACCCAACCTCCCCCATTGAGCGGGAGAGGGGAATTAGGAAGTGATTAACAAGCCTCTCGGTGAAAGTTATTTGTGCACTTTATGCTAATCCCCTTCCGTGACCACTTTTCTTACGATGACAAACGGCGAGGCAACTAATCCACTTAATATCAAGCTTGCATTTATTTCAACAACCGCACCTGCTAATGTATTTGAACAGCGCAGAGAAGGTCCACACGCGGCTGCGCAAGGCAACGTGGAAACCAAGCAATAAAACCTCAGCAGGTCCCCAAGCCAGCCTGTGCGCTCGCAGCAGGAGGGAAAAAACATGTTTGTCTTTTTTTTCCTCCAAAGAAAGTAATAATTTCCACAGGCAGAGAGAGCAGGGGTGTGCTTCTGCAATGGAAGGGCACGAGAAGAAAGGGATCACTTTAAACATAGCTGCTGGGAACAGCAAAGGGGAAAAAAACAACAGGTCTATTCACAGAATCATAGAATGGTTTGGGTTGGAAGGGACCTTAAAGACCATCCAGTGCCACCCCCTGCCCTGGGCAGGGACACCTCCCCCCAGCCCAGGGTGCTCCAAGCCCCGTCCAACCCGGCCTTGGACACCTCCAGGGATGGGGCAGCCACAGCTTCTCGGGGCAGCCTGCGCCAGGGGCTCACCGCCCGCACAGTCAACAATTTCTTCCTCATATCTCATCTAAATCTCCCCTCTTCCAGTGTCAAACCGTTCCCCCTCGTCCTATCACTGCATGCCCTTGGAAAAAGTCCCTCCCCAGCTCTCCTGGAGCCCCTTTAGGCACTGGAAGGGGCTCTGAGGTCTCCCCGGAGCCTTCTCCTCTCCAGGCTGAACACCCCCCCTCTCCCAGCCTGTCCTCCCCGCAGAGGGGCTCAGCCCTCGCAGCATCTCCGGGCCCTCCTCCGGCCCCGCTCCAACAGCTCCGTGTCCTTCTGCTGTTGGGCCCCCCCGAGCTGGAGGCAGCGCTGCAGGGGGGGCTCCCCAGAGCTCAGCAGAGGGGCACAGTCCCCCCCCGGCCCTGCTGGCCACGCTGCTGGGGATGCAGCCCGGGATGCCGGGGGCTTTCTAGGCTGCGATCGCACACTGCCGGCTCATGTTGAGCTTCTCATCAATCAGCACCCCCAGGTCCTTCCCCTCAGGGCTGCTCTCCAGCCATTCCCTGCCCAGCCTGGATTTGTGCTTGGGATCGCCTTTATTGTATTTAAAACCTTCCTGTGATGGATAGCGAGATGAACTGTTTCAGGCTGTAATTGTCTCTGTCTCTTGAAAGAGGAAGGCAGATACTTGATGAGATGGGAGGACCTGGGAGCATCATTCCTTGCCGCTGCTGCCAGTGCTGGAGCAGAGCGAGCCCGCAGCGACTCACCGCCCCGCATCCGCCACCCCCGGCAGGCAGCAGCTCCAGCCGAGAGCCGGGTACTTCTCAGTGCTCGGTCATTTCTCCTCCTGCGACTTTATCTCCCTTTGGGCTCATTTCAAGCACATCTCTGCCATAAACCGACTCCAGTGTCTGGCAGAGGCAGCACAGAGCTGCAGGAAATCTGTTGGCAGCTGTCAGGAAAGCCGGCGTCTTTCTCTCACCCTTCAATTTTCGGGTGCCTCTCTCCATGTTGTTTCAGTTAAAAGTGGTATTTTTGAGACGAAGATGATTAAGTTTGAGAGGAACTGGATAAAGGCTGAGATCTGGCAAGCAGAGCCTGAACGAGATGTTAGAGCGGCTGTTGAAGCGTCCCTGCCGTCACCGAACTTGCAGAACAGTTTTCATCAGCAGATCAATCTTCTACTTGCTGCTACCTTTTTCTTAAAAATCAATTTCTGGCCTCAATATTTTCCTGGGTTTTGCACAAAGGCCAGTGCTTGTGCCGATATTTCAAGGAGCAGCTTATTCAGGTGTTTGGTTTTGTTTGTTTTGTTTTGTTTTGTTTTTTTTTTAAATAATGACGGAGGAGCAAAAAAACAATGCTCGGGGAACGCACTGCCACATGGCACCTTCAAAAAAAGGCCCCAACCGAAGAGGTGAGATGGAAAGCGGCAGTTCTTAGCACAGAGAGAGGCTCTGATGCCCGAGGACGCGAGTTAAACGAAATGACGACTAAAATCTCGTACCCCTGGGAGGTGGCTGTGGCGTGCCGGAGGTATCGGAGCGGGGAAGCGCGTGCCCTCCGTGCAAACACTGGACGAGGCGCTTAACCCAGACATCCCTGCGATGTGCTCAATGACAGACAAACATTTTCAGGGCCCACTGGAACATCCCGGTGGAGACAGCTTTTCAGTAGGAAACAGCATCGTTCCAGCAGAGTTCTGCCCTGCTTTTGGCCAGAGCGCCCCTGGAAACCTTTGCCGGGTGCTTCCAGCCCCGTACCTGCGCCATTCGCTCAGCAGCTGCCTCCCCTCCGCTCACTGCCCCTTCTTTTAAAACTCCCGCCAAAAGAGTCACTCCACCTCCCGCAGCGCGAGCCGGCTCACTGCGCTGCCGACGTAAGTAGTGAAGAAGGCTGTATCTGCCGGGAGGTGGAAACGCCGAGGTCAGAGTCACAAAGTGAAGGACCAAACTCGCCCTCCTTCACTTCTGGAAAGAGAAGTTGGGGGTAAACAGAGAGAAAGAAGAGCCGAGACACCAAACACGCTCCTATTGACTAAGCTGGTGCAAGAAACGGCTTTCCCTTCCTGTTTTTTTCTTGCATGAACACTGTGCAATGTGTTAAGGTTAAAAAGGGAGCGCTGAGAAACTGCTGTATCAACTGTACGTATGCATCAGGGTGAGTTTTTTTTCTTCCCCTGGCAAATTTGGAACAGCACTGTCAGTTTTGCCCAGACTCCTTCATTTCCCTTGGGATCAAAAATTTGACTAGAAACATTAACAGCCAGGGAAGCATCGGGTTGTGAAATTATCCTTCCTGCAACCTAAACAGGGTCATATCGCTGCGGGGTTTGGGGCGGGGGGAGGAGGGCCCCGGGGAGAAGTGAGGCGCTGGAGGCGGCTGTCCTGGTTCGGAAACCGGCACGGCAGCCAGCGCTGCGCCCGGCCCCCCGCGCTCCTGCTGAAGAGCCCGGAGACACCCAAGGGGATGGCTTTTAAAGGAAAACTAAAAAGCACAGAGCGTTTACAGGCGTGTTTGCAAGTTTCTGGTAACCCTCAGCTCTTAGACCTGAGAGATCTGCCTCTGGCTCCGGGGCCTCCAACAGCAGAGGGACACGGAGCTGTTGGAGCGGGGCCAGAGGAGGGCCCGGAGATGCTGCGAGGGCTGAGCCCCTCTGCGGGGAGGACAGGCTGGGAGAGGGGGGGTTCAGCCTGGAGAGGAGAAGGCTCCGCGGAGACCTCAGAGCCCCTTCCAGTGCCTAAAGGGGCTCCAGGAGAGCTGGGGAGGGACTCTGGATCAGGGAGGGGAGCCATGGGACGAGGGAGAATGGTTTGACACTGAAAGAGGGGAGATTGAGATGAGATCTGAGGAAGAAATTATTTACTCTGAGGGCGGTGAGCCCCTGGCGCAGGCTGCCCCGAGA
Source organism: Pluvialis apricaria (assembly GCA_017639485.1). Classification (NCBI taxonomy): domain Eukaryota; kingdom Metazoa; phylum Chordata; class Aves; order Charadriiformes; family Charadriidae; genus Pluvialis; species Pluvialis apricaria. Next base: position 1,656,412 of record CM030029.1, on the reverse strand, counting down.
AGCTGTGGCTGCCCCATCCCTGGAGGTGTCCAAGGCCGGGTTGGATGGGGCTTGGAGCACCCTGGGCTGGTGGGAGGGGTCCCTGCCCAGGGCAGGGGGGTGGAACTGGATGGTCTTCAATGTCCCTTCCAACGCAAACCATTCTGTGATTCTGTGATTCCATGTTCTGCAGGACTGTTCTCCCAACCATCAGCTCACTGCTTTCTCCTGGGAGCTCTTCCTTCACAGCTGGCACAGAGATGGCGCTGCATTATGCTACCTCTGAAAGTGTCCTCCTGCATGACGCTCCTTGCTTCTGTTTAATGTCTCTTCCAACCCAAACCATTCTACAGTTCTATGATCTTTCCTCCTGTCCATCTCACAGTGGGCAGCACATTCGGGTAGCGCCGGGGGTGGTGGAGGACAGCAAAGGGGTTCAGCCAGTTTTGCCAGCCCTCCCGGACAGGGTCAGAGATGACTGAACCCAGGTGGGCTGGCAAGACACAGGACAGCTGAGATGGGACCTGAGCAAAATTGCAAAGGGCATCATACCTGACTGATCTTCTGGCGCCCACAGTTCTCACTGCAGCGATGTTGGTCAACCCCAAGGAAAGGGCACAGCTGGGTACTGGCCGTGGCTCTCCCTGCCCGGACCGCCAGGACGCTGCACCGCGCCAGGAATGTCGTACAGTTTTGATTTTAGAAATGTGCTCAGACTGTGGAGGGCAGGAGCCTTCTCTTAAAAACTCAGAAACTTTTACAGCTGTTAGGAGTTCAGTGAGGTATAATTAAAACCAAATTTCTCGTGGAAGGTTTAGATAAAACCCAGCCCTGAAATGCAGTGCCAAAAGGGGGATTGGCCACCGCTCTTGCCAAGTCAGAAATTGGCCTAATTGCTTCCAATTGCGTTCTTCTGCGGCTGGGATCTGACCCAGCAAAGGCGGAAAAAGTCTACTATTTACATTGTTTCCAAAAAAAAAAAAAAAAAAAAAAAGACTCTTTGGGAACATTTTATGCTTCTTTATCTCCAACTGGCCAACCTCAGGAACATGCGCACTATTTTAAGATAGTTCTCAAGGAATTTATTTTGGTGTGTTTTGTCTCAGAGATCCTGATCAACGCTTACGCCTAAACAACCACCTTCTAACACAGCTCCAGTCCCGCTGTCCTCCCTTTTCTTCATCAAGAGGGGAAGTTTGAAGAACCTCTCCAATTTTATTCTTGCATTGGCAAATATCCTCCTGGTGAGCCCTGTTTGTGTTAGAAATTAAACGTAAAATAAAGCCAGCTGCTTTTGGGGCCAGTTCTTTCCCTCTTATATGCAAAAATCCACCACATTCCTGCAGTTACGTAGCTCTGGTGCTCCTGCACCTCCATGGCTTGACATGCAGGGCAGCGGTGGAGAGGACAACCTCTCTGGTGTGGGGTGTTGCTGCAGGTACAATCCTTCCCGGATCCGGCACTGCAAGAACTGAGCTAGAAGGAGGAAAAGCAACGCGAAAGGCTGCCTTGTCCTCCTCAGCTCCATCCTCATGGGGTTCAACTCAGATCAGTGTTCCCCTCAAGCCACGTTTGTCTTTCAAGTCCGGTAGGGTTGGGGTCAAGTTTGGTTTTCCAGTGGGTGCAGAATAATTAGAAGCTCGGGTCAAACTCTGCTTTGGATGTGGCTTTGCGAGGTCACCGCCTCCCTCGGCAAGCCGCTCTGCTGACCCGAGAGCCGTGGTTCGCTCCAGCGCCCTGCGAGCTACAGCTGACGTGATGGATGGTGCCGCCTTCCAACTCCCGTCTGCATTTGTGCAAATGCAGGGATTACAAAATCCCATTGATATGATTAATAATCCAGCGCAGCCAAACCACCTCCATCTAACCTCCAACTCCCAAAAGCCTGCTGCAAAATATGTTTTCACAAACTATAAATCAATAAACTTTGCTTAATAAAAACTGCTGTTACTGAAGCATAATATTAAAAGGTCCTCCAAGATGGAATAGTGGCTTTGGCAGCTGGCTGCAACACCGCACATCATTTTCAGGACGGCTAGCACGTATTTAATCAGAAACAAATACAAACACAGCTGCAACGGACCCACGACCGCATCTCCTGCCAGCCCGAAGGCGGCTGAGCGTGCTGCGGCTGTACGCTGGTTGGTGCCACCGCCAGCCTGTGCCTCAGTTCCCCGCGCCTCTCGCGCCTTTGCAGCAGCTGCAGTTTATTACCCTCCGTCTCCTGGGGGTAAAACTCGCCATGTCAAACGTCAAGCTGGATTGTATTTTCATTTAGCAAAGGCCACAATGCAGAACCCCGGGTTTGTTGCTCTTAGATTTTTCCTTCTTTTCTAAGGGATCAAATTTTATTGGGGAAAAATTTAATTTTGCAAAGGGAGGTGATCTTAGACAAATCTCTCCAGACACGAGGAAATAAAAGCAGAGCGGCCAAGTGACACAAGAAGCAAGGATTTCTGCTCCTAAATTTCTTCAATATGAGAACGTCGCAGGTCTGCAGGCAACAACATTCTCCTTGCCCCTGCAAACACTCCAGCGGGACGTTTTCAGGTGTTGTCATAGCGTATTTAAATACCTATTTGCCCACTAGCCAGGTATCAGGCTACCGAACGCCAACATGCCAGCATTTTGGGTTGAAGCATTCTCCAAAGCCTGGCGAACGCCTCCTCCAGCCTGCAGCCACACAGCGTCCCTGGGACAGCCGCCACGGCCACCGGCAGCGCTCGCGTGGAAAGGCGGTGAGGGCTGGTTTCAGTGTGCTGACCCATCTGCACCACACGGAGCATCTTGTGCTGTTAGAATTCAGACAGTCCACACTGTCTCTCTCCCCGCCGCCATTTGTTTCAGTCTGAAATAGCTCCAGACCAGCTGCCAGTCAGTGATTTGAACCTGGACCTACTCTCATCCGCTGGAAGACCCTTGCTCCAAAGATCTACAGACATGCAGCAGGAACCTCAGCAATTTGGGGTCACTGAAAAGAATTTACAAATCATTGTAAAAAAAAGCAAAAAAGCAAAAAAACCTCAAGCCAACAACAACCTAACAATTCCCCAAGGTCCATATGTTTTTCTTTGACCACCAGTTGCCTCTCCAGTGCATGAGGGACCATCTCCACTGGTGGAAGTCTGCAAGTGCCGGACACCTCTGGCGGGAACGGCGCAGGTACAGCTACTGGTGCCTTGGGGGAACGGATGGACCGAGCCCTGTGTCTCTTCCAGCCCTGGGTTCTATGGCTTTGTGTTCATTTTATGAAAACCAAAACTACAACGGGCTACTCCAACGGAAGTAAACACTGGTTTCCCGTTCAGCAGTTTGAAGTGGTTTGCTGCCTACAGAGTTTCCACCCACTCTCCCCATCACTTCCCGTGGCCACTCATTCCCATCCCATCCCCATCTGTTGTGCCAACGTGTTTGGTTTTGTGGCTGTACCATGAGCTGACCCAAATTAAAGAGATCCTCTTTCTCCTTCTCCCTTCACCCCTTTTATGGTCCAGGCTGATTCCCCACTCTGGTGCAACATCAAGCCGTCCTCTGGCCCTCTGGCCTCCTTGCCCTGGGACAGGCAGTGGGTTCAGAAGCTGAGCCCCCACGAGGGATCGCTCTCTGGCCGCTCACCAGCTTCTTCACAGGCACCCGACACTGCCCAGGCCATGGAGGGTCAAAATGGGAGTTTTAAACGAGGCTGTAGCGTTACATCGTGTGCTCCTTTCTGAATTGTCCATGACCATTCAGAGCCTTTAACAGTTAACAGACTCCCTGCTATGGTTGCGGCTTGGATCAATTCGCTCTGTTCCGCAGAAGGGAGGAGGGCTGAAGAAGAAAGTTGAGCTTGAGGGACACAAGCACCTACCCCGCGGGTCACAGCACGTGCCCTGACCCATTTTGTTCACACACCCAGCTGTAGCCAGGCAGGAGCATCGTCTGGCTACTGAGTCACAGCAGGAACATCTCACATGTGGTGCCCCAAGAGTGACCAGAAGTTCCCAATATGCTTCCAGATATGGACATTTACAGGGGAAAAACTAAAAAAAACCCCAGAGAACAAACAGAACCCAGAAGGATTTCTTACTGATACCCATCTAAGGAACATGACGCTTGAGAAACAACCAGCGCCAAACAAATCAGGGTGCTGAACACAGACTGAGGTTAATTGGGAGGTTCAAGTTTCCATAACCCACATTTTTTGTTGTTTAATGGGAGAGGAGGTAGTAATTTCCGCAAATACTGCGTAACTCATCAGCAATCCAGAAATCAGACAGGAAAATGTCATGAGACAACTTCTTTGACCCCATTTCAATTTATGCAGAATCATTTTTATCACAACTAGAACGAGCCCAAGGCACTAAACGGAACCCCAGGAAGAGAAAGTTTCCTGCAGAAACGTTTTCATAACGCTCGCGGGTCTCAAACGCCTTTGCAGCGGCAGCACAGCAAGCCAAAGGATTCCCACAGGTCTACCCCACCTGAGAACAAACCTGTTACCATGAATATCCGAAACAGGATTAAACCTGTTGCAAAAGCACTCACGGAGTGAAAACTGAGTGTCAGACATGCTGACTTCAAAACTCTACGAAGGCTGTAATCTGATGAGGCATTTCTACCAACCTCTCAGCACTCCTGGACACCTCTCACTGGTTAAAAGAAGTCTGGTTTGGTCGCATTACCAGACCTCTAAGATTTTATACCATTATTTATATATTAATATCCAAACCATGCTGGTTTTATTTGCATGCCAAGCACCTGCAGCTCAGACGACTAACATTTTTGTGCATTAGCTTTTTTTTCCCCCCCCCCTTCTTTAAGATTTGCTTTGGATTCTAGACGTACGTGTCCACATCAAAAAATCGCGCCCCGATGAGATGCATTGGCTGCCATGGTAATCACTGCGCAGAGCGGCCGCGGGCTTGATGTGGAGGCTCGCTAACGGAGACGGCAATTTGGAAACCGTTGCTTTTTACGCTCAAGTATTACTATCGAGTGACTCGGCGAAAACATATGGGCCATAAAAGGTGATGCTCCTGCACCCCATGTTCCACTTAGCATGGTTCCTTCAGACACTCCAATGAAAGGCAGAATAAAATCAATCAGTGCAGACCACTGAGTATACTTAAAACTGTATTGCCAAGCCCTTACTGACAGAAATTCAGCTGGAAAGCTCAAGTAGTAAGCGCTGAAGGTGGCTTAATGAGGGAGCGATCCAACATCAGAGGGAAAAAGCCTTGTAGTGAAACCCTGAATACAGCCAGAACAACAAGAATTACGTCGAGTCTCTCAAGGAGCGAGTTACAACCACAAAGCGATGGCAGCCAGAGGGACGCAGCCACTACCGAGCGCACCGCACACATGCACGCCGACCAGGGGTTTAAGTTTTGATGGTCTTTTTTACAGCAAAAAAATATCGGATGACAAGACAAGAAGGAGCAGGCTGTAAAAGAAAGGAAGGTTGGTTGACTGAAAAGCTGCAATTGCAACCCATGCAGTAAGTTGGCAGCGTGCATTCTCCTTAGCTTGCCTTTTCCGACCTAACCGATATCCCATGGGGAAGCACGAGGGTTATGAAGTACCACAATGAACGTATGGATGAGCCTAAACACAAACCAGAGGGTATTTCCTATGAAAAAACAACTGGCCCAGCATAAATAGGATTAAAAAATGAAAAAAAAAGAAAATTCAGTCCTTGCTTTCACCCTTATCCTTCCAATGCTGACATTTATTCGCTTACTTACGCAAGGCAGGTTCCATCCCCCGGACTTTTTCCAAGGGCATGGAGTGATAGGATGAGGGGGAATGGCTTCAAACTGGAAGAGGGGAGATTTAGATTAGATATTAGGAAGAAATTTTTCACTCTGAGGTGAGGTGAGCCCCTGGCCCAGGCTGCCCCGAGAAGCTGTGGCTGCCCCATCCCTGGAGGTGTCCAAGGCCGGGTTGGACGGGGCTGGGAGCACCCTGGGCTGGTGGGGGGTGTCCCTGCCCAGGGCAGGGGGTGGCACTGGGTGGTCTTCAAGGTCCCTTCCAACCCAAACCATTCTATGATTTAACAGGATTTACTCAGCTATTTCTGCATTGGTGACTATCATTCTGGGCTCTTCTCTTGTGGCACAAGAAATTAAGTATTTTAGCTTGCGGAGGTTCTGGGGCAGGAGGACGGTCACACAGCAACATCCTGCTCTCACCAGAATCTCCTCTGCCTGCCTTTTGCTCCCACACCCTACTCAAGGATAGTGCCTTTCTTCTGACTTGCATGAGCTCACTGCAAAGTGCTCACCCCTCTCAGCTGCGCATCTGGGGAGAATCCATCAATTAAAGGTGGAAAAAACTACACGCAACGTTATCATAACACCTGAGGAGGAATGGTAGAAGCAGCGGGACAAGTGCAGTAGGGAATGCCATAGGAAACTGCTTTGCAAACGACATCTGAATGCAGCTGTTTGGCACCGATACCTTCATAAGTAAAACCTTCTTTGCTTTGTCTGGTTCTCTAAGAGTTTTTTCCATGTCTCCGCCACGCGTGAGGCTCCCTGCCTGCTCGCGTCTTTTCGCACCCCTGCTCAGCTGGGAACATTTAGAGTCCGCAGGTCTGCTGGTATCAATCTTGACCAGCTGGAAAGATAAAAGACTCCAAGCTCTCGCGTTCCTACCTGTTCTATTAAGGCTGGTGGCACCCTGCGGCAAGGGCTGCTCTTACCGTGGGCATGGGGGAGTGGGGCGGATACACACATGGGACAAATCCATGGAAAACCGCACAGCATTCTCTCTCTTGCTCATGGCAGAATTACTTTGTCTTGGAGAAAGAGTTAACTCAGATACTTTGTTTTAGCCTGAAGTAAGTCCTTCCCTAATGAGCCTTTTAAGGCGTGGGCTATTTCCATAACCCAGCCAGCACTGGGACTGTTCTCTACACAGACTCGAGAGTCGATGCTGCTGCACTCCCGGCCCAGCTTCTCCCACCCCGACACTCTGGAGCCACCACTGGCATCACCATCACTGCTGCAAGAACCACCAAGATTTCTGTGCTCACGCGTTTGCCTTCACAATTCCACTGCCACGAGAAGCTGAGGGAAGGTCTTCTCCAGGCCCTCCCATTCCCACCGGCCCCGTTCTGTACCCACCTGAGAGCTCCCACCACCTCCTCCAACACCCACGGGGACACCCAAGAGCCCTCACTGCTATCAACAGAGAAAATCAGCATCTCCCATGAGTTTGCACCAAAGCAGACGAACATGCACCATGCAAGTGAACACGGCAGTCACAGCTCCGGCGAGATGTTTGTCACTTGTTGATGCGTAAGGGGGGGGTGAAATGAGTCAGTCTGTGTATGCCCAACATGACTGATTTTAAAAAACTTGGGTTTTGAAAGAAATGAAAACATATTCAGCTTTAGTCTATGACTAAGAACACACCTGAGAGATTGCCCACCTGCTATTAAGCTGGTTATCGGTACTGCGGCCATTGACTGCGGAATGGTAAGCACAGCTGCACAAACCGATGAAGAAAGTCCATCTAAGCACACAGGGGACAGTTTTAGATCATCCAAACCCTCCCCAGAGATACCCCCATTGCAGATGGGAAGAAAGCACAGAGTTGCGCTCCTGGGTTAACAGCCCAGGGGCAACCAGCAGCCATGAAAGCCACCGAGGCTGAAGCTCCCGAGGTCAGGGACTGCTTCCGTTAACACCACAGCAGCGGGTTAAAACCCTTTTTACATATTTCGGGCAACGGTTTTTCCAGACCAAGTTCTGTCACTTGAAAAGGAGCAGACAATGCATATCTGATTTGAGCAAACACCAGTGCTCAGACTAATTTAACGCTTACATCTAAAATTAGCCTGCCTTTTTAAAACTAATTCCTCCAGGCTTTGACTCCGGCATGATAATATTTCTTGACGGCGAAGAGACTGCCTGTATAATGACACGGACCCGGAGAGTTTCGTGACAGCCCTCCCCATGACTCCGGAGCTAATAGCAATACTGGTATGAAATGTTCCCAACTTTCAAACCCCTCGGTAGATGGGGCCACCAGCTCCTGTTTGGGGAGGACCAGCTAACTACCCCGACTTGCCTCCTGCTACAGGTGGTTTTCTTCATTTTTGTTGCTGTTGTTGACATTATTATACTATAGCACGGGTCAGCACAGCCCCAAGGGTGAGCAAACCTCCTTCCACCAGCAATATCACAGCCCTCGTGGAAAGAGAGCAGTTTAACAAGCTGGTCAGGTTTTGCTTCATTTTCATCGGTGAGGTTTTCTTCCAGCAACAGCCTACTGGGAGAGCGGCGTTTCTGTGAAAAGCAGGACAGGGGGGGAACTACCATCACAGCACCTCCCTACAGCCATTAATGCAAGCGGTCCCAGCGCGCGGCTCGTGCGGCTTGCTTAAAACCTGTTGCTGCAGAGGCACCTTCCCAAGTTTCATTTAAACCATCCTCCTTTCCAAAGCAAACCACAGACACGGGTCTCCAGGGGTAAGACAACAAACCACCACCACCACCGGTCTCTGCGCGGAGCACGTGCCCGGCAGGTCTCCGTGCAATACAGAAAGGAAAAGGCTGCTTACTCTGAGTGTCTTTGCGATCGGGGAAGGAGAGGACGGGGGAGAATCTGACTGAGCCTTCCTGCTGCGAGTGTATTCTTTACTCCGGGTGTACAAGGACGACATGGCCTCGCGGGCTGGGTGGCTCTGAGAAGCAATGCAAGTCTTGCTCTCCTGTCGCTCTACGGCGCTGGGCAGGTCCTTCTTCCAAGGTCAGAACAAACTAATTAAACTATTCACAGCTCTGGTAATTAAACCCTGCTGTTTAGGGTGTATAATTTTAGGCATTAATCTGCTGCAGGGAGAGCTGAGGCTCCACAATGCTTCTTGTCCGAGAAGAAGAGAAAGTGTGAAGGACTCGCTGTGCTCCGGCGCCAGGCGTTGCTCCGCGCCAGCCTCACCGGCCGGGCCCTGTCCCGACTTCTCCACAAAAGGACATTTCCCCTCGGCCAGAGCGTGTGCCGCAGGAGCAGGGCGATCTCCCCTCCAAACTGCAGGAGGCAAAAACTCCCAGCTCAAGAGAGCGAGCTGGAAAACCAGCTGGGTTTATCTAGATACGAAGCTTTTGCCGAAAAAAAAAAAGAGGAAGAAAAAAGAAAAAAAAAAAAAAGAAAAGAAAACTAAAACCTGTTTTACTCCGGAGCGCTGCTGCGAGCTCTCTGCCGTCACTGCACAGAGCTGCATGCTTTAAGCGAAACGCGAAAGCATAAATCAGGAACAAACGCTGGTTTGGAAAGGGGCAGTCCAGATGAAGTTGTGTTTTGTTCCGTCCTCCTCCTCCTCCTCCTTCTCCTCCTCCCCGGCGCCGTTACCCAGGCGCAGGCTTCTCCCCGCGCTGCCTTCTGACATTCCAGATCCTGACTCGCTCCGCCAGGAATGCTGGAGGGCGGCCAGCAGCAGCGATTCACTTTCAGCTTGGGATTTGGGCTGCCACTTGTAGGGAAAAAAGGGAAAAAAGAAAAAAAAAAAAAAAAAAGAGGGGGGGAAGAAAAGAAAATAACTTACAAGGTCCCAAGCAAGGCCTGGCGGGCTGCGGGCGGGAGGTCGGAGGCAAATCGACGGCACTTTGCAAAACTTAAATTCCAGCACGCGCTTTGCGGCTGCGACAAAGGGAGATGTTTTAAAGGACACGGAGCAGTTCAGACCACTAAAGGGAGGCCACACTCATGCAGCACAACAGGATTGTTGTTGTTTGCTCATAAGCCTGTTTGGAGCTGCGAGAAGGCGACGCGGCGCTGGTGTAACGCACACTCATTCCAAGGAGCGCTGGGGATTGAGGAGGAGGGGAGCGGAGCTGGGAGGAGAGGAAAAAGGGTGGGGAGAGCCCGTACCTCTCCCAACAAACTTCCAGCCAGCTCTCGGCCGGGCTGTGCGGCCGCTGCACGAGCCAGCTCACGGGAAAGTCGCTCTCGGCAAAGGCGAGTGGATGTCCCTTGTGTCCCATCTAAACGAGCACGTGGGACCTTCATTGGAAAAACTGCCCTCAAACACACAGCGGGTGCGCTGGTTTCATAGCTCTCACACACCAAACACACTCTTGCGACCATAAGGTTGCAAATCTAGGTTTTTCTTTGCTGGAAAGGCATCGGCCCAGGTACCTGCACTGGACCGGTTCCAGTAAGGCAGCGTTGATGAACCGGCACCACCCTGAAGGACGTGTCCTCTGCCAGAGTCATTCACACCCACCCGAACGCGCTGCCGACCGCGCGGCCGGGAGCCTGGTGGTCACCCAGCTGCAGCGCACCTTCTGCTCCTGCTCCGCAGGCTGCCCCATCACGAAACATTTCCTGGAAGAGTATCTACATAAAAACCACTTAAAGAGTATTCCTACTCTCGGATATCTCTGTTGATCTGAAATGTTGCCCCTTTTTTGCACCCTGATCGGCAGCCGTGTAGCTTCACTGACATGCGGAGCTGGGGAAGGGTGCTCGGAGCAGCAGCTGCACTGAGCTCTCCTGCCGTCCAGCATCTCCGCGACGCAGCATCGCCGTGTGACCACGGAGAGAGGGAAACGGGGCCGCCGGATTGTCCTTCTCTATGAAAGTCACTTCGCGATCAGGTTTCTACTTGATAACTCATCACGAGGAAGGAGGGGATTCGTTATTCCCTGACTGCAGGAGGCGGGGAGGGGGGGAAGTTTGGAGACGTCTAATTCTGCCTGGCAATATTTCTGCATTCCCTTTTAAAGGTATGGAAATGAAGTCCAGACACACAAGGCGGCAGTGACAGGCACCCCGCGGCGCACGGAGGCTGTGGCAGGACCTTGATCTTCCAAGCCTCCATCTGTTGCACTCATCACCCCTCCACCTCTCCCTGCGGGCTGGAGCCCGACTCTGCCGCGCAGCGACAAGGTAATTCAGACATTTTAAATGCATATTTATAGACCTTGCACACATGGGTTATCCTTTCGCACTGCTCTCGGTTTCTGGGGTTTCAAAACAGTCCGTGAAACCGGGCTAACCCGTGTGGCCACCAGCAGACTGGGGTGTCTCAATCGCAATTACGAGGCGGACAAAGCCCAGCTTAGTCACCAAGGTGGAGTTAAACAGCTCTAAATCGCAGGGTTTGGCTTCCCCTCCCATCCAGTCCTAAACCAACCGTTCCCGCATCCCTGCATGGTCATGTTTCTGCTGAGGAGGGGCGGGAAAGCTCCAAAATCAACATTTCAGCACAGAGCTCGCAGCCTGAGCCTCAAACCAAAACAAAACCTGAGTTTTCTATTCCCCACTAATTAAAAGTTAATTAGTCATTCAGTGCAGATGCCTCACAGATTGACAAAACGCATCTTGGTGGACAATAACTCCTTTTAAAGAGAAGGGGTGGCATGAAAATTAGTGTCCTTATTAGCCAGGAGAAAGACAGCAGAATGAGATGCAATATGGCAAAACGCGCCGGGATTCATCATCATTTCAACAAAGGTGCCTAATCTACGGGTTTCTTCCTGCTGTTTTGTATGGTTTACTTCCAAGCATTCCGTTGTATGAATATACAGTATGAATATAAGTATGAATATAAGTATGAAACCCGACTCTTTTTGTCCTCACATCCTCATGTGTGCAATATTTGAGGTTGTGGTTCAGACCTGACTGTTTCTGCCCGTGAGGGATATCCCTCAGTAAGAACCAGCAGCCCGGTCGGGGCTGCAGAATCACAGAATCCTTATGGCTGGAAAAAAGCTTTAGGATCATCAAGTCCAACAGTTATCTAACTCTACTGGGCCCGCTTCTAAACCATGTCCCTGAGCACCATAGCTAGACAGCTTTTAAATACACCCAAGGATGGCGATTCAACCCCTTCCCTGGGCAGCCTGTGCCAGGCTTTGATAACCCTTTCATAGAAGTTTTTCCTAATGTCTAACCTAAACCTCCCCCTGGGCAGCTTGAGGCCATTTCCTCTTGTCCTGTCAGTTGTGACTGGTGAGAAGAGACCAATGCCCACCTCGCTACAGCCTCCCTTCAGGTAGTCGCGGAGAGCGATGAGGTCTCCCCTCAGCCTCCTTTTCTTCAGACTAAACAACCCCCGTTCCCTCAGCCGCTCCTCATAAGACTTCTCCAGACCCCTCACCTGGGGTTGCCCTTCTCTGGACCCTCTCTAGCACCTCAATGTCCTTCTTATACTGCAGCGTCCAAAACCGAACGCAGTACTCGAGGGGGGGCCTCACCAGTGCCGAGTACAGGGGGACAATCACTCCTCTGGCCCCGCTGGCCACACTGTTCCTCGTGCAGGCCAGGGTGCTGTTGGCCGCCTTGGCCACCTGGGCACACTGCCGGCTCACGTTCAGCCCCTGTCGACCAACACCCCCAGGTCCCTTTCTGCCGGGCAGGAGCTGCGGCGCTGCTCACTTTGCCGAGGAGTGTTATGCAGCTCCCAGAAAGACACGCAAAGAAAAATCACCTTCCACGAGCATTTCCACAGCCACCGGACACAAAGCCCTGCGACTGCCCAGACTGTTAACTTCACGCTGCAGCGTATTTCTGGGCAAAATCACCTTAGAGTTTCTTCTCATCTTTGAGCACAGCAGCACAACTGTACTGCATTATACTATACAACAGTATAATGCATTTCTTTATATTTATATGAAACAGTGTATTTCCCGTACTTAGAGCCACAGTCTTGACTACGATCACTCTTTTCAGACACCTTTCCTTTTCCTTTCAGACGACTGTCTTCTTTCTCCCTTTCTTTTGCAATGACGCCGGTGTTTGTACCCAGTTTTTTTTAATTAGTTAGGGGGGTGGACCCATATCCAACAACATGATGTACCAGAAAGAGGATGAAGACCTGAGCTAAATATTTGAGGGGAAAAACACCAATGCTGCTTTTACCTGTCTTGAAAAAGCTTCACCTACAGAACGTGACACTGATAAAATAAATTTAAGCAGCACTGTAACTTTCCAACCCGCAGTAGACAAAAATGAGAAACAGAGCTGGGAGTTAAAGCCAGAGGTGCAGAGCGATGTTCACGGGTGATGTGAGCCCACGGCATGTTCTCCGGGAGTGCAGAGAAGGAGAGGAGAAGCCCTCTTGGGAGATCAGAATTCTAATAAACCTTGAAGGATGAGGGAGAGTAGTTGGTACTTTTGGAATAAATTATCCCCAAACTATCTCTTCAGAGTCATAGCTGTCCTTCCTCACCTCAGGTTTCCCCCTCTCCCTCGTACCTCACTGCGTCACTTCCCACTCAGCCGACTTCTTTCACTCGCAGCCAAACCTCCCAGTCCCCCGGCACCGGCGCGCACTGAAGAGGACGTTGGTGTCTCCAGCCACACAAGGCTCAGCTGATGGAGGGGCTGAGCTGAAGACATGAACTGGGGCCACACAGCACTGCGATGCTCTCCACACCGCGTACCCTCCTGCAGAGCCTCCCTGGCTACATGTGTGAAACGAAACACAGCGAGGGACCATCCCTGCCCACCAGCACACATCCCTGCCGACCACCGAGACGTTGGAAGGTCTCTGGCATTGTCTCGTCCTTGGCCAACCAATGCTCTTCCATGACAACCTGGGGGCTCGTGGGGACTGATCCCAACAGGCGCCTTGGCCACAGCTACACGGACGTGGAGGGTAAGAGGGTTCGGTAACACGGATGAGCCTCCCTTGCCAGCTGGCCCCAGCGCTAGTGAGGTATGGTGGGACAAACACACTCGGCCCTTGGGGACGGGGTCTCACCGGGACCACAGCCCTTACCACGACCCTCTCCCACCCTGGGCCAAGCCAGGCAAGAACAACGGGGCGGTGCTGCAGGGACACAAGATGTGAACTACACCCCAACTGGATGAGCAGCAGGAGGGAGAAGCAGGGAGCTTGGAGCAACCTGGTGGAGTGGGAGGTGGCCCTGCCCACTGCAGGGGGGTGGAACTCGATGATCTTTAAGGCCCATTTCAACCCAAACCATTCGATGATTCTATGTTTTCCTTTGAACCTATCACTGAGACTGTTTCACTCACTTCTCTTTGAGAAGCTGAGAAACCCCCCGAATTGCTTAATGCAAGCCCAGACACCGCTGGTACCCCCGTCCACAGCGCTCAGCTCTTTGCTAGCCCGTTAAAAACCCTCCCCAGCCCCCACCTCTGCATTTCCCACCTGCAGGAGGAGAGTGTGCTGTCTGTGTGTTGAGTCGTGTTCCAGCCCAGGGAAACACTGAAATACGTAATTCATATTTTATGCAAGACTTAAATCAATTCTAAAGCCACGTTTATTCACATGACACTTCTCTAGAGAAACAGAATGAAATAAACTCTCCTGGCAGTTGTTTCCAAGAGCCAGGCTACGAAGCCACTATATGCCCATAAAATAATTGTTCTGGGTCTAAAGTAGTTCTGTAAAAAATCCAGAGAAACTTAATTTAAACATGAAAACCCCATTAACTATTGAACTATTGATGCGGGCTATAGAGAACAGAGTCAAGATTAGATTTCCCATGGCGTTTATGTTACTGGATCGGCATACAAAACTGAAATCCATAGTGTAAGAGTACCGTACCTCTCCTTTGTAATAACATTTATACTGGGGGCGAAGTTTAATAAATCCTGTGACTCCCTTCACCTCAGGATGTCCTATATTTGTGATTATTTAAGCCCCAAATAATGCGCAATCTTTGTACACACTAAACGGTACCACGGCTTTGTACCTGGAAGAGCTTCTCACTTGCCTTGCGCTTGTATTCTGATATATCCAAATCGGAGAGGAGCGTTGCGATTTGCACGGGAAAAGCCCTTGATCAGTCTGAGATTGGGTCTGGCAAGCCAGAAATGCCGTTTTGTTGGAACACGCTGGGCTCCCCAGTCAGCTGAGAGGCTGCAGTGTGGGGATTACCGCGCCTCGGGTACCTGCACACCAGTTCTTTCTCTCTCTACGTGGGATCTTGCAGTAAAAAGTCTCTAGAGTACCACCAAACAATTTGGAAAGGAATTCACCCGCAAAGAAAAGGCTGAATCTTGTTAACCCTCCTGCTCTCACACCTTTATTCACTGCACTTATCACTTTTTGTGCAAAGAAATTCTGCTGGTTCTGTAGAGAAACAGCGTTTCAGTGCACAAGGAGCTGGTTTGGAATTAGCAGTGCTGTTACTGAACCCAGGGGATGCGACGAAAAGCCGGTCTTTAAAAGTTGTAATAATAAAAGTTCTTTTTTTTTTGTACAGCTAACTCTCTATTATCTACGAACTGTAATCCAGTTTGCAGATACACTGTCAGAATGCAGAGGGCTGAAGAGCGGCTGCCGTTGTGTGGGACAACTCAGGGTCAAAGCTGTAGCAGCTGTATTCCCCGTAATACCCACCCCACTATTATTCTGGATAATGAAAAGTTGATTGAAAATACACGCTGTATAAAACCCACTTTAAAACACTGTAAATAAATCACTTTGAAATTATATGCAAGCTTTAACAGGTTCAATTATAGCTTCACAGGGTTTATTTAGAACTGAAAAAGGCAGTAACGGTTATGTTCAGCAACAGAAGGCTGAAGGGCTGTAGCAAAGAAATTATTGGTCAGGCAATAAGCTGTGCTGTAAACGTGATGTGAAGGCACTGCAGCAGTTTGCCATAAATGGAATCCAAACGGTAGAAGTGAACAGGCTTTTCTCCGCAGTGCACTGAGGAGGATTCCCAGGAGCAGACCCGGCGTTACGTCTCGCAGATAGGAAGCAGAAGGAAAGGATCTTCCTCTCCTCCCAAACACACACACAGCAGCCGACAGTCTGTAACTGCACCGACAGCATCACACTTCCACCGCTTTTTATTCCCATCAGTAAATGTATCAGTAAAAGGCTGGAAGCTACACCCGTTAGGCACACCTGGAATAGCACTAAGCGGTAGAAGCAGATAATTTTAGTGGGGGCTCAGAATAGCACATTTGAAACATAAAACTTCAGGGTTCTTTTCTTTTTGCTTTCTTACAAATATGAAAAATAAAAAGCAGTAGCGAAGAGTTTAAAAAGCACCATTCTCAGCACAGAAACAGCATTTTAGCACCTGTAAGTGTCAAACTATGCACGCAGGAGAAAAGTCTTCCAGCAGTTCTGTGGAGCAGAGTTGAGGTTTTGGAAGAAACAGATAAGGTGCCCCGAACACTCAAATGCGGCATTTATAAGAGGACGAGAAACAGGGGTGTTCACTGACACCGCTGGGGACCGCCCTAACTGCAGAGGCTGAGAACTGAATTTAAAGAGAAGATTGCAGAAGAGGGAGAAGGATTTCATTATCTTGAGTGCATCATCTCCAGACGGGATGATGGCGAGAGGTTACGGAAACGGACAGCAATGGTAGCAATAATCAGCGACAATAAAACAATGCTGCGGCAACAGACTCCCGTTAGAGGGAGACAGATGTGGCCGTGACTGCTTTGCCAAAAATAATTGTCTCCGAGACCTCAGATTTGATTCCATTCAAGGCTGTAAATGCAACCACGGCTCCAAACCCAGAGGCCTGGGGCGACCCCAGCACCACGCGTTTTCCTGCCATAGTCCTCACGATGTCTGCGCACCACTGGGAGGGCTCATGTCTACAGACAACTTGCTTCATGCCCATCCAAAACCCCGCTCGGCCTTTTCACACTCAGGCTTCTTTCCCAAACTCAACACCATGTTTTGTTCAAAAAACCCCCAAAACAGCATTGTGTCCAGCTCTGGAGACCCCAACATAGCAAAGACCTGTTGGAGCGGGGCCAGAGGAGGGCCCGGAGATGCTGCGAGGGCTGAGCCCCTCTGCGGGGAGGACAGGCGGGGAGAGGGGGGGGGTTCAGCCTGGAGAGGAGAAGGCTCCGCGGAGACCTCAGAGCCCCTTCCAGTGCCTAAAGGGGCTCCAGGAGAGCTGGGGAGGGACTTTTTCCAAGGGCATGGAGTGATAGGACGAGGGGGAATGGCTTCACACTGGAAGAGGGGAGATTTAGATGAGATATGAGGAAGAAATTGTTGACTGTGCGGGCGGTGAGCCCCTGGCCCAGGTTGCCCCGAGAAGCTGTGGCTGCCCCATCCCTGGAGGTGTTCAAGGCCGGGTTGGATGGGGCTTGGAGCACCCTGGGCTGGTGGGGGGTGTCCCTGCCCAGGGCAGGGGGGTTGGAACTCAATGATCTTCAAGGTCCCTTCCAACCTAAACCATCCTATGATTTTATAAAATCCAGAGAGAGGGTTTCCACTCTCCAGCCAGTCGAGTTTAGAGCTGTGCTCACGCCAAAATTCAAGTGATTTCATCCAGTTACTACCATTAAGGATAAAGTAGGGTGAGACCATAATATTTTCCAGCCGAGGTTGTTCAGCAGTTGCGCTCTGCAAGTGTTCACTGGCAGGTTCCCTCTCTCTCGGCCCCGCTTTCTTCCGAAGGATGAAGAACACAACCCGGCGGGGTTAGGGAGGAGGAATGCAGCAGAAATTTGCAAAGATATTAACAGGCCATGTCAGGGAAACTGAGAAAGCAAACACGAATATAAGAACCAGATGTAAACAGAGCTATTTCAGGCTAAGGGACTTTCCAAAATATGACATAGAGAAAGAGAAATCTCGGGGCACTCACAACAGAGTCATGATCCATTTTGCTCTTTATCTAAATTCATCGCATTCTGTGTCCCTCCCACCCACCCCAGCCGCTCCACGGCTATAAAAACCTTTCTGTTAGCTCGGCTGTGGAAGCAACTGGCTGACACAAGCCAATATTCTCATGCCACCAGCCAAACAGATGCGTAACTTCAACGCATTGCTATCTAACTATGTTTAAAGCCTGTTTCTGGCCTTCCTTCAACAGCAGCAGATTGTGGTGCAGAAGGTTACATTCACTCCCAAGGATGAAATCTAGAAGCAATGAAAAAAAAGCCTATCTATAGACTAAAAAAACCCCAAACAACCACCACAACAGCACCCAGCATTAGCTGCATGCTACGTGCCTACGATAATGAGTAACCAAAATGTGCCGAGGCGTGAATTAAACCCAAGCTGGTGGGAAATTCCTGCCAGGAAGGAGTTTTGCAGCTTAAGGATTCTCCATCTTGACCTACCAAATAATGAAGCAGCTTCTGCCAAATAATGTTACTTCTAGCAGGGAAACTCCATGTCCAACAGCAAAAAACTAATGACAACTTTCCAAATATGAGGCTTTTTCTGAAGAGAAGCATGTGGGAGGATGTAAACTCAGAACAAAAACTGACCTTTTACAGACAAGGGGGACAAACACCATCACCACACTTGAATCGCTGGAACACGCGGTTTTTCCTACAGCAGTAGATTCCAAAGGATATTTTATTGCCAGGGCATTTGACTTCGTTTTCCAAACAAATTTAGATTACTCTTCGATTCCCCGTTAGCCATCTGGCAATACAGCTTCTGCTTTTCACTCCTTCTGGACATAGCTGGGAGATAAATCGCTCGCTACCTAAACAAGGGACTGCCCCACTCTGCACGGCACGTCCAGGCAACACGGACTATCGGCTTCGCAGGGGGCTGCGCCACAGAGCCGTTCGCCGGCCAACGGGTGAGAGGGGCCAGAAAGGAGCACATCGGGGTCGTGCCTGCTGAAGCCATCTCCTATGGCCCACGCACAGCTCGCCCGCTCTCGAAGGCAGACAGCCGCGTCAACACGACACGGCCGGTAAGGGCTGCCCAGACGTCTACTGCTGGATGCAGGAATTTTAATCCAGCAGATCAGATTTTTTTTGGAGGATGTCTTCAACCGCATCAGGAGAGACATCCTCCCCGCAGCCTGCTGGATGACTGACAACGCAGTACGAGCATCGGCTCCCAGAGGGGCAGAGAACCTGCTATAAGTAGTTTAGCAGTTAGAGATATTTTTCCTCTCCATAATTTTGAGCGTGTCATGATGAGATAGAGTTTGACATCTTCAAACAAAAATTGACACGATGCTCCATTACGTGTATGCACAAACATATGCTGTTAACCTCTTAAAAGTCAAAAAGTATAAACACAAGTAGACATAAAACAATAGTTAGATTTATTCTGTCTTTGGGATGTGGTCCAGAGAGCAATGCTGTTCCTCGGGCCAACGGGTGTAGGCTAACGGCCGCACTGAACGTAACCCGTCCCCTCTCCTGGAGCTGCTGTGCTGTATGCGCACTGCACTGGAGGTGGGGAGATGCCTACACACGGCACTCATCCCGCTGCCACCCTATCCATCACACCGCTCCCAGTTGCTTCTGGGAAGAAAGAGAAAGGATCCCGGGAGACCCGTGCGATAGCTGCCACGTCGGCAAAGGGACAGGACCGTGGGCTCAAACGGGATAACGTGAAGCGACTGCCCAGGCCTCCCCGCAACGCCAGCAAAAGCCAAGGCAGCTGGTGGGTACGCGACGCATCGCTAACCCCAGCTCCAGCGCTGTGGGAGATCACTTGCTGACAACTGAGAAAGATTAGTCACCTCGGACTACACCGAAATTCTGAGAGTAATTTGCTAAACAAGAAGTTAAAGCATAAAGTTACCTTAAATAGTTACGAGTCTATGACCTTGTAAACCATTCCTGGAGGACTCGCTATTCTGCTTCATCTTCCTGGGACTCGCAGATCGGATTTTAGCTGGTTTTGGGTTACTCATCTCCATCTCCATCATGGACACTGCTTCACATTACACCTTCCTAATTCAGTAGCTTGATGAATTAGAGGAATTAACCAGAACGCATTTAGCCGTAACCCTGTAGTGCACATAGCCGACTTGGATTGCTTGGCTTTAAGCATAAACAATATGTTTTCCCAGAGCTGTAAATAGGAACTGGGCAGCCACGCTGATGATTTAAATGCTGTATCACCAGGGATGGTAGACAGCAAGTCTGACGCCCTTCTCCAAACACTAAGGTTAAGAAAATCCAACACAAGCACGTTAGGCTGGAGAACTCGGGAGGCAAATCATCGGTGCAAATGTGAAATTTTTTTGTAGAAATATTTGCAGAATGAATTTACGTTTCTATTAGTGTCTCCCCCCTCCACCTCCCAAAGAACCCAGGTCACTACGAACATAATAAAACCATTCTTCACCATATTTAAAGCTCTACGGCAAAACGTTAGCTCATGCTCTTGCAGCAATTTTCTGCTATTTTAGACCCAACTTTATATCGCTTGTTATACA
The DNA here is from genome assembly GCA_017639485.1 of Pluvialis apricaria. Taxonomy (NCBI): domain Eukaryota; kingdom Metazoa; phylum Chordata; class Aves; order Charadriiformes; family Charadriidae; genus Pluvialis; species Pluvialis apricaria. Next base: position 1,636,343 of record CM030029.1, on the reverse strand, counting down.
CATATCAAAGATCTCCTCTCCTCGCAGCATCCACAAGCCATTATAGCATTTTGTTTATAAACAGGACTAAACACAGGCAATCTCTCACAGCCTTACTTTACATATAATTAAATGCTCTATAATTTAACTACAGTCACGCAAGTGACGCACAGTACCACCTACGTTACCCTGGACGTGGGCCAGATGGCTTCCCTCCCACGTCATGCTGCATCCCTGCTAGAAGGAAATATTCAAGGGTAAAACCAGGGAAAAAGACTTGCAGCCTTGTCCCCAGAAGGGACCCTGGGCTAGAACCAATAAGGCATAGGATGAAGAGTACCATACAGCGCTATCTGGATTAAAAGACTTGATTTTCTTATTGGAAGCAAGAAGTTCACCTATTTTGTTCCCTTTTACTCATCAACTTGCCCTTGTATCTCAGCAAAACAGCGCAGCCCGTGCAGACATACCTTACCATATTAGGCAATCTGAGTCCAGAAAGTGGAGGACTCGGAGCCTTCCTTCGCTTAAAAAGACAGTCCCCAGGCACGTCCGCAGCCTGCACAGCACCGCGCGCCAGCGCGGGAAGGAGGGCAATACACCAGTGGGATGCGGGAGTCGCCAGGACCCCTACGACTCCCAATACGTATCGCCTGGCTACGGCAGGCAAGTCGCAAAACACTAACTAAAGTGGTTTGGGATCTTTTAGTTGTTTATCAAATCCATCTTTTAAAAAAAGGTAAACAGCATGATTGCAAAAGCTAAATCGGAAGTCTCCATGGAAGATAAAATGCCACTAATACAGGTGAGCAATAGAACGCACCAAAATCATGACTCCCAAGTTATAACGCTGAAACAGCTATAACATTAAGACATTTAGTTTGCATAAGGAATTTTCCAGTTCATTGGTCTTCCCTTAGAATCCATGGAATCAAGCTAAGAAATTCAGTCCTTCTAAGATAGAGATTTAGTTTTTATTAGTATCCAGTTGCACCTGGTGATTTCATGTAAATAGTACAATTAGGCAGAACACGTAACATTTACAAAATAGAGTGGGCTTGAATGGTGTTTCGCAGAATTTAAAATACTCATGTTTTGTAAATCAAAGCACAGGGAGACAAGAAAGGAGCCTATTTAATACACTTACTGTGAGTGTAATCCATAATCACACGTTTCAGTGTTATTCCTACACAGGAGTTAATTCCATTAATGTGTCTGGGTTTTATACTGTGCTATACAGACTGTCCTAGAGGAAGTTCATGAGAACAGATTTTTTTTTTGATGCTTTTACTGCCCAGAAATTGTTACTTTACCAACCTGACACTCAGAGCATTCCCCTGTATTTAAAGCTTTCCCTTGATGAACTATCTAACACATGGATGAGGCACATTTGTAATGCCATTAAAGAGAAACACAGGGATATAAAATTCTTTAAATGATTACAAACATTTTTCTACTTCTGTTATGTAGGATATTTCATTTAAAATACACTTTTCTTCCAAATTTGTTCCCAATTTCTCCTGCTGTGTAATAGCAATGGCAGAAGCCAGGTGTAAGTCAAAGCCAGGAGAGCCAGGGATAAGGAAAACCCTCTGCAAAATGTAATATCCCAGAATCCCTGAGTGGTGAGGGTCGGAAGGGCCCTCTGGAGCTCCCCCAGTCCAACCCCCTGCCAGAGCAGGGGCACCTCCAGCAGTGGCACAGGACGGCGTCCAGGCGGGTTTGGGATGGCTCCAGAGTGGGAGACTCCCCCACCTCTCTGGGCAGCTGTGCCACTGCTCTGCCACCCGCACAGGGAAGAAGTTCCTCCTCAGGTTTAGATGGAACTTCCTATTATCAAGTTTGTGCCCGTTCCCTCTTGTCCTGTCCCTGGGCACCACTGGAAAAAAGACTGTTCCCATCCCCCTGGCACCCTCCCTTTAAGTATTTATAAGTATTGATAAGATTCCCCCTCAGTCTTCTCTTCTCCAGACTAAGAACCCCCAAGGCCCTCAGCCTTTCCTCATCAGAGAGATGCTCCAATCCCCTCATCATCTCTGTAGCCCTTTGCTGGACCCTCTCCAGCAGTTCCCTGTCCTTCCTGACCCGGGGAGCCCAGAACTGCACACAGTGCTCCGGCTGCGGCCTCCCCAGGGCAGAGCAGAGGGGAAGGATGACCTCCCTCGCCCTGCTGGCCACACTCTGCTGGGTGCACGCCACGGTGCCATTGGCCTTCTTGGCCACCAGGGCACACTGCTGGCTCATGGTCGGACCATTCTCTTCAGTCTTCGTCATCATCCTTCAAATGCCGCATCCCAAACAGACCCACCGATCCGCTTCCGCACCGACTGCGCTGCCTCCACACTCGCTGGCTCCACCACGACTGAATTCCCGCTGACGTCTCACAGTCCTGGGCTTGCAGGGAGCAGGAGAGGGTTCCCAACGCCAGCCTGGCCACACTGCTCAGCCTGCACTGACAGGCTCTTTTGGACTCTTGCAATTTTTACTTTCTGAGAAATGGAGACTAAACTGTGGCCAAACTTTTTTCCCCACCTCTGGTTTGAGCTCAGGCCACCCCAGACCGAACAAATCCTTCTCAGTGGAACCACGCAAAAAAAACTTTCCTAAAGCTGCCTCCCCAGAGGCTTTTTCCAGCTGAAGTCCTTGCGCCCTTGAACATTTATTCCACAATAAAACTTTGTCTGCTCTTCCAACTTTCCACAGCGCATCCAAGCAGTCTGCATCACACGGAGAAAGGCGGGGTTGGTAGCAGAACACATGAAGGTTGCCTGACACATCCTATTACGAGACTGCTCGCCGTTGCCTAAAACTCAGCCAAAGCGTCTGGGCTGGTTTCCCACGCTGGTGCTCATGAGCTTCAGCCAAAAGAATTCATCCACTTCTGAGAATCAGAACAACGTGTATTTGCTCCTTTTTTTTCAAGAATCGCATTTACCTTTCCTTTGCTTAAACTCCAGTGCTGCAGAGTTTGGAGAAGGGAATTGGAGTAGGGCTTGAAAATGAAAATCTTCCTAATATCAGCCAAGATGGGAACACTGGAGGGAAAAAATAACTGCTCACATAAAATCAGGAGAGGCTTTGGGGGTCTGCAACCAAAACGGGACACTTCAGTGTGCTCAAGTTCACAACTCTGACAGTGGCGTCTGCCAATCTAGAGTTGTTATTATTATTATTAGACGAGTTAATGATTATTAATTGTGCTTCCTGCTCGGCACTAGAACTGAAAGCAAGGAGCTGCTCCGGGATTCTTGCCAAACTGATGGCCAGTTAGCCATCTCTCTGATTTGGATGTAAAATAAACCAGGGAAGACTGACCAAGTGACATGATGCTGGAGGCACACAGTAAAGAAAATTAAATGGAAACTGGAAAAACAAGAGGACTGGGAGAATGGGAAAACCAGCCCTGGGGTGGAAGGAGAGTCCAAGCCAGGGTCCGATGTACGTGAGGTGCGTAAGAAAACGGGACTGCTGCCACAAAGCACGTGCACAACGGGACCAGGGGAACTGAAGGGAAGTTGCTCTGCTATTAGATGGGAACCTGCAGGAAAATCGTGGGAACTATAAGACAAAAGGATTGCTTGCTATTAATTTGCAGAAAAACAGAATCATTAATTGTAAGACACTGGGTGACCCTAAATTTTCGGGCAGGAAGATGTGGTGGGTTCTTATGCAGTGCAGTTTACCCATTTACAAGAGCAGTGAGGGCTGTGCTCAATAGTTTTTAGCAATTTTAGGACTAGACTCTAAGAAGCCTCCAAACCTGCAGCCTCAGATACTCTTTCATCTTAATTTAGCTAATCTGGGACAGCTTCCCAGAACAAGACATTCCCAGCAAGTCCACAACAGACTGCTGGAAACAAGGTTTATTATTATTATTATTATTATTACTTGAAAAGTTGTGGCAGTCCGGTGAAGTTCCCACTGACTGGAAAAGGGGAAACATAATCCCCATTTTCAAAAAGGAAAAAGGAAGAACTGGGGAACTACAGGCCGGTCAGTCTCACCTCTGTGCCCCACAAGATCATGGGGCAGATCCTGTTGAAAGCTCTAAGGCACATGGAAAACAAGGAGGTGATTGGTGACAGCCAACGCGGCTTCACCAAGGGCAAGTCATGCCTGACAAATTTGGTGGCCTTCTACGAGGGGGTTACAGTGTTGGTGCATAAGGGGAGAGCAACTGATGTGATCTACCTGGACTTGTGCAAAGCATTTGACACTGACCCACACGGCATCCTGGTCTCTAAACTGGAGAAACATGGATTTGACGGATGGACCACTCAGTGGAGAAGGAACTGGCTAGATGGTCGCAGTCAAAAAGTTGCAGTCAAGTTCAATGTCCAAGTGGAAACCAGTGACAAGTGGTGTTCCTCAGGGGTCGGTACTGGGACTGGCACTGTTTAACATCTTCATGGCGACACGGACAGTGGGATTGAGTGCACCCTCAGCAAGTTTGCCGATGACACCAAGCTGTGTGGAGCAGTTCACACGCTGGAGGGAGGGGATGCCATCCAGAGGGACATGGACAGGCTGTGCAAACCTCATAAAGTTCAAGCAAGCCAAGTGCAGGGTCCTGCATATGGGTTGGGGCAATCCCGTGCACAGATCCAGGCTGGGCGGGGAATGGCTGGAGAGAGCCCTGAGGAGAAGGACCTGGGGGTGTTGGTGGGTGAGAAGCTCACCATGAGCCGGCAATGCGCAATGACAGCCCAGCAAGCCCCTGGCACCCCGGGCTGCATCCCCAGCAGCGTGGCCAGCGGGCGAGGGGGGGATTGTGCCCTCTGCTGCGCTCTGGGGAGCCCCCCCTGCAGCGCTGCCTCCAGCTCGGGGGGGCCCCACAGCAGAAGGACACGGAGCTGTTGGAGCGGGGCCAGAGGAGGGCACGGAGATGCTGCGAGGGCTGAGCCCCTCTGCGGGGAGGACAGGCTGGGAGAGGGGGGGTTCAGCCTGGAGAGGAGAAGGCTCCGCGGAGACCGCAGAGCCCCTTCCAGTGCCTAAAGGGGCTCCAGGAGAGCTGGGGAGGGACTTTTTCCAAGGGCATGGAGTGATGGGATGAGGGGGAATGGCTTCAAACTGGAAGAAGGGAGATTTAGATGAGATGTAAGGAAGAAACTCTTTCCTGTGAGGGCGGTGAGCCCCTGGCCCAGGTTGCCCCGAGAAGCTGTGGCTGCCCCATCCCTGGAGGTGTTCAAGGCCGGGTTGGATGGGGCTTGGAGCACCCTGGGCTGGTGGGGGGTGTCCCTGCCCAGGGCAGGGGGTGGAATGAGATGATCTTTAAGGTCGCTTCCAACCCAAACCATTCCATGATTCTATGATTCTATTATTATTACTTTTTACACATTACACATCACATCCCTCCTTCAGTCTTACCGTGAGAGGGCAGTCATGTCAAAACAATTTTGAGGACAATAAATGGCTGAACCTCTCATGCAGGGTTATGTGGAAGATTTAACGAAGCTGTGTACTGCTATGAACAGAAACTGCCATGGGAAGAGCTGGGCTACTCGAAGCAGGTGGTGCTTCTGCAGGACGGAATATCCTGCTTTTCACGGTGCAAGGCAAGAACTGGGAAAGCAAACGTTGACACTGAAAGCTAAGCACATGCTAAAAACCATCCCAGCACCACATGAGTCTGTGGTCCCCACAAGACTCACCATGACTTTGCTCCATTTTGACCGAATATTGCAGAAATCAAAATAAAAATACACTCTGAAGAGTGTTACTGAAAATTTTCAGGAAAAAAACAGTTAACTTTTCAATCAAATGATTCTTCAATCACTCTACTGAAATGCAAAGTATGTGGAAAGCCTACCGTAAGTTCAATATTTGCTGGCAAAGACCAAAGGTGACACGAGCAGGCTGACCTCTATGCAACCTTAAATTTGCTGTTTCTCCCAGGCCTCGCTCATCATGCTTTAATGGTTTGGAATTGTATTTAGCTTTAACGTCGTCAGAGTAAGTCATGTTGTCAGGCTCAAATGTGTTTTAGATAAAGACAAACAAAAGCAAAAGAAACCAAGGCAATTTGGAAGGACTCAATAATTATTATAAAAGGAAAGAAAGGGCCTCGAAGGATAATGAGACTATTGCAAGAACAGGGCAACAATGAACAATCTCCGATGCGTTGCTTGCCAAGACAATTTTCCACAAGAAAACAAATCCATGAGGAGACAAGAGCGCAGATTTTAGACATACAAAACACACTGTCCAAAATAACCGCATCAGGGTGATTCTGAGATACAAGGTCATGCTCCTTCCTCGAGACACCCGACAGCCACGCTCCCCAGCCAGCGCAGCTTCCGACAGCGCTCTCAGTAAGACGCTCACCCCTGCTTCTGCTCCAGTCCCTCCAGGTTTGAGAACTGCCTATGCAGCTCTCGAAGACGCCAACTTTTGAACTTAGGCCAGTCTGTAGATATTCTTTATCTTTCAGACGAGAAATCAGTAAGCGATTTGCTACTCAGAATGACCTCCCAGTTCATGCTCAGCTCCTGAACAGAGCCTGAACCTCTCGTATGAACAAAAGTAAAGCCATAGAAGACTTCTTGCCACCAACACTCAAGAGTGAAACAGCGACTATTGAGACTGATGTTTTCACTTACCCGAGTTTCCTTCACCTCCTCATTTCCATCAACTTCATCATCATCCTAGAATGAAAATATAATTAGGCAAACAATATAATTAGGCAGCCTTGGAGACAACAAAATTTTATCACAGGAAGATAATGTATTGCTTATGATTGGATGTCAAAGCCAAGACCAAGTCTTTCAAAAGAAATGCCTGTCTGGATGCTCTTGGCTGATTATCAGATAAGGTTTGGTAACCTAATGGTGATTTAGAAGATCTTGGCACTGGGGACAGAATTACTCTCTTGAGATGGCCACTGCAATGTGAATGCTCCTGAAGAGTCAAGTAGGAGGAGTAACACTCCTTAATATACTCAGGGAACAGACATGACGCTTGGGAAGACTGTGTATCAGAAATGTTGACATAATACTGACTTTCAAGGAGTATCGTCCACTTCAAATAAACTCCAGAAGGAAAGATCCGTCATGCCAGAGAGCATGCACTTACGCAGCCTCTCTGTATCCCACTGCCTCTTTGTAACAGCTCCAGGGTTTCACGGAGCACTGCTAAACTACCGCGGCACCACCTCTGCCTCCCTACGGAACTCAAGCTGTTCCAGCAGTTGTAGCTGCGGTTTCATATAGAGACAACGGGGAAATAAACCAAAACTCTGAGAAATTCTTTTCTGCCCTGGGCCGGGGCAATCCCAAGCACAAATCCAGGCTGGGCAGGGAATGGCTGGAGAGCAGCCCTGAGGAGAAGGACCTGGGGGTGTTGGTGGATGAGAAGCCCACCATGAGCCAGCAATGCGCGATGACAGCCCAGAAAGCCCCCGCCATCCCGGGCTGCATCCCCAGCAGCGTGGCCAGCAGGGCCAGGGGGGGGATTGTGCCCCTCTGCTGCGCTCTGGGGAGGCCCCCCTGCAGCGCTGCCTCCAGCTCGGGGGGGCCCAACAGCAGAAGGACACGGAGCTGTTGGAGCGGGGCCGGAGGAGGGCCCGGAGATGCTGCGAGGGCTGAGCCCCTCTGCGGGGAGGACAGGCTGGGAGAGGGGGGGTTCAGCCTGGAGAGGAGAAGGCTCCGCGGAGACCGCAGAGCCCCTTCCAGTGCCTAAAGGGGCTCCAGGAGAGCTGGGGGGGGACTTTTTCCAAGGGCATGGAGTGATAGGACGAGGGGGAATGGCTTCAAACTGGAAGAAGGGAGGTTTAGAATGGATATTAGAAAGAAATATTTCCTTGTGCGGGCGGTGAGCCCCTGGCGCAGGGTGCCCCGAGAAGCTGTGGCTGCCCCATCCCTGGAGGTGTCCAAGGCCGGGTTGGACGGGGCTTGGAGCACCCTGGGCTGGGGGGAGGTGTCCCTGCCCAGGGCAGGGGGTGGCACTGGATGATCTTTAAGGTCCCTTCCAACCCAAACCATTCTATGATTCTATGAAGTGCTTTGCTTTCTGCTCTGAAGCTACTGATGTTGCTACAGTGATCCAGTAGACAACTGGGCAAGCTGTAAAGCATTTAACAAAAAAAAAAAAGAAAAAAAAATCACATTTGGCATGCAAGTGAAAAAATGCAAGAATCATTTGAAAATAATAAAAAGGGGGTGTTTGTGGGAAGTCTTTCAATAGAAATTCTGAGGTTTCCAGCAGGGCCATTCAACTCGCCTGTAACTCCAAATACTCAACATACCTACTGCTGCCACAGGGAAGACCGCTGCGGTCTTTTTCCACTGTCTCGTGCAGGAACCCTCTGCCCCTGAGGTGGACGAGGAAGGGTGTATGTCCATAGTTGGGCTGGAATTGTTGCAGACTTCTTAACCATGACTTCATAATAGTTCCTCTCTCCTGAAAAAGGTGATCTATTTTCCTACCTGAGTCTCTAGCCAAGGTTTGGAGGGCTGGATTTCTTCCCTCAGACTGAAGAAATCCTTAAATCCTTTTGAGACCAAGACTAAGAGAAATGACCACGACGCAGACAGCTCTTCTGCACTTATGCTGTGTGTGTTCCCTGGTGCTGGGCAGGGGATCCAGACACAGGTTTTATTCCTCATTGTCTTCCTTTAGGGGGCCTAAAGCACAGCCAAATTTGGGCTCAGAGGAATTTGAAAATACTTCCAGTGGCTCGTGACCTTCTTCCAAAGAAACTAGACTTCTAATCTCCTTCTCCCATGTGGGCTCTTTCACAATTCTGCAAGGATCGCACTGATTTATGGCTTCCCAGAGCCCACCGCTTGGGTTTTACACGGGCCAAACAGGGATGCGATTCCTTTGGAAGTGCCAGTCTGCAATAGAGTTGGAGAGGGAAGGACTAACGGGAAATCAACTGACGTGGAAAAAAGTCTGGAGCTTGGAATTGGAAGGAAATTCTCCCTGAATATGACAGAATGAGTTTCTCCTGTCTTAAGGAATTCAAACTTACATCTTTTGTTGAGAAAATGATGCCGGTGCCTCTTCGCCTCTCTTTTGGCCGCCGCCTCTCTCGGATTGACTGTTTGTTCGGAGATCTGTCGTCTAAATCCTGATCTTCACACTCTGGCCAAGCAAAGAAAGACTGCTTTGGTTTCAGTGATTTACATCTGTGCTTTTGCTAAGGTACTGGGGTTCTTTTCAAGCTGATCAAGGTCATCTTGGCTTGTGTTGTATTACAAAGCAGTTATTAAACCAAATGAAATGGAGTCTCAGCTCCCTACTACACCTGGTTACTCACACTCCTGCCTTTATCAGAGCCCACAGAGGTTACCCGAGCTGTCAGCTCTCCCCAGATCATCCTGACTTACTCCTATTATGAGGACAAACTGTACTAGTGAAATCCCTCCCCCTGGCTCTAAGATCTCAGTGCTCCATGGATTACTCTCTCATTTACTCATCCAAAACGGAAGAGATCCTTTACCCCTCTCTGTTACAGCAATAGGCTGTAGCCTACATTAGGATTTCCATTTAAACAAGTAACAGCTGTCTGGTGAGATGGCAGCTCCCCATACCACTCCCCTCAGAATTACAAGTAAACTTATTCTGTCTGTACATATTGAAAGGTCTAAAACTTATGAAACCCCCTGAGCTCTGACTGTTCCTCATTCTCCTGGGTACGTACCATTTTTCTCCATCTCTGTGGCTGCACCTCTGAAGTCTGCTGGATTCACAGAGTCAAGACCTAGATACTTATTTGTTCGAGTCAGGTATGAACTTGTATAAAGGAGAGGTGCTGACGTGGAAGGAGATACAGGTGTTGTAGGTTTGTCTGGCTGTACCGGGCACCTTAATCGCCGATAGACAGTCTATAAACAAAGAACCATGACATAAAGTTAGTAGAATGAAGAGGAATAGCAGATTTGGGATTTCAGGGAACTGGGTAATCTTTTAGAGTGTAACGTTTTCTTCACTGCCGCTGGAATGATCAGCGCCACCCGCCAGATCAGGGTCATTCCGTCAGACTGGGACGAACGTTAGAAGTGTTGTACAGCTGCAAAGTGAGAGCACCTTCCCATTGCTGGGAAGTCTGGGATCGGCCTCTTTGTCCCTACAGCCAGCGGCAGGACAAACAAGCTGTCTGATAGAAACGAATGATTTAGAGTAAAAAACCAGAAGCAATGGCGGGGGAGCAGACTGGTCCCTCTAGCTTTCCATTACACACACATCTGTGGAAAACTGCGAACACAAAGCCTCAGTCCAGGCTGCACAGCAAGGACGGATCCCGGCCACATTTCTATCGTGAGCCTTCTCCTTCCACTTTGTGATTGACACAGTGTTATTTTCTGGCAAGAGACAGAAAAGCGAAGTTCCCAGGGGAGAGCAGAGGAACAGCTAACCTCTAACCCTAACACATCCCCACCGCCGGTGCCGCTGGCTGAGGTGGGGTACTACTCCTCACTCTGACCTCCTTCCAGCAAGCCTGCCCCCTTGAAATAAACAGATCCCCCAAGGAATTGCTCCTGATCTCAGCTCTCCTAAATGGTTTCATTAACTCTGAAGCAATGAGAAGCGAGGCCAGGAGGATCACCTCCTCGTCTGTATTTCTGCTCCACCGTGGCCGGGTCTCCTGCCTCTCGCCCCCCTCCTCGGCCGGCTCAGCGCTCTCCGATTTCTCGCTTTGCTGTTCCTGAGCTTGCCGCTCTGCCCGCGACCGGCTGAAGGTTCGCTCTGCCTCCTGAAGGTCTGTCAGCGTCACACCCTGCAGGGAGAGCGAGAGAGAGACTTTTTAAATTTACGCAATTAGATTTCAAGTCTTCCAGGTCAGTTTAAATGCCCAGCAGGCTGATACCCGGCCAGGCTAAAGTTTCATCTTTATGCTAACAGAAAGAAAAGAATTCTGTTGGTTTTAACACATCTCTCAGTGTATCTACCTAAGCACTGACTCAAAGTGACCCAAGTATACGTGATCAAGCTACAAACTAAAACGCAATGCTACCGCAGAAATGAGAACTTTGAAATCTAACTCGTGTGTGCTCGGGGCGGTATTTTGTAATAACTGTTTGCTTTTGCCACAACCTCTCCAACACACTGCGGGCAGACAAGCCCCTTGTCCCAAGTAGTAAGGGAAGAGCAGAAGAAAGTCTTGCCTCTTTATACATCAGTTCTCTCCATCCGACACACGAACATGAGTATTTCCACTCCTTACCTGTGTAGACCTGCGAGTCTGCCGGGCCTGCCTGGATCGTGCCTTCCTCAGCGATTCTGCTTCCTCATCCCGCACCGGAGTCAGATATGACCTGAAAAAAAAGGGCAGAAGACGTTGAAATAAAACCAGATGCTCTGCCTTCCTGTCTCCGCGAGCTCCAGAGCTGTGATATTATTCTCCTTCATATGGACAAAAATCATTTTAGCTCCATCTACCAAGACTATGGTCATCTTCCGCTTTGGGACAATTTTTCTATGAGCACATGATACACAAACGCTCGCATTATGCTCTCTGTAGAGTCTCTACATAAACTCTTTAGTGTTGGATGTGTTCTGTTAAAAAAAAGGTGCAGCTATTTAGTATATTTTTTGCCCCATTCCAGGTGTTATTGCATCATTGTGAAAAAAAAAAAAAAAGAAATAAATCAAACCACCTCTCATTCAGATAAAGATCTCAAGACCAGAAATCCCGCACTGGCACATTCCTCAGACCCTCCTTCCTGTCATTACATTCATGATCATATTCCTGCAATCTGCTGTCTTCATCAATATGAATTCCATCACGCTAGAAACCGGCTGAACTGCAGGCACTTTACAAAGACAAAACACCTTGAAAAATGCTATGAAATTAAAGAAATGACCTTCACACACCGGAGTAAACGGAATATGTTAATACTGAAAAACACAGTTAAAATACAGAGCTGGTCACCACCAGATTTCATTAAACCGGGGAGATTTCTACAGAATTATTTGCATGAAAATATATAAACTGAACTCTCTGCACCGGCGTTCACTGCGGCCGTGCTGGGGAGGAATTCGGCAGTGCTCCTGCTGAGTCGGGGATCGCACAGCAGTAAGTCTGATTTCCATATTGGTGGAGTGGCTTCCATCTTACAAAAGATTAATTAGATCGGACTCTTCAGCCTGGTTAATAGGGAATGATTATTAACACCGTCTCACTGTACAAGGATGAGGGCGCCTGAAAAGCGACGTTCTTTTGTCGGGCTATCGCTGCCCCAGGTTAACAGCGCATCAAAGATTTGTCCAAAGAATAATTAGCCAAGTGAGGGATGAAGATCTATGATGGAATATGCTTATTTCGCCCTTGGACGCTTCTCCTGGTTCTCCACAACAGACCGCTCTCATGGAAAAGGTAATGGGCTGAACAGATTTCGCATCTGATCCAGTAAGGTAAGACATTTATTAGAAAGATTACTAACTTTGCTGCACTATGGTAAAGCCTCAAAGAACCACAAAATCTGGATCATTCTGAAATAATCTACCGCGACAGCTTTTATCCACCGCCGCGATCCTGTGCTCAGCGCCGATCCAGCTGCGCAGCCAGAGGCGGGCTGGCCTCCAGCGCTCAGCGAGACACACCACCCCGCGGCGTTCCCCGGACCATTCGAAGGTATCTCCGTGGGAGCTAGTCACCTCGCACTTGGAGTGCTGGTGGGGCACACCTGAGAGCCTTCTCACCTAAAACTGGGGCGTTTGACCCAATAAGTCATGCCCCGAACTCCCCTGATGTCCAAAGAGCACATGGAGAGCGCAAAGGAGGGATGGTCGGTGCGGGAGACGCCTGCGCTGCAGGGCTGGGGCGGCGCTGAATCACGCTCTGGGAGCCGGCCGCAGCGGAGACGTCGACATCCGAGCTGGCCCGGCTCACCGAACCGCACTTCCAGGGCACAATTCATCACCTTCAGAAAGAGCCTCCGGCACAGACCGTGTGAAGGCACTGCAGAGCAGCACAGCGCTCCCCATTGATTATCCAGACAGACTCACGAGCTGTGATGGATACGCCGACGCGGGAAGCGCCTAACGCTCACAGGGATGATTGCCTCCCAAGAATTCGCTGTCTCACGAACAAAAAAAAACCCCCGCTGTTTGCCGAGTGAAAGCTGTGCAACTCCTGATTTTGCAGACAAGCAGTTCTCTTCTGCTCTCCTTTACGCAGTGCATATGTGCTACCCAGGTAATGGCACATTAAGGAAACAATAAGCATCTTCTGCAGTTTTTGACACAAGCAGAATAGCTGCTATTTGCACAGCATCCCGAAGTAATAAGCCACCTACAGGAAGAATGCATTTGCAAAATATACTGCAAATTAAGTTCAGAGCGGTAGTAAAAAAAAAAAATATATAGTTCCTGAAATACATAAACCAAGTAAATTTGTAGCTAAGTAAGGTGGACAGTTTACTGCAACAGCTTTGGATCAGTGGAATTTACGTCTCTGCAAAGAGGACACAGGCGTGTAGGAGCTACGTACGTACGACGGGAATAAGAGGAGGAAAGATGAGACCTGCCTTGGCCCGAGGAGGAATTTGGCTCATGCAAGCACGTACGCACAGGGCCACATTGTGCCTGCTGAGGAACACTCCCAGTACGCACGAGCAACACGAGATCACGCTTACGGCAGCTGAAGCACTTTTTCCAGGCAGAAGAAAATAATACCCAACTCCCTGCCACTGGCTGCGAGAGACACTTTCAAAATAGTTTCAGAAAAAGGTTAGGGAAGTGCGTGGAGACCAGGCCAGCACCGGCCGCCAGCCCGGGGGCCGCGCGCGCTGGTGCGGAGCTCTGCGGTAGGGTCGGACGTGGCGGGTTTGCAGGAGCACGGCAAGGCTGCGGGATTTCCCCCGTTCGGTGTTTGCGCATGAGAGCGTACAGACACAGCAAGAGAAAAACCGTTTTGTCTCTTACTCCATGCTGCCCCTCCCAGACTTTTCCCCCCCGTGCTCTCCCAGAATTCACACAAAACCAGCAGCACGTTCAAACACCGTTCGCAGTTTTGGGTGTCCGCCCTGTAACGGTGACTCCGCCTCCAGACAAGCACATTTTGCAAGTCAGAGCGGCTCAGTTTGGGCTGCAGCCTTTATCGATCGCTGACTTTTGGTTTCTTTCCATTGACACAATTCCCCACCACCTGGAGCTCACCCAAAGCCATTTTACAAACACGAGACAACTGAATTTCCTGAAACGAGCCGGCAGAGCCGCTGCGCAGTGACATAGCTGCTTTCTCAAAGGAAGCAGCTACAGCCTTCTCAGCCTTCTCCTGGTGACGAAGGAACGCGGCCGTGCTGTAACCACGTCAAATGCAAAGAGCAGACGCCGTACCTGCTGGCAATTCAAGCACCGTTTTGCTCTACTTGGGTATTTTTTGTGTTTGGGTTTTTTTTTTTTCTTTGGGGGGAGAAGGACAGAGGATATAGGCAGATTTTACAATTTGAGTCGATGCTTCGCTTTGCTTACAAAGGTGAATTTTAAGAGACTTGAGTGCGCTGAGCGGGCTGGATGAAAGAAAGATAGAACAAATTCCCTGGAAGGAGACAGCACATCTGACGCAGCCACAGCGCGAGGCCGGGCTGGATGAGAGAGGGAGAGCGCTACGCTGCTCTCCAAAGCAGAAAAACTGCAGATCACAGCAAGCTGCAGGGGACAGACAGCAAATGGGGTACGAGGCGCTCTGTAAACACGCCACAGAGTTTTTAATTACGTTTTCCAGAAACACATTGCTCGCCGAAGTGCAGTATCTATGTCATCCCATTAATTCAAGCAAATATCACATGATCCAAGCAGATCTTCAAAGGAACGCTCCTATGTGTTGTATTTTCTTGCAATAAGCTTTCTCTGAGAAACACATAAAATAAGAGCAGCCATCATGCCAAGTTCAAGGCACGCATAAAGCAGAAGAGATTCTTCCCAGAGTTTTGGTTGCAAGTACCAGCAGCGGAATATAAATTGTTAGAGATGCGTATGTGAGACTCAGCAAAAACACTGCACAAGTTTATAGTTCCCAGAGACAAGCGTGTCCTGCTGCCACACGGGCTACGCGCTTTTGATTTGTACTAGCTAGAAAAAAGCTGGGAACCGAGTGATGAATCTGGCTGCTAAAGAAAGGTACCCACAGTCTGGTGAAATTCTTTAACGCTGGCTCCCGTTTCTTTCCTCCTGTTTTCACTAACACACCTATTCTCTGCGTTAACTCCTTTAATCGGGACAGTGCGACACAGAAGGATGGCTCCCGACTGCTCATCGCCATCTCAAGGCAAAAGGAGCCGCAAGAAAACATTAATAGAAGGGGAGGTTCAAACCCGGGCAATAGCGAGGCGGGATACACAAGCTGGTAAACCGAGAATACAAGAACAAATCTGTATGTTAGAGAATCCCTGCCAGAGACAAAGGAAAAAAAAAAAAAAAAGCACATGCTGTGGCAAGAACCTCCTCTCAAGCAAAGGGTAAATGATGCAGAAAAAGAAATGAAACCCCCCTGTTAACTGGCGCACAGGTAACAAGAACAGATGATTAATTTCGCCAAGAAACATAGAAGCTTCTGATAATCTTTTTACAATGCTCGTCTCCCCCCTTCCTTCCTGAGCCCCTTCGAGCACTCGCAGGTCGACGCGTCTGTGGCAAACCCCACGCGAGACCGCGCGGAGCCCTTCGGCGCAGGACGGCCCCCGGCGAACACCAACCGCCCGCAACGCCTGCTCAAGTTTTACGTTTTCACACTTCGGTGACCCAACGCTGGGAAAGCATTTACCCTAAAAGGCACTCACTTCCGTGCGTCAAAACTTGGCCACGCGTTTGGAAGCCGAACATTGGTGAATCGCGAGAGCTGCCCTTCTGCCAAAGGGGGCTCAGGGCATTCCACCCCACCGCCAGCACAGCAGGAACCGAGCCGCGCACCCCCCCAGCCGTAGCGGGCCACGGGGGGCTTCCCCTCGCCTCCATCACATCCTTCTCCAATAAACCCACGTTCCCGTAGCAAGTGCAGTAAGAACACGAGTGGGCAGACGGGAACTACGGGGCGTGCGGTCTCTGCGAATGCGGCACTGTTGGTCGTGAACTGGGGCGATCGCTGGGTGATGCGAGAGGAAAGCTTGCCGAGGGCAGGAGCCGCTCCGCTGGCCCTCTGCGACGCCTCTCACCTCAGCCCAAATTCTCTTTCTAGTTTAGGAGTGATGCTGAACTACACTCACTACACTGGAAACTACAGTGAGTTTTCCTGGAAGCCAGGACAGACTCTTGGTTCTTCCAGCTCCGGGTAATGCGGGCGGAGGGAGCCAGGCACAGGTTTGGCTTCTGGCACACAAAAAGGCTCCTGCAGCACGTGGAACCATACAGATACGCAGACTCTAAACTGTTTGGAATAGCTTTCCTTTAGAGTACAATAGCACTGTTCCAAACACTGCAGTGACTTCAAAAATCCTTATACATATGGATCTCTCTCTCTCATACATATGTATATACACACATAATGCTGGAGCCCCTCTGCAGGGAGGACAGGCGGGGAGAGGGGGGGGTTCAGCCTGGAGAGGAGAAGGCTCCGCGGAGACCTCAGAGCCCCTTCCAGTGCCTAAAGGGGCTCCAGGAGAGCTGGGAAGGGACTTTTTCCAAGGGCATGGAGTGATGGGACGAGGGGGAATGGCTTCACACTGGAAGAGGGGAGATTTAGATGAGAAATGAGGAAGAAATTTTTCACTCTGAGGGCGGTGAGCCCCTGGCGCAGGCTGCCCCGAGAAGCTGTGGCTGCCCCATCCCTGGAGGTGTCCAAGGCCGGGTTGGACGGGGCTGGGGACACCCTGGGCTGGGGGGAGGTGGCCCTGCCCAGGGCAGGGGGTGGCACTGGATGGTCTTCAAGGTCCCTTCCAACCTAAACCACTCTGTGATTCTATGAAATATACATATACACACACACACTGAAAAAAGGAAGACAGAAAAAAACCCAGCAAAAGCCTGAAGTACTGATACTGTTCCCCTGGAAACAATTGGAAAATTACAGCATCCCAGCGCTGCATTCCTCCAAACTGGAAATTTGCCATTAGCTAAGAAACTATCTATGAACTGGGGGAGGGAAGAGCAGCAAGCGCAAGTTTTGCAGGCAACAATGCTGACAGCAGTTCCCAAAATACAATTCCTTAAGTCAGACAATAAAGTATGTACCCAGCAGGAAGTCAATCACTGACAATTACATGGGAACAGTCAGAAAAAGAAACTTCCCTGCTCTCTCATCCAAGCAAGCCACAGGTTTGAGTTCTTCACTGTGTTTATCCCTGTGCTAACATGTTCTACACATCGGCCCACCGCAACGCAAAATACTCATTAGAGAAACTGCCATCAAAAGTTGGCGGACAATAATGTGAGAAGACCATTCAACCGGCAGGAGAGGAGGGGAACCTGTCAGACTCTGCGAGTGTCGGAGCTCGGAATGAGGGGAGAGACAGCCAGACAATGCTGAGCTATTTAATAAGCTGAGGACAGAGGGATAACGAGGTTTCAGGATCACGCTCGTAAAGCATTTCACAGCTGGCTCGAAAGGGCTGGGCTGCGTATTCACCATTTTCGGGCCTTTGCTTTTCTCTCTCCAGTTCGTCCTGGCTGTGGTGAGCTGTCATTGTGTTTCAATCTGGACTGCGAATTCTCAACTCATGGAAGTTTCAATGTCTGAATTTCAATCATCTATTTACAGTATGATTAGCAGGTTAACAAGCGCAAGATGAAATTCTTTAGTTGCAACAGCTTTGCTTCGCTCAACACGGTCAGGTGCTGATCTGAGAGATTAAGAGACTTGTGATCTTTGTCACTTGCTAATCAAAACAACCAGGACCCTTTCATCCCTCCTCAAACTCACGCTTTGATGTGCTGTTTACAATAGGTTGAGGTTACGGCTATGGCAGCTCACGCTCTCGGAACACTTCCCCATCACACAGTCCTTGATGATTTTGCCTGTGCTTTCCCATCTGCCCATGTGCATCTCTTTGTACGTGCCCTTCAGAAAGCAGAGCTGCTTCTTTTGCGCCGCGTTCCTCCAGCCGCCGGCTCAGCGCACGTCCTCGGCAGGCTGGGCTACGGCAGCGCAGAGCGCCAGCGGAGCTGGAACGGCGGAGCGGGGCAGGAACGCAGCGCTGCTCACGCTCAGCCCCAGGCGCGCTCTGTCTCCGCTGCCAGAAGAGGCCAATACAGCCCTGGTACCTACCGAGGACTTCAAGTTTGGGGCTGGGGGAGATAGCACAGAGATTGGAAGCCTTTAAATGATCAATGTTGTCCCTTTGCATTAATTAACGCCACTCAACATCACGGTAAAAAGTGAAAAGGCAACAAACATCACGGTGATCCCATTCCTGAAACCGGCTGCCTCGGCTGGGGAAGCCTGCTGTGGCTGCCAACCGACACCTTTAAAATTCTTCCAGAAAAAGGGAAAACGTACTTGTTTAAAAACCAAAAAAACAATCCAGGAAATTTTTCTGCAAGAGAAAAGCAAAGAGTGCTGCAGACACAAAACCCAGCAAGCCAGCAACAGCTTTTCCCTACCGAACCTCCCCCTGGTTACTGAATCCATTAGTTGTGACCACCACAAGCGCAAAGCTTTCCAGGCTGGAATATTCTGAAATTGGTTTGTGTTCAGCAATAAGACATTAAGTGTCCATACACAACAAGGAGGAGTTCGCCACTGCGTCACGGCGCAGCGTGCACTACTGGCTGCAGTCCTCGGCAGCTCAATCTTTGCATTTAAAAAATCGCTGCATGAAACGGAGCGGGATGAAACTCCATCTCCTGCCAGCTGATGAATGAAACGAAGGCAGAGATGCGAGTGTCCTGCCTCTATCAGCGTTTCTCTTCCTCATTTTCAAGTGAGCCAACGCAATTTGACATTTTAAGCAACCTCAAGCAGACCTATTACAGCTTTCCCAACAGCCAGTTTACACAGTCTGGAACAGAGCAGGGAATCCCTGGGGGGGCAAAAAAAACCCCAACCAAACCATTAAAAAAATAACTCAGTAAATATCTGAGTATTTGGGAAATTGCCTTTTGCAACTAAAAAAATCAAATCAAATCAAAACTTGATGGTGATAAAGAAGGTTCGGCTATGGAACCAGATAAAGCTTAGGTTTATGCCTTCGCTCGCTTGGCAAGCACAGCCGCGCAGCCTTCGGCCGCCACCTCGTGGAAGCGGCCACCGAGCAGATGCCGGAGCAGTTTCAAGGACGATGATCATAAATCAGCCCCAGCTGAATTACAGAAAACAGCACCGAATATTGATAATGTATAAAAGATTTCCATTGCCCACTGAGCTACGATTGCAATTTCTTAGCGTGTGGCAGTGGCTTTGGTTCAATTTCAAGTGTCCACTGTTCTCGGGGACAGAAGATTTATGAAGTTTGCTCAAAAGCTTCTATAGAAATCCCGGGGTGACACCTGGCTTCCGTGGCTTCTCCACCTGCAACATCCACGGGTCGGTGCTGTGGAGCAAAGAATTTAACAGAAGCGCTGATTTTGTGCTAAATTAGCTCTCAGCTGTACCGTCACACAGTATCTCCACAAATATTTCGGGTACATTCCTTAGTTTAATGGCCGTTTTTGGACACAGAAAAGTACTTGAGCACGCTGAAGTTAGTCAGTGCCCATACCCTGAGCATCCCGGTGACGGTGCCCAGACGGAACCGGAGCCCCGGTTGCAGAACTCGCCTCTAACGAGGAATGTGCTGTTAGACACACGGATTAAATATGTGAAACACGACGGTGGTTACAATTAGTAAGTAAAGAGGAATCGCACACAAATTTCGCATGTAGACAGGAACGGGGAAAGGCGGTTTTACCTTCTGCTTGCTCCATGCTGTCAAGCTGCCGTTCTTTTACATTGGTTAGCTCAAGTGGTCCCTGCTTCGTTTCCCTGACCATTCCTGGAGGATCCCGCATATATTCCCGCTTGGAGTTAGCAGGCCAACCTACAGCCTGGGCTCCTCCGCCCAAAGCAAATGCCAAAATATGCCCCCCCCCCCCTTCCCCTGAGCGCTGGCTAAAGTCAGTCGGCAGCTGAGCACGCAGCACCACACCTGCTCGCCGTCTTTAGGGGAAACCAGGCTGGGCAGCGCTGACCCCCATCCCACACCTCGACCTTTTTGCCAAATAAAAATGCAGCCTGATTTCTGATACAGCAGGAGCAATCTCCCCTCTTCCCAACATGGACAATCCCACGGCCGGCAGAATTCCTGCCCTCCCACGTCATCTGCACCAGCAGCCTTTTAAAAAAAAGGACAACTTTATCTGAAAGAGATTAACTGCAGGAGCGTGGCAGATAAAGGCTTTCGACAGCAGGTGCCACATGATTGTTCAGTCCTGCACAAGAGAGAGACCTCTTAACTTCTTGTTGTCCGCTGCGTAGTGCGGACGGGAACGCGTCCCCTGCCACGCAGCAGCGCCCTGCGCGAGCGGCCGCGCCGCGCCGCTCCCCAGGCACCTCCCCAGGAGAATTAGAGACCGCGCAGCCTCACGACAGTCAGCGATAAGGATGAGAGACTCGGATACTACCCAAAATCCCCCAAATCGGTCGCAAGACAATGCTCACAGCTTTTTCTATCAGTTCCTCTCAAGTGACTTTTAAATACCCTTCAGGTGCAAATTCCGCGAGTTTAACTCTTACAGAGATCAGGGGGTTTTTTGGTGGTTTTCTTTTTTTTTTGGTGTCAGATAATAAGGGTTAACGGACATACCGGGCATCCACGCTCACCCTAGAGGAGTCATGTTCTGAATTTGGACAGGACAAGAATCACGAGGTAAAAGGACTTGCCAAAAATTGTTCATCTAACAGTACTGGTGGAGGAGGATTCAGTTATTAATATATTATTAATACATGCTACTATAATTAGCAGCTGGATCCTTAGAATGATGGAATGAAGAATGAAAAATAAATTCCTCTTGGGAACGAAGCAGCAAAGAGAAATGTTTGGTAGACACATTTACCTCGCACGTCAGTGAACTTTCTTCTTCTGAACAGAATTTCCAGGGGCCAGCCGTGGGCAAGGCGGCAGGCTGAGCGCAGCCGTCGGCCCCAGAGCCGCCAGGAAAACAAGCCCACCTCGCTCCTGTTCTTGATTTATCTGAAAAACTGGTCAGAGCGCATTAAAAAATAGGGAAAGGAGACGTGTTTCCTGTCTCTGAGAGCTTGGCTGATGGCAAGCGCTACCACCTTGCCGGAACCTTCCTGAGAAACAGGAAGAACAAATACAATTGCAGAACGCCGCTGTATAAACAAAGTGGCCGGGGGAGGCGAAAAAAAAAAAAAAAAAAAAGGAAGGACAAATTAAAATCCTAATTTTTACAAAACGAGGCCAGATTACAAGTACAGGAGTGGCCTTTTAAACCGGTCACACAATTGAGAACGCGGACTTGTCTTGCGGAAGTTCTCGGGCAAAGCTTGTCTCACCCCCTGCCACCGCTCAGCACCGGCCGTGGGCTGCACGGCGCCTTTCGGCGTGGCCGGGAACCAAAGCCTTCATACGACACGAAGGGCTTCAGAGAGACCCAGATCCTCCAGACCTTCCTTTGGGCACCAGATGTCTCAGGGCACAAATCACGGCCCAGCTTGGCACGATCTCCTGCAGACCCCTCTCCACGCTGAGGGGACGCCTCCGGCGCGCAGGGAGCCTGCGACATGGGGAGCCCCGAGAGGAGACCTTGGGACGGGGGAGACGCTGTGGCTGCGGAGCCCTGCGCCGAAACTGCATGGGCAAAGTCACGGATGAACTTTGCAAAGGAGCTTTTGGTGGCACTAGAGGCCGCTGTCATCCCGGAGGAGGGCGGATAATCCGGCAGTGGGCTGCAGCCAGCTGGACCCCCCAGGCGCCCACCACCTGCTCGCACCAAGCAGAAACCAGAAGAACATTAGTTTTGCCCCAGGAAGAAGGGGGTCTATGCGAGATACTGTAGGGACAGCGTCCACACGCTTGCAATTCGCCCTTAGCAGAGCCAGCGCCGGTTTGCACAAATGCATTTGCAATGCGAGACAATTTGACACCGGCAGGAGATCACCGAAACGGCCAAACAGCAACGTTCACCGGCGGCTGCAAAATTCCCATGAAAAAAGAAAAAGAAATTGCCTGGCAAAACCCGACTGACTCTGGAAGATGGCCCGTTTCCAGCCTCGCAGCATCAGCACGCCGCAGTGCTGCGGCGGAACGAGGGGAGGCCCGACGTGCAGCTGGGTACATGTAAACACGTGCGGCAGCAGCTTGGCTGAACATCCGAGACATATGGTTCGAACACCAGGCGGCGGCTTGCTGCGGTCCGTCCAGGTAGACAGACCGCACTGCATTCCTCCAAACTGCTGTCTCCCGCACTGTCTTCTCCTCCGTTCTTTCTTTCCTCCCCTTTGTAACGAGGTGAGGCATGATCCACACCATTTTCCAGCTACTGGAGCGTTTGCTGACCAGTTTAGCCAACAAGGAGCAGGTAAAACACCGCGGGTGAAACGCGGCGGTGGGCCAGGGTAAGGCTCGCGGGCCACCAAAGGATGCAAAGCAGCGCGCCGGAGCGCTTGGCTAGAGGTTCCTCCCCACACCTAGCAGGCTCTTCTGCTTTAACCTTTTGGCTTCACGCAGATAATTTGAGGCCACAAGTTAGGAGACATCCCTGTGATCTAATATTAGCTGATAAGCTTGTTTATGTTTTTGTTGCTAAGAGAAAGCTGGAGCTTTGGAAACACTGAAGCAGACCAAATGCTACTGCAACAGCTGCCGGTGGGAACTGAAATCCATACAGTGCTTCCCTGACAACTGTTTGCCATTTTCCTTTTTTTATTTTATTTTACTGGAATTGGTCTCCTTCCAAAACAAGCTTTTGCCATTTAGGTGACCTCTCCTGTCTCTCTGGGTCCGTGTTTCTGAGTTCAAAACGTGCAGGCAGTTCCCCAGTCAGCGTATCCTGCCGTCAGAACACACATTCATAAATCAGGGTTCCTCCACCCACAAGCAAAATGCATCACAGCCGGGCTTTTTCCCCCCCTCTCAGTAGTTTCAAAGCATCAATTAAAGGTGGGAGGAATCTTCTGGTGTTTCTCTTTGCATTAGCATAATTCATAGGAGATGGTTCTCTAATAAAAATGCAGGGGACTTAAACAGATCTTCTATATTATTTATAGAAACTGATTCGGCAATAAATGCCAATGCAGTAATATTAATAGATGCTCTTTTGGGCATTTACAAGTACTGTCACAGGCAAGCTCCCCATTTGCAGCCAGTGCCAAAAGTCTGGTGGGTTTTGCGGAGTCCACTTCTCCGGGGAAAAATCTAAAGCTTCTGCAACTTGATTCTGGGCTTGCCAAAATGGAGATACTGCTGCGAAACCGCCTGAAGTGTGAACTGAAAGCACAATCCTCACTCTGTCCTCTTTTTGCACAATCTCACTTTGCGCCGGGAGTATCTTTTGGCAGCTCATCTCAATTCAATTGCAAATGACACTGAGCCGACTGACCCCCACAAAATGACAAGGAGCAGACAGAGGCACTGCCAATATTGAATGTAAGCGTTCTCACAGACAGAGACACCCCGCAGTAGCTATTTCAAAGTACGTCCCTGAACACAGAGGTGATGAACACGGCTCATCCGGAACGCTTGCAATACCTTCAAAGCGCTCCCTGTGTTAGCTCTGGAAAAAAAAGAAAAAAAAGCCCAAACAGCATTAAAAGTTTGACTGTTTCCCAAACAGCACAGCCCGCCTCCTCTCTTGGAGCCGCAGCAGCCGAAGCAGAGAAGCCCGCAGCGCGCTCGCCCTCCCTCCGTGGGAGAGCCCACGTGGCCGACTGCAGATTACCCGGCGCTGCTGAGCTCTACCACCTTCACCTCTGCGAGCCGGTAACTCCCGTCACTGCCTTCCACATCCTTCGGCTTCAGGCCATTTAAAATATGTCAGAGCAGCACCTCCACTCAGGAAGGTCTGTATTTTAACAAGCTATTATTTTAGCACTCTGCAAGCTGGTTGCTGGTTAGGAATACACAGCTCATCGCAGCATTTTAGTACCATCATCTATGCCATCAGAAGAGACAGATTTTGCAGAAGTTAACCTGCTTGCAGGAATAAATATGGATCATTTGATAGTCCATACTTAAATGCACACAGTAAATTTCCCTTGAAAAGAGCACCGGCTCCCCCAGGTTTATAATTCCCCAGCCTTAACATAACCACGTATGATAAGAAAGAGATACCACCAGCTACATTCAGAGTGATTCAAAACGCTGCTACTGCTGGAATAGCCGGGGCCGCAAACGGCAGACTTCTGCCTCTGCACTAAGACTGCCTTCTTTCCGTGCCAGTCGAAGGGAACACGTGCTGCTACAGCGCAGTCCATCTCCTCCTGGATCACGCATCCACACGCTCCAGGAATGTTTGTTTTCCCCCACTAACTGTGGAGGGAATTTAGGCGACACGTACAGCAAAGATGTCTCCATCGGGGCGTATGGAGACTTAGCTGAGCAGAACCAGAGGGACGGACTGTATCTGAACGCGTCTCAGTCCAACACTCTTTTTAGGATAGGATTCATGTTACAAAACCTACTGCAAGCGGCTGCTGGGCTGTCTGTCCCTCTGCACACAGAGGCCTTCGGGATTGAGGTTAGTAGCTGAGATGACTACTGAAAAAAAAAGGCTGAGATGCTGAAAAGACAAGTAGAAAATTATGAAACTAAATTTAACCTACAAGCCAGTGATGACTCAATTCAAAACCTTGAGATGGAGCAGGGGCAGCAGCCTGTAACTCCACGCAGCGTCTAAGAAACAGTTCTTTCTTACACCCCCACCATCACCGCCGCGTGAGACCTGATCACAGAGGAGGACCGACACACACCGGCACTCTGCCCACTGACCTTCTGCGCTCCCTGGCTTCCTCAGCTGAGAAGTCCTTTCCTGTAGTTGAGGCGGCACCGGCATTCGCAATACCGTTAGCAGAGCTGAGTACAGCACGATTTGTGATTACACCTAGGGGGGTGCTAGCAGAGATGCCCTCTGTATTTTTCTCTACAGCAGAATCAGTTTGTTGCCTGAAAGGGGCTCTGAAATAGAGAAGACATAATGGAAAGCAAAGCAAGTGAACTCAGCTGCTGACCGAGACCGGCCACCTCGCGGCAGCACCGACAGTGCATTCTCCTCGTTCTAGACTCGCGTTTTTGTAGAGAACAGCACACATTAAAATGGAGTTTTTAAAAACTTGTAGAAGAATAAGCAGGAGGAATTCATAGTCTTCACATCCCTGTTCGTAGCAAAAACGATTAGAAAATGTACCTGGTGAATAAGCAGAAGGAATGAACTCCAAGAGCTTGTGCACTGCACGCCCGAGAGCAGCCCGAGCAACACGCCGTGTCTCTAACAGGGTGGTGAGGGGGCCCGATTGACCGCTCCGGTGAGTGAAGAAGCTGAGGTCCCATACGGGCTCTTAACTGCCTGCCGGTGCACGCGCACTACTGAAACTGTCCCACCTAAACCACTCCGGGATTTCTTATCAGCGCTTCCCACGTGGGAGCACGCTTCCAATCCAGAATTCAGAACTTCCAACCCAAATGCTGATTTTCTGCAGCGTTATCTCAGCTGTGAGCCGTTACCTGGTATATTGGCGGGCTGATGCAGTAGTGTTCGCACCGAGAGCTGTGGGACAGGCAGAGGCAGGTTGCCACGGGGCGCCCAAGGAGGTAGATGAACCAATGGCAGTGGGTGAGGTAGCTAGAGATGTATTGCGACTGGCTGAAATGTAGGGACTGCTGAGGTCACTACTTCTACCAAATGAAGCACTGTAAAACATCACAAAATCACGTCCTTCAGAGCACAGTAAATATTCAACAGAACATCAGCCCAGCTGGGCTCCCAGCTGGAAATGGGGCAAGTGTGACACCTTCGCAAACCGTCTGGGAGGAGGTGCGAGCACAGCGGGGCGGCTGCAGGGCGCTCACGCAGGCTAGCGCTAGCGGCATCCCTCTTCGCTAAACCAGAGAATAACGGCGTGGCGGTGAATGGGGGAAGAATCAGGGAGGGGAAAAACCCTCCTGCAGTGAAAGCGGTGCACGCAGAGCACCCCTGTGTACTGGGCAGAAACAACGAGCAAGGACGAGGTTGCTTCAAGCAGGGGAGGAGAGAGTGACATAAGCAGGTCCGGCTGCATCACCTCCTAAGGATGCCCAGCACTCCCAGCTTTAGGAACTTGTTTTCAGTGGCTTAAGGCTTCGGCAAAGATGGTCAGTTCAGGCTTTAATTTTCTTTAAGGCATGCTTATTCTGTATTTTTGGAAAACAGCTTGCAAAACTGTCCAAAAAATTATTCAAGAATGAGCAAAGGAAATGTTTCTCTGGTTTAAAACAAAACCCTTAAAACCGTTATTACTGAAAAGCTGTAATTGTTTAAGCGCTCATACTTTGGAGACCGAAGAGGAGAAGGGCTCTCATACGAGGACGTACCCTTTCGCTTCTTCAGAGAAAATCCACCCTAAGTGGGAGAAGTCGCACACCTCTAAACCCAGACTTGATGAAATCTGGCAAAATCTCCTACTGCGCATGCCAGAGCCCCATATACAGGCTGCTCGTTGTCTGCACAGAGCTAACGAGCACGCACGCATCATCTGGGACCCTGCCACGCCTTTCCCAGCGACTGGTATTCCTGGTTGCTACTGGTCAGACTGGGCTGTCTGCAGGATCAAAGGCTAGGAAGGCTGGAAGGGCCGTCTCTCACCTCCGGCATCCCAACAGCTCCCATGCCGGCGCACACGGAGCACGGAGGGAAGCGGCTGCACCAGGAATAAAGGCTGACCTGGAGGAAAAGCAGACCGGCACAAAGAGCTGCAGGTTTATGGGAAAGCCAGGGACAACAGACTGGGACTGGAAGTCAACGCTAGAGGAGGAGTCAGAGAGAGCAGCCTGAGGCTGAAATGGAACTTGAAAGGACAACAGCCAAGGCCAGGAGGTCGGAGGAAGGATCCAGTCCGGTTCACTAAGGCACCCGATTTACAAATCAGGCTGACATCCCAAGGCCCAGCCAGCCCCCGACAAGCAGCTGGTCCCTACGCAGCCGAAGGAGAGAACAGGGCATCCTGCAAGGCCTCCATGCGGAGGAACCTCACGTTCGGGCTCTTCAGCCGATGGCTGCTTGCCACATCCAGGTCACAAAGGAACAAGCAAGTTATTGTCACCAGGTAGCAACCTCCACCGGACCCTAAACACAGCTTCCTCTGGAGAGCCGTCCCCTGCCCGAGCGCTGGGGAGCGGGAAGCCCTGCTGGAAGCGAGTGCCTCCCGTCTTGGCTCTCCGCACCGAGGAGAAGGCCGAGCTCCGGAGATGGGCGGGAGGAGGGCGAGAGCGGGGAGCCGAGCCTGGCTGGCGCGGGCGTGCAGAGCAAGCAGCCGTGACGTCGCAGAAATGAGTGTACTGAGAAGACCATGGCAGTGGAGCGTGTGCTGGGGGAAGGAGCGAGAGGAGCGGCAGGGCAGAAGGTGGTGGCAGCCCTGGGGGGAGCAGGGCTGGTGGGGCACCATCCCAGGAGACCCCAAGGCAGAGACTGGGGCAGGAGGGGCGGCTGCGAAAAAGAGAAGGAACCCGGTCGGGAAGGGAGGGTAATTAATTAAGACCTGACAAGGACTGCCTTTCAGAAGGGAAATGGGTGAAAAGGGGAGACAAGAGGATGGAAGCAGCACCAGGTGATGGGAGTAGGGAGGAGGAATGGAGGAGAAGAGCATGGGGACAGCGTTGTGTCAACTCCTACAGGCACGCACCCCGGGCTGGGGAAATGCGGCGGTGGGGCATCACGCACACACTCCTGCTCGCAAGAAGGGAGCCAGGGCCTTGCCAGCCCTGCAGGGATTCACCTCCCCACCCTGTCACCGCACACGGGTGGCACTGCACAGTCCGGGGAGGATTCGAAGGCATTTATTCAATTGTTCACATTTGATCTGAACAGGGCCAGAAAACTGCAAGAAAAAGGTTAGCTGGGGAATCTCGTTAATTAGCAGCTGTGTTCATACGTACCCGTAAAAGGGAGGATTATGAATTTACGCTGAAGAATTCAGCATTAGAAATAAAAAAAAGCACTGACACACTGCTACTCGTTCTCTAATATAATCACCATAACATAACCATCAGGGAATGAGCAATGAAATGGAAAGCAACATTTCAAATCAATAAAAAGAAATACTTCTGGAAACAGCTACAGCAAGCAGAATCCAAAATCTTAAAAACCTTCAAAACCTTAAAAAGCTCCCACATATTCTAATAAAAAAGGTTTGCACAAAACATGCAACGATTTTTTAACGCACTGCCATAGGGTATTGCAGAGATCAAAATAGGATTTGCTTATGGAAGTTGGCCACAGTGGTGGCCATTAAGAACAATGGTTAAGTATAGCCCCTGGCTCCTAAATTCAGGATTGCTTGAAGCAAGGAGGGCGTGGGAGGTGGAAGACTGCTCGTAAGTTCTCCCAGCTTTTGCAACTTGTCCTTCAAAACCAGTTGCTGTCAGAAACAGAGTCTGGACTGCATGGACCGTTGGCCCCACTCGCTGTGATGGTTTTTAAAACCAGTAAGAAGGTGTATCTGCAAATACGTAAAATGAAGGAGAAACTGACTGTGTGAAAAAGTGATTTCATTCTGGTGTGCGTGACCCCTTCCTGGGAGGCATCTCTCATGGCTGATGTCAAGGGAAGGATGCTGAATTAATTCTACCTGCCAGGCCAGTTTTCCTCCAAATCCTTTCACATACAGGCGATGTGAACCGGCTGTTTGAAGGCCAATGTGTGTTAAAATGGAGACCAGGCTGTCAGAACAGGGTTCTGCGAGTTTTGGGGCTGGCGGTACACTCATAGAGAACACAGAATGAATGACAGTCACTACCATTACAGAGAGAGCTTTAATAGCTGCTTCAACTAAAGCTGAAGAGCATTTGCAACATTGCTGCAAGGTATTTTGTCCCCTTTTAGAAGAACGGCCATTTTCAACATCTTAAGATGATCTGTTGCTGTTGTTTCCGCTTTGTTTGGGGCTCATATAAAGCCCTTACAGAACACAACAAGGTATCTTTATGGAGATTAGTTAAATGCTAAGGTAAAGGGGCAATGCAGATGTACACAAGTCGTCCTCTCAGTAACATCCAAGCATATGTTCACTTAAATTTTTCCTCTCTCAGAACAAGCTTTTATCTTTTGGAGTTGCTTTCAGAGTTTTGTTAATACCTGGAAATGACAAAGAGCTTATCCTTAACAGGCAACCAGCTTCCCTTCCTCATCTTGGAGGCTGATGCACAAGGCTGGAGAAATCAGAGGTTCAACAAGATTAAATTTAATGTCTCTGTGCTTTTCTACCGGAAACCATACAGCATAGACATCCAATTGATCATGATTTTACTGTTTGTACATAAAATGCAAACCCTTTGATCGCTTTAAAGAAAGTACCCTTTATTTCTACCTGTCAAGGCTATTCTCTGTAATTGCTTGTAAACCAACACTCCCCTGTGAAAGCCCAGAAATCAGCCTTTGTGACAAGAAATCGGTGTTAGTGAAATACCACTGCCAGCCAAGACCCTCGCCGGTCCCTGCACAGTTTAACCAAGGAAATACAGTACAACTACGTGAACGTAACACCAAATCTGGTTCTGGATTAGCTGCGATCAACAGGCAGTGTTTGTAAAATTTCAACGGACAGCCACGTGAGTGACTGGACTCTCTCTCAGACTCGGGAACAGTGAGGCATGCCAGCAGCCAGGGGCAAAAGTTTTCCAACGTAATCAGCTGCGGCTTGTCGGGCGGCCTTTAGCCAGAGACAAGCTCTGGAGGTTGGCCTGTCATCATGTCCCAGGATAGACGTGAAGTCACCGGAATGGATCAGCAGATCAGGAGAAGTCTACTGCTTCAAGTGGCTGTTTCACCTTTTGTGGAAATGGGTCCGTGTGTGCTCAGCAATTGGACAGACACATCCTCAAGCACAGCTTAGCTCTACCAACATAAGGACTAGAACACAAAAAATCCGCCTCTTCCAAAATATCTCAAGCAGTTGTTCCATCTTCAGGACAGTTATTTAGTTCAGGGTCTGGAATTTTGTGAAGCACAATCTAAAACCTTGAAATACTTCTGCCCTTAAGCACAGATCCAATGGCTTTGCAGCGTGACATGTTTATATGTGCTGTTTTGATGGTTTCCAGTATTAGCTAAAATAAAGGTGAGGTGATGGCACTGTACTTGCACAAAGGGCTGATCCTCCTTCTCACAACCGAGATGAAAACTCAGTAGCGTATTATTTGCCTCAACAGAGCAGGGCATTCATTCACCTCATTCAGAGACAGCCATTATCTGGTACTTGAAGGAAACTGAGCCTCTGCCTTCCAAAGGGGTAAAAGATACCACCAATTAAAGAAGTTATGCACAGGATTGCTTTCCTGCTTCTGCTTGGCTAGTTTACCAGCAATCAGCCTCTACAATTTCACAGACGCTGTGCAGAAGCTGCTTCCTTACTGCCACAAGAAAATGGTTGGAGACATCAGTCTCCCTCCTTAGCAAGTGCTGTAAGTCACACACAAGAACACTGCCACTTCTCTGATAACGATGCCATAAACATGGACTAATATAAACCAAAATTAGAGATAAGCTACAACTTACCTGTCAATAGCTATTTGAATAATGCTTTCAGACTGTAATTACTTTATTCTCTTTTTATGATCAATTTTGGTTTTATTATCTAACCATAATACTAGCATAAAACTGAGAAAACACTTTGCATTTGAATTATGCGAACAAGAGTATTTAAATTCAGTTCCACAATTTACAAATCAACAAAAAGGAGGGTCTTTAAAAAAGACTATTTAGCATGACAAATGTCCGTAAATCTTAATTTTTATTTCCTGCTCTGAGCAGAAGAGGGTCCCAAGGCCAGCGGCACCGATGCAGCAAGCAGCAAGCAGAAGGCTGAAGTCTGGGGGGCACGTTAAGAGAGAACGGACGGCCTGGGAGCCCAGGTAAGAGAGAACTGGACATACCTTTTCAAGTAGGTAGATACGTAGGTAGTGGGTGCACCAGAATGGGGAGCTTCGGTTCCCTTTGATTCATCCCTCCACGGCTGCCGGGTGTAGGAGCCGCTCCGCACGAGGTTTACAGCTGATTCTCTACCGCAGGAGAGAGCACAAGGTTTATTTAGAAAAACTTTTGGAGTCTGCTTTTGGTTCCTCTCCAGTTCTGCAACACAAATCCTTCCCTTACCCCTACACGCACCGTGGTGCCAGGTGACACAACTCACTGCAACACCTCTTGTGGCTTTATCATCAGTTTCTGCTACTGCCAGCTGTAGTGCTTGAGAATCGCCAGACGACGTAATATTTTGCATAAAGAGGAGCAAGGTCCTTTTTAGTCGGAAAACTTGCAATTGAAATTTAGATTGTCCATAAAAGTAATTTAACGTATTAAATTATGTCATTTTACATTCTCTGTGCCATCTTATACCAAACAACACTGCGTAAACGGACAGATATTGCAACTGCAGGGAAAGTTTATATTCTCCGAGGTATCCGGGCAATGACAGTAAAGCGATTCCCTATGGCAAATCCTTTGTTATACTTAGCAGCAGAAAACAACAAACAAAATATTTGGCAATATCTAAAACTAGTCGAAAAGTTATCAATAAATTACTAGTAGTCCTATTTATCATAGTTATCCGAAATCCGGGCTCCTTTTCCTAATCCCCACTTTGGCAGTATGTCTTGTTCTTTTCTGGTCTTGGACAGGACCTTGAGCTTGTAATGCAACACAAACCCATTCGCTCGTTAGCCTGCGATTAATTTTTCATTTCTCAATTGCCATGTCCACGCTAGTGCCCTTTCAGACACCTGCGGGTTCCATGAAGTGAAAGTCAGCTGCTCTGAAAGGAAAGAATATTGGGAAAAAATCTGTCCTGCACAGTACATCTGGGCACCATCTGTTCCTGCGGGCCAGTTCTCCTCATTCCCTACTTTTCCAAGCGAAGGACACTTATCAGCAGTCAGCTGGATGTGCCACTCAATACGAGCCGCTGCCAAAACCGCTCAAGCTTATCATTTAAACACAAATTGTCTGCTAAACTCCAAATCACAGTGACTGGCTGAGATTAAGCAAGAACGCAGCAGGGAGGTTCCAGCAAAAGATCAGCAAAGAATCTCAAACTGTGCTGAAATTCTCTCAGGGCGGTCATCTGCCGTGACTTCTTCACAACAATTACACTTCCCAATGACTTCTCTGTATGTGCCTTTCTAGCACGGCCGTGGAAGTGGCTGGAAATGCGGCTAAGCTCCAATTTCACTCCTGGCACAAACTGTGAAGAACCTGTTTGTAGAGATTAGCTCCTCAAACATTTCTCAAGAGACTAGCTATTTATCCCGTTTATACTGCGGTTCTGTCCAGGGGCAACTACACACGTTCACTGCAAAACCAACCCCTGCAACGGACACAGTTCCATCCAGGAGAGAGTTCACAAACTCCAGGGAATCAAAAAATGACCGATGCATGAACAAAGGGACAGAAGGTGACTACTGAGCAAGTGACAGAAGTACAAGTGCAGGCGCCAGTTACAAAATGAGGCACTTGCATATAAAAGGGGAAAGGATGCATAAATCTAGTTTCCTGGCTGGAGACCACATGTGTACGAACACAGGGGTGGAGAAACCTCTGTTGCCCTGCTCACCTAAATGAAAAGCAAAGTACCAGAACTTTTATAGATCAGAGATAGCTCTAGATATTGTGAATTCTCATGTGCCTGGGCTGCCGAGAAAATATATGAAGCATGAATATAGAAAAAAAGGTATTCCGGAGGAACTATCAACAGGACAGAAGCTGAGCATTAAGTTCAGTCTCACCTGTTTTCTTTTTCTTCTATATCGCTCGTACTGCTTAGTCTTCTGGGGGCTATTGTGGCAAGATAGCTCTTGTTGTCTTTATCCTGGTGAAGCAAAAGGAGTACTTCAACTGCACAGCTGTTACACTTCCAGCACGTTCAGTGACTACTAAATTCACGTTCAAATTTCTTTAACTAAGAAAGCGTTCTCTGTCTAAGGACAACTGGTTTAAGGCATTTTCTTGGGCAACGCATACCACAGCATAAAAGCATCAGTTCTGAAAATGATTTTCTGAAGAGCATGTCAGTGAATAAAAGCAGCTTCTAACTAAAACTACTTATAAATCATAGAATGATAGAATAGCGTGGGTTGGAAGGGACCTTTAAAGGTCACCCAGTCCAACCCCCCTGCAAAGAGCAGGGACATCTTCAACCAGATCAGATTGCTCAGAGCCCCTTCCAACCTGACCGGGAATGTTTCCAGGGATGGGGCGTCTACCCACGGGCAGCAAAGTCAGAGCTAGTGAATGCGTGGGGCGGGATTCACAAACACAGCTGGTGGATGCAGGAGGAATCCATACGGGTTAACAGTGAAGGAGAATTTCCACTGCAGGTATGTGCTACTGTCCGGATTAGATATTTTCTGGTAAGGAATGGGCCATGCCGGAGCAGCAGCAGTTCACTGGCAGCCCGCTCCAAACCGAGCAGGAATTCGGTTGAAGGGGCACTGAACTCCAGTTCTGATAGCATAGGAGTAATTTTTGAAAAAAAAAAAAAAAGAAAGAATGAAAGAGACCCAAGTTTGTTATGGATACAAACCCCAGCGATAACTCAAAACGAAAGGGAAAGGGTCTTAAATCTGCGAGGTAAATTCTGCTCAACTGGGATGACCTGAAACATCTTTGCTGCAAGCCAAACCTTTTCTTTGTTGTCTAATAATGCAGATATCCGAGGACTTGAAGAAGAACGATAGATAGAAGAAGCCTTATCTCTCTGCGCCTCACGAGTAGCAGCGACTTCACTCAACATGTTGTGGCTGCCAGTCTTCCGTAGTCCCAGCCGCCACGATGAAGGTGACTCATCCTTCTGCTCGTCTGACTTGCTGAGCCAACTGAACTGCAGAGGAGAAACAGGGACGTTTGGAAGCAGTAAGAGCACTGCAAGGCACAATCGAAGTTCTGAAAGTCTTTCAACAAGCCCCAGTTTTTGCTGGGGTACGCTTATAAATGTAAGATGGAGTGACTTTGATTTCCCGCTTAGCTTTAATGACAGGACGTAGCTCAAGGGGAACTCACAGGGATGCAAATTGCTGTAGTGCCCTCATCCCCAAGGACAGATATGAGAGAAATCTTGTGTCATTGTGCAGCTCCCTTTGCCTACACAATGCCCTCCTCCAGCTTTGCAGAAAGGATATAAGGAACAATGAAGCTTTTATTAGCACCCATTTAGAAGGGGGAATTATTCAGTAAAGGCAGAAAACCAAATAAAAAGTAATCAACTCTTTTGGGACTAACTGCAAATAAACCCCTTACACAGACCAAACTGGAGAGGGTCCAGGAGAAACCATTAAGATCATCAGGGAACTGGAGCACACAACACCACGAGGAAACCTGGCTTGTTTAGCATGGAAAAGAGAAGGCAAAGAAAGGATTCAATTGCTCTACTACCTGGAGGGTGGGGTTTAGATAAAGAACCAGACTTCTCAGCAGTCTACAGCGAAAGGAGAAGGAGGAACAGACACAAATTCCAACACAGGAAATCCCAAACGACGTGAAGGAAGACATACCTCCTGGCAGGAGTGATGCTGCACTGGGACAGGGAGCAAGAGAGTGGGGCTTCTCCATCCTCAGAGACTTTGCAATACTCAGCCGAGCTCAGGAAGTTCAAAGCGACATGACATAGGCTTGGAGCTCGCCCTTCTTTGAGCAAGAGGTTGGACTACAGGCTCGCAGAGGCCCGTTCTAGCTTAAAGCTTTCTACAGCCAGGTAACCGCACGTTCTATACACAGTACAGAATGGGCCCTCGTGCTTTTTGTTACTTGAGGCACTTCTGACAAGCCTATATTATTCCTCAAATATACAACTGCTTAAATGTGCAGCTTTAGTTACAGTTACCAAGTCTTACAAAAAGATGCCAACTGCCATTCGAGAATGGAGTCTGGGCACCACAAGAGATACTTCTACAAAGACAGGGGCTGAACACTGGTTTGTATAGGAAATAAAGCAAACAAAACATTAGGAATTATTGGAAAAGAATAGAATATGAAACACAACACCATTAGGCCTCTGTGTTACTGCAGGGTACAGTCACACCTTTGATATCACACGCAGCTCTGCTCCACAGCTCAAAAGCAGCATTGAAGAAGAGGAAGAGATTCAGATAAAGGCAACAAGAACGAGTAGAGCAACAGAGCTTTTGTAGGAGGAGTTATTCAGAGTATCAGGAGTCTCCAGGCTGAGATATGACCACGGTACACAAAATCCTCAGTGGCACACAGAAGGGTGAATAAGGATCAATTATCCCTTGTTCCTTCCCATAAAGGAACTGGGGGCAGCAAACAAAACCGGCGTGGGGAAGGTGTAAAGAAACAGGTGCAGGAAGTTCTGCAGAATACGTAATTACGCTGAAGAACGCTTTGCCACTGGACATTAGAGGATCCCAAACATTATGGGCACTCACAAAGTGACTGCATAAATTCAAAGAGGAAAAGTCTAATGGGGGGCACTGAATACAGAAAATATGACAGATTCAGCAAGTCCCTGAAATGCAAATTGCGAGAAGGTGGGAGGGAAGTCCAGCTAGATTCTGTCTTCTCATGGTCACTGTCAAGGGCAGGATACTGGGGTAACAAGGCTTTTGGTCAAAGCTGATACAAGCGTTATTATACCATATTCTACATAACACAAAACATCTGACATTATCCAGAATAAATGAAGCTACTGGGGAGCTCTGCCTCAAACTCATTGACTCAAGGCTGCGAAGATAAAATTATCACTGCAGTATTTTAGCAGCATTTCTTATCTAATGTTATTTTAATGCAGATGCAGAGTTAATCTCCTGTACTCTACTGATTCTAGCACTTCCAGTCCACTGAGCTACACGGCTCTAATGCTTTAATGTCGTTTTGACACTTTCCTCAGAGAAAGCTCAAATGCACAGTACGCCTTCTGTAATTTCTGAACAACATAGGAACAGCAAATATTAATAACTCCCCCAATGGAGGGCAATAGAAGCACTCTTATTTTCCCATATAAAACCCAAACTGACAAAGGGTTACAGAAGAATCAAACACATAAGAGATGATAAAGCAGCTGATCTGAAGTGATTGAGGTCAAATACCCTAACAGCTCTATACCCTAACAGCCTTATTCTGGGTTAAACAGCTCAAATGAGTGCAAACAATACTCTGCAGCTGCGAAAAGGTTAACTGAAGTGCTCACACTTCCTTCTTTTTTTAATACTCTTCCACCTTTAATACCCCCCTGCTACGTCAGCCTGAGCTGAACAACGTCCAGAGGAGCCCTATTTCATCTGATTTGGATGTTAGACCTAGCAGCATGTCAAAAATGAAAAATCGTGATGAAGCAAGACACATTTTCCCTCTAACGTGTACCTAGTGCTTCAGACTTTGGCAAGGCGCCTGCATTGTGTAGCTGTCCTCCATATTCTGGTGCAAAAAGAAAGCAGGAGCATAAGATGCCAGTCCTCAGCAGAACACAGAGTCTCCTGGTGCCATCTAGCTGAGTGACGTGAGAGCTGGAGAATTCAGATAAGATTTCAGTAACTCTACTTCACCTTTAAAAAGCTTTCATAGCCTAGCTATCTAGTCAGATGCAAACTTTATCCTCTCCGCTTACTGGGCCGTAACATCACGCCGCTGAACCAACTGAGTTTGGCAAGTTGGAGGCACTTCAGATGACGATGCCAAATCCACTGCTGATACATCAGCGGGAACCAGCTTTGGTGAAAGATCTCCTGCTGGTAAGAGATTGGCATCAGCTACCTCAGAAGTGAGAGCGACACAAAGCATGTGTGGAAAGCAGGGTTTCCCTGTGAACAGCGCAATTTGCTTCAGAGGGTAAGAGATTCAGGAGGAACCTTCTCGTACAAACACCCTCCTTTGTGCCAGCCCTGTACTGTTGTTAACACAGCACCTTTATCAAAATTGCAGACTATCATGCTTCCCATCTCACAACTCCTCTGAAAATGAGTTTCAGAGTGTCCATTTCCCAGAAAAACCTACTGCTTTCAAGCTCTGCTGGAGTCCCCATTGATTCCAAATTCACTTACTCTTCTGGCAGATGCAGTGAAGGAGTTGGGCTCGGGTGGTGGTATTTGCTCAGTGATGCTAGGCCTGGTTTCATGGCTGGAGTGGTTGGCAAAGGGCTCTTCCTTCCTTTCTACAATTTTAAACAAGAAGAGAAACCAAACGTTTCAGTATTGCACTCCCAAGGCCCTCCTTTACCAGCACAGTGCGCACCGCGCTCAACTTTGGCGCTGCTGTGACCTCAGCGCGCCTTAGATCACTGATGGTGTCAGTGCCGAGGCTGCCAGGGCTTTCTGCAAGGAGGCTTTCTCCTTGCTGAAAAATACCATGGACACATTTGCCCGGCAAAGCTTTTGAACTCCATCCCCACGCACAAGCACAATCTTTGCAGAAAGCACCTTAAGGAGGACAAACGGGGTTTTTTTTTGTTTATCCACGGTTTTGTTTCCTCTCAGGGATCATTCTTCCCGCGCCGCACTCAGGAGGAGAAGCAGAACATGCCGTTCCCGCCGCAGCGCAGGAGTGGGGTGTTGCGGCACACATCCCCGAGCCGCCCCGCTGGCGGGCATCATCGCACGGCTCTGCTGCGGCTGCTTACGCTGGTGGGCACAATTTCTGGTCTTCTACAGCAAAATCCGTTTTTCTACATGGAACTAGGACTGATTCCCAACAAAAATCTTTAGCAGGGCTCAAAGCCAGCCGAGCAAACACTACCAAAGCTCACTGCGGGCTCCCTGCTTGGTAGACAAATGCAATCGTCCAGTGCTTTTTTTTTTTTTTTTTAATCTATGCACCATGTTTGATGTAAGAACATCCACCAGACGTTACCAGGGGGAGAGTACGCAGAAACTATGTCTCAGGCAATGGGTTCCATTGACAGGAGCACACGGGGCTCCCAGACGGACCCTCCACCAGCCACAGCCGCGTGCGAGGTGCCCGAGAAATGACGCACCCACACCAACCAACCAAGGGTTTCCTCTCGCAGCTACGAGTGCCTCCCACAGCCACGCGTTGGAAAAAAAGAAGTCATTTTAAGTGTAAGCACCCAAACAGTGCTGGCAAATGAGGTATGTGCAGGGAATAAATATCCTTTATGACATATACAAAGCAGTTGGGTACGGAGCATCTGTGAGGGTGGCACCTTGGAGCAGGAAGATCAATCTTTCTGAAGTAAACATTCTCACTCCTAGAATATAGGGTTCAAAGGACACGGAAAACAGAAAAGAGCAAGCCAAGAGAAAACATTTTAAAATAACAGGCAGTTAGCAGGACTGACAGATCCAGAATTAAAGAGACAAAGATGCATCTTCCTTAGGGAGGTCTGCATGACATTGAAGTCTCAGCCACCTTTCCCTCTCTTTGTGTCATCTCAGAACTTCCCCCAAAGTCACTGAGACAGAGTATGTCATTTCCTGAGCCCAACACACAGACGCGCTGCACTTTCCAACGGCCCTTTCAGGAAGGGGCAGCAGATGAGCCACTTCTCCTTGCAGGCCTGACCTGGCGCTCAGCAGCCCACGGAAACGTGCACAGACCAAAAACCACATCCTCGCCAATTCCCGATTTCTTGAGAGCGAAGCCCGTAAACCACAGGAGAATCCTCGACATTGCAGGGAGGGGAGAACAGACCCGACCTGAGAGCCAGCAGGCTTTACCGGCTGGGTAGCCGGTGACTGGGAGCCCGGGCTGGCAGATTATAGTACACAGGTCAACTTTTAAGGTCAAGCCTAATTACAAGGGCACAAGCTTAAGTGGTAATGACAGGTTGGAAAGGACTCAAACTGCGAGCAATGTGACCGAAAGGAGTCGACTGCAGAAGGAGGACAGGCAAAGTACCTTGCCCCAGCAGCGAGAGAGCCTGCGTGACCATAGGCATCGCTCTCTGTAGCGGAGGAGCCCACATTTTATTTCACTAACATTTTCAGCAATATACATTGCAAATTCCAATCAAGGGAAAGCGGCGAGGATTATAGTTCAATCTCCCCAAAACAAATTTGGTGAGACTAACAATTTAGTTCTCTAATTTGGCAAATTGGCATAAATATAATTTTTCTTCAGGTTGGGTTTTTTTTGGGGGGGGGGGGGGTCATGTCTTTTTTTTAATTTTTTTTTTAAATTTTTTTTAAAGACTGAAAGCTTCCCTGGCCTGCTTTAATTCACAATAATACCTGCACGGGTAATGACCACAGAATTCTATACTGATCTGTCCCTCGTTTATATGCAACCCAATGCCAAGTTGTTAATTGTCCTCAGGATGAATAAAATAGCATTAACGCACTCAGTTTCCTTTGTTTGCAGAATACAAATTTCTGACAGATTGTAAGAAACACGGTACTCTCTGAAGCACTCCAGCAATTTCACTGCTCAACTCTTCTCATTTCTTCTCCTCCCACGGTCTCTGCAAATTCCACAAATTTATCGCAACGTGAGACCCTTCAAAACACACCTCAAAACAAACTCCTGGATTACACTGCCAGCTTCTGCTTTGGCCCGCCTTATGCTTAGCTACCAAAGGAGCTAATTTTTTTTTATTTAAAAGGATCACTCATAACAATATTTTGGCTTCCCCCCCTCCTTCATCTGGACTTTGAACACTTAAGGAAAACAGTTGTCTTGTATCTGTCCAGCACTGCTTAGAATCACAAAGCTATGTAAATATTAAATTTCAGAAAAAAAACGAAGAGGAATAAGGAAATAATTTCCACGTTTTCAAAACCACGCCTCCTATATCCATCCAAGCATTTAAAACGTCTAGCAGATAATAAAGCATAATTGTTCTTAAGATTGTGTTTGAAACTAGTAATATTGTGACATTTATAATTTTCTATGAAAAACTATTTTCATCTCTACTTCTCTTTGGAGTCCTCCTATAAGACGTGGGCTGATGGTGTTATCTCATGAACCCTGTTTCAAAAAAGAGTCCCCAAAATGTACTCTCCGTTCACATGTGCAACAACTGACAACTGTGTCTGCATCCAGCCGGACAAGTTCATGTTCGTTTTATCAGAGACTTGAGGAGTTTATAAGGCGGGGTTTCAATTTGAATGGAAATTTCTCAAAGGAGCCACTAATCTCTCTCGGAAAGGCGAGCACAGGTACACAGCCCGAAGCCTGATTCTTTGTCATTACTTGAATGCTTTTTGTCTGTGATTTGTTTTAGCTTTAGTGGTTTGAAATAGATCAGTATAACGTGCTTTGCTCAGTGAATTAACTCAATAAAAAGACCTGCTCTGGTTTTACACAAAATTTAATGCTGAGTGCTGTAGCACTTTCATAGAATCATAGAATGGGTTAGGTTGGAAGGGACCTCGAAGATCATTGAGTTCCAACCCCCTGCCATGGGCAGGGACGCCTCCCACCAGACCAGGCTGCCCAAGATCCTTTCCCTGCTGAAGGATCTTATGCCATTCCTGAATCAGTTGAACACCACACGGCTCCACTTCTCAGAGCTACACCTACATCAGAGGGGCTTTGGGCAAGTTCCCACCAGGTTGACAAGAACTGGCACAGAGCTAAGCAGGGCTGCTGGCCAGCAAAACCCTGATTTAGGGAGCAAATAAAAGTGACTTCTACTGCCTGCCTGTACCTACCATGGACTTCTCCCGCTACGTTTGCTTGATTTAAAAGCCAAAAGATTATTTCATCGTGTTACTGTCATACCCAAATAGTTTTTGTGACTACCAGCTCTGCAAAGACCAGCCAGGACTCTCAACACCTCTCATGCTGTGATAAACATAGAAATTGATACAATTAGAACACAGGTGACAATTCTACTGGCACGAGAAGCAGGACAAAACTTTCAACTACACTTCTTTGCAAGGACTTATTTATTAGTATACGGGGATACAGGCCATGTAAGCTGATGTTAGAAGTAGCTTAACCATT
Organism: Pluvialis apricaria; assembly: GCA_017639485.1. NCBI lineage: Eukaryota > Metazoa > Chordata > Aves > Charadriiformes > Charadriidae > Pluvialis > Pluvialis apricaria. The sequence goes on along the minus strand of CM030029.1, from coordinate 1,595,450 downwards.
AAACACATCATAGGCCAAGATCCATCTGCTTGCAGAGAAGTACAAGTAAGTCTTGGCTTACTGTAAAATTAAGTATCTTTATTTAAACTTTCTGTGCTGCACATACACGCTGTTTAAACTAATTAGGGAAGCCTTAGAAATTATGGAAAAATAATGGGAGTAGGATGCCAGCAATACGCTATAAGGCTAAGGTGACTTGATGTACTTAATCCTTATTTTCCACTACGTTTTGCAATTATTATACATCACAGTCAGAAAAGAGCTCTTCATCTCTATAATTACACAGAACAGCTTCAGCCCTTCATTTCATTTCTCTGATCCAAATACAACAGGCTATTACCTTCCTACACGTTCAACTGCTTTTCTACCATCTTGCAGTAAGTGAAGTATTCATCCTGAAACTGGCCAACGAGAAAAAAAAACCCTACTGTTTAAGAACAACCTATGAACAATGCGTTATCTTAAATTCAAGTAAGCTGGAAGCAGAAATTAAACTACTATCCACAGCTTTTTTTTGGAAAAATTATGCTGACCTGGGAGTCAGCATTCAGATCAGGTTTTTTAGCACACTAGCTACAGAGCTCTCCGTGTCCTACACGCATCCACTGGAGGGAAGACTTTCAGGATGCCTTTAATGAAAAAAAAAAAACAAAAACCAAACCAAAACAAAAAAGCAGTTCTCAAACTGATCCCCTTATATTGCTAGGCTAATTATTAAATCCCAGACTGTACTAAGTCTTACCTGACTCCTTTTCAGCATCCGATTCTGAAACTTCATCTTCTTCAGCTTCTTCCTCTTCAGAACTAGAACTGCTCGAGTCCTTGTTCTCCTCCTCCATTTCCATGGACTTCAGCGTGTCTTCCTCATAAAGAATCTTCTCTTTGCTGTAAGATACAGAAATTTTAAGGACTAGTAGGCGAGCAAGTTATTTCTGAGTTCTACTTCTCAGGAACACATAAACATGATTTACCACTTATAGAACAAGCAAAAGGACAAAATCTCTCTACAGACTCAACATCCCAGCACTTCCAGCACTGCCCATTTTCCATGGATTCCAGCGCCAGTCTCACACAAATTCGCAAGCATTTCTCGGTCCCCAAAAATGTGGTCTCTTTTCCTGGTGCAACACGACCCATCAGCTGGGCCGTATGGCTCCGTGCATCCGCAACGGTGCCGTTCTCAGCCCGAGTCGATCCTCAGCAAGCGCAGGAGCCGGGGGATCGGCCACCGGCCCGACTCCTTGTTCTACCACTCAGTGGGTATGGCAAGAAACAGCTAAAATTGAATTTAAGAGAGCTCAAATTTAAAAGAAACCATGAAATCAACGTGAACAGCAGTAAATTTTTTCCAAACCAGCTGCGGCCAGCTGGCTATGGCCAGATGAAGCTGGCCTCCCATCGCACTCTGCGCAGCGTCTTCTTAACAACGGGGGAAAAACGTACTTGGTGAAGAGTCCGCTTTGAGGCTTGCCGTTCATGTCAGCTTCTATTAGCTTATTCCTCGTCTCCTTCTCACTTCGCAACTGTCAAAAAGTCCAAGTAGATTGGAGAAAGAACAAAAAGAGACATCTTAACAAACCACCTCAGCACAACCTGATAATTACCCCAGCATAAGGTCATCCCAACCTTGGAAGATGAAAAATGCCGTGGATTTGTTTAACAAGCCAATTCAACAGATGCGCGTCTGCAAGAGCACTGGATGTCTTGGACTAGAGCCCCATAAGGGCACAGCCACACACCTAGCACGTCCTTAGACCTGTGCTGCAATTTAATAAAACCTCCAGAGAAGTCTGCAGCACTCCCTGCTGAGACCCGGGGGCAAATCCTGACCTCCCCAGTGCTGCCCTGCACCCGCCCGTGCGGACACAGCGCTGGAGCTCTGCCCACAGCTCTTTGCACGCCCATGATATCAGGCTGGAATCAGTTTTAAATCTCCTGCCTCTATAGCTATTATTTACTTGGAAATTTAGCTGTTATTTGCAGGGGAAAGCATTTGCGTACACCCCGGACGGGCGTACTGATCTCCCACGAGGACGGGCCACCTCGTCGCTCTCTCAAACGCCAGCGTAAGTCATCGCACTGGGATACCCGCCATCACCGCAGCAACGGAAATACTTTGCCCAGAGAGTTGCGATATGAGTTTTGTCACCACTGATGGACAAATCAGTAACCAAAAAATTGTTTCGTACCTTCTAGAAGCAGAGACACAGTTGAGGTAGAAAAAGGGATGTCAATTAGAGGCTCGCTTTTAAGGCTGTCTCTTTTGTGTCATGTCTAGCCTAGTTATTCTGTCTCTTTTGATAGGAGCTGACACCAGGCACAAGAAGTAAAAGCTCTGCAAATTCTGAATGTGGGAAAAGCTACATAGAGTCGAATAAAGAGCCAAAATTTGGGGTACAGCATGTCATTAAATAGAAGAAACTACTGGAGCACAGCACAGGGAATTGCAGGAAACGGCCTGCGCCATTCAAAGGTAATTCAGAGACTGGGGAAAAAGAATCCAACCCAAGTCAAACAAATTGATTCCAGCAAACAAAATCCCCTGTTCTTGCCAATAACAGCAGCAAATCTTGTTAGCAAGGACAGCATATTGTCCGCTACAGGCTTTAGATTAAAAAAAAATTATCTGATTTGAGAGCCATTTTGAAAGTGAAATAAAGTACTTAGAGGAATGGCATGGAACTGCCTATTTCATCCTTAACAAATTTAAGTTTTCTATTTTAAGTGAGAAAAATGGCACATGATAAACACACATGATAAAATGGCATGTCTATTAAAAACATCATATCTACTAAAAAAAAAAAGTGTGATAAAATCTGGATTCTTCTCTTCTTCCCAGTTCCACTGTAGCCTGCTACACTCATTTCATACACGGAGAAAGCCTTTATTTAGTGCTACTATCTGGAGAACAAGGGGGCTGCAGCCCCTGCGAAGCCAGCCTAAAAATGGGCCAGCACCCATCCGAAAGAGATCCTTCTCACTGTTCTCCTTTCTCTTTTCTTCTGAGGAGCGCAGTTATCTGCAGAATCCCGGTGTAGCGAGATAGGAGGAAATCCAAAATACAACCCTGGTAGTATTTATCAACACCTCATTTAGGAAGAAGCTGATTAATTTTTAAAAAGTTTCTGTGAATGTTAAGGACGCTATTTAAGGATGACAGCAGCTGTGTTATGATCAGAGCTTGAGTTCTACCACCCACATTGTCAGTTCCTCAAAATAATTTACCGGGTTTTATCAGCAGTGCTCTCATTATGTCTGTTTCTGAATCCAATGATTTAAATGATACTTTCTGATTTTTATTTTTTTTTTAAAGAAGGTTGGTTTGGTTTTTGGAAGCACCCAAATAGAATAATTGAGTAGACCAGAAGAAATAGGAAAAAATGCAGTCAAAAAAACCCAAATTTCTGGTTTGACGACTGGCTTTACTTTGATCGAGATATACTTTTCTTTCCTTTTTTATGCCAACTTTCTGCTTATAACCCCTTCCAATATCTCCATTGCATTATGAAATGACAGTTTAACACGGTTTTGAAATCGCCAATTTTTTTAGTTGAGAATTCCCCGAAGTTTATAATTTCTTCTCACTCAATCAAAAGTCTCCCTATTGTAAGAAAGGCAGACGCGGTAACATCTCTTTCTCAACCCTGACAGCGTATTCCCTTAGATGCAAAGACAAAGCTGACTTGGGTAATCACTCATTAAGAAAAGAGCGGTTTGGTGCTAGAGCGCTTGCCAGCTAACAAAGCAGCTACAGAATAATAACCATTCCAAGATGAACCATACATTCCTTACCAGTCTACATAATTCTGCATGTCAGCACGCTACTGACCTTCTTGATGAAGTCATCCCGTTTTTTAGATTTCTAGCTATTAAAAATAACGGTGTAATTAAAGATTCCAAATGACTAATGTAAAAAAAAATAGCTGGGCCTCAGCTTCGTGCGTCTGTTGATGCCATATGCCTTAGAGAACCCCCGAGCGTGAAAAGGTAATTGCAGAGGTGGAAAATGATCTGCTAGAAACTCACCACAGTCTGTTTCTTCTGCAGCATTTCTAAATGCTCAACCAGCCCCTCATCAGCCACGTCGAACGGCGTCTGGCCCTGATGAGATAAGAGAAGACAAGAGGATATCCGATACGGCTCGGTGTTAATATTCAAAAAAGCGCTATTTAACAGCAAAGAACAAAAGTGAATATGCTCCACATCCTCCCACCCCGAACGCTGAGTAACACGCTCTGTCTCACGCCAGAGCAGGGAATGCCATGCGACAGCGATGGCAGTTTTATGACTCAATCCATGAGCAGAGCAACCTTAATCATGGAAGCGCAGTTCCCTGATTGCTGCTGCTCAAATCTAACAGCCAGGACTCATACATTTGAGTTTCCCGGTTTCTAAAAAGGGCACTCTTTGTACTGAGAAGGAATGCAATCAAACTGGTCTACTGTATCATCGTGGACTTGAACCTCCTGAAATCAGCAATCACCAGCGGGCCAAGAAATTTGGGAGCCACTCCCACATCTGTGGGCATTTACAAAATAAAACAAATCAGAAAAATTACTTTGGGGCACAAAACAAGAAATCAGTTATATTTTCACCATAACTAAAGCTATGATAACCATTTTATTAACGACACATAATGAAACCTAGGGATCAAATAAATACAGGTAGCCTTGGCCATCCGACCCAGCAAGGTAACTGTCCTGGACTGGAAAGCGCAGGTAATACATCAAATACAACTGTGTCTGTTTCTTTTCAAGTCTCGCATGATACAAAGCCCCTGCACATTCTGAACACTTTGCAAAAGTGCCCGATGGCACTTAAACCAAAAAAGATTCCCCGTATTTTGGATGTCAAAGAGCTCACCACGCTAAAATGGCTCCTTTTCATAAGAGATCAGGCTCCAGCATAGGCCGATGCACTCGTGGCATACAGTGCCACGTTTCTCTTATCGAATTCTCTTGCCTGCTTTCGCTCCCCGCTGTTCCAAGGACGTACAACCTCATGTCCTCCCGCAGAAGCAGCCACGGTGCAGCGGAACCTGCTCCAGTAAGAAGCGCTTCCCAGACCCTGCCTGGACCTCGCAGCAGGGAGGGGAACACTGAGCACAGCCCTGGACGGGCACACCTCACCTCTGGAAAATCCAGCGGCTCTTCAAGGCAAAAATTTTAACTATCAGGATGGAAAAGGAATTTTGTTTTCACCTCTGGAAAATCCAGTGGCTCTTTAAGGCAAAAATTCTAACTACCAAGATGGAAGAGAAATTTTGTTTTCTTCCTTTTTTTTTTTTCTTCCATCCTATTTTTCTTTACTCATTTCTCACAAATCTGAATCAATTTTTCAATTGCCCTTTTAATGACCACGACAGTAGAACAGGAAGGATTTAAAGCTGCCAGTTTCCCAATGGTTCACTAGTTTTCAGTGCCTGACACCTTAATATTAGCATATTATTTTGCATTCCAAATTTTTGGTTGTTATTTAATTTATCAGGATTACACTAAAACAGGAAGACACAGATTACCCCCCATCCTTTCTTACAATCATGGCCCTAAAGTTTAATCACTGATCTTTTCCAGTAATACCCGAAATCTTTTATGCCTTCTGCCAGTCAAAATTCTTTATTTTCTGATGCTTTGAAATGCTCCAGCGCACACACTTAGGAGAACTGCTCACCGTGTAACTTTGTGGTGGCGTTGGATCAAGCGGCAGGGCAATAAAGTTGATATCCATCTGCCTGCAAAATACACTGCCTAAATTGTGCCGACTTCTGCGGGTACTAACCAGCTTGTTCCTGATGTCCATATCGCACAGCGCCTCAGCCAGGATGGAGCAAGCTTCCTTCACCCCCCAGTGCGCAGCAGCGTGCAGCGGCGTCCACCCGTCATTGTCCTGGACGTTCAGATTAAACCCGGCCTGGATCAAGAGCCTGAGGAAAGAAGCAATATTCATTTCTGCCCACCCGAGCATGACTTCTCGACACAGAAGAGTTCACACCGTGAGCCACCGAGTAGGTAACATGGTTCACAACAAGCCAGGAGTTTCTTAACTTGTTTATTCACCTAAGCAACATCCCGCTCGATGCGCTTGCAACTGTACCAGAAAAGGGCAGTAAACGAAAAGAAAAAACGACTTTGCTCTAAAACCTGCTGAAATGTGTCCAATTGATAAGGTTCCCTTTCACAGAACCATAGAATGGTTTCGGTTGGAAGGGACCTTAAAGACCATCCAGTCCACCCCCTGCCCTGGGCAGGGCCACCTCCCACCAGCCCAGGGTGCTCCCAGCCCCGTCCAACCCGGCCTTGGACACCTCCAGGGATGGGGCAGCCACAGCTTCTCGGGGCAGCCTGCGCCAGGGGTCACCGCCCGCACAGTCAACAATTTCTTCCAAATATCTCATCTAAATCTCCCCTCTTCCAGTTTGAAGCCTTTCCCCCTCGTCCTATCACAACATGCCTTTGTAAAAAGTCCCTCTCCAGCTTTCCTGTAGGTGCCCTTCAGATACTGGAAGACCGCTATAAGGTCTCCCCGGAGCCTTTTCTTCTCCAGGCTGAACACCCCCAACTTTCTCAGCCTGTCTTCATAGCACATCCTTCATTTCAGCATGTCCTAAACTGGGAGAACACCTCAATTTCTAATCTGGCATGGGTGACCCAGTCAGAACTCCTGCTCCAATGGATGAGAGACACCAGACTCGCTCGGGCACTACAACCAACCCCTCTGCAGCCTGCCATCTCCGTTCCACGGAGCCAAGTGCAGCACCTGGCAGGAGAAGCACATATGGTAACAAGCTCAGTCTTGGTTCTCCCAGAGAAGGCGGCCACACTGTAGGAACGGTCCGTAAGGAGATGATGCCAGCAGGACTGCCAGGTAAGAAGCAGTGACATTACTGTGATTGACAGACGTGAAATTTGTAAGTTAAATAACCCACATTGGGGTTAAACAACCCAAAATGCATTTTTGGGGACTAGTGCTTGCACAGTTAAAGCAAACCTTACCCAAGCAACCCGCCTGAGAACACCCTCGCATCACATTTACTGCTGCGCACCTTCTACCCACTCCCTCCTCCATCAGACCGGAGCGCCGGCGTTGCATGGCATCTGGAGCTCCAACATTTAAACCCAACCAACCAGAGGAGAGTCAGTTGTAGTCCGAAGCTTCAGAGACATCTGCACACTGGTACACCAGTGATCCGATGAAAGCACTGAGCGGCTCATGTATCAAAAGTGACTATTACCCAAATTGCTTAAATATTGAAGAACATCCCAGGGGAATTCTGCCAGTCCGGTAAAACTGCTACTGCAAATTTCCGTCGTGGGAAATTCCACCATCCAGAGCCACCTTTTTGCAGCACAAGGGAAATCCGGCACCACCCCAGAACGGCACCAACAGTTTTGAAACTCCTGCAGCTTTACACCGACACGTTACTGTGCTAAATAAAACACAGTCACCCTATAGCAGCAGTGTGCTTCTCTGCGAAAGAAACTTTAAATTAGGTGCGGACTTTATGTTGATTTTCCAGCTGGCAAAAGGGAGGAACACAGCTGCTAAGAGACTCAAGGTCACAGACAAATTCCATGTCTCACTTGAGAGTTAGCTAGCTCCTGGCTTTCAGCCCCTTTGGTTTAAGTCACTGAAGCTTTGTATTTGAACTTACAGGGTGGCCATAAAATACACAAGAGCGAAACAATGTCAGCTCTCCGTGAGCTCTGTTTATCATTATAGCAATTAATGCCAAGGAGTAGCTCTCCAGACCCGGTCACCCTGCGAACACCGAATGCAGCCTGCATTGACAGTACTGCATACACAACCCTCCACTGAAACTCTGCGGGACCAACACCTCAAATTCAGGAGATATTAAACTTCTCCTCCACATGAGCTGTGTTAGGTTAGTGTTCTCGGGCACAGTACAGACACAGACAGCTTATAACTCAACTATAAGCTCTAATGGATGAATACAAATAGGAAACACGGAGAACAACAAAATTACTTGAGCTTGATAAGAAAGAGCTCATACACATCAAGTCAGGCCACTTAAAACTATGAAATTAAGGATTAAGATAGAGGAACACTTCCAGAACGTGGGCAATAGAATAACCTAGCTGATGTTTACGGGCAGCTCCACTCGGACGTAAAGAGTAGAGAAGAAAGCTTTATTGTTGGAAACCTTAATTTAACCTTACCTGTAAAAATATTAATGCTTTATTGCCAGGAAACACTACATTGGGGAAATTTATATTCATAATGAGCTCGTTAGAGCCAGAGCAGTAGAAGCAGAACTGTTCCATGGCGGAATCCCTCCGTCGGGGCTGACAGCTGCAGGAGCAGCAGCGCCGGGGAGCAGGGGACAGCGAGACAGGGGCGGACACCGCATCTGTCCACCGGACTGGTCCGGTAAACTGCCGGGCTGTTTGTGATTGTCACGCAGCACACATCGACACCTGCAATTATACTTTTATCCCCTAATGCTGTTTAGCTTGTTAGTCCTAAAACGATTACTTTAATAGCGAAAAATAAACTTTCTAATTTATGTCTCACTCTCTGAAAAGCTTTCGTCACTTTAAAGGCCTAGAGGTATGAAAGGGAATCTTCCGGTCCCTATGGATTTCTAGGTGAACCCCTACGGTTGGGCACATAAATCTACAGAGCCTTTTGAGAAACAGCAGTGTCAAAATCTCAGCACGAAACAAATTTCTCCCAACTATAAAGCCAGGTGTGTTCCTTACGAAAACCAGTCTTAATTCAACGCGTCAGCCCTGCGAACGAGTTCCTACCTCATGACTTCAGAATAGCCCTTTGCCGCAGCAACATGAAGAGCCGTGGCACCTGTTCGAGGCTGCTTTATATCTTCAATTCTCCCACTGTTCAGCCACTGTCGGGCATCCTGCAGCATTTGCTGCTCCTCTTCTTTTCTTGCCAGGTCTAGGTCTACACCTAAGAGGGTGAAGGACAGAAGAAATTATCAAGTGAAAGCGCTCATGTACTTGCTAAACTTACCCGATGTTTCACTTGCTATAGAATATTAGCAAACTATTTGTATTCTGCCACAAAAAAATCCAGCAAAAGCATCTTTCTAGGAGTTGGGAGAACTCCTGCACATCATTGACAGAGAATTCAAAGCTGTCTGACTTAAAAAATCTGAAAGTTGAGCCACTGGTTGCAAACCAGCCCAACTAACTGGGAACTATGGGTGGAAGGACTGCATTCCAAATACGCAGTGTCCTAGATGGAAATAACAAAGACCTGAATAACACCTTATCAAACCGAATTAAACTACACTGAGAGTATAATCTACCGTGAAGATCTGAAGAGATGATCCTAAAACGTCTCCTGCAAGAGCAGCATGACCCCGACTGTATCCTCGCTCAAAATTCAGTACAGCCTCCGAGCTACACTTGCAGAGATCCGTACCGCACCAGAGCCATCCCTGCCGGCCACACCCAAAGAAATACTTCATTAATTCCACTGAGTGAAACGAAATTTTAATGAATTCCAATTTTAACGAGATTCCATTTCGTTACAACCACCAGATTCTGACAAAACACGATTCTAAACCATTTTGGGGACAGAAGGCCAACCCCCCCCCCCCCCTACCGTGATGGCTTAAGAGATCTGCTTTAGATGAAGTCAGATGAAGTAAGTTCATCAACACACACGTGGTATAACAGAGACGCAGACTCTGGGGCTTTCCGACAACAAGAGGGCCAAGTTTGCCACCCAAGGAACCAACCGCTACGACATGGAGAGGCCAGGCGGGCCTGGCTCACGGGCTGTGTCCATTGCCACTACACCAACAAGAGGCAAAACTATCTTCGACTTGGTTCTGTAAGTGGTGTTTTCATGATAATGAGGTCATGTCAGGACGATATATCAACCAGAAGTACGATACAGCTCCCTACAAGATTAATCAGACTCGCTGACTCAGGAAAAACATGGAAGGAGAACACGACAAATCCAAAAAATCAAGAAGGGTGTTGAAAAGCAATGGTCCCTATGGATTAGTGCTTTCAGTATAACAACGACATGATTCCTAATTAAATTACGGAGCATTAGGTTTAAAACAGAACAAAAGAAAACACTTATCAACTTAGAGTCTGAACTGTGAAACCCACTACTGCAGGATGCTGCAAAGATGAGAAATACAACCGGCTGCAGAACAAGGATGGGACAAATTTGCAGTTATTAAACACAACGCGATACATGCCAGGAGCTCCCAAGAAGGACTGCACAAGTTCACGACACAGAAAGCCACGGGGGATGCAGGAGCACACAGAAAGCCCATCTGGCTCAGGAATTCCTTGAGGCTGGGAAAATGTTTGGGAGGGGAATCACACACACTTGGCCTGTTGTTACAGTCTGCAGCAGGCGTCTGCTTATCGCCACCGCTGAAGACAGGCTACGGAGCTGGACGGACTTCATTTAAAGTTTATACCACATTTACTCCAGCAGTTACGATCCTTTTAAACTGTGCCAATGGGGAGCTTCTCGGTGGAGACAGATGGTTGTTTCAGGGCATCTTAGCAGGATGCCGCTAATGTGGCGAAGCAATGAAAAAGCCAAGCAGAATCCCAAGAAGTGTCAGGGAAAATATCTGCAGCTGAGGCAGAATTACTGCCTTAGCCCCTGTAAGGTTTCAGCTATCACAGAGTCACAGAATCCCCGAGTGGTGGGGGTCAGAAGGGCCCTCTGGAGCTCCCCCAGTCCCACCCCCTGCCAGAGCAGGGGCACCTCCAGCAGTGGCACAGGACGGCGTCCAGGCGGGTTTGGGATGGCTCCAGAGTGGGAGACTCCCCCACCTCTCTGGGCAGCTGTGCCACTGCTCTGCCACCCGCAAATGAGAGAAGTTCCTCCTCAGGTTTAGATGGAACTTCCTATGGTCAAGTTTGTGCCCGTTCCCTCTTGTCCTGTCCCTGGGCACCACTGGAAAAAGACTGTTCCCATCCCCCTGGCACCCTCCCTTTAAGTATTTATAAGTATTGATAAGATCCCTCCTGAGTCTTATTTTTTTCTAGATTAAAAAGCCCCAAGTCCCTGAGCCTTTCCTCATAAGAAAGATGTTCCAATCCCCCCATCATCTCTGTAGCCCTTTGCTGGACCCTCTCCAGCAGTTCCCTGTCCTTCCTGACCCGGGGAGCCCAGAGCTGCACACAGTGCTCCGGCTGCGGCCTCCCCAGGGCAGAGCAGAGGGGGAGGATGCCCTCCCTCGCCCCGCTGGCCACACTCTGCTGGGTGCACCCCAGGGTGCCATTGGCCTTCTTGGCCACCAGGGCACATTGCCGGCTCATGGTCACCCTGTTGGCCCCCAGGACTCCCAGGTCCCTTTCCCCAGAGCTGCTCTCCAGGAGGTCAGCCCCCAACATGTACTGATGATATATACCGATGAATAACTATGTTATTACCATGTGCAATTCTTGATACCCACTTTAAAGAGAGACAAGTTACACTGTTGTAAAGAAAGGATCTCTATCTTTCTGGGCACCCAAAGAAGTCTGACTGCAGAGAGGAGACAGGCATGGCTTGGACAGCGTAGTAAAACAAACGCTGACTGTAGACACAGTTCTTCTTTTTAGATATGTGAGCAGCCTAAATATAAGGGAGAAAACTGTTTAAGCTTATTTCAAAGTGGAGGGAAAAGGGGAACCAAGTAAGAATAACCTTGTCACAAATACCACTAGACTAGAAAGTGAAAAGGTTCTGTTTACCAGAAGGAACATGATCCTGCATCCATGTTCCAAGAGGAACACTAACACCAGTAACAGCTAGCTCTCAGATGGACAGCTACAAACTCACCAGTGGAACAGTAACAGGTTGACACAGTAGCCAGGGACTGATCTCTTCCTAACTATGCCAGAAAACAGCTTCAAAAATAAAGTAACCACCGTGTGCCAAGCAGAACACATCTGTTAGAGAGGACTGGATCCAATCCAGCATGCAAACAACCCCAACACCAACCTGCACTCATAAAATAATCTAAACTGGAAAGAATCTCTGGGGGTGTCTAGCCCAAATCCCTGCTCAAAGGGGGGGTAGCGTCAAATCCAGATCAAATTGCTCAGAGCTGAGTGCAGCTGAGTTTTGACTGCCTCCAACGATGGAGATTCCACAGATTTCTTGGGTCCCTGTTACGACACTATACCACTTTCCTGGGAAACATTTTTCCATATATATATGTATCTATATGCAGTTATGCAGTCAGAATGTCCCTTGTTCAAACCTTATCGCTCCCTACAGCTCCCTGAAAGGAGAGTGTAGCCAGGGTGGTCAGTCGCTTCTCCCAAGGAACAGGCGATAGGACAAGAGGAAATGTCTCAAGTTGCGCCAGGGGAGGTTTAGGATGGATATTAGGAAAAATTTCTTCACTGAAAGGGTTGTCAAGCACTGGAAGAGGCTGCCCAGGGCAGGGGTGGCATCGCCATCCCTGGAGAGATTTAAAAGACGGGCAGATGTGGTGCTGAGGGACGTGGGTTAGTGGTGGTGTTGGCAGTGTTAGGTTGATAGCTGGACTCAATGGTTTTAAAGCTCTCTTCCAACTTGTACTTCCAACCATACTATGATTCTATGATTTCCTCCTCTCACCCTGTCACTTTGCAGCTCTGAGAAGAGTCCAGCTCCGTGGCCCCTACAGCCTCCCTCACGGTAGTGGAGGACAGCAATTAGATCCTCCTGTCAATCTTCTCTTCTCAAGCCTAAACAGGCAGTCCATGTATCTCCAGTGAGGATGGTTTGCTCTACATCAGCTCAATTTGTCTCAGTTCATCACTTGCCACGTAGTTAAGATAAACGCATCCTTCAAAAACATTCTTGATGAACTTCATAAATAGGATTTAAACTTCTCACGCATACGTACATACCCCTGACCACTCACGGATGAACTTCATGAGCACAAAGCAAACTTTACACTGATGAAGCATTTCTTAATTTTAACACGTTACACTGTCCACTGTCTTCTACCAGCGATGTTTTTGCAGGGACAGGACAGAGAGGTGCCCCTCAGACAGGCATACCTGATGAGAGAGGGGAAATGGCAGAGCAGGTGGGCTGCAGGAGAGGTCTGGGGAAGGATCCGGATAAAGCAGGTCACTCAGGCCAGGCAGGCTCATTTCCTGGTCCCTACTCTTGGCGAGGCTCTAACTCTCATCTCTCTATTATCAAATCTTAGTGAAAGAAGACCTTTCATTGATACCAGAGGCCAGAATTAAATCTCACTTTGAAGGCAAACAGATCTAATGAATCACATTTCAGTGCCGTGGTGTCTTGCGCTTTGAAGAACCCCAAGGACAGAGATTGCGCCCCACAAACCTCCTGCGTCTGTTCCACCGTTCTGCTACCAAAGCAAAAATTTCTCTGCTGCCTCTTGGGCGGTATTTCAGCTCTCCTCACACACAGACTGTAAGCCAACAGAATTTTCTTACAGAAACTCTTAGAGGTCTAACTCTCACATACTCAACCCTGCTACTGATTTACCTTGTTTCTTTACTTGTTCCAGAAGCAGGTCCTTCATGGCTGCTTCCTCTGCGATGTCAGACGGGACTTCACCTTCACTGTTCACAGCAGCCACGTTGGCTCCATGACTAATTAAGTACCTACGTGAATGAGACCCATACGAACGTATTAGACGTTGTGTGTGAGCTTCAGTGCAACTTATACAGTAAGTCAAGTAGCAGAACAAAATATTTGTCTCTCATTCGAATTCAACTAGCAAAAGAGTACCTTGTTCTTATCAAATTTCTAGACTAAAAATGTTCGTTGTTAAATGCAAGGTCCCTGGTCAGTGGCTCAAAGTTTTGGTTTCTCTATAGTTATTCCAACACCCCTAGCTCTTCCACTAACCTGAAAGATTATGTGGGGCTTTTTTAAAAAAGGAAATAATAATATAAATGAAGGCATCATTAATTTTTTTATTTGTCTTTTTTATAACTATACCAAAAGTTCATTCAAGAACAATCAATATCTTCTTCGGCTTGTACATCTTGTAACCAGTAAAATTCTGGGAAGTAAAAGAAGTATCTCTTTAAACACACAAATCTAGGAGGGTGAGGTTTGGTTTTAAAACTTATTTTCAATGCCCTTGAGAAATAGTTATCAGTATTCAAATTTTTTGTAACTTTTTGGTAGCTGTGGTGGACTAAATATATAAGCATGGTATGACTAGTAAAGAGTAATAATATTTTTCATTTGAAGAACTAGTATCTGAGAAGAAAAAACAAACTAATAAAGGATCATCCAAAGAGCTAAGAATTGTTCCAGGAGTACAACACAAACAAATAAGCCACAGAAGATTTTTTTTTCTTTTTTTGTTAGAATATATTGTAGAGGACTGTCTTGAGAAATGCTATTGTTTTCCCTTATTCTTCTAACCTATAACACAGCCTTTATTTCAGAAAAATTATTTCAGTTGGGAAACTACCATTTACTTTTTCCTGCTCTTTGGTTCCAGTTATTCTAGCACTCCAGGTCATATATTTGAGCAACTCTCAAACTCTCGGAGCAACTTGTTGGTGCACAACAAGTAGTCTGGTACCAGTATCTCCTCTGGGACAAACAGACTGTTAGTCCTTTGTGAGCAGAACAAACACTCAGATCAGATGCAGAATGTTATTTTGAACCCTGGAATCAGAAACTGTGCCAAGAAGAATCAAATCTTCTCTGGGAGTCACCTACAGCACCTTACTGCTTTGCTTTACACATCTACTGGACAAAACTCCATTATATTTACTGTTGCTTCTTTCATATGTATTTTATGATTGTACTCACTAGATTATCTAACCTCTCTATGGCAGGCTGCAGAATTTCACCTGGTTATATCCAAACCGAGCCCAGTACCTTGTGTTGTAATCAAAACAAAACAATTAAAGAAGATAATGCTCCAATTGTAAGTGGGTTAAGTAACAAGCAGTTACTTTGATCCACTTCTCCCTCTTTTGTCACACAGTAGGCAAGAAACAGAAACATAAGATCTGAATTTGAACAAAAAGAAATGATGCTGTTGGCATATTGGCGACTGCGGAGCCCAGAAAGTTCTATTTCTCTCTCGAAAGCCTCCACACAGCTGCACTACTGTCTACGGTAAGAAAACCTAGTTGCTTTGCAAAGCCTCAGAACAAGGGTGAGCGTCAGTGCAGTCCCCCTTTGAATCTTTTTGTAAGACACTGTGTATCTCCTACCTGGGGCTTACACCAGAATGGCTATAGGCATGTCATTCCACTAACACACTCTTTGTACAGAGACAGAATTCTTTTCAGTTAGAGGAATAAAATCCCAAATCGCTCTCGGGTAACACTTAAAAACCTGCCTGGGCTCCCCGCTGACGGAAGCGCAGAGCAAAGAGAGTCAGCAGCAGCAGAGCTGTGCTTGGTTACACGTCTCTGCATCGGTGCGCCTGCCTGGCAGCCACGCGCTTCCGTTCTGCCCGGCGTTTCAGCTAAAGCATCTGATGAATCATAAGTCACTGTAATGGGATCAGCAAAAGGCAACCAGTCGCAGGCTCCACCTTAATCCTCACAAATTAAGAATTCAGTAACAGGAGAAATGCATCTATTTTCAGCATCGCTTCCCAAGACGTTGTGTAAGTCTCAGAGCATCAATCGCCCGTGTACCTGCTCCGAAGGGGAAGATGTGGAAAGTGTTATAAATACCCAGAATAGCTTGAAACTCACTCACTCTGCTATGTTCAGATAGCCACACGACGCCACCGCGTGAAGAGGGGTCCAGCCCTCGTTATCCTGCTGGTTCACATTGGCTCCATTCTCTACAAGGAACTTCACCATGTCCAGGTTCTCATCTATACAGGCCTGAGGGAGGAGGGGAGGGGGGAAGCACAGGGGAGGGAAGGGTCGAAGAGAAAAGGAAGGAAAAAAAAAAAAAAAGGTGTTGGTGTTAAATCAAGTGCACAACCTTCATTTGCAGTTCACTGGCAGCAGGTAACAATTCCTGGGCAGTTTCCCATGCTGTGAGCTACCACACCTTAAAACTTAAGGTAGCGTGAATTTGGGAACTAAAATAAATTAATTTCAGAACTTTTAAAAATTAATTGTAACTCAGAGAGTCCCCAGGTGGACAACCTCTAAATTTGCTTAAGCTTTACTTCTCGCCAACGGATCAGTTTCCTTCCCCTCTCCCATGCCGTTATCTCCCTGGAGCGGGGACGCACCGTAAAATTATCACCTGTATTAGCTTTAGGTATGGCACCAAATTCCTCTCAGCTGGGCAAGCTATGTATTTATTTAGATTACTCTGTTGCCTCAAAATGTCAATGAAATCACGTCATAACAACGAATGACATGAGATATCACTAGTGGCAGGTGAGCAGGGAAGCATGAGCTCGAGAAGCCTGGCTAAAGGAGACCATCTGTATCCTGGATGTTGCCCTTCACAGATGTAACCACAGCAAAAGCAGAATTCTACAGAAATTAATAACTTCTTCATTCAGCAGTATCTGTTCATCTTCCTGAGTATAACAAAGCCCAGCCTCCCGTTAGCTCTACAGACCCTGTGAGCTACTGAAGGGAACGACAACCCTTCATTAGCTGCTGTATTAACTCCCGAGCCTGCATTCACAGAGACCTGCTAGCTTTGAAGTTGCCAGAAGAAAACCGAGCTAGATCTTCAAGTCTCAACACTTCTGTTGGGTGGAATTCCTCCTTCCTCAAATTCCTGGCTAGAGCACGTTCTGCGTTGCATTTGCAGTTCACTGGAGGCTGCTATTTAAGGGTGAGCTGGCCATTTAATACACACATCCAAACACATGTGCCTCAGCTGAGACGCACCAAGCATGAGCAGCAGGAGGAGGACTGACTTTTACTGCATGTCCATCTACAGGCAGAAACCTTGTTCCTCACTACTAGAGAGGGAATCAGCTTGGTCAAAATTCCTCCACAATCACAGTACTCAATTCTTTTCTATAGCTTGATGTAGGCACATCTATCAGTTACAGCAGTCAGATGACTTCCAGATGATCATTCTTTAAAACAAGCAACACTGACTACCCATTCTTATCTAGCAAGTTATGACAACGAGGAAATTGTCTCTAATCAACCCCCCTCCTCCCCAAAAGAGACAATCTTGTATCATCTAACATGTTCATCTATGCTGCATCGCTTATCTCAGAGCAAAGGCATGTCCCGCACCAGGACACCCAGCTCTTGCTATTGCTACTGCAAGTGCAAATCCCAAACGAGCCTGTTACTCCGCAAACACGAGTTACGCTTGGTTCACGAGTAGCCACGCAAAAGGCTACTTGTGAACTGCGAAAGCAAAAACTTTTACACCTCTTGCCTCCAAGGAAGCACGCTCCAGAAAATGAACTCCTCGTACAAGTTCCTCGGCAGGGTACATCTCTGGTGCTAGGAGAGGACGCCCCGGGAGCAACCTCGGGCACCTACGTCCGAACTGCGCCTACACTGCATGTTTCCTTGCTCTTTTTTAGACTGGTTTAATGTTATTCTTTGCCACAAAAGCACAAGCATAATTCTAGAAGTAGTTTACTTCAGGGACTACTCCAAACCCAGAAAGGATGAGACTGCCCTGGGTTGGCTCCATCCACCCTGCCCAGTCCCTTGATGCTCTCCCACCCTCAGGAACGCAACAGCTTCATCCTGTAAACCAGTTCTAGATTATTTCAGGCATTAGAACTCAGAAAACCCCAACAATCCAAACCCAAAATACTGGGGACCGAAGAACATCACACAGAGGAGTCCCAGCAGGATGGGGTAAGACAGGGTTAGGTCTGAGCAAAGTGGACGCAAACCAGGTTCTACCACCAGGCTCAGAAGCAAGATTTGTTCCTCGGTCCTCTTATTTAGATCATCTGGTCCAACCCCCTCCTCAAAGCTGGGCTAAATCTGATGTTTGATCAGGTTCCTCAGGGCCTGCTCCAGCCAGTTTTTACTGCCTGCAAGGATGGAGACTCCACAGCCAGTGCGGGCCCCTGTCCCAGCGCTTCACCATCCTCTCCATGGGTAATTTTTCTTACTGGCTAATCAGGATTTTCCTTGCTGCAGCTTACGCCTCCTGCTACAGTAGTGCAGACGCACCCTCTAAGCCTCAGCAGGTGATGAGAGCAGGAAACACCAGCCAAATATCCCTACTGTACAGGGGACCGAATGGGTGCCCGATATGCACATGGTTAATTTTAAGACATGTTCCGGAAGGGATACACTCGCCATTTCCATAATCCTGCAAACTACGCGAACAAATGGCTTATGTCCCTAACAATGCAGTCAGACGCAGCGGGAAGGCGAAGCGTGCAATGCACACGGAGGCGGACACAGGTACACAGGGGAGCATCATAATCCCGCTTCAGTTCAAGGAGCAATCTTTTGGGAATCCGAGTCCGAGCCGGCAAACCTCAGAGCTCTATTTTATTGCTGCCTGTATTTATTGTAATATAATTCAAGTTTTCCCCCAAAACACCTCAAGTAAATTACACTTACAATCTTCTTGATGGGTAATTTACATTTTGACCTGGGAACACAACCATTACATATCACTTTCTAAATAAAACTGACTTCATCTAAAAGCTCCGAGAAGAGCCAAGAAAAGTTCGCCCATGCAGTGTTTTCTTCTGAGCACAACCGCTTCTGGCTCACTGAAGAATTATAGACTCAAAGAAGAATTTTATCAGTGCGGCTCTGACAAAGCAGCGGGGTCGCCGTCTCAGGCCTGTGCATACTCACTGCTCTGCTCTATTTGTTTAAGTGTTACCTGCAGTTTGAGTATAAATCTAAATTTAGATGGAAGAATATCTTTATATTGTGAGCTTTGTACATATTTGATAGAGAATTATATTTACATTGTTTATCATTTAAACCACCCAAATACACCCACTACATCGGCACGTACTGGGAATCGGCCAGGCGAGAAGACCAGTTCTTGCTCAAGCCACTGGATATACCGGACTCTAAAATTAAATATGTGTTTAGATGCATAAAAGAGCCCCCCCACACCCCCTTCTTTTAAATTTCTGCCTGTTATTGGCCTTGTTGCTCTGCTGGCCGCCGTCTCGCATGGTTCCTACGGAATGCATGCTAGAAACAGAAGGGATAATGGGATCAAACCCCACCTGTTCCTACACCCAAATCTGCAGTAATTTGACTCGCCTGGCTTCTGAAGAGATAAAACGATGACAAAGTGACAAAGCTACATGGGTGCTGACAACAGCAGGCATTCGCTCGCCTCCCCAAGGGAACCAGAATGCATTCCACGCTCGCTGTCAGCATTTGCCATGAAGTCAAGCGCAAAGGTGTATTAAGTCCTTAATGGAGCAGCGATGTCTTCTTTAATATCGAAGAACAACAACCCACACTCCACCCTTCTGCACCTATGTTCAAGTTATGCGATCAAGCAAGGTGATACTGTTCAGCAAATATTTATTTTAGTATTAGTTAGTGACACAGAAGAATAGAAATGAGCCCAGAGCTGAGTAACACGAACAGATTTTAAAATGACTTGAGGCTGCATTAACATTAGCAGGTACGACTTCTGGCCTGCCTCAACTATCCAAACGCCAGAAATTTTTGCATTTTTGTAATATTACATAATATTAACTATATTGGCCACGATTTTAACAAGCAAGGTGGAGAAGGAGTTTTGGAAAAGGGCATTCGACAAACACAGGTACTGAATAACCCGTTCGGTTCTGCAAATCTCCTCGCTGTCTCATGTAAGAAATTATCAGGCACGGGATTGTTTGCATCAGTTTTCAGTCACACGCCCTGAAAGGATACACTGCTCGTATCTTAATATGCTGTGACATATTTAACGCATCTTAGAGGATATAATTATGGGAGAATGAGTAAAACTGGTAATTTCTAAAGATCTTCTATGCTTTAACAACTTTAGAAAATATGTATAAAAGTTACGCCAGACTAAACGGCAGCTTTCGGGGGCTGCAGGGTATTTCTGTGTGTACTTCTGAACCACCAACCGGTTAACACACATTATCACAGAATTCTTACTTGCACAACACAATAATGGCATTAACAGTTTCACAGATGACATTTTACCAAGCTACAAACTAAAGAACAGAAATTCTCACCGTTTACAAGGACTCGGGGCACACACGTGCCCAATTTTTGAGAGCCCTGACTGCTGATACCCCTCCAGAAAGTCTCTGCTTTATTGCGCACATCTGACAAAACTAAGCCCTGCAAAACACCGCGTAAGACGAATGCATTCCCTGAGATTCAGAGGGTAAAGTCCGTCTTATGGCAAAGCAAAATGGGTTACCTGAGGTTACTGGAGGAGGGAGAAGAGGACAAAGAGGAAGTAAACGGGGTAGATGAGTCCTCCTTTAAGTACTATTAATCCTCCAACCTTAAATTTAGGAGAGTGGATAAGTTTAGTAACCCAAGAGGATCTATCGCTATGCAAAGTTCTCCTCTTTTATTTGATACAGCGTTCCTTGGGAACATTGTAAGAATAACTCGAGGGGACAGCAATATTACAAAGCAGACTCCTGCCCCTCCAGCCCTAAAGCCGGGAAAGAAAGTAAAAAAAAAAAGTTGGTTGAGAAGTAACATTGCTTTTTCGGTGGATAGTTATTTAATGCGAGGAAACAGTCCCATCCCTAAAACACCCTTGAAATCTGCCTTGCATAAAGAAAAATACATACGCGGATAGGCTTAATTCTTTCAATTTTAGGCACTGCTAACCCTCAGCTGCTGGGTTACGCATGTAGAGGAGGCTACAAGCAAGGTTAACTACAGAGCACAGTATTTTTGTCTCTAAATTTTTAGTTCCTTCTTTATCTTCTTTCTCTGTACAAGATACAATACACCCTTCAAGGCGATGAGATAGGGTGGGAGTACACGGTGACTATCTTTCCCTCTGATCGGAGATCTTCAGCAGGCTAATCTCTGGCCATCCTTGTCTTTTCCTTGGCCGTTGGTTAGCGCCGACTGCTTCTGGAATGGCACGAATGTATTACAGTTTTAGCAGTCTCTGATGCAAACTGCAGCCAGTGCCCAGAATTACCCACTAACCGCTCAAAGAAAGTTGGCTCATACGATTTAAATCCCGGGCATCGCTGGGCAAGGCTCCAGCCCCAGCTCGCCGTGTTCCTTCAGCTCCTGGCAGGGGACCAGCATTTAGCAGTTTTTCCATAGGGAGGAAGTGCTCAGTTTCTAAAATTTGCAGATACGGCATATTAGCTTCCCCCTCTTAGATAACAGGTGTAGCCCTTTACAGCCAGGGACACTCACTGCGTAGTTTTATTATTATTTTTTTTTTTGCCAGGAGCTATTGCCAAGGCATTCTTCTTTCAAGCATGAAGTTTACATTACAATAACGAAACCGGGGACACCAGGAAACGTTACAGAACAACTCTGCAAAACTCTGCTCGTCTGGCAAGGCTCGTTCAACAACCAGACAAAATCTGATCTTTATCTTGAATGAAACCTCAGTATTATAATAGCATTGTTAGCGTTTGCTCCTTCCTCAGAGCATACAGAGCACAGAAGCGTTGTCGAACTTCTGATGAGCATCAGCAACGCAACAGCTCCAACTGCCTGCCAAGGCTTCTGGTTTGCATATCTCCTGGGCATCCCCCACGGGACAGAGAGAGGAAGGATCGGGGAGTAACAGGAGCCAGACGGGATGAGACTGAAGGGTTCAGTGGACCAAGAATCGAGCTGCGGCGAGGTGTAAACACTCTAATAGATTGGATATTAGGAAGAATTTCTTTACTGAAAGGGTCATCGGGCATTGGAATGTGTTACCCGGGGCAGTGGTGGAGTCCCCATCCCTGGAGGTATTTAAGGGTCATGTAGATACAGTGCTCAGGGACATGGTTTAGCGGTGGGCTGTCAGTGTCAGGTTAATGGTTGGACTGGATGATCTTACAGATCTTTTCCAATCTAGGAGGTTCTGTGATTCTGTAATACTGCCCACTTTCTGGTGGGTGCATCACACTTCGCACACCTCAGCCTGACTGGTGTTACATTCCCACTACGTACAGCGTGGCAGGGAGGAGCGCAACTCAACCACCTGACAAATTCCTAAGAAATCGCTTGGGATCAGCTGAGTGAGAAAAACCCCCCACCTTATTGCCTCTACATGGGGAAAAGGGCTGGTACCAAACCCAGAAGCTGTGGCAATAATTACACATCAATCAGCAGTGCTGTCACACGCGCCCACATTAAGGCAACTGTTTTCTCCACAACTTACCCAGTATTCTGGTAGCTGAACATAAATACATGAACAGCATTCGGTGCAACTGTTTTCAGGTGGAACGGTTCTCGTCAGCATTTCAGTGGTACATTCAGCGTTACAGCTCCTTCGTGGCACGGCCGCTTCAGCTGCCATCCACCTGCACAACGCGGTAACACTGCGTACAGTAGCGCATCTAACCGGGGTGAACTTAGCTGAGGGCATATTGCATTTCTAAATGCAGCCCCATTGAGTAAATATTTAGTTTACAAACAGTATGTCACATCACCCGGCGTCATATGATCATGTAATAAAATAGCAGCAGTGTGCACACAAGAGCTTGGAATCAAAGTCAGCCAGGAAACCTGTAATAACTGCTGTGGTTTTAATTTGGGCTATATTTAATTCTCCGGCGCTCCCTCCTTGGTTGGTCGGATTTGAGAGAGAGAACCTTCGCATTTTCTCAAGGCGGAGGAAAGATGCAAGAAGGGAAAAGAAGAAAGGGCTACATGCTTGGCTGCCGAGTTACGTATTTCTTCTATGAATGCATCAGTCTTGTGACACAACCCCATCTTGGTGACTTCCCTGTGCAGAAGAGTGAAAATCGCGTAATCCTACTGCGTCGGATTCTCGGGTAGCAGTCCTCATGGGTCCCACACAGAAATCCTACTTGGCAGCTCCACTTGTCACACGCAAATACAATACACAAACTAGCTAGTCGGACACATGCCAGGTTTTTTAATCAAGTATGAGAGACATCAGGCCAGTAGAGACCATGCTTCATCTCTTCTTAATTACTCCAGTATTCATCTCCTGAGCCTCCCAGGAGTACGTTACCTCTTGGCCTGTGCAAAATGCTGCTGTTAAATCAGATTGCTCACGACACCCCCATTTACCAGATTCTCCTCCAATCCAGAAGTCAAGTGTCGATACCATCTTCAAAGCTCTATACATCCAGCCCTGCCCTGACATGGTTTGTCTCCCTCTGTTCCATCACTGACCCTCATTTCTGTAACTCTTAATTCCAAGTATTAACAAACACATCTGAGATTCTTCAATACAACCCTACACCGATGGCATTCTTGCACCAATCTTCAGGACCCTTCTCCGTATGTCAGCCTGCCCTGAGAGCCGCTCCATTCCTCGGAGGTCGGACATCTGCAGTCGTTGAGAGAGCACCCAGCGCTCAACACACAACAGTGCCAGTCAGGTAAAGAACAGCAACATACACACCAGTAGAACACTGCAGCTGGAAAGGACCTCAGGAGACTTCTAGTCTAACGCCTCCTGCTCAAGGCAGGGTCTACAGCGAATTCTCACCAGCGTTCCACGCTGTGGATGTGTGTTAATATGGTATGTATGTGTGTGCATACATCTACATATATACAAACACAGACACTCATATTTACTCTTTGTAAATCCGGGTAACTTTACAATGGTGGGGAAGGACCAGTATACACAGATTTGTGTCATGTGTCTGCAGCCATTCTGATCCAGAACTGATTCACCTCCACTGCTTATTTGCCCAAGCCTCTAGTTTTCTCCTCCCAAACGATGTTCTCATGCTGGAAACCTGACCTAGACTCATTTGGGTGGCAGAGGCTGCACCACCCATGAGCTACAAAAGATTCTGCTTTAGATATGAGGCGACAAAAGTGGGTTTTGTTCATACAAACCAAGCACACCCTTTCTTAACACTACTTGTGGGACTGTTTTTGACAAGATCAGACAGATCCACATCACACTTAAACTGATTAAAAGGTTTTCTTTGGGCTAAATGAAGAGCCAGAGAGTTACCGCAGTGAATGCAGGCCATAAAATGCACTAAAAGCAGAACATTCTCTGTGTGCATGCAAATGCAGTCTTGAATTCAACCCGAGACCCCCACAACAGCTTCCACAGGCTTAAGCCCAGGTTGCCAGGGTCCCTCCTGCCCCAGCCGTATGTCCCCTTGCCTTGCACAAGATTTATTTCATTCACATTTTCAAAGCGTAAAGAAGCAGAGGTACCCAGAGGGCGTTGCCTGTCTAAGCGAGGTGGGATGTATCACCCCCACAGGACCTGTCCGTTCCCACTGCATAAACCCATTCACGGCAGGACGGGATGAGTCCCACCCTCAAGGACTTACCAGCTGTCACCTGAGACGCCTCCAAGAGCCAAGATTTACCATGGTCGCTCCTTAACCTGAGACTTGAGATGGTTTTCTTTACCACAACCTTATGCTATGTAATTAGTGCAATTAGAGCTTTTTGAGGAGTTTCAGAAACTGTTAAAGGGCTACTGCAAACCAGGGGATGACACTGATACCAGCAGCAACATTAACTGTTAATACGCTGGGCTGGAAGAATTAGCAGGCCAGTAAAGTCACACTGTCACAACACATAGGTCACAGTCAAAGGGATTAAATGACAAGACTTACTTCTCTACTGTTCTCCTGTCATAAGTCTAAAATATATGGAACAAGGTTAGCCAGGAGATGAAGGGAGTCAATCTTCCCCTGAATGCAAAGTAAGAGTAAATATATGATGTCAACATACACTGCAAAGCAGCCAGCGCCCCGCAAACGGAGGCAAGCCCGATGACAGCTGAACAGCACCGGGGTTAAATCTGGGAACACAGAGAGAGGAGTTCACAGAAAACAAAGAGAAAAGCACTCCCAAAATAGCCTCGCAACTGTCACCGCTCGCGACTGTCAGCACTCGAAGGTATGACCTTGCCATTGTGTCTCACGATCACAGCTCCGCTCTTCAGGGGGCATTAGTCAGAACTGGCACTACGAAAAATTCCACTTCCAAGTGATCCTGCATCTCCAGCAGCACAGATTACACTCGCCACTGATTCGGGGAACAACCAACAGCTCCTACTGTTGCTCCTGCAAAAACAGGGAGCTTCTGTACCTTCCCCTTCTCTCTTCTCAGCCCCGGCTTTAGGGTGTCCTTATAGCTATGATATCCTGCACGGATATCTGTAGCATGAACCCAGTTTTAAAATCCTGTGCAAACCTGACACAACTGTAATAGAATCAGCAGAAAGAGGTAAATTCTGTTTTAAAGAGAGCAGGGGCAAAGGGAGGGAAATGAAATAAAAAGAGTATTATTCATTTTCTCGTCTGATTAATTAGCTACGTTGCTTCATTTTTTAACGGCGGTTGAGTCATACTTCTCATGTAAGCAGGAAAAGAGATATGGATTATGTCAGATTTTTCCATTGGAAAAAAACCTCACAACAACCAGAAGTACTGAGCAGTATCCATGCCAGTCATCAAAGGAAACCAACAACAAATCTCTTAGAATGATTAGCACAACAAAAAAGCCAGTAGAGCACAAGGGAAGAGGGGAATACGTGCAAAGGCATAATTATTTCATGAACGTAGCATTTTCAAGATGAAATAGCAGCACGAAATGTCAGGTGGAGAACTGCTTTGAACAGAAGCCACATTTTGAAACTCTCCACGCCTTCATATACGCACTGGGGACATCACCTTATTTAAATGGAGGTAGATGTAAACATCTACGGCACTAGACTATAGATGGCTTAGCTAAATGTCTGTGAAATTCTTTATAATTATCAGGACTTCTGCTTTAGCTATGCAGCCATGGCATTGCCAGTGAATGCTGAAGCACCACGCTTCACTTCACCACTGGCCGGTCCATCAGCTGCCTTCAGCGAGGTAGGCTCCGCGTGCCAAAGCTTCCAACTCTGCTTCTTTAGGGCAAACAGGAACCGCTGCTGTAAAGAAAAAGAAGGTCAGTTGGACACTCACACGCTCCGTGGTACTGAAATGGGAAGAAAATGCGAAGAAAGCTAAATTGCCCTGCTTTTACTTCTGCTAGGGTGATGGACACAGGCGTGCGGGATTGCCATCTTTCTGCCCCTCAGTTAACATTTCTAATCAACCAGCATTTTGGCAAACCTAGGAAGATCAGCACGGACCACAGATATAAGTATTTCACTACGCAAAGAGCCACAGGGATCTACCCCTTATGCCAACCCTTCCAGCCTCGTATTATTTGTGCTCCCCCATGTCCAGCAACCTACACTTAATTCACCTCTCATTCAAACAAGACCCAATATAGCGATTTTCCACTTCCATCGCGCTTTTCCTCTGCAGTCGATGGGCTGGTTTGCCATTTGCATTCACAGACCAGAACACATAGCTCTAAACCAGAGACAGACCATGTGGGACCGACTTTAAAATCCAATCTAGATTAGCATTTTACTCTCTTCCTTTTCATCATCTTCATCCCCCTAATTCCAACATGATTTTTAATACCCATTATTTCAACAGCAGTTGGAGGCTAATACTTTGTACCATCTGAGAAGAGCTTGAAATGAGTCCAGTACTTGATCAAGTGCCAACACTAAAAATAAAGTCTTTCTGTCACTAAAAAGCAGGGACTGCCAGTTTTCTAATGCTGTAGAGCAGCATTAGCTTTTCAAGTCTCACCAGTTTAGTCATTCTGACCAATAAGTATGTCATTTCTCTCCCACTCAACCAGTGCTCTCTGGCACTGGATCAAGACAGTATATATAAAATCCTGCCCTTAAATTACTGAAATTTTAGTTCCTGCCTGAAATAACTCTACGTTTCATAATTAGAAAGCTCACAAGGCATTTCACTCCTGTGTGGAAAATGGAAATGTAGCTACTGCAGGTTTGCTTCGCAATGAAACGTTCTGCCAACAACCCCCTTGTTCCTCGGCTCCACAGCCGCTACACCACTGGCAATACTGTACCCATTTCACGCAGGTCCTAAAGGCACTTCTATAATGCAAACAATATATATATGCGGTTTCTGCCATCAGCTATATTACATAAACATATTCTAAATTTCCAAGATGCAACCTTAGATCAGCTTCAGCCAAACTCCCATGGTCTCCTGCAGCCCAGGGCTGCCACTCGCCCCGTTGTCTTCAACGGCCACTGGAGGCTGCAGGGCAGCGTGGTACGGCCAATGCCATTGTCAATAATGGGCAAAAAACCTAATCAAATATCACTTTTCAGCCCACTTGGCAAGGTTACTCCACTCTCACCGTACCTGCTAGAAGGGCAAGACGGGGTAGGAAGGCACAGCAGGGCCCCCCCCGTGCTCCAGCAAACAACCCTCTACGGGAGGAGGCTCTCTAGGTCGTCTCGTAGCTGGTCAGAGACATGGAAAAACAGCTGCAAATGACTTTAGCTCCAACTTGGCAAACTAAAGATGAGATTTGAGTTACCTAACTATAGACCTCAAAGACAGCCAGAGAAATCTCTGCTGGTCACTTCAGGCTTTCTTTAGTCTCCCCCGTGGTAGGATTTTGCAGCAGACTGCTGGCTCAAGCCAGGGCTGTTCTGCCCTGCCCTGTCGTACGGCTGGCCAGCAGCTCCTCTCCCCCAGCAAGGGGCACTGATACTCATTTGATACCCCACTAAACAGATCCAGGAGCTAAACTGGTTCACAGTGGGACCAGACAAGCACTTACACTGGTATGAAACGCATATAACAAGAGCAGCAGGAAGGGATAGTCTTAAGCTGCTGCATAACCATTCCCTTAGACACCTTACTTATGTCAAGACAGACAGCTCACACTGCGTATCGCCCAGGGAAAAACTGTTTTTTTTCAACAGAGAAAGCAACAAACTCACTCCACGGCCAGTAACGTTGCCCCAGAAACCAGCTCCTCCTTACGGATGCCAAAGCTCATACCATGAGCTGCTGCAAACGCCACGAAGTGCCCAATTAGCACCCAGTGAGGGTGAAGATGATGAAGAGAGTGGCTATACGCAGAAACACCTCAACACGACTGCAAATGAAAAGAAAGAGGAGATTCCTTCGGTGGATCATAGACAGTTTATTCAGAAGCAGAATGTTTGCCTCTGGTGTGCGTGTACATCATTGTCTTGCAGCCACATCAGGTTTTGTTTCAAGATCTGAATCTCACCTTTGTGGCCAGGAAAAAAAGTTGGTTTATAAAAAGAAAAACATACGCTCAATAATTCTACTTCTTCATTCTCATTGCCAACCCTGCAGTGCCTGGGAAACCTGAAGTTTTCATCTTCGCAGTTACAGGTTCAGGTAGCTAAATACTCTCTAAGTATCAGTCCTGCGTGCTCCGAGGGGCTTGGCAAAAACCATCACTAGACAGACACGTAGCAGCTTCCTCAGGCATTTTCCAGTCCTGTGCAACTCGAGAGCCTTCAGAAACAAGTAAATGAGTGGGTTTTTTCCGAGTTTTGCCATTCTTCCTGCCCAGTACCTGAACTGATCCACCACGGCTCAACCGTCACGAAGCGCCATCGTTCCCAGCAGAAAAAGGCACCACGTTAATCACAGGACACAGAATTGTCTGTGAAGTGTTACAAACGACGGAGCAGACAAAGAGGGTGCTGGATAAAGAAATATTTCTAAAAAGAAAGTGGTTCCACATTTCTTCCTGACAGGACCATAGCTAAGATTTTGCAAGCATTTCTGTGGAAACACAAATCACTTGGATTTGCAACATCACTTAACATGGTGCAACTTTAAGGAAATGTTTTCGTTTAATGCTACCGAAACCTTGATAGAATTTGCTATTACAGCAGAAGTGAAGCTATACGTTTTCTTAAAACATAGCAAAAAAACCCTATTTAAGGTCTGGACTACGGCTGGCATTTTTAAAGTGGTAGGTGAAGGAGAATATAGGAGTTCACAGTCCTACGACAGGGTCTGCACATCTCTTCAGTAACAAATATTTCATGAATACTGGAAAAAGATGTGTGCTCAGTATGTGTTCAAGAATCCGATTCTCATGAGTTTTCAAACGGCAACTACACTTTCAGGCAGAGCTCACCTGAACCTGCCTTTATTCACAGGAGAAAAAAAAAAAGAGCAAAAAAAATATTCAATTGACTCTATTAGGGCTGCTCAATCCATAGGAAAGTGTCTTTGTTGGTTGGGGTTTTTGTTTGGCTTTTTTTTTTTAAATCCTGTGGGAAACAAACAAAAGCAAATCTCGGCAGGGCCACCAGTAACAAAGCCATTGAGTGATGGCTTCTGAGCATATCACCCTCACGCTGCCATCAGCAGCCCAAGAGAGGTGAGGGACTCTGTTCTGGTGATGCCCGTGGATAAAGAGAGGTGGTGGCCAATACGGTACTGAGACGAAGTGATCTATTAAAGAAAACGACCTGTAGAATAAGGTCCCCAAGAGGGACAAGTGCAGCTTGACTGACAGCGCTTCGCTAGAGCCTTGCGCAGAGCTTTCAGAGTAACTGAGCACTCTACACATATTCAGGATGCTGCCGTGCCCGAACTCTTGTCAAAGCATGACACCGGCTATCTCGCCAGTTTGAAAGACAGACACAACTACGGTGTCAACTTTCCCCAGTGACATTAATGACGCTTTGAGTCTCATGAAAACCTGTGGTCTCTGTGATCAAAGAAATCTAGACCTGATACAAACTTTTATGTTTTCGTAAGAGTAACATAACCCCAGTTGCTTGCTCCGACGCCATGCACATGCCCTGCATGGTTTAGATGCTGGCAGCCCAGTGTGAACTCCTGAGTGCTCTGTCAGGACTTTTAAAGTGTCCCACAGCCCTGGCTAGCAGATGCTGAAAAAAGGACGTAGCCAGAAATGGACAGAGCAATGAACGCGCACAGCAAAGGGAGGAGTGGTGGGGGAGAGCTCTCCACCTCTGCCTACCACTTCCAGAAGCGGCAGCCGGGTGCTGACCAGGCGTGCCGGTGAGCTCCAGCCATCGCTCATCCTTAAAGTAAACCGAAACCCGGTGGAAGCCCAGCTAGAGGATGGTGATTTCCATGTTTATTGGACTCTGTCACCTGTGCGTTACTCTGCCTTGCAGGTGGGTGGCACAGGCAATCCTCAGGAATAAAGCGCCATAACCTGGACGGTGAACAGGAGAAATTTAGGAGAGGGCAAGGTTTGTGGACAAAGCCCAGCTGCCAGAGCCATGAAGCAGTCTCACTTCTCATTGGATCACCCCACTTCTGCTGAAGAGGGAAGAGAAGCAAGGAGTGTCATGCAGGAGGACTTTCAGAGGCAGCACAATGCAGCGCCATCTCTGAGCCAGCTGTGAAGGACGAGGAAGAGCTCACAGAAGGAAGCAGTGAGCTGACGGTTGGGAGAACAATCCTGCAGAACATGGAATCACAGAATGGTTGAAGTTGGAAAGGACCTTAAAGATCATCTCATTCCACCCCCCTGCCCTGGGCAGGGCCACCCCCCACCAGCCCAGGGTGCTCCAAGCCCCGTCCAACCCGGCCTTGGACACCTCCAGGGATGGGGCAGCCACAGCTCCTCGGGGCAGCCTGCGCCAGGGGCTCACCGCCCTCACAGGAAACAGTTTCTTCCTTACATCTCATCTAAATCTCCCCTCTTCCAGTTTGAAGCCATTCCCCCTCGTCCCATCACTCCATGCCCTTGGAAAAAGTCCCTCCCCAGCTCTCCTGGAGCCCCTTTAGGCACTGGAAGGGGCTCTGAGGTCTCCGCGGAGCCTTCTCCTCTCCAGGCTGAACCCCCCCTCTCCCAGCCTGTCCTCCCCGCAGAGGGGCTCAGCCCTCGCAGCATCTCCGGGCCCTCCTCTGGCCCCGCTCCAACAGCTCCGTGTCCTTCTGCTGTGGGGCCCCCCCCGAGCTGGAGGCAGCGCTGCAGGGGGGGCTCCCCAGAGCGCAGCAGAGGGGACAATCCCCCCGTCGCCCGCTGGCCACGCTGCTGGGGATGCAGCCTGGGATGCCGGGGGCCTTTCTGGGCTGCCAGCGCACATTGCCGGCTCATGGTGAGCTTCTCATCCACCAACACCCCCAGGTCCTTCTCCTCAGGGCCGCTCTCAATCCATGGGTCTGTCTCACTCGGAACATGACCACATGTCCCCAAGACCATGGATGCACCCCTGGTTGCGGGCTGGGTTCCCAGCCTGAAGCA
The DNA here is from genome assembly GCA_017639485.1 of Pluvialis apricaria. Classification (NCBI taxonomy): domain Eukaryota; kingdom Metazoa; phylum Chordata; class Aves; order Charadriiformes; family Charadriidae; genus Pluvialis; species Pluvialis apricaria. The sequence goes on along the minus strand of CM030029.1, from coordinate 1,564,407 downwards.
AGAGCTAGGGCATGAGCAAGTGATTTGGTGCTACAGACAGGCAGGTGGTGATAACCGTGGACTGCGTGGTGACTTGCCTGCCGGGGGCGTGACAGACACACAGCCAGGAGAGGCTCTAGAAACAAAATGGCTTGTGGTAGAAGGCTGGACTTGGCAGAAGTACTGCTTGGACACTCTTGGAAATCACATCACGGCTACATCTAGGACCAGACAGATGGACAAGCAGCAAGTGTCTCAAGGTATGGCTGAGAAGACAGAAAGGAGGAGTCACTGGGAAGTGAAGAAACTCCTGGAACAGAGAAAGGGAGAGATCTTATCAAACCCAAAAAGAACCAAGCTACTGGTGCTTACATTAGCGGATGGTATAATACAGAATAGTGGATACATGGGAAACTGTGATATTTTGGAAAAGAGCCACGAAGGCTTTTACAGAGGGAAGTCATATAACAGAAAGCCACTGGAGTCCTCCGAAGGGTAAATAAGAATGAAGACAAGGGAGATCCAGGTGATAAAATCCACAGAGACCTCCTAAAGACTTCTCACCAGGCCCTTCACCAAGGCCCCCAAAGACACTGAATTGCAAGGGTAAGAGGGAAGATCCTTGCACGGTTAAACCTATTTTCACAATGCGGTGAATACGTGACAAATTTTCTTCCTGGAGATCTCTGCAGAAATCTTTCCTGAGGTCTGCGCTGCCAAATGTATTAAATAAAGGATCTGGTAGAGGAAATGATTAAAGTTTGCTGATGAAACTATTCAAGAGGGTATAGAAAAGGATGAACTTGAAGAAGATTCTTACAATCCTGAGCAACTGGTGATAAAATGGCAGATGAAATTCAATGCAGATAACTGTAGTGTGAATCACAGGCAAAAAATACACCTAACGTCATATAACAAAATGAAAGGCTCCGAGCTTATTACTGCCATTCAGGAAAAAGCTCTTAGGATTATAACAAATAGCTGTAGAAAGACATCAGCTCCAAGCTCAGAAATCAAAACAAATTCTAGAAATTATTTGGAATGGAACAAAACAAACTAAAAAGTGTCATTAGGCCCCTATGTAATAGTGCACTAGATTTTCAGTATCATAATTCTAGTCTCCACAACTAAAAAAGATGTGGTAGACATGAATTAGAAAAAGCTTAACTTAAAAAAAAAGGAAAAAAAACCAACGATATCTCCCAAACAACTTTCCCCGTTTTCCAAAAGCATTTCTTCTGTGGCATCACAAAGATGGTTTATACCATTTGTAGGGCATTGCAGAAATAAATAATGCTTTGGGGAAAAAAAAACCACCTGGCTAAAGAAGAATTCAGAAAGATAAGAAGAGAACAAGCTGTAAAAGGCTTGGGGAAAACAGGATGCTGGCTCTACATCAGCTCCATGCTCTGCCGTACCCTCGACCCACCACAGCCGCACTGGCAGGGATGCGGTCCCCGCAGGAGAGCGCAGGATTCAGCACAGCCCACAAAACCTTGAGCCTGCGTAAACACTCATTCGAAAGTCTCATCAGCACAGACTAACAAGGCCCAGCTCTGTTCCTCCCGTTCAACAAAAGCGTAGGAACAGAGATCACGTTGTACCAGGGGGAGATGAAACCAAAGCGGAGAAGGTGGAGACCTCCAGGGAACAGCACCACGACTCAAAGTGCTCCTGACAAATGTTCTTACAGCACAGCAAAACAGGAAGATTCCTGCATGTCGGTGAGAGACATCTGAAAGCAAAACAAGGACAAAAAGGACTGTGCCTCGGAGTGGATCACTGACTAGACACCCACTCAAGACAGGCTGGGCTGAAAGCAGCCCAACCACCGCGCCGCTGTGCGACACGTCTCACTCCTCCGAGGGCGACTCTGCTCCTGCCGGGTCTTGGCCACCGTGGCCAACACACCACGCCAGCTCCAACAGCTCCCACACTGCAGGGAGCACGCTGCTTGCTTAGGGTCTTGACCTTTCAAAGCAATATTTGCTAAATATATTGTTAGAGCACTAATGATTTATAATATTACTTCTAATTTTGCTTTACCATCCCCTCATCTCCGTCCCCGCTGGGTGATTAAGGCTTGGCTGAATGACTCAGTGGGGTGCTGCTGAAGAAGAAAGCAAATCTCATTCTGGAATACATTACAGACAACTGCTGGTAGTAAGGCCCTGAAGAAAATTATTCTTGAGCTGGAGGGATCTCTACTTAAGTATCACATTCAATTTGAAAGCAGCATACTCCTAAGGAGCCCAGAGGAGAACAACAAGGCTCACTGCAAGTTTAGAAGACATCAACTAGTTGGAAAGGTTAAATAAAACCAGCTTTACGGTATCTAAGTAAAAGGAAAAAAAAAGTTTGAGGAGAACAGAGTCTTCCAGCAGTTATGAAAGGGACAGCAACTGCAACCAGAGGAAAACAAAGAATTCTGTTTCACTTGGAAGAAAGCGGAATTGGGTCAAACACTGAGAAGTGCTTCCTGCCTGCTCAGCTCGCCAGGCGCTGGAGCAGGCTGCCAGTGGAGGTGCAGACCAGCTCTTTCTGAAGATGTCTTTCGGAAAAAAAAGCTCTGATAAACCTGCTCGTGCAGAGGACCGGACCAGAAGGTCTTCTGTGATCTCTTCCAGCCAGGCATCCGTAACTCCGCCACTGCAGCAGCCTGCCCTCACCGCTCAGACAGCACAGACTGGTCCGTCCCAGGCGGGTCTGAGAAAGCGCAAACAAGAAAAAAGCCAAACAAATGGTAGAGGAAGAGATGCAGCTCTCAGCATCATACAACAGAAGGAGAACTATCAAAGCACGGCTCAAAGAGGCCAAAGGATTAGGAAGGCAGCTCAGATAGACTGGAGAAAGGGTGAGTGGTTAGTGTCACTGAGAGCAGGCCGTAGTGACAAATAAAAATAATAATAATCATAATAATTGACAAAGCTACCAGCTCTTTTTTAATAACACGTATCCCCAAATCTCCAAGGCTCTGAGGGTTTCATCACCATAACACTGTATTCTAAAAGATAAACCTGGAATCAGATTACATTAAAATGTCTTGTTTTCCCTAATGCAGCAGTTCTTGTTTTGGACAGGGCTTGAATTTTTCAGTCACCAGCGAAATTTGCAGGAAGCCGGGCATAATGTCAGCACATGGATCCCCTCCCAACCACTACAATCAATTCTTTGTTCCTTGTTCACTTTCTGCAATGCTGAACAATTTTCTTAAAGACTAACAGCACCTAAACTAAATGGAAAAGAATGGATTTTGCGGACCGACTGAGTTGTAGAGACTGAAGACAAGCCAATACTCAAAATAGCCATAAGACAATATTTGGCCATAAGCATAGAGCTCCTTCTATAGCAGCTATTAATAAGGGATCAAAAATAACTCATGCAATATGCTCTGAAGTTCAAACCTTGGCTCTACTGGCATACAGGTTGGCACGGTCCTGAAGTCTCTCATCAAGAGACAGACAAATTCACCACTTATCTTTTTCAGCGTGAGGGAATGCTTGTTCAGAATAACTCAAGTGATATCAATTTAAAAGACAAACCATTTAGGGCTGCGAAGGTCAAATTCTGTTTGTCAGCCATGCAAGAAAGAAAAGAAAAGCTAGTGCAAACCGCGAAGTAAAGATGAAATCCATCCTCTGCAAGAGTATCTACATACTGTGGTCAGCCAGGCTACTGCGAGCCAGGAATAGAAAAAGGCTCAAAAACATGCGGATTAGCAAGGTGATGTCCCATACATATACATAGTCTTTCTTCTAGTCTAGAGGACGGTATGAAATATAATCTTCATGCCACTGCAGCGAGTTACCCAAAAATTCAATAAAACTGCCTATTAAATATGAAGCATAATTGCCCACCATTTATGCAATATAGTATTACTTAGTCTTCTAAAAATTGCTGGATTTTCATTTTAAAACTATTGCTCCAATATTTGAGAATGTATTTGGCCTTACTAATTATTCCCTATCTTATTTCTCAACCCTAATCTGTAAATAAATAATGCCTTTTTAATTATTCCGTATATCACAGAGGCAGTCTTCCTGCCACACCACCCTAGAGCCCGCAGCCCGTACCTTAACTTACAGAGTGAGAATTTATCCCCATCAAGCAGTTTCTGAACATAGCTAAGCTTTTGGCATGAACTATGTCCTAAAGCAATTAGTTCCACAGCTGAATTTTACACTGGATGAAAAAAATATTTATTTTAAAATTCTGATGTCCTTTAATCCTTTTTTGTGGGCAAAAAGCAAACATTCGTAATCACATCTTACATATCATTTTGGATACCTCTAGCATATCTGTGCTTGCGGCTTTCCACCAGTCAGAAAGAATTGTAGAGTTTTGACCTTTCCTTGTACAGAAACCACGCACGCCAGGACTTTGATCCCCTTGCTGTTATTTCCCATATCTTTCCATTGACTACATTTTTTTTTTTTGAGATGGTAGAAAGAGGACAGCACACACTAATCTACGGATGCACACAACATGAACTTACACTACTTTATGACTTCTATTTATTTATTCCTTGCTTAATAATTTCTGATGTTTGATTTGCCTTTTCACCCACTGCCGTACTTCCACACTATCACATTATACCCCCCGAAAACCTTTTCCAGCCTCTAACAGCTGGATTGGAATCCACTGTTTCCCCATAAACATTATTTCCCATTTACTGACCAAATTTTGCCAGCAACTTTATCAGCAAATTAGCCAGTACTGGGAAACCTTTCACTGCCAGCTTTTATTTTATTATCCTGAACATGCAGCATCATCACAAACTGTTACTTCACTCTTTATTCCCTTTTCCATCTCACAGATGGGTGTGCAGAGCAGAACAGACTCCAGGGGAGATGCACAGGATAACTCCCCTTCCTCCTGTAAACTCATCTCTTATTCCTAGCCCTTTTTTTGTCTCTTTCAGACAGTAATTAATCAATTAGAAGATCTCTTTTTACTTCACAACAGCTTTGTTTCTTAGGGCTTTCTTGTGAAAAGTTTCGGAAATCCAAATCCTCAACCAGATTTCTCCTCTCCACGTGCTTGTTGACTCCTTTGGGTTTATCATTTCCCAGGTTCTTCCTGGAGTGCTTTTTGGAAACCAGCACCTCATGGAGAACCGTCCCTTCCCATCGACACGGTCCCACTGCAGGGATAGTGCTCTGGTACTTGGTTTGTTTTAAGTGATATCTTATACACAACGGATAATAGCCCAGTGACTTCATATGTCAGTTCCTGCTCAACAAATCCCAGCTGGTGCTGAAGACCCGACACTTTTCACCTGTCTGAGCAGTTCTGCAACCTCCTCTGTCAATGCTGCAGCTTGGGAAAGCTCGGAAAGCTGAACTTTTTATTTTAAGAGATCTTTGTACAGGAAAGGCTGAAGCCGTGCAGACACAGTATTAGTGAGAAGCAATACAAAACTGTTCAGCACACAATGGCAAAACTGGGACAGATTTGTCATTTGAAACTATTTAACTGAGCTGTATCCAAGACTCAGACTCTCCCAACACTCCCTGGGAAAAAAAGATACCGCGTGCTCCCTGAACACAGCATACCACCCAGAGGAGAAAGCACACAGGCTACCCCATATAACAGATGATATGTCACAAGGAACAATGTATCATTCTTTCAATTTTGAAATAATTAGGATTTAAATTCCACTAAATCATCACTTTTCAATTTTCTTTATTGCAAGTCCCCCTGTTCCATAGATACAACACACCGAAGTTTGCACAAGTTCTGTTTGTCTGCGGCAAGTACGCACGCCCTCACGCACCCACCTCTCGAAATGCATCCCACCTTCCAGTTCCATGGATAAAAGGAGAGACTGAGGAATGTGTGTGTGAACAGGGAGGGGATACAAACTCTGGGAGGAGAGGTGCAGATAATCTCAGCGGAAAGTTGGAAGGCTCCCGTATTGCGCCTTTGCACAGAGGTCTAACACACCCCGTACCTCAGATGCAGCTCACCTCGCACTGGGGATGGTGCTTGGATGAAAAGTAGAGACTCTGAGGAGCTGCAGGGGACTCTCATTGCCCCCAGATTAATTAGACTGAGAGCAGCTCAGAGGCAGAGGGTCTGGGAAGCAAAAGGCAGTGGGTAGGCAAGTGATACGGGGACTGGAGACAAGCTCAATGCCTCCGGGGCAGTCCAAACCCCTGCAGTGGCACATCGGCCCAGAAAGCATCCATGCCACCCCGGAGCAGCGCACACACCTCGGAGATGCAGGAGCAGCCAGCACATGGTGGAACTGCCCAGGAACAGCAAACAAACAGGACTCAGATCCCACCCAGGACTATCGAAAGGAATACAGAGCAAGAAGCTGTCAAACAGTACTAGTTCCCTCACCGGTTCCTTCTCCTCCTAGCCAGAGCTTGGTCCAAGACAGGGACTCAAGCTCCCAAAACCCACTCTCCCCTCACTCCCTGCTTGCGGAAAGGCTGGACTACAAATCACGGGAGCCGCTCAGTCCTACTTACCAGCCAGGTTTCCTCACCCGCTGGCAGGAGCAGTGCTTTGCCTGCACGAAGGCTTGGCACTCAAAGCCACTTCTTAAACCCAGCTCCCCGGGGTAGCAGATCCATCGGCCGGGCGCAGGCTGGGCACACGGGGCCAAACAGCCCTGGCCCGCTCTTCCCAAGTTCGTGTGGGTGCTAAGGTTAAGCAAAGCTGGACCCCAAGACGTGCTTTTTGCAAGGACGCAAGCTAAGCCCTGCTGGCTTAGGGCTGCTCGCCCCTGCAGGGGATCCCCAGGGACGCCGCAGCCGCGGGCCGGCTACCGCAGCCACCGTGGCCTGGCTACCGCAGCCACCGCTACTGAACCCCCCCCCAGAGCCCGACCCGTACCCTCGGGCCTCCTGCACCCCCATCCCGCGCTCAGACGGCACTGAGCAACAGTTAATATCTGAAGTGCAGCAGCGGCTACGCTGGTAGCTGGACTGAAAGTAAAAAAGGGCTCCACATAAGTGGACTCTCGAGCCAAAAATGACAGTTCAGCTTGCTTTACAGCATTTCGACAGCATCAGCCGTTCTGAACACGGGAGCAGCAAGAAGCATTCTTCAGCAACTGGAAGACAATTGCTAAGTCCATTAATAAAATTAAGGCAGCCAAGAAAGATAAGAGAACACCCCTAGCCTTATGAGCCACTGATGTCTGTACTGCAAGATGGCTAAGAAGCATTTACCGAAGCGGTAGTAAAAAACAGAAATCCACAATCATCATCTCCCTTGGGAGATATTACCTGGCAGTACTTCTTATTGCGTGCCTACTCCTGAGGAGAAGAGGTCACGACATGCCTTACGACTGAACTGCTGCTGACAGATAAGCAGCTCTGAATCGTTGGTTAAGTCATTGTGCAAGTTTGCACCAAAAAGTAGGGAAGGCATCGCAGGTATGAGACGACAGCGATTGCTCACTAGCCCTGCTCCTGCAAGACTGAACTCTCAAGAAGTTAGAGAGACAAGTCAACTAGAAAGAACCCCTCCCATCTCCCTCCCAGCAGGGACCTCACCTTAATACTTACATTTTTTAGAAGGAAAAAAATTTACAAAGATCAGGGAGATAAGGAAATCAAGAAAACGCCCCAGAAACGTTTAGTTTGTTGTGGACAGGAGAGTCTGACAGTCGCTGCAAAGAGCTACAGGCAAGTGAGAGTGAAGTTCCATGCAGCGCACACAACTACAGAAGCGCTGCGGCTGAGTCCGGTGCGACAAGACGGGCACAGATGCTAGAAGGAACGCACTAAGGACAGTTCCCAGGAAAAGCAGACTGGTCCTGCCAGCTACGCTGTGCGGCACCAGACCCCCAGCCCACGGAATAAAGGGGAAGGAACAGCCGTGCATCTCTCTTGGCACCGGGCAGGATGCAGACACGGCTGCGGAGGGAGCCGGCTGATGTCACCACAGAGTCACTGTCATCTTTCAAAGGTCATGGTGACAAAGGGAGGTTCCTGATGACAGGCAAACACCACCCATCACATAAGACGGATCTAGGGAACTACGGGCCCGACAGTACCACCTTAGTCCCTGGAAAGGCTATGCAGTAAATCTTCCCGAAAGCTACTTCCACCCACTCGCAGGAGGTGGTGGTGACTGGGAACAGCCAGCATGGATTTACCAGTGGCAAATCTCGCCTAACTTGATTGCCCTCCACAACGACAACCTGGCTGGGTGGATGACGGGAGAGCAAGCGTGGTACACCTTTGACATCATCGCTGATAGTATTCTTAATAGCAAGACTGGCGAGAGCTGGACTACAGAAGATGTTCAGGTGATGGAAAATTGTCCAGAACATCAGGCTCAAAAGGTGATCAGCCGTACAAAGTCCAGCTGGCAGCCGATTACCAGTGGCATCCCTCAGGGTACCAACCTGGGGCCAATACAATTCAATCTCTTTATTAACAAACTTGATTAACACCAATTATGAGACAGAGAGCACTCTCAACAAGTTTGCAGATGATATCAAACTGGTCGGCGTGGCTGGGGCAGGAGATCCTTCTCAGAGGGACTTACACAGGCTGGAAAAGTGGCGTGACAGAGAGCTTGTGAAGGTCAACCAAGGCAAAGTCCTGCTCCAGGACTGAATAACTCCTTGCAACAACACGGACTGGGGCAACTGGCTGTAAAGCAGCTCCGCAGAAAAAGACCTGCCAAGTTCTCAGGGAGGCAGAGCAGACAGAGGAGAGGCAGTCAAGATAACTGCTTTTATGGACTATCAATATAACTGTCTGGACGAGACTCTGATACACAACATTGACCTTCTGCTTCTCAAAAGTCTTTGAAACAGTAATTTTGAACACAATTTCTACCTTTCAGAGCTTGTGCATGGTACACAGAGTCCCCTAAAGGCTAACAAGACCGATGGGAATATCAGCACGTAGTAAGTTGAGCTGGCTGGAGCATGGTGCAGTTCAGTCAGCTTCCTAAGAACACGGTGAAGAAGCACCAAGCAAAACAAGAACTGAAAGCCGACATCAAGTGACGAAACCAGCTTTGAAGGCTTAACCTAGACGCTACCTCCTTTGGAAGCAAGTCAGCAGCACTTTCTAACCTTCTCTAGGGAAAGCTATGTCAGCTCAGTATTCATAAATCTGCTTAAAATACTTGCTGTAGACTGCCTAAAAACCACCTCTTGCACCCAAAAAGGAAGATGTTGTGGTAATGGGCTGGAACGTAGCATTTTGCATGTGCCATCAAGTTGCTTTGAAAGCACCTTTGCCAGTGTAATCATTTTTGGTAACTGAAATTGTTACAGTAATACAACGTCCAGATCACACCAACAGTACAAACATCACTTGCGATGTTCATTAAAAGTCTCAAGCAAGGGCACGCGGTTTGCTAGCACAGGAACTTCCGCTGGCATGATCGCATCATTAAAAAAAACAAAATTCAATCCAACGTTTGGCAAGTCTGTAGTGTTTGTATGACTGTCCCGGGTGCAGTTAGCTCCTACCCGGGCTCAGGATACACACCTCTTCCCAGACAGGTGTCGGCTGTGCTAATGCAACTGGTTAGCTCAGATTTGGTTGTTATCCACAAAAACACCAAACCTGCCTACACTGGAGAGCACGTCATCTGGCTTACAGAAACCAGAGAGCAAACGGGGTAGAAAAACGGCTTGTTAGATAAAAATTTACAATATTTCATCCTCCAAAACCAGAACAATATTTAAGGTAAATATTCTGATGATTTCTGCTGGCAGAGGCAGGGTCTCCGTCAACGATGCAACTCAGAGCAGTGTCCCAGCTACACCAAAACAAGCAAAACAAGGCCCATTACTCATGGCCTGCTGGGACAGAGCCCACCTGCCCCAGCAGTCTTCCAAGGGACAAACCCCTACCAACAACTCTTGCACCGAGTATCAAGTTGCCACTCACCATCAATCCATAATTAATTGTTTTGGGTAAGGCTGACAACTCATATGGATTCAAATCCTGGAAGAGGAGGAGAAACACCGCTTCATACTTTGACTACAGAACGAAACCATTGCCGCAGTACTTCAGGATGCACCAACTGAAGCACAAAACCGGTACGGTTAATTCAGCGCAGCTCCGTGTGCGGGCCCTACCAGCTTCAAGCTGGTTTACATCCGTTTGGGTTACGGTATTATATTTACAAGTCCAAACTAAACAGACGTAAGCCAGGTTCGGCCAGCAGAGCCCACACACAAAGTTGCACCAGTCCACTAAATCAGCTGGAGTCGCCTCTTGCTAAACTAGCCGTTGTGTTTAGACAGGGCCCGATACCGCGAGTTGTTGCTACCGCATGATTTCAGATGTAAAAAAAGCATAAAGCTTTGTAATGAAATCGCATTAACTGTCTAAGACAGCGAGGAATGACAAATTATAAATAGGAGGTGGCTTCAGACAGATTCCAGAAATGGATGGTGAGCAATCACTGTGGCAAATCAATGCTCTGGCTCGGAGTATCAGAGAGGGGCCAGGTTTAGTTTTACCCTGAAAAGGCAGTGACACATAAAAGGCTAATGGCAGGTGGTCATTCTGCATTCTGTACATTTCACAAAGATTTATGAGCAAGGCTGAATGCTGGAAAAGCAATGCTGAAACTGCTTGTGTCCCTCTGCAAGGTCAGCTTTATTGTATTATGGAAACAGTTCTAGTGAGACTCTTAGGAGTTGAGACCATTCTGTCTTTTTCAGCTACGGGAAACAAACCACTATGAAAAAACAGCCTTAAAAAAAAATCCACACCATCTACTCTTAAAGAGTGAATTTTCAGTTATTTTCAGTTGTTTTCAGATGAGCAAAGACTATATTTAGCCTGAGAGCTTAAAGCTGGAAGGAGACTGATCTTTCAAAAATTTGTTTAACGCGAAAATATTTAACGAGAGCGCACATAGATGTATTTTCTAAAATACTAGTCATTTGTAAGTACCGTACGTTGTAATTATTACGAATGAATGCTGTCATGAGAAACTGCGTAGGTGTCTGAACCACGAATTTTGGTGTTCGTGATTGTCAACAGCTCGATGAGGAACGAGAGGCCTGACGCTGGGGGTTCGGCTGTCAGCAGTGCGGGATATCACCCTCACCGGCCGGGGAATGTAGAAAAGCAGATCTCCTCTGAAAAACATGCTTTAAGAATTAAGTATTTAAGCCTGGTCCTGTTCCACCACAGTAAGAGATGCATCTCTGGAGTGAAGAGGGGAAACAGACTTTGGCAGCTCTGCGCTGTGCAGGTTGGAGCTCCAGCACTCGGTCGGGCTCTGAAGGGCTGCAGCCGCGCGGGCAGCTCGCACCGCTCTCCGTTTTCCAGCAGCCCGAAACATTCCCTGCATGGGCCTGCACGGACTATACTCACCACAAAGGTGCTCTTAAATCCATTCACGCTGAAGTGAGCTCCCCCCTGTTTTTAAACAGGCACCTAAATGCCCACCAAATTCCCACAAAATGCTTATAAACTGAAATTTTCCTGCTCAGGCGCATTGAGCACCTCCTCCTGCGCGCTGCACCTTTCAGCCCCGTGCAGATCAGTTTGCTGCAGCCCAATAAAGGAGATTGCAGGGACAGCTGTTGCACCTCCCTTTGGAAGGACAGCTGAAAATAAACTGCGGACTCAGATCCCAGGATTTATACTGGGCACCTTCGCCGTGCTGGGGCCGTACCATCGTCGCTAGGTCAAACGGCTCACTCGTTCGGAGAGCTTGCGGCTGGAGGCTGCTCTTCCTCTGAAAGGGTCTGAGTTTCTCTGTCGTTCATTTTTTTTTACCCCAGCCTGGTGCACAAACACAATTTTTTTTACAAAGCAGAGCAGACGTCTCAGAATATTTAATGCTCCCCCTGCCCTCATTTATATTCAAAAGTTAGATAGAAAAAAAAATAATCTCAATTTATACAACCACTTACATAATATTCAATATTCCCCTCTCCCAACCTGCTTAAAAAGATTGCTCTAATATGCACAGTCTGACAGGCCTTTTTGACTTATGGTATACAATAATCCTCAATTGAGAGCTAGCATACCAACTCAAAAGTCTTCTATTTTAATATTAGTCCATTATTATCTCAGTATATTGCAACACCCAGCACTTAAGATGTCTCACAAGCCCCACAGTACCTAATCTGAATCCTAAGTCTCTCAACCTGTTTGTAATAGAAGCAGCTCCCACCCCTAACACTCACTGTTAAAATAAGCAAGAGGCATTATAAATCGCAAAAATAATACCAGGATGAGGATGGTTTCATCTAGGTTACGGCTGAGAGAGTTCTGCACATAAACGTTGCCTTTAATGTTTCAGCAGGTTTCAGCCATGCCAACAGGAGCTGGAAGACACCGCTCTGGAACAGCGACTGTTCCAGGCACTGCATTCACTGCTCGTTCCTGCGTTTTTTGCTGAGCTGGTTTTCAATCTTATCAAACATTGTTGATTCAGACAAATATGCAGCATTAAAGACTTGTCTCCATCTCTAATGCGGGCTCAAGAATTTTATTTGCAAAAGCCAGAAAGCTTTCAGCGTATATTAAGCATAACAAGCTTTTCCTAAAATACCTTTGCTTCCCAAAGGAGATTTCCACGTGGGGCCAGCGCTCTGGGCGGCCCAGCAGCACTGCTGTAGCAATGAGAACTCGTCCACAGACAGCACTAAGGGACCAGGGTGATCACTTTGAGCCGCTGCCATAAAGGAAGTTGTAGCTGAAAATCCTACCAGTTCCCTTGCTGAGTGTTTATGGGGAGCGACAGAGCTTGACTCCTCTCCTCACTACATCGGATAAACACAGGCTGAGGAAGGAAACAATGAAGATGCACATTTCCCATCACAAGTATCCATCTACTTACTAAAACAGAGTAAGTTTCCATCCCTGGAGGTGTTCAAGGCCAGGTTGGATGGGGCTTGGAGCACCCTGGGCTGGTGGGAGGTGTCCCTGCCTGTGGCAGGGGGGTGACACTGGATGGTCTTAGGGGCCCTTCCAACCCAAACCTTCTATGATTCCTCCCCGCAACCAGTAGCCGAGCGATGCTGTGGTTGGCTTCAGCTCCAGAAGCCTCACCAACCAGTTGAGAAACTGCCCCTAACCAAAACAAAGGAAGACTTCCTCCAACTGCTGCAAGGAGCAGCAATTCTCCAAGGCACTAACTCATTTCAGTTCAAGGTTAGTTTGTTTAGTCTAGAGTTAATTCTACCCACTGAGGAGATTGTTTGGAAATAGAGATGCAAGGGACAGACAATTGAACTAACCCACAGGGACAAAACATCAAGCCAAAAAAGGGACTGACTAAGCCAAAACCAAGAAAATAAAAGCATTAGGTTGGTAAAACAGCACTTCAGATTTCAACGAGCTTCGTCTAATAAATTCCTGGTGCACTGTAGGTACCTTCCAAGCTTTCTCCCTCTTATTCAGAGCACATATGATTATATTCCCATTTATAAGTGAAATCCCCAACAAAGTATTTCACTTACCCTAGTGATAAACCCTATTTTTGACAGCGTCATATTTCAGTTTGATGAGCAGCGTTAAGTACAGTACAAACAGCTTGCGACTTCTATTTTCATTGGCAGAAGCATACCTTTGGAAAGAAACTTTGCAGAGTGCGGTGGAAAAGGTATGGCTCTCCCTAGATAACCTCCTCTTCCTAGGACTAATGTATTTTTAGGCAATGCAGCCACCCAATCTTAAAAAATGTAGCCTGATGTATGACACTATCATCACCGATTAAAAGATCAGAAGCTAAACTACCTCAAAGTACAGCCGTGATGCTGCAAACATAGGTGTATGTTGTACCTGAATACTTCATTCGAGAGTTTTCATGCCATTGGACGTTGTGCCCTCACATTTCAGGGCACAACTCAGCTTTTACCTTTAGGCAATTAAGAAACTTCTCCTAGAAGCTGTTGCCATACGAGCACTCTGCACGGGTACTGACGGTCGGATCTGTCTCAGCTATCAGAGAATCATAGGATGGTTTAGGTTGGAAGGGACCTTATCCAGTGCCACCCCCTGCCCTGGACAGGGACACCTCCCCCCAGCCCAGGGTGCTCCCAGCCCCGTCCAACCCGGCCTTGAACACCTCCAGGGATGGGGCAGCCACAGCTTCTCGGGGCAGCCTGCGCCAGGGGCTCACCGCCCTCACAGTCAACAATTTCTTCCTTACATCTCATCTAAATCTCCCTTCTTTCAGTGTAAAACTGCTCCCCCTCGTCCTGTGGCTCCCCTCCCTGATCCAGAGTCCCCCCCCAGCTCTCCTGGAGCCCCTTTAGGCACTGGAAGGGGCTCTGAGGTCTCCGCGGAGCCTTCTCCTCTCCAGGCTGAACCCCCCCTCTCCCCGCCTGTCCTCCCCGCAGAGGGGCTCAGCCCTCGCAGCATCTCCGGGCCCTCCTCTGGCCCCGCTCCAACAGCTCCGTGTCCTTCTGCTGTTGGGCCCCCCCCGAGCTGGAGGCAGCGCTGCAGGGGGGGCTCCCCAGAGCACAGCAGAGGGGCAGAATCCCCCCCCCCCCCCCCGGCCCTGCTATCCTGTAAAACCAACCCAGGCTGCTTCAGCCACTGCTGCAGTTCCAACCCTTTGCTCTGGGCTCTCTAGCAGTGATGTCCCAGCTAGAAAAAACACCAATCCACATAGGAATCCTCTCTTCCTTCCCCTCAGTCTCCCAGATTTTGTTCTGGTGTTAGCGCCTTGATGATCCTTCCAACAGTTTCCAGACCGCTGTGATTAGGGAGAGTGGTGTGTAACGTGTTACCCCTGGCTGTGGTTTTGGTCTGTCCAAAATTTCTGCTGCCTTCTGCTTTGCTTGGACTGCGCACAACGCTTGGAAGTGAGTACAGGGCTAACCTTGCTGAGCAGCAACCAAAAATTGACCAGCCTTAGCTTGGCATGGATGCCGCTTTATAAAGCTCTGAAGAGCAACTAGACGTGCCTCAGTTTTACAGCTCTGGCTCAGAAGCAGGAACAACCGAAACTGGGACTGCCAGCGAGGTTACAGCCCCCGCTATCCAACCCAGAATCACTGTGCAAAGTACCTGACTTTTCACGAAGCAGCTTCTGAATTACCACAGGTGCCCAGCACCCGCAAATAAGTCAAAAGGAAGCGCCAAGCTACTGTATGAGTACTGTAAACGACAGAAACCCGGGAGTTATTTCATGAGCAACTCGCTTCTCCAAGAACACGCAAAAGGGAAACAGCGGGTAAATCATCAAAGGGCAGACAAAGGATAAACAATCTTTTCTGTTGTCATCCTTTGTGAACCAGTCCTTAAAGACAAACAAGCGCCGCCTATTACATTTGGAGATGCCTGCCCAACTAGAAGCATGACAGTATTTCACCCCTTAAGATTCGATTTTCAAAGAAGTTTACTCTTGGGTTCCATGTGTGGCTCAGGAGGAAGCGAGCGCCTTCCATGCCCACTCCTCACTGTCTGCAAACACTAAAGAAGTTCAGCTGCGACCAACAGCCTGCTTCACCTACGGGTGGCGGTTTTCTTGATTTCTAAATGCCCACTCGCATTTAGCCAATATCTCCCTTTCCATTCTGCATTAGACACAAAACCATTGCCAAAAATACACTATATTCAATGAATTAAGTTAATCACTGAAAATACGGGATTGATGTTCCCCTTGCAGGCACCGAGGTAAAGATACAGGTATAACTGAAGCCACAACACAGATAACAGACGCTGGCCCGTGGTGTTGGTTTATGCTGTACCTGGTGCCTCCCAAAGAGGATGACGATGCAAGCTGGAGGCTCAGAAACACCACTTGTAATTTAAAAGGTTATTTTCAAAACACAGCTTCATAGCTATAAATAGCAAAGACAGCTTCTCATCCAGCAAGTACACAATGGTTTAGTCACAGTAGCCCAGATACCGGAGAAAGTGTAATTTTACCTCTGTTGAACGCCACACAACATTTGGGGCCGCTCTGCACTTCAAACAAACTAACCCAATTTGTAAGATTGGTCTTAGGTTTTGTAGAAGCAGATGCCGACTCTGACAAATTAAGTCAATTGACTTTCTTAACCCTTCCATTACCTAAAAAGCCATTTGCTCGTACAGAGCAAGTCTCACTTTATATTAAGTTCTTTAACCAAAGAAAAAAAAATTTACCCAATCTTTCCTTTCACAAAGCAAACTCTTTTCAATGTGTAGGATTTCATGCCTCACTGTAGGGCCGTTTAGTTTTACAAGTATTAAACGAGAGCAGACGGTCACTACCATCTGCCCTATATCTCATAATGTTATGTTTCTAATACTAAGAGAAATTATTACAAAAATCCTCACGTGTACTACATTCACCTCAATGGTGACCCTCAACCTAACTGGACCTCAGCTGACACTTTACCATAGGCGGTATCATTCCCCAAGTAATATGAAAACAAACATATTTTGGATACTTTCAGTGATACGGAACTCATAACAACCTCTTCAATCATGATAATAAACACTTTCATCTGATACAGAGTTATGGATTCAAGATACACACGTACAGCAAAACCTCTAACGTATCGATGTTTGTTCCATTTGGGTGTGCAAGAACATCTCAGCGCTCTTCAGTCTTGGCTGACATATGCAGATGAGAAAGTGTTAATACATCAGCGGGACATTGGGATGAAGCTTTTATTAAATTCAAAGTAAGGTCAACCTCCCTTCCTGTAAAGTTTCTGAAGAAACACTTCATGTAAGAGACGTGCTTGTACATCTAGCACCTGCTTGACAACTCACTCATCTAAAAGCTCTTCCAAGCATCGTGCCCTAGGTGTTACTGTTCAACGTTACCTGATATTTAGCTCCTAAGACACAATTCTTTACATATACAGAATTATATTTGCAGCCTGCTTGTCAATATATGGCTTGCCATATATTCAAGAAGTTCGACCTTGCAGAGATCATCGCCCATTGTCTGATGAGTCTAATGTGCTTCACGATACACTTTTGGCTAAGTGTCACATTACATACATCAGCAAGATACCCGGACACTCCTGAAGAGATCATGATCAATTCTGGCTGGAAAGGCCTCATGAAGTCATCCCAACTCTGCCTTACTTTATCCACCTTCGATTCAGCCTTCTTGCTTGTCAAAACGCTTTCAAGAACCAGCTCTTCAGTAACTGGCTCTTACTAGTGCCTCTACGATTACTTATCAGATAAGAAATGTATACATGCTGTATTGGAGATGACTTTAGCAGAGTGACTTACTTGCTATTGCTATACCAAAAGAAAAATGAAAAGCAGAGCCATTATGAAGTTCACTGCTTTGCCAACTGAAGTCTTATTCAACCTGACGGTCCGTAAGTGCCTCTGTTCTTTGCTTCATAACTTATTTTTGGAACTCCAGAACAAAATGAATAACTATCCCTGCCCCTTGTTCACTGACAGCCACGAGCAAGCGAGCTTGTGAACCGAGCTTTTCAATGCCCCAAATGCTTCAGTTCAATAACACCAGCCCAGCAAAGAAGAAAGCCTAATCAACTCAATTACTGTCCTGTTATTTGCGCTATTAAAGCATTATTCTTTACAAACACATTATTTCCAGATGTTATTCCTGGACTGTGCTTCTTTTCCCAGTCCCGTCGCTACACTACATGCTTAATCTAGGAGATCTTGAGCTAAGAAAATTTTCTTCCTGAGGCTGGCCTGGATTCAAATCAGATCCATTTCAGTGACCAGATGCAGCAATCTGGGACGCTGATTTCGCATGCCCTGCTAGATTCTGAATCGGTCTTAGATAGCAACAGGTTTCCCAATATTAAAGGGTAACAATTTCACATGCTCCCTCACATTCCCGTTCATTTACACGGGGACAGCAAAAGCTACAGAAGAAACGCAGCACACGTTTCTAGACAGGCAAAGCTTTACCGCTCCGAAGCCAACTTCTGCGACCACTTTTGTATGATCTTCAGCACATTTGGATGAACATTAATACAATCTACGTCTTTTATCTGAGACGCGGGCACTCGCTGCTCTCCGCAAAGGCTGCCAAAGAGCAGTTTGGGGAGTTTCAAGGCAACTCCGATATAACACAAACACAGAAGCCGACGAGACACTTCTGACCTTGCAAAAACCAATCCCCCCCTCCCCCGAGGAAATGTTCCTAGTGCCGCTGCTCTTCCAGCAGACCCCAAGCACAAAGTCCGGAGCTTTCCATTATTTAATAAATCGCCCACCTAGGCAGGCTCGCAGCTCCGCCAGCCCAACGCTTTATGTTGCTAATTAAGCTACTTAATATCCCTGCGAGGACTCGGTACATCGAGCCGCTCGGCTGGAACCTGCCGCCGCGCTGCCCGCTCCAGCCGCCGGCCCGGCGATGGGGAGGGGGGGTCGGATCAAAGCCCTCAGCCCCCCCCCGGGGTTACCAACCCCCCTCTCCCGGGGCTGCGGGTACGGCTCTGCACCCCTCCCCGCCACCACCACCGGCCGAAATGTGTGTGCGTGTGTCCGTGTGTCCGTCCCGGCCGCGGGGCTGCGGAGCCGAGGGCAGAGCCACCCCGCAGCCCGCGCCCCCCTCCCCGCCAGCGGCGGCCGAAGGGAAGGGACCTCCGGGCCGCCCCGGGCCCGGCTCCCCCCCGCCCCGAGCCCGGGCTGCCGGTACCTGGTGCAGGGCTGTCAGCCCGTCCACGTTGGTGGTGTTGATGCGGGCGCCGCGGCCCAGCAGCCGCTTCACCTCCTCGGTGTCCCCGCTGGAGCAGGCGGCCAGGAACACGGCCCCCTCCTCGAAGCGGACGCGGGACCCCCCGGCGCCTCGGTGCCGGCCGCGGCCGCCCCCCGCCGCCACCGGCTCCTGCTCCGTCAGGGAGCCCTTCCAGCGCCGCAGCTGCTCGGCCCGCCGCAGCCGCGCCGACTCGGCCCGCTTCCCGCCCAGGTGCTCCGGCTCCGACATCGCCGCCGCCCGCACTGAGGCGCAGGGACCGCGCCGCGCCTCAGCCGGGAGCGGGGCGCTGCGCCCCCGCCGCCATCTTCGCTACGCCCCCACCGCCGCCGCCGCGCCCGCGCCGCCCGCGCCCCGCGGCACCCCGGGACATGTAGTTCCCGCCGGCCGCGCCGCACCTGCCCGCCGGGGCGGACACGGCTCCCGGCGGCCCCCGCGCCCCGCCGCACCTTGGGCGCCACCCGGACTACAACTCCCAGCGGCCCCCCGCGCCCGCGGCGCCGCCCCGCCCGGCCGCCATCGCCGCTGCAGGCCCCGCCGGCCCGGCGCGGGTGGTGGTGGCGGCGTGAGGTGGCAGCAGCGGCCGGCCGTGCGGGGCAGGGAGCGCCGGGGCGGCCGGCAGGGCCTGTGGGGACGGCGGAGCGTGAGGAGCAATGGCTGACACAGAGGAGGGCCCCGTCTGTCAGGGAAACCGGGCCTAACCTGGCCGCTCCAGCCCGCAGCGGTGCCAGTGCGGCGGCCGGGGGGATGCTGAGCTGCCGGAGAGGCGGTTCCCGAGTCTTTCCCGTAGTTTAACTCAGAGCCCGGCCGTCCCCCGGCGGCGGCGAGTGGTGTTGAGGCGGCACCGGCTCCTCCGGGAGCTGCGAGGCGAGGGGCGAAGCGGCGGAGGTCTACCGGGACGCAGCGACGCCATCGTGACAGGCGCCAGGCCCAGCGGGTCCCACGTACCCGCGCACCGGCCCGCGATGGAGGGCCGTGTCTCTCGGCCCGCAGGCTGCTCCCTTCCAGCTCTACCTGCGGCAGCCAAACCAAACCGAGAGCGTTTTGGGATGAGATGTTTGGGTTGGCTTCGTTGCGCCTTCTCTGAGCCCCCTCTCGTGGCTGGAGCGTCCCGCTCGCAGCACCCTGCGGTGCCCGGCTCCGCTTGGCGAAGGTGCTGCGCATCGGTCTCTGCTGGCAGACAGCTGAGCGCGGCTTTCCGTCTGAGCAGGGGGGCTGCCCCTCTTCTTCAGGTTAATTTTGCGGTATCAAGCTGCTAAACAGAGGATATGCCTCGAATTGCTCGTTAGAGGAATCGCAGAACAAGCACACTGCTAAGTGATCGGCGGCAAATCCCCCAAACCGGATGGCGTTTGCTCATTAGTCTTAAAAAAAAAACAAACCCAGCACTTTTCAACAGAGTTGAAAAAAGTTGAAAACCCCGGGAACTACAGCGCAGTGTACTGATATCCCCAGCATGCAAATTATTAGGAACCACTCTAACGAACAGAGTTAGGGGCCACGTTAAGGGCTATTAAATATTCATAGAAATGTGAGATCATCGTTCATTAGCAGTCTAAAATTGCAAAACTAGAGTGAGGAATTACTAGTAGAGAAATGGTTCAGACAAGAGCAACAAGACAAAGGGCTTCACACAAGGCGTGGTGTAGTACGGAGCTCCTGAGAGCAGGGCAGTAAGGGCGCTAGCTCTTGAAATGGGTTTAAAAGCAACTGGACAAGTTAATGGCAGTAAATTGATCAAGGGTTGTGAATACAAAGTCGCCGTCCTTGGTGAGAAAGGCCTTTGGCTGCGGGTTGCCGGAGGCTGCGATCCCTCAGCACAGGCTCCTGGCGCCTGCAAGAGACGGGGTACACGCTGGGTCGTGTCCAGCGCCACCAGCTATCACCTTCCCGGGCTTTATATTGCATTTTTCCCAGACAGATTGGTTATTCATGATGATGAGCGTGCTGAGTCCGTGCCGGACCAGGCCCGGAGCTCCTTAACTTTGCATCTATTGCTTCAAGAATGTAATCACTTCTGGCTGCGTGCCAGGCTGACGTGAGCCTTAACTCCTGCACAGAGTGATGGGCACAGCCATGTAGTTTTGGGCCCCTCACTGCAAGAAAGATGTAGAGATTCTGGAGCGAGCCCAGAGAAGGGCAGCGGAGCTGGCGAGGGGTCTGGAGCACACGTTGAGATGAGGAGCAGCTGGGGGAACTGGGGGTGTTCAGCCTGGAGAAAAGGAGGCTGAGGGGAGACCTTCTCGCTCCCTACAGCTCCCTGAGAGGAGGGTGCAGTGAGGGGGGATTGATCTCTTCTCCCAGGTAACAAGTGATAGGACCAGAGGAAATGGCCTCAAGTTATGCCAGGGAATGTTTAGGATGGATATTAGAAAAAAATTCTTCACTGAAAAGGTTGTCAAGCATTGGAACAGGCTGCCCAGGGCAGGGGTGGAGTCACCATCCCTGGAGCTATTTAAAAGATGTGTGGACGTGGTGCTGAGGGACACGGTTTAGTGGTGGTGTTGGCAGTGTTAGGTTGATGGTTGGACTCGATTTTCTTAAAGGTCTCTTCCAACCAAAGCGATTCTATGATTCTGTGCCAGCGGTTCACCTCATGGTTTTGTGAGCACCTTCCCCATCTGCAGTGGGGAACCCCATTTCCCCCCGCAGCTGCCAAGACCGCCCCATGCTCCTGTGAAAACTGCCTGATTGAGACTCTCGGCCATTTCGGTTTTTAAAACATGCCTTTTATTTTCCTGACGGGAATTTTACCGAGGCATACTTGGAGAGTTTTCTGCATTTGTCTAGGGTTCCTGGAGAGCTGACTAAGCTTCTGGATGCTGAAAAGTCCTGCAGAGCCACATCTCGTGATAACTGGCTGTAAATCACACGAGCGGTGATCCCAAAACTTCTGGCATACGTACCGTTGCTTGTGGGATGCAGAGCTGCTTTGCACGCGCACAGGTTTGCATGTGTCCCCGGCCCGCGGGATTCCCTCTGCGCGCCGGTGGGTCAGGACTGTGCCTTCCTGGAAACGTCGGCTCTTGTGTGCTTTCTGCAAGCGGCCTCCGCTCTGTAGCGATGGCAGCCAGAAGGATGGCAGCCCTATTCCAGATTGGACTTCTCTTGAACACGGAATATATCCCCAGACAAAAAAAAAACCCAGACTTGGCTGGAAGAGGAGAGTGTTGTCTGTGACTATAACCTTTTGCCTTCCTTGCCCCCGGTCCCTGACATGTGTGGCTGCAGCCCCATCTCTGCTTTCCTGTGATCTAGTCCTTCAAATTCAGTCCAGCTCTGGCCTTTCTCCTGTCCCAGCAGTGAGTTTCCGAACAAAAATTCATTATTCCAGGTCTGCTCCTGGAATGAGCAACATGAGAGCGCATGCCTCCGGATCCAGAGCAAAACCCATGTCTGTGCTCCCAGCACTGATATCTTTAAGTACCGGTTTCCTTCTTTTCGGTCTCTCTCTGAATTTCTTTTAACTGCTCTATTACAAATAACTGCTTTACTTATAAAATAAAATCACTTTCTGGAGTGATCTAGATTTGTTCTTACTCACCTCTGCCAGCAGCCTGTTTGTCTGAAGTTAACGATAAATAATTCCTTGGCCCCTTTGTGTTCACTGAAAAATTTTACACTGCCGGCGGTGAGAGCCGTGGTGGATCCGTGCAGGAATCGGACAGGTTGTGAACTCCGCTCTCTTTGAAGGTTTTGATTGCCCTGACATTATCCTGTGAATACCACTGGGTTTGTTTCAAGCTCGTAACAGCGTTTTTGATGCCTTGATTGCCTTGGGTCACTCCTTTTGGCACCTCTGGTCCCAATCCACTGACCCAGGACACTCTTTGACTCAATCCTCTGGTGTGACCGTTCCCGAGTCCCCAGCCGTGCGAGACCCTGGCGCGTTTAAAGCACACCCTTGTGTGCAGATTACGCCGTGTGGAGGCGAGCAGGCGTTTAAGTCTTTTTTGGATATAAAACTGGAGCGGGTCAAATTCCCAGCTGGAGATTGCAGCCTGAGCTGGCTCGGGAGCCTCACAGCCTTTCCCACTCCCACGTCCCACTGCAACACTAGATGGCGTGGGGACCCACGGCACCTGCCCGCCTCCGGCACAGCTCAGCTCCGAGCAGAGGAGCCCCCGAAGTGAAATTTTCCGGTCTTCTGCATCCCCTGCATCCCCCGGATGCTGTTGGGTAGGTGGGGAAGCTGCAGCAAAGGAAAGGGAAAGGAGAGCCAAAGCCAGCGCCGTGGTGCGCAGCCCGAGAGAGACACGTCTGATGGTTGGGGAAGACATTGGGAGGTGAGATGTGACAAACCCTGCACTCTCTGCCGTCCCAGAAAGGGAGAGAGTGGGAGAGTGTCCCTCTGTCAGACGGCAAGGCATCCCGCCGTCCGTGCTGGGGAGGGGACAGCCCGGGACCGCACTCACTCTCTGCGGTTGGGGCTCTGTCCTTCACAAGCCTGGTCTCCTCCGGCAGCCCGCTCCGGGGCAAACGGCCTCAGAGCAGAGACCAGAGCCGGGGTTTGCACCGGTGGGCCCTGAATTTTGGGATGTGGGGACCCTTTTTGAAGCTGACGGCCAGCTTTTAATAGACCCACTCCACTTCCTCTGGAGAAAAGCAATAGGGGTACATGAGGCTCGGAAAGCCGGTGGCCCCTGCCCCGCGTGGGTGGGAAGGCCGCTGGAGGGGGCAGGTCTGTCCAAGTCTGCTGGAGACTGGCATCTGCAGCAGCATCCCAAGCACCATGCCGTGCGTTAGACACATCCTCTGAGTCACCTGGCAGAGGTTTCCCAGCCTCCAGGGGAAAGGATGCTCAGCCCCACGTGCTGTGGCGACGTCAGCTCTGGGCCATGTCTCTAACTCTCTACAAGGTCTCGGGGAACCCGGTGGAAGGTCCGTGGCCATCATGACCACCTGCAGTGCGCAATGTCACAGTGCTCATGTCACTGTCTTCTTCACAGTGTGCCAATGTGCATCGTGGCAGTGCCCCACTCGGTAATACAGCTGTACCCGGCTAAGACCCACACGTTCCCTTCAGCGGGGCCCTGAGTGCCCGGTTAATACATTCCTAATGCCACCTGCTCCTAACGTCCCCGACTGATGAGGTGCCCTGCTGTGCTCCGAGCTGTTGGACGGGCCATGGCCAGCAAGACTGGGTGCTGCAGGTCACCTCTGCTCTGTTTGTCCGTGCTCGGGCAGGGGCTGGGCGGGCGATGGCAGCGCGGCTCCGCTCCCGCTTGCAGGACAAACGGCGTCCTGGTCCTCTGTGACAAAAGCCTTCCCTGCACACAGGGCGTGAGCAACGCATTCCCCTCGTGGGCCTCGTCCCCTTCCTGCCTTCCAGGCCTTGGTTCAGGACCAGGAAATTCTTACCCAGAGTTCCGGGCAAAATTCCTGTCGAATCTCATGCCAAAGTTTTCCCGGTCCAAGGGAAGCACCTCCCTGCTGCTGCCCTCCCAGTCCTCCTCCCTTCCTCCCAGTTCCAGTAACGCACTCCCAGCGGCCGGGCCGGCCCGGGCTCCTCAGCCACCCTGCGAACAGGCGGCATGTCTGCCGCGAGCCACTGGGGCTCGGGGGGAGAAGGAGTGGGAAGGGGCCCACGAGCCCCAGAGAGCAGTGGACAGCCTCTTCATTGCCAGCTGCCTTTTTTCTGTAATGCCTACTTACGTTTTTCGAGTAGAAGGCGCCCAGCCCAGGCACGAGAAGTTAAATAGGAGCGTTTGCTAACTGCCTCTTGGCCTGGCTTGACAATCCCCTCCGTGGCCGCAGCAATTAGCACTGGAACATCCAGCTTCTCTCCATCCTCACCTACTACAGGGGCTGGAAGATCCTCACGGAGCAGAGAGGCCTCAGGGCCTCCCGGGCAGAGGCTCAGGGTGGAAAGCAGCTATAGACACCAGCAAAGCTCTTCCCTTCTCCTGGTGTCCCCTCCTGGAGCTCCCTTTGCCAGCCTCCAGGTCCAGGTGGTGGAGCACTGATGGACTGAATTTTCTTTGAGTCTTCCAGAACACCAAAAATGCCTAAGAAAGGGAAGATCCTTCCTCTGCCTAGTGCCACCTGGTTCCTGTCCCTGCGTGGGGTTTGCTGGGCATCGGGGACGATGTCCCGTTCCCCTCCCTGCCCTGCCAGCTTCCACGGGCAGAGCGGGAGTGCCGGTGGGGCCGCATCCCGGGGGATGTTTCTCCAGGGGATGGAGGGTGGGAGTTTGTACCCCACAAGCTGAGAACCAGGCAGGGACGAGCCCACAGGGGGACACCCAAAGGCTGAGTGGGTCTGCAGAGTGCTGCCGGGGGTGTGAGGACGCGGCAGCGACCGGGGGCTGACAGACAGCTTGGTGCTGGGTCACGCTGCAGGGCTTGCGCGTGGGCTGCCCTCGGCTTTTCACGGTGGAAGCAGCTGGAGCCTTAGCATGTTCTTTACAAGGTCCTGCGCCTTCCTGGGCTCCCGTGGGGCCCTGGCATAGAAACACACGAAAAAAAATGGAAAGAGCAGCTTTGTAGCCCAGCAGCCACGCTTTGTAGCCCAGCAGCCACACTTCGTAGCCCAGCAGCCACGCTTTCTGCAGGCTGCTCCCGGGATGTTTGGGCATGGAAGGCACTAACGTGCGGTGTGAGGGTACCGCAGGGTCTGTGCGGCATCGGGGGGGGGGTGTGGGGTGTGGGGGGGAGCAGCGTCTCGGCTCCTGCAGACACTGGGGTTGCCTGTGGTGCTTTGACCTTCTCACTGCTCTGAGCCCTCCCCTCGCAGCTCCGTGACCTGCCATCCCGCCGTGCCCCCGTGGCCGCCGCCTTTCCCTCGCAGTTTCATGCTGTGCTTATTTCTCATCCCCGTGTCCCCGTGTCCCTGCACCCATGGTAGCGTTGTTGGGGTGGGTTCCCATGCGAAGCCGTTGCCAAAGAGAGTCGCTGTTACTCCCCCGTTCTCTACACCTGCTCTTGCAGATATTATTTTATTTTAGAGGAAAACTTTGAGCATAACAAAATAACAACTGAACTATCTGATAGGTGTTACCCATGGCACATACGCTTGGCAGCCAGCCTGCTGGCTTGCAGGGAGCCGTCACGGCCGCCCCGAAGGGTTCAACCCCCCTCCTCCATGGGAGTGGGATGGGATGGGATCCCCAGGGACTGGGATGGGGTGGGGTGGGACCTCCAGGCAGTAGGATGCAGTGGGATCCCCTGGGTGTGGGATGGGATATGGGATCCCCAAGGAGTGGGGTGGGATTCCTGGGGAGTGAGATGGGATCCTCAGGGAGTGGGATGGGGTGGGATCCCCAGGGATTGGGATGGGATCCCCAGGGATCGGGATGGGGTGGGATCCCCAGGGAGTGAGATGGGATCTCCAGGCCGTGGGATGGGGTGGGATCCCCAGGGATCGGGATGGGGTGGGATCCCCAGGGAGTGAGATGGGATCTCCAGGGAGCGAGATGGGATGGGATCCCCAAGGGAGTGGGATGGGATCCCCAGGGATCGGGGTGGGATCCCCAGGGATCGGGACGGGGTGGGATCCCCAGGGAGCGGGATGGGATCCCCAGGGATTGGGGTGGGATCCCCAGGGAGTGAGATGGGATCTCCAGGCTGTGGGATGGGGTGGGATCCCCAGGGATCGGGGTGGGATCCCCAGGGATCGGGATGGGGTGGGATCCCCAGGGAGTGAGATGGGATCTCCAGGGAGCGAGATGGGATGGGATCCCCAAGGGAGTGGGATGGGATCCCCAGGGATCGGGGTGGGATCCCCAGGGATCAGGACGGGGTGGGATCCCCAGGGAGCGGGATGGGATCCCCAGGGATCAGGACGGGGTGGGACCCCCAGCGGCGGCGGGGCAGTGCCGGGGCCCGGGGGTGGGGGGTCCCGGGGCCGGGGGGTGCCGGGGGCGGCGGGGCAGTGGCGGGGCAGTGGCGGGGCGGGTGGCGGGGCCCGCCCGGTGCCCTCCTCCGCGGCCGTGACATCAGTTCGGGCTGGCGCCGGTCGCCGCCGCCCCCGATCCGCCTTCTCCCACCGCCGACAAAAGCCCCCGGCGCCGCCGGCGGTCCCCGCCCCGCTCCCGCTCCCGACACCGACCCGGCCCGGCACAGCCGCAGGTAGGTGCGGTGCGGTGCGGTGCGGTGCGGTGCGGTGCGGAGCCGACCCGACCCGACCCGACCCGACCCGACCCCCCTCCCGCCGCCGGCCCCGCTGCCCACCGCCGGGGCTGCCGCCGCCCCCGGCCCGGGAGGGCACCTCTCCGTCCCCCCGGGCTGCTGCGACCCCTCCAGCCCCCCCTGCCCCCCATGCCCGTCCCCCCCCGGGCCGCCCCCCGCCCCCCCCGGCTGCCCCCCCCCCTCCGGGCACCTCACCCGGCGTGGGGTGCGGGGCTGGGGGCTGCAGCGGGGGCGCAGACCCCGCCGTGCGTCCCTGGGGTGGGCACGGGCACGGTGGGGCCCGCCGAGGGGTGACACGGCGGGAGCATCCGCGCACATGACGGCGGACGCGGAAGCCACGGCTGTTGCATCAGATGGGGTGAACTCCCCTAAGCCGGCGGCGAGCGGGCATCCGCGCAGCGCGGCCTCTTCCCACCGCCACGCCAAACTTTCTGCTGGCCTCAATCCTAACCCTCCGCTCAGCGTTCCGCTTCCCTTTTCACAAAGGGAAAGCTCGGGGCTGCGCTCTCAGGTTGGGCTGTGAGCGGAGTCCTTGCGCCCCGTCCCTTCGCCAGTCCCAGAGCCCGTGGGCTCCGCTGCTGCTTCGCTTCAGAGCCCGAATAACGTTTACACGCTGGGGAGGCTGAGCCAGCTCCATCCTCTCCGCTGGCGTGGACCGATGCTGCTTTGCAGAGATTTGCATCGCCGGGAACCTGGCTGGGCACACACTTGAGCACAGCTTCAGGTGCCGCTTTCCAAACCTCAGAGCCGGCAGCGGGGCCAGCGCGTAGGAGGGGGTGTTAATTAGCACTTGGCAAAAATATCGGATGCTGTCAAGCCACAGTGTTAGAAATGGAGGGAGAGAAATGCGGGGAGAAGGTGCAAGTGCTAAAATAGTATTAGGTGTGAGCGCGGCTTTGGACGCGGCACCTCCTGGCTCTTTCGGTGGTGAGGCTGGAAAGGTGTGGGAGCCCTGAGGAGGACTCGCTGCTCAACAGGTAGCTCGGTGCTTTGCTGCTGCTGCTGCTCCTCGCCAGCCAGCGCGGTGCCTTCCCTGCTCCCGCGGGTCGGTGGGCACCCTCTGCCCAGCCTCGGGCTCGCAGCCGGCCTCTCCCCTCTGCTGGATCGGGGCCCCTCCGGCCGGGATGGCAGTGCCTGAACGTTCACCAGCCCCTGGGGCGGCTGCGCTCGGCTCCCCGCTCCCGGGAGGTGGCACAAACTGACAAGGACGTGAGCGATTTGGCTTTGCAAAAGCTGAAGTGAGCTTGGTCAGGCTGTGGATTTTGATTCCTGCAGGAGTCAGTAGCTTTTCTTAGCACACCTGAAAATGCTTTTGGCTTTTGTGCTGGATAAGATCGGGATTTTCTTTGAGGAACGCACTTGTGATAGGAAGCTGTCAAGTTGCCTTCGTAACCAAAGTGTGGAGCGGCGCGGGCAGCGGGCAGCGGCGTGTTGGTCTGCAGGCACGGCGCAGCTGGGGAGCGCGCGCCGAGAGCCGTGTCTGGCAGGCGGCTCAGCGCGGTGCTGGCCTCGCGCCGGCCCCTTCCCCGGCACAGCGCACCTGAGGGCTGCCTTCATGGAGGCAGCAGAAGTAACACCTGACCGCGGTGCTTTGGGAACGGTAGAGCAAATGAGCCGTGGGTGAGGATCACTCTGGACCTCAGACCCTCCTTGACTTTCTCCCCTCCTCTCATGGCAAAGCCCTCAGAGATGTCTGATCTCTCCTGGGTCGGTTCTGTGATTTCGCCGTGGTGATGCCGATGCCGATGCCATGTCCCAGTGCTCACCAGCCTCAGGACCCTGTTCTCCTCTTGCTCACCCGTTTGACATCACTGTATCACAAATGACCTTCATTTATCCTCTTTTATGCTGTTGGCAGCCCAGGGTCTCCTCACGTCCCTGCTCCACCCAGCTGCTCGCGTGGCAGGGGGACAGCGGGGACGGTTTTAACTTGCCTCTTGTAGGGCCATTGCCCCTTGTGCCCGGGTGATGTGACAGCTGCTCCGTGACAGACACCATTTCTCTGGGGCAGAGTCAGTCCCCCGTGGGCCCAATTGCAGTTACGGGTGCTGCACCCCCAATGCTCCATCCCGGTGATTTCCCAGGTGGTGTTACGTGTCCCCCCATGAGCTGGTTCCTTTCTGCTCTGCCCACACACCTCATCTGCCCAGGTTCCTCCTTCTTCCAATTTCTGCTCGTTTCCTGGCTATATCTGGAAACTGCTCTACACTGGGAGGATATGATCACACCCCAGGGGCTCCTCCTATGGTTTCCTCCCTTTGCCCGGCCATGTAATAATCCTGCGTGGACTGCTGTGAATGTTGTTAGGAGTGAATTTTGTGTGGCGCTGATGGTGCTTTCCTTCCTGCCATCCACTTGTATTAATGCTCTCATTGCAAAACAACAAAAAAAACCCAAACACCTTTTACATGGGCCAACACGAGTCTGCTGTTCCTCAGTGATCTCCTCCAAGCACAGAGTGATTGCTCTGCAATTAATTACTGTAGGGTTTGAGTAGAACATCTGGCTTCATACGTGGGAAGGGTTTTCCAGCTATAGCAGAAGCTGGAGTGGTTGAGCTGACACGCCGGCGGCTGCAGGCAAAGTTCAGTAGAGGGTGAAGGGGGAGAACCTGCGCTGCTCTGAGTGTCGTGGAGCAGTGAAGCTGCGTTCGCAAGGTGGCGGGGGCAGCTATGGCTCTACCGGTTACAAACCGGCTGCTCTCGGGCAGGTGAAGCAGTGGTTGCCAGCTTTGGTGTGAGTGACACGAGCACGCTCATCTGCCAACCCACTCTGAGGGGGTGACTGCGTGTTCCTACTGCCCGATGGCCTGGCTTCATCTGCCCACTGCTTCGGCTTCCAGCCTGGGTGTAGATGACACCCCAAAGCACCAGAACATACTGGTTCCATACTGGTTTATGCCTGGATGTTTAGTGTAGCTTAGACTGCCTCCCGAACTGGTCCACACAAGCCCATCCGAAATGTGGGTGGGTCTGTAGTTTACATTTGACCCAGTGCTGCGAAGTCAGACATCAGACACTGAATCATAGAATGGTTTAAGTTGGAAGGGACCTTAATGACCATCCAGTGCCACCCCCTGCCCTGGGCAGGGACACCTCCCACCAGCCCAGGGTGCTCCAAGCCCCGTCCAACCCGGCCTTGAACACCTCCAGGGATGGGGCAGCCACAGCTCTTCGGGGCAACCTGGGCCAGGGGCTCACCGCCCGCACAGTCAACAATTTCTTCCTAATATCTCATCTAAATCTCCCCTCTTCCAGTTTGAAGCCGTTCCCCCTCGTCCTATCACTCCATGCCCTTGGAAAAAGTCCCTCCCCAGCTCTCCTGGAGCCGCTTTAAGCACTGGAAGGGGCTCTGAGGTCTCCCCGGAGCCTTCTCTTCTCCAGGCTGAACCCCCCCTCTCCCAGCCTGTCCTCCCCGAAGAGGGGCTCAGCCCTCGCAGCATCTCCGGGCCCTCCTCTGGCCCTGCTCCAACAGGTCCATGTCTTTCCTCTGTTGGGGGCTCCAGAGCTGGACACAGTGCTCCAGGTGGGGTCTCCCCAGAGCGCAGCAGAGGGGCAGAATCCCCCCCTCGCCCTGCTGGCCACGCTTCTTCTGATGCCGCCCAGGATGCGGTTGGCCTTCTGGGCTGCGATCGCACACTGCCGGCTCATGTTGAGCTTCTCATCAATCAGCACCCCCAGGTCCTTCTCCTCAGGGCTGCTCTCCAGCCATTCCCCGCCCAGCCTGGATTTGTGCTTGGGATCGCCAATTAGAGTTAAATTAGTTAAATTAATGTCCAAAAAGTGTCAGATTTGTGGTTCTGCACAAGCCTCACTTGTGTCTGTGCTTCCCAGCAACACGGCTGCTGCTGAAGGGATTGTGTCTGGGGTTTTGAGGCCCTTTGCCTTATCCAGAGCGGATGACGGACCATCTCCGGGGCCGAGCGGAGGATGCTGTCTGCAGGGCCCTGGTTGTGTTCGCTGCGAAGTTGTGGTACATGGGACATGGAGCTGCAGGAGGGAGGAAAATAATCTTGTTTTTCGGCAGCCCTGAGTGTCTCTCTTGCCTGTGCTCAGTGAGGTCTTTGGCTGCAGGACAGTCACCTCCCGTTCCTCATTCTGCGTGGGTCTAATAGTGATTTGGAGAAGTGCGACTGCGGTCACTAAGTGTTGCAATTGGAGAGAATATGGTGCTCGTGGTGCAAAATACTCTGAAAAAATGTTGAAAGGGTTGCAAACTCTCTGACATACCTTAAAGTTGTCGTTAATTAGGGAACTGGGACGATGGGTCTGCCTACATGGCTATTGCAAGGATTTTGCTCCTGATGTGGCTGGTGAAGGTCCCGGGCTCTGTGAGCAGAGTGCGCCTATTCTTTTTTTTTCCTGCTGATCCTGACCTGTAGCAGAAACTGCTTTTTGGCCTCTGGTGTGGGCTGTCGGGCTCTCAGCATGTGCCTGTGCGTGTTGCGGACTAAGAGGGAATTCCCAGCGACTTAAATCTTATCCCAGGGTTTCTCTGTGCCCAGCTGTGAGCTGTCACAAGCACAGGTATCCCCAGGACAAAGTCATTTTCATGGTCTCTCCCCGCAGAAACCCCATCCTGGTGGGTGCCGGGAGGTCTTGCTGGGATGTGGCTTTGCTGGGGCCGTGTCTGTGCTGCTGGGTGCTTCATGGCGAGAGTCACCTGCCAAAATCAGGGTGACGTTGTTCAAACTGCGTGGGGGCACCTGCAACCTTCCCACGAGGGATGGCGGAACATAAGGGCTTGAACTCCTCTTGTGGCAAACATCAGATGAGCTTCACCCAGAAGCAGCTTTTCTCCTCCCGGAGACTTACAGGCAGCTCAGAGGAAGGTGTCCCCGCTGCCCGTGTCTCGCTTTGGGCAGATGAACCCCGCTGTTCGGGACAAGCAGAGCCTCTGCCTTCGCTGCTGCTGTAAAGGGGGAAAGAAATGTGCCGTGGAGGCGAAGGGGAGAAGCTGGCTCCGAACCGCGCCGGGCAGTTTGTCCCTGAGCCTGCTTGCAGATGTGGAGCAGGGAGCCATGGCGGGGGCTTGCGTGAGGCTGCCCACCAAAATCAGGGCTGGGGAGTCCCAGGGATGGGGGGTGCCGGCTGTCCCATTTGGAAAGGGATGGGGGACCCAGAGGAATTGTAGCCAGTGGTGTGTTTTTGCTGGCCAGGGGGCTGACGCAGGTGGGCACGGGGGCAGAAGGGGCCAGTGGGCTCCCACGCCGTGCGGGCACGTCCCCTGGCGGGGCTGGCAGGGGGGTGCCGCTGGATGCTTCTGCCCTCCAAGGAAACTCCTGAACCAGGTCGGGCCCTCCTCCTGGTGCAGGGGGGAAAAACAGGCTCTGGAGAGAAACAGTTTGTGTCCTTTTAAGGCAATCCAAAGGTTGGGACTGGAAGGATCGGGCTGGAAGGGAGGGATTTGGCACGGGCTGCGCGGCGGTGGGAAGCCCAGCAGGGCCTTCAGAAAAGAGACTTCCCGGCTGCTGCGATCCCACCCCAACCAACAGCTCCTCGGACCCCTGGAGGCCCTCAGCCCCGGCTCCCGGCACCCTCCACAGCTCCGTCTGTCTGTCCCACGCTCAGACCCTCCGTGCGTGCAGGAGCCGCGGCCGGGCTGGAGCGGGGCCAGTGCCTCAGCGCAGCCCTGCCGGCCATGACCCGCGCCATGGCCTGCCCGCCCTGCCCGCCGGTGTAACCAGGTTGAGAGCAATTTCCCTTTCCTCTTGCCTGACAAAATACTCGTAGACAGGGAAGAGCTCGACATTCCCACATACTGGAAGGTATGGAGATCTCGCTGTGCCTGTGAGCAGAGGGTTTGCAGCACTTCGCCCTCCCTCATCTCTCTGTTCGACATTTATACAGCCCCCAGCCCTCCTGTGTCCAGCAGCCGTCTCCCCCCGGCAGGCTCAGCCGGCGGGTGGGCGATTGGGGACCCGGAGATGGGGCTTCAGCTGCCTGAGGTGACGCAGAGATTCGGCGCTGGGGCACGGAGTGGGCTCAAAGGCTGTGCCCTGGTGTGCCCCGGCAGACTCAGCTCCCCTTCCTCACAGCCACGCGGCCGAGCCGAGGGAGGGGGCGAGATCCTGCGCCTGCTGCGGGGTGGCACACAGTGCAGTGGGGACCTTGTCCTGCTGCTTTAGCCAGGAAGCACACGGCTGTGTCTGCAGCGGGGAGGGTGACTTCTGCTGCTTGTCCCCACATGGGAGCAGGATGGGGGAATTACAGAAGTGTCGACGGATGGGGGCCTCTGGAGACCTCCCAAGCTGCAGCTTGTGCCCGTTGACCTTTCTTATATCATTGGGCACCACCAAAAAGTGTTTTGTTGTCTTTGTAGCACCCCCAGGTTGCCGTTAGATCCTCCTTAGCCTCTTGGCCACGCTCAGCCAGCCTTGCCTCCCTCAGAATCTCCTTGTAGGACTTTGTGGCTTGAATGTCGTGAGGCTTATGTTGGCCTGGTCTTCAAAAGTTTCAAGGTCCCTCTGGGTTGGAGTTCTGCTACTTGTGTTAGCTGCTCACAGTCTTTTGGGGTTATCAAGGGGCCTCTTGATCATGTCTCATCAGATATGTTTGAGGAAGGAGGAGAGAGAAATAGAAGCATTTGTATCCTGCCAAGGAGCTGCATGGTAGCTTAGGCTGGTGCTCAGGTGTCTGCCCTGCACGCGAGCCTGTGTCCCCGGGGGTTCCGATTCCCCAGCCTGCGTGGCTGTACCTGCAGTCCTGGAGGCGGCTGAGATGGACTGAGTCGGGGGAACCTGTGAGCAGATGGCCAGTTTCAGTTTCAGTTTCACTTTTGGGCCCCTGGCCACAAGAAGGACATTGAGGCACTGGAGCATGTCCAAAGAAGGGCAGCAGAACTGGTGAGGGGTCCGGAGCACAAGTGTTATGAGGAGCGGCTGAGGGAACTGGGGGTGTTCAGCCTGGAGAAAAGGAGGCCGAGGGGAGACCTTATCGCTCTCTACAACTGTCTGAAAGGAGGTTGCAGAGGTGGGAGTCGACCTGTTCTGTCAAGTAACAGGTGATAGAACAAGAGGAAATAGCTTCAAGTTGCACCAAGGGAAGTTTATATTGGATATTAGGAAGATTTTTTTCACAGAAGGGGTCATCAGGCATTGGAACGCGTTACCCGGGGCAGTGGTGGAGTCCCCATCCCTGAAGGTATTTAAGGGTGGTGTAGATACAGTGCTCAGGGACGTGGTTTAGTGGTGGGCTGTCAGTGTCAGGTTAATGGTTGGACTGGATGATCTTACAGGGCTTTTCCAATCTAGGAGGTTCTGTGATTCTGTCAAAGGCACAAGCTACCAATGCCATGGGGGACACGGTGCTGGAGCCCACTCTTCGGTGGTCTCAGGGGTCAACTCCTGCCCTCTGGGCAACCCTGACTACACCCCTGCCCTTTGCTGGCAGAAATAGAAATGTTTGGGGAGGAGAAGCTGGGACTGTTTCCAGTGGGGGTGACAGCCTGCACACCCTCCAGCACCAAGGGTCAGTCACCCTGGCCGTTGCTGCCTTGCCCTGCCGAGGGGTGATAAGCAGGGCTGTGATCTAACGAGGTGCCGGTGCCGTGGGTACCTCTGTAAGCACCGTCTCCCATCATTGTCCCGCTTCCGCCCTTTTCCTGGCACAGACAGGACCTGTGAGGTCCCACGGCTCCCAGCACAGGGGGATTTCTGCTGCTCCTGGCCGGCAGGACCAGCGGTCCCTGGGAGGCAGCTGATACCGCTGGGTGCTGTGACGATGGGTCCCGTGGGCATCTGCTAATTCTGCTAATTACCAGCCCGGCGAATCTGTGCCAACAGCCAACATCCGTGGGTGGGCTCCGCACGTGCAGACGTGGAACGGCTGCTGGAGCCCTGCTGGCGGGTGCCCGCTCCGGCTGCCTGGCTCTGCCCCACCCCGGCCTCCTGCCTGACCTCCCGCCCTGACACTGCTCCTGCCTGTGCTTTTTCTGCAGGATGCCAAACTGGGGAGGAGGAAAGAAGTGTGGCGTCTGCCA
Source organism: Pluvialis apricaria (assembly GCA_017639485.1). NCBI lineage: Eukaryota > Metazoa > Chordata > Aves > Charadriiformes > Charadriidae > Pluvialis > Pluvialis apricaria. The sequence continues at coordinate 1,529,725 of CM030029.1, read as the reverse complement.
GAAAGCGGTGTACTTCGCCGAGGAGGTGCAATGCGAAGGCAGCAGCTTCCACAAGTCCTGCTTCTTGTGCAGTGAGTACCAGCCCTTCCCTCGCCCCTCCGGCCCCGCTTCCTGGCTCTCCGCCAGCTGGGCGCCCCGTCATGTCCTGTTTATGGGCCCTGTAATCGCTCGTTAGGATTCATCTACACACAGCCCTGCTGTGGGAGCCGTGTGGCAGGCTTGCTGCTTTTCTCCAGACTTGGAAGTTAGTTCTGCTGAAGGAACGCAGATCATCCCAGGACACCCGGGACCATCCAAGCTGTCAGAGCTGACCTCAGCCAGCACCCACGCAAAGACTTAGCCTGTCCCTACAGCAGGGAAAAGCTGGGCTGAGTCCTCCAGACTGTCTCCAGACGCTCAAGGTTGGAGCATGAGACAGGGACTCTCCAAACGTTGGTGGCAGGAGGTGGCACATCCCGTGCAATGCTCTGAGGCGATGGTAGCCTTAGTCTTCTAAGTGGCTTTGCCACACTAAAAAGGTGGTTGGGCCTTGGGAACTGGCATGGGATCTGCCCCTGTGTCCCAGGAGATGATGGGAAGAAGACGTGGTCCTGTCCTGTCCCTTCTGCTGATGGAAAGCCTACTGTGAAGTGCTAAAGCACACCTCCAGCCTGCCCGCAAATCTGCGATTGCGGAGGGCGTCTCGGTTGTGTGTTTGGCCCCAGGCATCACCTCCAGGGAAGGGCAGCGGAACAGGGTCTGGCTGGGGGTTAACCCAGTGCAGAGGTCCCTCCCTCTGCCGGCTCTGCAGGATCCCACAGGCACTCCTGGGCTCGTGCTGCAGGTCCCCAGACACCCTTCCCCTCCCTCTGGGGGTCTCAGGGCAGCAGTGCAGGGACGGGTGAGTAATGTTACGGTGCTGAGAGAAGCTCCTTAAACCTGGGGCATCCACATCCAGGGGGGCTGCAGGACCTTTGAATAAAAAATAACCACTGTCCTCAGCCTGTGTTTTACCAGATTTCTCTCCCCTTGAAGACTACCACGTAGCAGAGCAAGCGATTCTCATGTGCTAACAGGAGCGTGCACGTTGCCGGTGTCCGCTGGTGGCTCGTCAACACATTGCATCTGCCATGGAGCAGCAGAAGTGCATCCTCAGAGCTGCCCTTGCAGCACGGCCCCACTGAGGTTTAACGTTCTCCCAGCTGGTGCCTGTACGCTGTTCCCAGTCTCACCATCCCATTGCAGCAGGGAGCACAGATGTGACCGTTTCCATACGGGCAGCAAGCAGGGCGAGGGTCTGTACGCAGGCACGCAGCCAGAACTAATCCCAGCAGACCTGTTTCAGCAGGGAAATAGCAGTGTCCTCACGGGGCCGATCCCTGCCGTGCTCCTGTCTCCACCTGGCACAGATACTGGATACTTCTTGGGCAGCCTGCCTGGGATGCACAGATGGACGCAGATGTGAGAGTGCCGCGTCTCTGCTCCCAGCGCAGCGTGAAGAGTGGCCAGCGTGACTGACAGCTCTCATGTGTGGGAGTTTCCAGGCTGGAAACGTTGCTTTGGCTCGAGAGGACTACGCAGGGGAGTTGCGGAGAGGCTTTCCCCGGGCGGGCAGGGGGGTGGCAGGCTGTGTCCTTCCTGCGGCTGCTCTCTGCAGCAGGAAATCATGTTTCTTCTGCAGCCTCAGATAAGGAGGATGGGGAATGTTACCCTCATGTCCATCCCACCCCGGCTTTTACTGGCTGATTCTGTATCCGTGGAGGACCTTAGGGTAGATGCAGTGCTTAGGGCCATGGTTTAGAGCTGGTTTTGTCAGGGTAGGTTGGTGGTTGGACTTGATGATCTTAAAGGTCCCTTCCAACCTCAGCAATTCTATGATTCTATGACCTCGGTATGGGTACTAAGATGCCATTGCACCACATCTGCCCTTCCCTGTGACCCCTGTGCAGGCAGCTGGATTGCTAGGGAAAGCTTCTGCTGTGTGATGCTGGCACCCAGAGCGCGGGGCAGGCCTCCAGGAGCCACGAAATCAGGCAAAAGGCATTGCTTCCAGAAGGGAATACACGGCCAAAGTGGGGAAGAAGGTCATCCCATGTCTGCTCGTGGAAGCAAGTCACCAGGGAGTGGTCCAAGAGGTGACCACAGCTGGGGCTCCTGTCCCTGTGCTTTGCAGGTGGATGTAATCACACTTCACACATACCCCAGCAGTTCTGCCCATCCAGTTGCGGGCTCCCCAGTTCAGGCCGTGGCTTGTATGCCAGCCCCAGTGCTGCCTGCTCTTCCCGGCCCCTGCCACAGGCTGCGGGTGATGCTGAGCTGCACCAAACTCCTGCGTTCCCAGCCTGTTCCCAGTGCCGCGCTTGGGCCTCATCAGGGAACTTGAAGCCATTATCTTTAGGGGAGAAAAACAAATACTTTGACCTGACCTGCCAAAACAATAATCAAAAAGGAGCCAAACCTACCACAGTGCATTAGAACTGGAGATCGGCTCAGGGAGTGACTTGATGATTGACTCAGTGGCGTTGATCCAACGAGTCAATAGTACATGGCAGAAATGTACTGTAATGAGACCGTTTGGCCTCTGAAAGCAGCAGCAGCTCTTGTCTAATTGTTTTGTGGAGCAGCTCCGCTGCTCTTAGAAAAACAAAGGGTCCTTAACTCGATGAGTGCGGCACGCTGGAATTCCTGCAATGCAGAAACCCGGGAGCTGGGGGCTGATTTCTAGGAAGCAGCCCGGGAAAGAATTTTTCTGCTGCCTCTCAAAGCCTCTGTGGGTAGTACAGATGAGGGACTGTGAAAGCTTAGGTTAGAGCTCTAAATCCACCCAGTGCGGTGGGAGAGAAAGACAGAGGCCGTTGAGGTCATTCACTCCCACCCTTAGGACAAAGCTCTTTAAATGTGCCGGTAAAAGTGCCCAAATTCCCCTCCTGGAGGGTCTGTCTGAATGCAGCTCCTGATGAGCCCCAGCGCAATGCGGAGACAACCCCAAACACCAGCCCGTTAGCTCGGCAGCTATGGGACCAGTTAACCGGAGCTGGTCCTTCTCAACAGGGATGCGCGCTCCACCGCCAGCTCCTGCCGTGGTGGGACGGGGGAGCCCGTAGCCAGGAGAGGACCCTGCCAGGTCCTCCTTAGATGGCAGGGGACGTTTCCCTTTCCACCTCCTTCTCCCGGCAGCAGCACACGGGGTTCTCCGCGGCCCCAGAGGAGAAGCACCATATTTAGTAATTGGGCCGAGGGAGGCTGCCTCTCGCCCCCGCGGTTAGTGCTGTGGTTTGCGCGGCTCCGCGAGGAGACCTCTGCTGTGTTTGCATTCCTGCGATATTGGTAAAGGCCAAGAAACTTTTCTGCTGGCGAAGAGGCCAACGGGCTGCTGAGAGCCTCGACATTTAAGGCGTGTAAGCAGGATGGGGGAAGGCTGTGTCGCAGCTGTAACAGGATCTGTTTTGGGGTGGCTGCCAGCGCTGTGGACTCTGCCCCGGGCGTTTGGATCCTGCACCGGGGCAGGTAAACACTGGAGATCATTGCAAGCCTGTTTGGGTGCTGCTCGCCTCCCGCTCCAGCTCGCTGGGCGGTGGGTTCCGGGAAGGGTTTGGAAGCTGACGTGGAGGCTGAGATCAGAGCTGGGACAGGAGTCAGGAAAACCTAAAAATCGGGCGAACAGTCTGTGTGGCCTGAGCCCAGCACCAAGCTCAAGCTCTGGAGGGGCTCAGCTGGGACCTCGCGCCTGGCTGCTGTCTCCTCCGGTCCCACCTTACGTCCCCGATTGATCCCCAAGGCCTGAACACCCAGCTGAGAGAGCGTTCCTCACCTGAGACCACCGTACGCGCACACCCTCGTCATGGCATGGACCGGAGGGTGACGCGTTAGCATGAGCTCTTCCAACGTGGTCTCGGGGTCTGGAGAGGCAACTATGCACAACAGCGTAATGTGCCACAGCGCATCAGCTGTGGTGATGGCCGCAGGTCTGCTTTTAGTCTACCTAAACACAAGGAAAAATAGATTTGCTCACATTGCTTTCCCCCGAGAGCCTGTTGCTGCGTGTTTGCAGGGGACTGGGAGTGTGGCAGAGCCACAGCTGCAGTGGGACAGGGACATTGTCCGTCCCTGCACTTGTGAATCCGGCAGTGATTTGTAGGGAAATTCCCCCCCCAGCCCCGGTTTAAGTGCATCTCCAGCATACCAGCATCAAGAGGGTTAACAGAGCTTCTTTTTTCATATCAACCCTGTAGCTTTGGCGTTGCTTCCTTTTAAAGCCTGACAATGTTCTTGTTGTGATCCTTATCTCTGGCTGTTTTGCATACGCTCCCTTTAACGAGGATCTTGTCTAGGGGTTCCTTACTCCTTGAAAGCTGAGCTGTACTCGCCCTTGTGAGGACTTGTTTTCTCCAGCTAATTAGTGAGCTCTGGATGAGCAGGCTAATGGCACAGCCCTCCTCTTTTTTCTAGTGGTCTGTAAGAAGAACTTGGACAGCACCACCGTTGCTGTGCATGGAGAGGAGATCTACTGCAAGTCCTGCTATGGCAAGAAGTACGGCCCCAAGGGCTACGGATACGGGCAGGGAGCAGGGACCCTGAGCACTGACAAGGGCGAGTCTCTGGGAATCAAATATGAAGAGTGAGTTCAAGTCTTGTTTTCGAAACTGGGACTGTTGTGGGCACCTTCTCCCCCACATCTTGTGATGTTTGGCTGTGTAGCCCATGAACTTCCAGCAGTATCTAACCCGGGGAGTGCCGTGGGCTGCCCTGCCTTTCTGCTCCTCGGGGGAAACCCACTGAACCCTGTTTGCAGAGGGGGATGGGGCTTGATGGGACACGTCCCCATAGCCTGAGCATGCTGCCCATCTCCTCTGAGCGCACAGCCGTGAGGCTGAAGTTTCCATGGGGCTCAACACACCGTGCCTAAAGCTCCGGGCCCTTCAAAACTGGGTTGGGTTTTGTGATCCCATAGCTCTTCCCTCCTCCCTCTTGCTTGTGCAGCCCTGATCATGAACTCCCTCCCACCCACAGGGGTCAGCCCCACCGACCCACCAACCCTAATGCATCCAGAATGGCCCAGAAAGTTGGAGGTGCTGATGGGTGCCCTCGCTGTGGGCAAGCAGTGTATGCAGCCGAGAAGGTGATTGGAGCTGGAAAGGTAAGAAGGGGGATGGAGTGGATGGGGCACACACACGCCACAACTTGCTGTGTGACAGGGAGACCTTCAGAGAAGGTGTTCACCTGACCCACAGGCTGCTGCAGGCTGGGCTGCCAGTGCCCCCAGCCAGGGCTGGGCTTGGGGTCTGGTGGCCACGCTCACCCAGAAGCCTGGCACCAAAATGAGATCTTGGCATGTCCGGCAAACAGGTTCTCCAGGCTGCCTTGCTCTTACAGGCTTGTAGATGGGAGAGAAATACATTTTATACTAAATATTTGGAGCACTGCTCAGCAGAGGTCACAGTGGATGTCCCCGCTGCTAGATGTGTTGGGAGGATGAGCGGTGATGTGGGCCATGGCCACTGGCACCACTAAGTGAACAAGTGCAACATCCAGAGAGTCTTCTCCACCCTCTGCCGCAGGCTGGAACGCCACAGCCCAAATCTGGGGCAGGGAATGAATTCCAGTGGTCAGCGCTGGCCGCAGGCAGGGCAAGGTGGCTGGAGGTGTGGGCACGGGCTGGGTGCATCTCTCTTGGGCTGTTCTGTGGGTGGACTGGGTCTGCCCAGGGTCAGATGTAAAGGACACTCTGCAACAGCACTGGTACTTCCTATGTCAAGTTCATCACTTCACCGGGGTCCTTCATGCCCCAAGCTGTGGCCTCGTCCCAGCCCAGCTCTGGGAAGTTCTCTGTAGGGCATGGGGACACCTTCTGCTCTGTCAGCCCTGGGAGCTGAGGTGAGGTCTCTGCCCTGAAGCAACCTTCCCTCTGAGGTCAGGAACATGTGTGGCGCTTGCTGAGGCAGCCGGCTCAGGCTGCTTGGCTTCGTGCCGCAGGGAACGGGATGGCCATGCTGGGAAAGCCTCACGCCCTCACTGGTGACGTTGGGTCACTCACTGGCCCCTGCTGTGCTCTGTCCTCCCTGGGGCTTCTGTGTTTGTCCTCTGTCCCCAGAGCAAGGACAGGAGGCATCTAGTCAACAGAAGGGGCCTCCCAACATCATCATACCCTAGCTGGCAGTGCAGGGATTTGTGATGGACACGTTGAGGGTCAGCCCAGGGTCAGAAGCCAAATTTACGCTTAAAATCATGATCTGGGCTTCCTGGTAGGCTTCTGGGCTCAGTGTTTACGGGGAACCAAAGCTGGCGAAGCAATTACTCTCAAGCAAACCCAGAGAGGATTCCAGAGCATGTATTTCATGTGCTAATGTTTGCTGGATGACTCCATCTGCTACCTCCTCCTCCAGCTCCCCCTAATTTCACATTTTCTTCCAAAAAAGGTTTCATGTTTTCCAAAGTGTTTACTTAAATTCCTCCGTGAGCAGCTCTGGCTACTCTAGGTCTGCTCAAAGACTGTGAGCTCATTTATCCCCAGAGGACTGGTGGAGCTGTGGGGGGGTGGTATTTTTAAACACTGGCTGATTTCTGCATTCTTAGTGTCCCTTTGCTGCCTTCCTCGGAGCTGTAGTTGTGCAGGGGCAGGTGTCCCACCCCTGCGGCCACCCCCAGGCTAACGCACAGCAGCAGCGGGTCTCAGCCAGGTAACTCGGGGGATTTACCATGCTGCTTGAGAGACGACAACCTCCAAAGGGAGGGGGGGGATTGCTCCTTACAGATGGTTGTACAAATTACTCTACAAATGACTTGTGTGAGTCGGGGTGAAAGCTCTCTGAACCCAGATCAACGTGGCAGCAGTGACCACATCTGATGTTCCCTCTCTGTATCTTCCCCCCGGGGCTGGGAGGACTGCTCCTTCCAGAATAAAGCTTTCATCCCGTTCAGGCCTCTTTGCCAACCGTTTTGGGTCAGACCCTGTTTGATAGCCAAAGCGCTGCTGCCCTGGCCCCGGGTGTTGTCTGACCAGGCTCTGCTCCTGTCCTGCAGTCCTGGCACAAGTCCTGCTTCCGCTGTGCCAAGTGTGGCAAGAGCCTGGAGTCCACCACCCTGGCAGACAAGGACGGGGAGATCTACTGCAAAGGTGAGTGCCACCTTCCCCGCTGGCTTGTCCTGCGCCCCGAAGGGTGGAGGCAGGGGCCGAAAACCCCTGTGCAGGGAACCAGGATGGGGCTGAGGTTTGGGGAGGTGGTGGTCCCAGCAGCTGCGTATGGGGACCGGCTGTGCCGGCTGGCCGCGGAGCCGGGGGATTTCCCGCTGTGCCTGGGGCCCCTCTGTTTGCCCAACAAATATGGCAAACCCCATCCTGCTTAGGCAGTGCCTGCTTCCAGAGGAGGACCTGCTCCTGTTCAGCTGCCGGCCTTACCCGCCTCTCCCTTCCCGTCCTCTACAGGTTGCTACGCCAAGAATTTCGGCCCCAAGGGCTTTGGCTTCGGGCAAGGCGCCGGGGCGCTCATCCACTCGCAGTGAGGCACCAGGAGCCGGGCTCTCCGCTCGCTCAGGGCTTGTCCATACCAGCCTCTGCTGCCCGACCCTTCCCGCACCCGCAGTGAGCATCATCATCGATAACCACCCGCTGCTTCGCAGCACGAGCCCCTTCCTCCCCGCCCTGACCCAGCGCACCCCGAAGCGTAGGAGTCCCAGCATCGTCCCCATCGGGTCCTGCTGGTGCGGGTGCCGGCGGGGAGAGAGCTCACACCCACCCGCAGCGAGGCCCGTGCTCCCGAAACGTTCTGCTGCTCCGCGTTGCGCATCCCGCCGGGATGCGTGCTCAGCCGCACCACGCCGTGTCACCGAGCAAGCAATAAACATCAAAGCTGATCGATGCCTGGCCTTGCCGGAGAGTTTATTCCCCGTCTGGGGCTGAGGAGGTGCACTGGGTGACCAGAGCTGGAGGTCAGGAGGTAGAGGGAGGACGGGAAATACTCCCAATCGTGGTTTGCAATTAAAGCATGAAGGCAGGAACTGCTCGGTGCAATTTGACGTGGCCCAGCTGTGGCCAGCTGAGCTCCGCGTGTCGGGTTCTCCCCGTGCTCCCGCAGTGGATAACCATTTAAAAAAGCAGTGGTTGCTGCTGGGGGGGCCCAGGACAGACCTTCTTGGGTGTGTTGGTAGCACAACACGTGTGCACGCCCTATCGAAACCCCTATCAGTGCTTTTACGTGGCGCCTCTCCAAACAGGCGTGCCCAGCAGTGCCGTATAATTAACAACTTTTCACCTACTCCCTGAATTTTAACAGCACTGTGGATCATTAAGCCGTCAGTTTGGCAGCTCCCCAGATATAATTCGTTTTCATCTAAACTCTTTACTTTCTTTCTGTGTTTCTCGCGTTTGACCGGTGTGACATGCCCACAAGATCAGCCTCGCTGCAGCTGGGAGTTATGAACTCCACAGGGAATTTAGTTTTGTTTTTTTTTTTTTAAAGTTATAGACATTGTGGCTGAGTAAATGAGACAGGTAGTGTTTTGAGAAGCACAACAGAGGCAGAAATCCTTTTGTGGGGAAGGACTCGGGCTCCTTTATCAACTTAAGCACTTTCTCCCATTCATCACACCCTGGTTTTTCACATGATATTTTTGAAGCAGAGATGGGCAGTGAGATCCTTAAACATCTCCACCCCCTCCAACCCCCTCCCTCCAAGGTTTCCCAGTCTGGGACCCAAATTCTATCTGGTCCCATTGCTCTGGGGTGTGCGCTTGGGCTTTGGTGAGGCGACCACAGGTGGCACTTGGCGTGTGGAGCAGAGAGCCCAGGCTCAGGGATGCGGTAGTGGGTCTGTAGCACAGTGGGCTCACATACCGCCCTCGGTGCGGAGACCGAAACCTGGCTGCCTCGTTCGGCAGAGGTCCTGCTCCCCGCGGAGGTGGGGGGGTTAGGAAGCTGCCGGCTGTCTCCGTGAGCCTGCAGCGGATGCTGTGCTGCTTCGGCATTTCAACTGCATGTGCCACAGGCAGGCATTGCACCCAAGCAACGCTGTTTAGTCAATAAAGCTGGAACAAGTCTTCCTTTACTCCCTTCTTCCCATAGTTGTAGAGGTTGTGTCAGAGAGAGGGGAGATGCTGCCGTATCACAAGTGTGATGGACCCCATAGAGGCCGTTTACTCCTGGTCAAAGCCAGGAGAAAATGCTGTGTTTGGGTTTCATGGCGTCCAGAAAGACGTAGGGTGGCTTCCCTGGAGAGATCTCAAGTCCAGCCTCCTGCTTCGAGCAGGGCTAGCTCCAAAGGTCAGGTTGATCAGAGCCTCCAATGTCCAGTCAGGTTTGGAAACCCTCCAGGGATGGAGGTCCCACCACTATGGGTCTTGTCACAGCATTGCACCGTACACCCAGAGAAGGTTATCTTCCTTATGTGCATCAGAGTTTCCCTTGTGGCACCTGTGCCCATTGTCTCTTGTCCTTGTGCCATGCACTGCGGTGTTTCACTTCTCCACAACCCTTCGCTAGGTAGTGGAAAACTGCAGTTTGGTTCCCCAAGCCCTCTCTTCTCCAGGCTGGTGGGTCTCTGCTGAGCTTTCGGCCCCAAAGGTCCCAAGTGACACCATGGGCAGTGTCCTGGGATGGGGACCTTGCCCTGAGGGTTTGCGATGGATGCTGCACGCCTGCTGAAGTTGCATTGTTCACCTGAGAATGGCTTAGGGAGTGACGGAGACCAACATCCACAGCGTTAGAGGCTGTGGGCATGGGGACACCAGGACAGGCATCGCTGGGGCTGCACATGCAGAGGGAGGGCACGAGGTGTGCTGGAGGAGGTGGGGGGGCAAGGCCTGGGAGAAGCGGGGTGGGATTAGAGGTGCTTTTTGGGCATCCCCTGCCCAAACTGCAGTGGGATGGCTGCGACCATCTGCTACCCTCTGCTGGTTATTGCTCCCCATGCACGGGCACGGCCCGGCACCGGTCAGCTGGACGTGTCTGGACACCTGCACCCAAGCGTTGTCCAAGTCCCGTTACAGGCAGCAGAGCCGCGTTGCGGCCAGCAGCAGCCGTCCCTCCCGGCTGCTGGCACGGGCGCCGCCAGCCCTGGGAACGGGGCCGTGGGACCCAATCCTGCCTCCAGAGATGAACCAGAGGGTCGGCTCCTGGCCGAGCACCCTGCAGCCCGGCGGCTGGCGGTGATGGTACCACTCCAACGGGTCGGACTGGAGCCCTCTGAGCCCCACGGCCGGTGGTGCCGGGGGATCTTGCAGCAGGGGATGCCACGCTGCCACCACACCATCCCGGCCGTGAGTGCTCTGTGGGAATGTCACCCTGAGCCCCGCAGCCCCGTTACCTGCCCGTGGGGGCTCTGTGGGGACGGGACGTGCGTGGGGACTGTGGGCAGCCCATGGAGCAAAGCCTTTTGCTCTCCGGCAGCCCCGACGCAGTGCATCCTGCGGGGTTTGCTGGAGGGCAGAGCTGCAGCGTCGGCCTCCCGGGCAGCCCGGCAGGACGAGCCTCCTGCCCTGTGGGGCTGGGAACGGACAGCCAGGGAGAGAGGAGCAGAGAAGGACTTTGTCAGAGCTCCTTCACATCCACAGCTGTGGGAAAATGACCCTCCCTTGGTGCCTGGAGCCCCGAGAGGGAGTGAGCAGCGGAGCTGGGGCCCTGGGTGGTGGTGGGGTTGGCAGCCCTTGGGTCTCCCCAGGGCGGTGAGGAGGCAGATCGGGCTGGCTGGTGAACCAGAAGTGCCCACAGACATCCCAGCTCACCAGAGCAGAGCCAGGAGCGACAGTCCCAAAACTCACCTCCAAATTTCCAGGGCTCAGCATCCCTGGAGCTGAGCATTACCTGTGTGTGGGAAAACAGCCTTGGATGCTCCTTCGGGGAGGGAACCCACACATCTGCTCTGCTCCTCCCGAAAGCGCTGGGGTGCTCGGGGTGACCTCCGGCGCTGCGCTGCCCCCCGGGCTGTGCCCGGCCCCGCGCTGCCTTTGGCTGTGGGGGTGGCGAGGGCCGCAGGGGAGCCGGGGCCGCCTGACGTCACGAAACCGGGTCTCCTGGGACACCCGGGATCTCTGCCAGCGTGGCGAGGTTGGCCCGGGGGAGCACGAACCAGTTCCTGGCTCCGGCAGGAGCCCTGCCCTCTTAATGAGGGATAATTAGGTGCATCTCATCGGCGCTGCAGACTTGCCCCCCGGCCACGCCGGCTGCAGGCAATGCCCCCGGTAGGGATGGGGGACGATGGAGGGGTTGGGGCAAGAGGGGCTGCAGCTGGGGGGGGCACTGGGGGAACTGGGGTCTGCAGGGGCACAGTAGGGCGATTTGGGAGGTGAGCGGCTGTGTGCCAGGGAGCCGCGGGCCACCTGTGGGCTGCCAGCCCCAGACAGTGACCCCGGCACATCCCTGGGGGGGATTTTCTCCCCTTCCAGACCTCACCTGGGCGAAGGGATCCACAGCCTCAGCATCTCCGGGGGCACATCCAGCCGCCCAGCAGGCTGTGACCATCACCCCCTTGGGCGGCCCACGGCCAGCGCGAAGGGCCCAGATGTCCCCGCTGGCATCCCGGCACGGCGCGGTGAACCCCTCTGTGCCAGGCGCTGGCGGAGGAACAGACGAAGCTGCGGTGGCCGGGAACGAGACGGGCTGGAAAGGAGACGGGTGTTTCGCTGCAGGGGAGGGTGGATTCAGGCGGGACCGCGCTGTGCTGCCCCAGCCCCGCGCCGGGGGTGCGTGTCCCCCCGCACAGGTCACACGAGGCTGGGGGACGCTGGTCCTTGCTGTGGGACGGGCTGGGGGCTTCAAACCCCTGCGTGCTGGGGGATTTGGGGGGCGGGAGCTCTGTGTGCTGAGGGCTGGGCCAGCACCCTTGGGTGCAGGGCAGGGTGGGTGGTGGGTGTCAAAGGCTGTCCCTGTTGCAGGGCAGCCCTGCACAGCCATCTCAGAGTGGTGACAACAGACATCTCCTTTCTGCATGTGTCCCCTCTCCTGGGCCGCCACTGAGGGGTCCCCACAGCTCCTGCCTGGCTGGCGCTGCACCCACAGCCCCCTGCCCCGGTGTCACTGCACCCCACAGCCCCCTGCCCCGGTGTCACCGCACCCCATAGCCCTCTGCCCTGGCTGGCACTGAACCTCATGGTGCCTTCCTGGCTGGCGCTGCACCCCACAGCCCCCCAGCCCGCACTGCGCCCTATAGCCCCTGCCTGGCTGGCACTGCACCCAGAGCCCCCCACCCCAACTGGCACCGCACCCCACAGCAAGGGAGACTGCGCCCTGTAACCCTGTGCCCGGCAGGCGCTGCACCCCGCAGCCCCCTGTCCCCCCCAGCACTGCACCCGATAGCCCTGTGCCAGCTGGCTCTGCACCCCCCAACAGCTGGCACTGCACCCCAACAGCTGGCACTGCACCCCAACAGCTGGCACTGCACCCCAACAGCTGGCTGCGCACCCCCCAACATCTGGCTGCGCACCCCGTGCCCGGGTTGCCGTGCAGAAGTCTCCCAGCCCTGCGCCGGCACCGCCGCCGCACAGACCCGTGCCCGCACCCTGCCTGTTCACAGGAGGACCCCGGGGGCAGCGCCTGCCCGCGGGCACCCCAAAAACGCCTCCCGGGTGAAGCGGGGCTGCACCGGGCCTGGCCGGGCTTCGCCTGGGCGTGAAGGGTGCCTGCAGAGCAGGAGGGGCCAGGCGAGGCGGGGAGGAATGCGAGTGGGAGAGCGGCCGGGCATGTAGCGACAGCTCCTGGGGCGCACGGCGTCGGGGATCCCACACACTGCGCGGGGCTGGGAGCAGAGCCCCGGCAACAGGGCTGGCGGCCGGCATGGGGCACCCCATCGCTCTCCCGCTCTGAGAGCCAGCCGGCGGAGGGCGGCGAGTCCCCCCGGGGGCAGCCCGGCTGCCGTGGGGGTCCTGGCCCCGGGGAGCTCGGTTCCGACGTGGAGGGGCTGGAATTTCCGCGGCGGGTGATGCCTGGCTGCACCGACACGACGTGCTGAGGATCCCGGGGGGGCCGAAGAGCCGCTATGACCCCCGAGAAGGTGCTGAAAGAGGGGGTGCTGGAGAAGCGGAGCGGGGGGCTGCTGCAGCTCTGGAAGAAGAAGCGGTGCCTGCTGACGGAGAAGGGGCTGCAGCTCTTCGAGCCCAAGGGCTCGCGGCGCAAGGAGCTGAGCTTCGCCCGCATGAAGGCGGTGGAGTGCGTGGAGTGGAAGGAGCGGCACATCTACTTCACGGTGGTGATGGACGACAGCCACGAGATCGACTTCCGCTGCGCCCAGGAGGACCCGGGCTGGAACGCCGAGATCACCATGGGCCTGGTCCGCTTCAAGAACCAGCAGGCGATCCAGGTCGTCCGCGCCCGGCACAGCTGCCGAGCAGGTACCGGATCCCCCTGCGCACCGCGGGACGGGGTGCAGGACCCTCCGGAGGATGAGGTCCCCAACCATCGGGTCCCAACTCTGAGTGGTTCGGCTTCCCCATGGGAATCGCAGAGGGAGTCCCATGGGTGGGGATGGGTCTGCAGGGTGGTGGTCCCCTGTCCCCCCCGGCTCTGCCCTTTGCAACCCCTGCTGGCTTTCACCTCCCCACGCCCCTGGCGAGGGGCTTTCTAACACCCTCCCTCTCTCTGGGGTGGCCCTGAGGGACATGGGGCTCTTTGCCATCTTGCACGTGGGATGGCGGTGAGGACCGTGGCTGGCTCCGCTCCCCAGCTCCCCTGGGGGCCGGATCCTGCCCCACGTCCCAGCGCTGGCCGGGCGGGTAACAAGCGCCTTCTCTCCGCAGTGGTGCAGTTCGACGCAGCCCCGGTGGGACAGCCCACAACCACGCAGCATCCGAAGAGCAGGATGGAGCTGGCCTTCGGCTCGGCGGGTGGTGGGGAGAACGGGATCCCCGCGGGCAAGTGAGGGCACCATTGCCTGAAGCCTGGGGACAGGGACGGTGGCCCAGGGGTGGCCAGTGCAGGCGCTGGCTCCCCCCGTCCTGGGGCCGGACAGAGGCACGGCAAGAGCTGGGCTGGCACAGCTGCAGGGGTAAAGCCACATCCCCTTGGCACGACGGGGCAAAGGACACAGTCAGGGTCACCACCTGGGGCTCCGGACATGGCAGGAGGTGACATCCCTGCCTGGGGGCCCACCATCCTTCAGCTGACGTGGCCAGGACATTGGTGGACTGGTGAGGACCCCTGGGCCTCTCCTGCGGGACAGGGGATGGGATGGACGAGGCTGAGCCCGAAGGAAGCGGTGCGACAGCGAGCTCTGCCCGAATGCCAGCGACACCGGGACAGACGGATATGGCCGGGGACACGGCCCCCCTGAGCCCCCGCGTTGAGCAGGGGCTGGAGAGCTGCTGCTGCAGCAGGGACCCCTCCGGGCATCGTACCCGGATGGCGCGGTGACACGGCCGTGCTGCTGGACACTGTCCTGCCCTGGGCTGTCCTTGGGCTAAGGAGGGACTCTGGGGTAGGCAATGGGGACACTGACTCCCTGTACCAAAAGTGTCCCCAAACAGGACCTTCTGCTGCTTACCCTGGTGTCGCTGTGATTTGTGGGACCCCACCGGGTATGGGAGAGCGCATATCCCGCACAGAGTTTCGCTGGTCATTGGCATCCCGTTAAACCTGCCAGCGTCCCACAGTCAGGCTCCAAAGCCCCCCGCTGCCACCCCGAGCCTCTCCGGTCACCCATCCCGCTGTGCCCGTGTCCCCAGGGATTCCCACGGTGGTTTGCGGGCAGGCGACGCAGGAGCAGCGCTGCCTGGCTTCGCAGGCAGGGACGGCAGGCAGGGGAAGGGATGGCTCTGCCCCGACAGGCAGCGCAGACGCCAGCGCCCCGAGCCACCGTGCTCCACAAGCCGGAGCCTGAGCCCCAGCCCCGCGGCCGCAGGCGCTGCAGATCCTCCCGGAGATTGCCCGGCTGCGTGGGAATCGGGGAGTCCCCACGGGCGGTGGCAGCCGGTCCCAGCCTGGGGCCCGCGGAGTCCCGTCCCTGTGCCAGGGCAGCTCCGGGGTGGCTTTGGGGAGGGACGGTGGCATGGCTGGAGCCCACTCACCGTGCAGGGCCGGGCTCGTGCTGGCTCTTTCCAGGACCCTGCGAATAAGCATTTTGGTGTTTTTCCACCCAAGGAAGCCTGGCTCGGCCGTCCCTGGTGCTCAGAGCGTCATTTGCCGAGAACCCCCCCTTCTTGTGAGCACAGACAAGTGGGGGGGGTCCAATCTGGGGGGGCGCAGATGAAGCCAGATCCAAACCCTGCGCAGATGGAGCTCTGCACCATCTCTGTGCCGCTGCAGGGACAGAGGGACCGAAACACGGTGGGGCTGCGGGGGTGGTGGGACCTGGTCCCCTGCCCGCGGGGAGGTGCTCTGGGCACGGAACCCTGCGTGGAGCAGCCCCACAAACCGCGTCCCCGCACACATTTCGGGAGGGAATGGGGTTGTCAGTGGTTGGAGGAGGGCGTTTGCGTGCACACAGCATTTCCATGGCAAGGATCTCTGTCCTGGGGTTTCTTGTAAATCCCCAGCTCCTGGAGTCAGGGGATTTGGAGAGGCTCATTCAAAGTCCTGTAAGCATCTGGAGCCTGTGCCATGGCGGGGCAGCACCCAGGGGCGGGGAGCATCCAGTGCAAGGGGTTTTCCAAAGTCTTCTGAATTTTTGAGCCACTTTTGGGTGGTCTGACTCCTCGTTTTCCACTTTTCTCCTCTCTTACACACTGTAAATACGTATTTTCTGTTTTCCAAGTCCCAGCAAGGAACTGGGGAAGAAAATGGTCAAGATAGGTGTGTGTAAACGCCAGCCCTGGCTGTGGCCACATCCACCGTGCACCGACGGATGAGGCAGCAGAGGGGCCGTGGTACCCGCGAGCTGGGGAGAAATTTAGGTGGTTCCTGGAGGGAGAGGGACAGAAAGAGCAAGGCAAGCTGTTATGTTGGTGTTTCAGGTCTGGGCCTGGGGAAAGCCAAGGTTTTCCATCCCCATTCTGAGCTCCTCATCCCTCTGCAGACCAACACGCAGCCAGAGCCCCTGCCTGTACCGCGGATCCCCACCAGGTTTGGGATTTTCTTCTGCGCAGACACCCAAATCTGCCAGATCCAGCTTTGGTGGGTGGATTCACAGCCTGACCCTGGGAGCAGGGCGAGAGCCGAGCCAGCGGCGTGCGGGTGGGAGGCAGGATGGCTTCACTCGCCGCCTGTGAGGGCTGAATTTTCCAGGCAGAGGAAAAAGGTCACCCAGAGACCGAAAAGCAAATAAACAGCCAGGAGGCTCGGCCAGGCAGCGGAGCAGGGATGGGGCGCATCCCCCATCACCAGTAACGTGGTGCCAGCACATTGCTGGCCCAGATGCGGCTCAGCGTTCGTGGGTAAAGTTGGGTAAATGGGGTGATTTTACCCACGTGAAAATGTCCTGCAGGCAGGGCCTCAGAGAGCAACCGAGTGTGCAGGGGAAAGCAAGCGAGGGGGGAGAAGGGCCCTGGGAGCACTGCAGGAGGCCAAGGACTGGGAAAGTATTTCTAGTTGACTCTTTGCACAGCGTTAGGGAAGCAAGGGAGCTCGCGGGGTGCTCCCAGCCAGCCCGAAAAGCAGGGAGAGGACACACGGGAAGCATTTCTAGTGCCCCTGGAGGTGGGGAAACTGAGGCACGACGGGGGGGTTGGTGGACATGTGGCCTCACAGTCCCCCCCCCAGGACACATGCTCCAGCTGCGAGGGGGGATGGCTCCTGGGGACCCGCGTGCTGGGGCCACCAAGCAGAGCTGGGGCTGAGCGCTGAGCCCCAAAACGGAGCGAGGTGCCCCGGAGCTGCCTGAGTTCAAAGGCAGGAGCCTGAAAATCCGGCTCTGCTGCTCCCAGCCCTGAGGTGCCCCCACTCCATCGACCCTCCCCGCGCTGCTCGGAGGATGCCCCGGTGCTGGGGCTCCTCTGCGCGGGCTGGGGGCTGCCCTGCGCCTCCACCCCTGGGGCCAGGGGCTCTGCCAGCACCCGTGGGTGCCGGGGCTGGCACCCTTCGTGCAGCACCACGAGGGTGAGTTTGGCTGCAGGGGAGGTGGCGGGGGAGCTTCAGGGCCCTTTTTTCCACCCAACAAAATCCCAGTGCCCAGCCCTGGCTTTGGGGTCAGTTTGGGGCTGGCTGGACCGCGCCGAGAGCCGGCGAAGGTGGTGGGGGTCACGCTGCTGAGACACGGGCTTGCAGAATGATGGTGGCAATGCTTCTCAGCAGGTGAGACCGTGTGTACCTCCTCCACCATCCTGTGCCCTGTGGGGAGGCTGGCAGTGCCTCGCTTCTCCTGCGAACATCGGTGCAGTTTGTGGGTGGGTTTTCCTCAGATAAAAATGAGAAGAAAAAAAAATCACAGTTGTAGCAAGCAGTATTTTTCTTTTTAGCTATGGGTCAAGTGTCTGACTTCCTTCAGATGCTCCTGTTGACCATCCTTAATTGTAATTCCTAAATCACTGGATTTCATTTTGGAAGCCAGCACCCGCCCCAGGCAGTGCCGGGCTGGAGAGCTGCCCCGTGCCCTGCTACGTCTGCATGCCCACGCTGCGGCGGAGCAGACGGCCGGGACACCCACACCACCCCTGTGGTGCGTTTGGCCATCTCCAACAAAGTCCTCTTGCGTTTGGGTGTAGGAAGAAACGCTGTCATCTGTAATAAAGAGCTTGGGATGCTGTGGGGGGAGGTCCAGGCATGGATTGCAGGGATTGCACATGAGATAATTCCCCGTCCCCGATGTCCCGGTGGTGTGTCTTGGAGAGGGTGTCCCAGGGAGGCGGAGGAGGTGGTGGGCGATGAATGTGGTTGTGAGCACCATCCACCAGTGGAGCTGGGGCTGCGGGAGCTGGGGAGGGGAAGGGGCTCTCCGCCCCATCTGGCACAGCACGAAAAACCAAAAATAGTGGCCAGGCATTGCTGGAGCTGCAGAGGGCAGCAACGGAGCTGAGTACACGCCAGCGCCCGGCCGTCACCCACTGTCCCCGAGCAGCAGTCACCAGGCGGCCCTGGTGCTGGGGGTGGCTCAGCCCAGCCTTGCAGCAGAATGGGATGCTGAGATGCATCAGAGTGCCTCAGAGACAGATGGAAGGGCCTGGAAATACCCCAAAAATGTCTAAAACGTGTGTCAGGGACCCTGCCCAGGCTTGAATATTATTGGGAATAGTCTTTTTTTTTTTTTTTTTTCTTCCTGTGAAATATTTTGCCTTAGGCTGAAAACCAGGCTGGTTTTTACGATATTTAAACTGACCTGACATTGCTGTTGAACTGTGTCAGCCCATTAATATGGACAGAAAAGCTAATTTCCTCCTCTTACATACAAGAATTGACAAGATCAACATTGAGAAGGTTTCATGTGTCACTTGGCAAAACCACAGAAAGCTTAAAGTCCTCAGTGGGTGGCTCAGCTCCATTTTAATAATATCTTTCCACTATCCCAAAGTAGATAATTCCTCCTTATTTAATAAAGACTGGCACAAAGCAGGGAGCATGTGCTGTTTGTAAAGAACCCGCTGGCTTTGAGAGACCCCTCCGCAGCTTTGTCCCCTTCTGCAAACCTTTCAAGTCTCCCCAAAGCATTCAAGCTGAGAAAAACAACTTATTCCACAGTATCTCTAGAAGTTGGGGGTATTTGTCCCATTTTGTCAAAATTGTCCTGACTTCGGATCCAGCCCCACAGTGGATTTACTGCCTGCAGCCGTGCAAAGTGGGAAGAGCGAGTCTCATGCCCATGGATGCTGAACACAGGCACCGTCCCCAGATGGTGTCCAACAAGGTGGGTGGCTGGAGAAGACAGGGCTCTCCAGCTGCAGTAGCAACTGTCCTCACCCTGGGGGACCAGGACATGGAGCAGCAGATCCCAAATGGATGAGGAGCCTCTGCCCCGCCAGGTGGTGGGAGAGGAGGTTGTCCTGGTGGGGCTGATTCAATGCGGTGAAGATTGGCAGCACAGAGATCTGAGCTGGGAGAGGTCTCTCAGCCCCATGGAGCATGTTTGGGGTCCGGCCTGGGGCCTCACTGGTTCCCAGGTCGGGCTGTGATGATCATCCAAATTCTGGTCCACTTTCCATCTCCACAGCTGTCCCCACTGCCAGCTCTGCTTCGATGCCTCGGGGCATCACCCGGCTTTGGTAAGACTCACAGCTGCAGCAAGCTGAGGAAATCCTTCGCAGGGCTACAAAGAGCATTGACTGAGGCTGCCACCCTCTGCTGTCACAAATCGAAGGAGCAGTTGGGACTAGCTGGATCCCTTCTGGCAGCTCATGAGGGGTGAGAGCTGCTGGACGATCTGCAGGAGAAAGAGCCAGGTGGGGACTGTTGCCTCAGGAAAAGTCACATGGACCCTCACGACTCCGTTGCAATGTAACACTGAAGTCCTTCAACCTTGCAATAACCTTGCTTGTAAGAGGTGACCTCAATGTCCCCGTGTCTCTGAGCTGTTCCACAGAGGGAAAACCTTCTCCCACCCCGTGGAGAGTCTGTGGGTCACCCTCTGTCCCAGCCCAGTGAGAAACCTGAGGCAGCTGGTGGGCTCCTGCCATCTGCCCTGGCATTCGGGGCTGGCTCTGTGTGTGGCAGCTAAGGGGTGGGATGGACGTGTTTGGAGGGTGAGGTCCCAAAGGACAACAGAGGCTCAGCTGTTGTTTCTAAGTCTGTCCTGGATGCCCTGGGAAGCCCGTTGTCTTTGTGAATGCCATCGGGGTTGCCGAAATGAGGATGGTGCTTGGAAGAGAGCAAGGACAGGATGGATGGGATGGCTCCAGGGCCCCGAGGAGGGAAAGGTATCTCTCCAGCACCGCTGCAAGTCTGCGTCTTCAGGAAAACAGGCTTCACATGGGGCAACCAAACTGCTCACAGGGGTTAGATACATTTGAATTTGGAGGCCCAACATCTCAAGGAGCCAGGGACCATTGCAGCCCCAGTGTAGTTCTCCTGAAGCCCAAGGGCAGCCATGGTAGGCCCTGCTGTGCTTGTGAGGTTCATGCCCAACAATGAGGAAGCATCAACCCTCTCCAGAGACTCAGAATGTCCAGAGGGAGAGAGAAACTGCCCACATCTATCTAAACACATGTCCACTCTTAAGAGACCAAACACAGGTGACCTGTAGGACCACTGGGGCATTTTAGGGCCAAGTGGGCTGTCCCTGGGGACTTGGACCTGGGTGGGTCTGGCCTCCCCATACAGCTCTCTGGGAATTTTCTGTTGGCATCCATCCCCTTGGTGGCTGCCCATGGGGAACCCTTCACTTGAATCAGTGGCTCCCAGGAGTTGGGGGGTATTGTTTTGCTTTGAATTTGGCACTGGTTTGCCCCATAGATTTCCAGCCTGTACCCTTCCTACCTGCCAGCAGCTCAGAGGGCTGCCCACAACCTCAGGCGGTACCTAATAAAACAACCCCTCATCTTGAGGCAGCTCAAGCCGGGTTTGTGAGCCAGGGATGGAGGCCCAAAACGTCCTCATCATCTCAGCTGGAGAGGAGGGATTGGGAGATGGTGGGTTCCTGACAGTCCTTCTGCTGCCGGCCCTCCATAGCAGAGCCGGGGCTTTGAAATCGATGCTGAAGCCCCGAATCGAGGGGTTCCGCTACCCCATTCCTCGCTCGCCCTTCCCTCCTCCTCACTCCAGGTCCCAGCGGAGGACGAAACCTGAGACTGGAGCAAATGGCATCCGAAGCAGCCCCAGTCCCGCTGGTCAGGTCCCCGGGGCATGGCTGTGGGGAATGCAGTGCCTTTGTCACGGGCTAATTTTGGCTCCTCTGTGCTCCGAAAACAATCCCAAGGCAGCCGGGAGGAAAGATGCTGGAGGCATGGCCCCGCGGGGGCTTTTGCCTTATAAAGGTCTAACGGGGTTGGTATAAAGTCTCCTCCTCCGCGGCCGGGAGCAGATCCTCTGCACTGGCGCTGGGAGCCGGGGAAGGGGAAAACATCCTTGGAGGGGTCCCCGAGGAGGGTGGGCACGGGGGGGGGGATTCTCCTGAGCTTGCTGGGACTTGACTAGTACAGGTCAAACAAGGATAGCCGCTGCCGTTGCCACTGTCACCATCACCGACCTCGCACCAGCTGGGGGGCTGCTGCATGGCCCCCCACCAGGGCACGGCTGCCCCCTTGGTGTCCAGGCGGGGGGAAGGAGCTGGGGAAGGCGGCCGTGCATCCCCCGCTCTGCAGGACAGGGGGGGGCCGTCATTGCTCCCCACCACGAGAGCTACCCCGTGCATGCAGCTGCGTGTCCCTCCGCGACCATAATAGCCTGAGGATTAAAATACCGGGCATTGTCCCTGCTGGGCTGCACGCTGGGAATTGTTTGCTCCTAAACTTGCCCCTAAAAATATCCCAGGGAACAGGTGCCGCCTGCCCCTGCGGTCCCCTGCCTCCCGCCGCGGGCAAGGGGCTCCGTGGGGTGCAGGGGGCCGAGACGGCAGCTCGTCAGGAATTTCATGGGGAAAACATCAGGACTTGTGAGGGGCTGAAAGCTACTGGAGCATCCCAACCCGCCGCGCTGTGCTGGGTGCGTCTGGCAGGTCCTGCTCCCCCAAAGAGGGGACCGTCCCATCCTGGGTCCCGAGGGGTCACCCGGCCGATGCTGTAACCCCACCTTTGCTGGTTTACCCCGTCGCCCCTCGGCGATGTGCCCTGGCCTGGCCCGGGGCGGCTGTGCCCTCCTACAGCCCTGACGGCTCCGACAGCTCCAGGGGCGCCCCTCGGCCCCCGCTCCCGGGGGTCTCCTCTGCGCTTGCAGCGTCGCAGGGTGAGTGTGCACCGTCCTGCGTGGGGGTCAGCATCACAGCCGCTCTCCAGGCTGCTCACCCCCCCACCTCCCCGTCAGAGACTTTGTGACGGAAAGGAAAGGAAAGGAAAGGAAAGGAAAGGAAAGGAAAGGAAAGGAAAGGAAAGGAAAGGAAAGGAAAGGAAAGGAAAGGAAAGGAAAGGAAAGGAAAGGAAAGGAAAGGAAAGGAAGAAGAAAGAAAGAAAGAAAGAAAGAAAGAAAGAAAGAAAGAAAGAAAGAAAGAAAGAAAGAAAGAAAGAAAGAAAGAGAGAAAGAAAGAGAGAAAGAAAGAGAGAGAGAAAGAAAGAGAGAAAGAAAGAAAGAGAGAAAGAAAGAGAGAAAGAAAGAAAGAGAGAAAGAAAGAAAGAGAGAAAGAAAGAAAGAAAGAAAGAAAGAAAGAAAGAAAGAAAGAAAGAAAGAAAGAAAGAAAGAAAGAAAGAAAAAGAAAGAAAGAAAGAAAAAAATCAGGAGATTTTTCTGCAAAGAAAAAGCACTGCAGTGTTTGAGCTCATGCAGACTCGGGGCTTTTCCAGCACCTCTGGTGCTGTTTGCATTGGAGAGGAGCGACGGCAGAAGTGCCATTAAGAATACACCTCGTCTGCACCGGCATCGCCATTGCACCGCGGCCGGCCTGACCCGGCACATCTGCATGCTCGCACACCACCCGCGCGTGAGCGCGGTGTCGGGCAGGGAGTGCTGGGCCACGCTGGGGTGATTCACGAGCGAACAGCACAGGAATTCACCGAATCGCGGGGGGGTGTCGCGAGTGCACTAAAACACGGGTGCGCTGGTGTGCACGGGCGATAGGCATGTGTCACCCCGTGTCCGAGACGGTGCCCCAGGTGTGTGCAGCACGTCATGGCACGCCGGGGCTCACAGAAAACGTGTGCACACCAGAGGGGATTTGTGCTATTTTTACTGACCACTTGCAGGCGGGCTGCGATTTCATACTCCCCCTCCGCCGCCGGCCCCCGGCAGTGTGCGGCTCTCCGGAGGCCAGGCATCACCTCCCTCCCGCACGGCCCCGAGGTAAGGCGCTGTCTGGGGGTGCCCCCCCCCCCCGGTGACTCCCCGGGTGTGCTCGCGGTGACATGGGTGTGAGTGTGAGACCGCCGGTACTTGCACAGGGCGACGGGGCAGAGAGGAGCCCCCAGCATGTGAATTTGTCTGAATTTCTCCCCCTCTCTGAGGGTGCCCAGACATTTTCTCTGCTGTTGGAGCGAGGACTGGTGAAACCATGATGGGGAGAGATACCGCTAAAATACCCAGATGGGCTTTGGAGCTGAGATTTGCTTGATTTTCCTGAAAACTGGCAAACAAACAGGACTGTTTTGGGGGAGAATTTGCCCCTGCGTCCTAGCCTGACTGTTCGCAGTTACTTGTGTGACCAGGGAGGTGAGGTTCAGTGTGGGGGGGCATCACCGTGGCTGGGCGCGTTTGTGGTATGTGCCCGGTCCCCTGGGATGGGGGAGGATGTCAGGATTGACTGGGCGTTATTTCTTTTAAGGATTTCCATGATTTAATGGTTTAATAAGTTTTTTTTAAGCTTTTCACGGCTGGGGGCATGCAGACAGTACAGAATTAGCTTGTTCAGATCCTCTCATCCCCATCAGAAACCAAAGTCTTTTGGGGATGCTCCAGATCAGGCTGGAGCCCAAAAGTCCCTGCAAGAGATGGCTGGTGATGTCTCAGCAGCACAGCTGAGTCCTGGCTGTCCTCTGGGAAGAAAATTTAGAAATATCTGGCCCTAAAGTTGATTGACCTTGGTAGAGGTCGTCAGCCCGAGGTGCGGTGTGGGTCCCACCTTCTAGGGACGACGGGCTTTGCTCCAATGGGGGACGCCAAGAGGCTTCACCCAGCCTTTGCTCACCTCCAGAGAGCTGAAGGCTTTTCTTCCTCCCCAGAAATAAATTGCGGGGGGAGCAGCTGGGACCTGACCCGCTCACTGCACCAGCATCAGGCAAGAGGAGCCACCTTCCCTGCATGTCCTCTGGGACATTTATTGTACCCCAAAACCCTCCAAAACAGCGTGGAACTGGCAGCTCTGGCTGCATCTGACTGATGTGGCTTTGGGGAGAGAAAAAGAATCTGTTATTGGGATTTTTCCTTGTAAATCCAGGGATCTGACAGGCTCTGGGGGAGATGATTCCTTCTGGGTTTTTATGGCATTTCGCCCCAAACTCCATTCCTTCAGGCCATGGCTCTGGCCAAGCAGCGGGGGGCACCGGGAGGGGACAGGGGCAAGCAGATGGAGCCAGGAGGTGCACTGAGATTTGCTCGGCATGGGCTCCACGTATGCCTGGGAGCAGCTGTTTGAGACCAGAATTGTTCCTTTTTCTTACCCCCAGCAGGAATCTTCGGGGTTTAAAACAGTTTCCAAATTTAGGGGGATGCAAAGAGATCAAGGCAAAAAAATCCCAGCTTTGCCATTCCAGTTTTAAGGGAAAGGACTAAACCAGCCACGGGAAAATGCTATTTCTTTCTGAAATATGGCATCAGCTTGTTACTCCTGGTTGGCAAGAGAAAAAAAAATATAAATTGATTGGCATTTTCCCACATATTTTTCTATTACTCGGGTGTACTCAGTGCCCTGGCTTCTTGGCAAGAGCGGGAAGAGTTAAGGGCAGTGCTGAGGAAGCCGGTGAGGCAGTGCGTTTTGAAGCAGCTGCCAGGGCATGGGGTTACCAAGCAAATTTATAACATGAAACCGTGAGTATTTCACCAGGGATGCGGATGCTAAAGGAATCTGCTCAGCTGCTTGGCCACGACGTGTTGCCCCTTGCTCCGTCACTCCTGAGATGGATTCTGGCTCCACGGTCACCCACGGGGAGCTGTGGGACGGGACCCCCCAAGCCAACACGATGTGGGGACCCCAAGGGACCCCATTTCTCCTGTGCTTTCCAGCCATGCTCGCCTCCGTCCCCTCGCCCCGAGCTGGGGTGGGTGCCGCGGCTGGCGGGGGAGCAGCTCGGTGCTTGGGAAAACCCCCGAGGAGCAGGAGACCGAGTCCTGCAGGGCCGGCTGGAGGCAGGTTGGATCTTGCCCGAAATAAGGTTTCCTCGGAGCCAGGCGCTTCGCCTTGGTGTTTCACAGCGGGATGGCGAAGCTGTGGAGTCGCTTCCCTCCGCCGACAGCACGGGGCAGCACCGGACCTCAGGAGCATCCCACCGCTGCCACCGCTTTCTGGGTTTGGGTGGATTTGGAATTTGCTCCTTTGTTTCAGCTTTTTTCCCTTTTTTATTTGCAGGCGAGCAGCACAACACCACAATGCCAGAGCCGTAAGTAGCATGCGTTTCCCTCGGACTTCACAAAATCCTCGCCTGGCTGCTGCGCTGCTCGTGCCGGCTGAGCTTGTCCGTTTTTGGGGGGTTTGGCTGGGAGACCCACCTGTGCTTGAGACCTCTGTGCCATTCCCCTTGCAAAAACTATCTTTCAATACAAATTGTTAGTGATTTCAATGTCCCGATTCAAACCTTGGAGCTTTCCTAGATCCCAAAATAGGGATCTGAGGTGGGCAGCACCACTCGCTGTGCCGTGAGGCTCTTCGTAGCACACCATACAAATATAACATGTTCCCCAGTGACAACGGAAGGGAGAAACTTCCCTGCAAGGTTTCATCAAGCAATGACATGGAGGTGCTCCAGCCCTGCAAACCTGAGCAGGATCCAACCCTCCTGCGTGCCACCCCCCAGCTGCGTCAGGAACGTGTGAATGAGGGTGTTGCGGCCCAAACCGCAGGGACCGAGCTGGGGCTGGCACTACGGGCACCGTGACAGCTCGCGTGCTGCGTCTGAGTGGCATTTTGGCTTTCTGAGCAGTGGCCCCGAGTGCCCACTGCATTTCTAGAGAGCACGGTCATCTCAGACCTGGCTGACTTGCAGGTGGCAACTGTTAGATAGACAAATAAGGAAACCAACTGCAATCACATGAGATGCTTTTCTTGACTCTCACCTCTTTTTGACTCTTATTCGCTGATGCCCTGTTCTCTTCTCTTCTTCCTTACTGCTCTTTCCTGAACTCCTGCCTGCCTGCAGGGAGGTAAGTACCTTTCCTTTTGGGAGAGATCTCGATGCTTCTCTGCATTTGCTGGGAGTTTGTTTTCAAATGTTTTTTTGTTTGGTTTTTTTTTCCCCTTCCCTTTCCCCTAGAGAAAATCCAAGATCACAGCCTCACGCAAACTCTTGTTGAAGGTGAGTCCTGAGGGTTGGAAACTCCCTGGGGTTTGTCTCACTGGGGAAAAGGAGCCGGGATTGAAGTGCGTGGTCGGTGGAACAGCGATGAGGAACAGCAGAAGTATGGGCCTTGGGGAGCAGCTCCCGTTCCCACCTCTTGTCTTCTCAAAAATCCTCACTCATGTGGGCTTTGTGGTCTGTGCACCAAACAAACCTCCCCTCATCCCCGCTTTACTAAGGTGGGGAGAGACTCTGACGCCTTCAGCTCTAAAGCCACAGACCTGGTGTTTGTGCACCAGCAACTCTGCAGCACAAACTTGGGACCTCCCGAGGTTGTGGCTTGGGAAAATCATTTGCTGCCACGGCAGAGTAAACCAATGCAAAGAAAGTGCTGGCATCAGCATCCATCGGGACCACCGCCCCCGCAGCGCTGTGGTACCTCTGGCCACGCTGTTGCCCCTGCCTTCAGAGTCACCACACAAAAGGCGTAGGGAATTTTTGATGTGTGTTGCAGCAGCACAGTGATTTTGGGAGGACAGCTACAGCAGGGAGGAGGCTTGGGAGGCAGATAGGATGGTCCCATCCTGCAGATGTTGCGTGAGGAGGCTCAGAGGAAACAGAGGAGCCTGTCTGTTCACACTTCAGCCGTTTACTTGTGCTTGTAGAGTTTGATGCTGGCAAAAGCAAAGGAGGAGTGGGATCAGGAGATCGTGGACAAGCAGTCAGAGAAGGAAAGATACCTGTCTGAGAGGATCACACCACTGCACACCAGTGGGCTTTCCTTAAGCCAGCTCCAGGTATTTCTCAGGTCCGAGGGTAGAGTGGGCTCCTTGGGAACATGGAGGGGCATCGCTTACCGCTCTCCTGTTGTGCTTGGCTCCCAGGACCTCTGCAGGGAGCTGCATGA
The DNA here is from genome assembly GCA_017639485.1 of Pluvialis apricaria. Taxonomy (NCBI): domain Eukaryota; kingdom Metazoa; phylum Chordata; class Aves; order Charadriiformes; family Charadriidae; genus Pluvialis; species Pluvialis apricaria. Next base: position 1,502,985 of record CM030029.1, on the reverse strand, counting down.
GAAGGTTGAAATTGTGGATGAAGAGAGATACGACATTGAAGCAAAATGCAACCATAACACTCGGGAGGTAGGAAGCAGGATAGGCTGTTTGCTTTGACATTAACTCCCTCCCAGATGGTAGCTTGGGCCTCAACTGGGGGTCTCTCATGGACGGGGCTGAGCCAGCATGCATGATATGCACCGGGTTATCTAAGGGTTGGTATTTGCTCTTCAAGACATCACTCAGCACAAGGTTCATCCCTGCCTCAGGGAACTCAAACCATCCACTGGGTCCACAGGCAACTTCCTTGCTCCCATGGCCACTCCTTGTGGGCCTGAGAGCTCCTTCTCATGGTACGGCTGCCATCTGAGCCGGCCGGGACAAGGCACTGACAACAGCTCTGTGCTCAGGTGGACAGTCCCTTCGTGAAGGTGATCCTCATGGCTGCAGGAGAGGCACAGACCCCTCTAGGGCTCGGTGCAGGCAGAGACTCCTGCTTCACACAGGAGCTTTTTGTGCAAGGCAACCATGTGATGATCTCTTCCTCCTTTCCTCAACCTGCAGATTAAAGATCTGAAAATCAAAGTGCTTGATCTCCGAGGAAAGTTCAAGCGACCCCCCCTGCGGCGAGTCCGCGTCTCTGCTGATGCCATGCTGAGGGCTCTGCTGGGCTCCAAGCACAAGGTGTCCATGGATCTGAGAGCCAACCTGAAGTCTGTCAAGAAGGAGGACACGGAGAAGGTGGGTGACTCTTCTAGAGGCCAACGATGGAGACACCTCCTAGGGATGCCCTTGCCCTTATTCAAGATCCCCCGTGAAACCTGCGTGGGTTGTGCTCATCCCTTGTAAGCCTCAGAAATAGCATGGGGCAGATCTTGTGAGGCACTGCCCATTGCGGGATGTGGGACCATGTGGGAGCTGTTTGGCTGGGCCAGGTAACTGGTGGACACTAACAAGTGAGATGTAGGGCTGCGTCCATGGTGGTCTTCCCTCCCAGAACATGTGGGGGTCTTTCAGCTGGAGCTTCTTTGGCATGTCTGTTGAGCTGCACTTGCAGAGAGTTTGGTCTTTGTCTTTTAGGGAACCAGGAGAGCTCCTATTCGATACAGTCATGCCCAGAAAACACCCAGGAGACTCCCAGCCCCAGATTAGATAAGACAGAGCAAGCCCAGCAAGCACGCTTGGCCTGAGATAAACGGCCCAGCTCACACCAGCTTTGCAGAAACGCGAGGGGGGAAGTCTCAACACCAGAGATGGAAAGTGATGCCCAAACCTGCCTGGGGTGTGCAGGCACCCCAACAGCAAGAGTTGTGCCACTTTCCTAGAGCCTCTCCCCAAAGGGGTTTTGCTCTTGGGTCCCTGCTCAGTGGATTAGATGAGAGTCTCAATTTTCAATTATTTTTGCTTTTTTTTTTCCCCTGTCGATACTATAGCATGTTTTCTGTCCTTTGGATAGAAAACTGTGTTTACAGTCCTCAACACCAGGTGGTGAATAGATCTGAGTTTATTTTAGATGTCGTGAGATGACTTTGGGGCATGGCTTGTAATCTATGGATGCTTGTGGGTTGGCAGAGCGGACACCTGGGCATACTCCCAGAGCTGCCGTCATCTCCCCGTTCTGTTCTGGAAGCGGCTGCCAGGCTCTCACTGTCACACCAGCAATCCCAGTCCCCTCCAAAAGCTCAGCGAAGGTGGAGATGGGATTTATGTGGGCTGGGAGGTCTATGCAGAAAGTGTTTTTGCTTGCATTTGCCCCAGTGTGCTGGTGCAAATCTGGAGAAAGTCCTGTGTGCTGGTTTCTTCCTCCTAAAAACAAAAATCCGGGAATGTTGTGCCTTTTAGTGTTTTAATGCAACTTAGCCAGGATTTGTGGGGGTATCCACATGAATCGAGACCTCCCTGCAGGGATCAGACCGCTGTTTGCCATCTTCCCGGTCAGCTCCACGTGCAGGGACACACGGCAGAGCTGGATCCGAGGGAGAGGGCGTTTGCAACAGGGCAGATGCCTTCCCCGTGCCGCTTTCACGCTGGGGGTGAGGGCTCTGTCTGACGGGGTGGGACAACGCGGGGCTGTTGGCTGCCCCATCACAAGGCCATTGTGACCCCCGTCCCTGTCCCTCCTGGCAGGAGCGCCCCGTGGAAGTGGGCGACTGGCGCAAGAACGTGGAGGCCATGTCAGGGATGGAGGGGCGAAAGAAGATGTTCGACGCTGCCAAGTCCCCCACAGGCCAGTGAGAGGTAGGGGACCACTCCTCCTTCCCCTGTGATGCCCCATGCTCCCTGGAGTGTCCCTGGTCTGTGCTTGTGGCCAGGCAAATGCAGATACCGCCCCCACTCATTACAGAAAAAGACATCGATTGCCTCATCTCCCACCCCACGCTGTGGATGAGTGCCTGTCCTGCACATCCCCACCATGGAGCCCCTGCCAGCAGCCATGCTTCTCTCCCAGCTTGTGCTCCCCGGTTCCCCGGGGTCTGCTGCCCATGCCATGCTCATCCTGCACACTATGGGCATCACTGGCACCACCAGCATCCCGAAACCCCCTCTTCTGCCCCACTGCTCTGCTCTGTTTCTTTCCCACAGGAGCACCGGGAAGAAGAGCCTCCCCAGCCCTGCTGCCTGCCTCCCTGTCCCTTGCTGCCCCTCTGTGCTCTGTACGCCCTTACCCTGAACTCACCGCTGAGCTGAAACACGTGGACAACTGTGTGGGAAGGAGATATGAGCTTCTTTCTTTCAGCGCTGCCATCAGCCCTGCTCCCGCATGGCCCTGGCACAGCGGGTCCCGGTATCACCTGCATGGGCCATGCTGTCTCCAAGGGGCCACTGGCCATCCCTCCCCTCCCTCCACTGCAGAGAGGCCCCAGAGACGGCTGCCAGTCCTCCCACTGCCCCATCCTCCGGCGGGCGCAGCCTGAGATGTACTCGCACGGCTGCTCATGTATTAAAGGACGGTATCCCGGGCAGAGCGCCGCGTGGGCTCATCACTGTGGGACCATTGGCCAGGGGCAGGTGCTGGTCCACAGCCCAGTGGTGAAGATACCCTGGTCCTTTCCTGCCAGCCTGCTATGTCCTCGTGCCAGCGCTCAGGCCATCAGCACACCCTGGGATCAGACTTGCTTTGCATTCATCCCTTCCAGCCCCCCAGGCTGCTCCCCGCTGCTCCACCAGCTCTGCTGTGACCCCCTGGCCCCATGCAGGGGCCACCCCTCTCCCCTCCCATGAACCGCAGCCCTCGCCAGGCTCCAGCGATGCCCCAGCCTCCCAAGCAGCAAGGCTTGGGGCTCAGTGTGGAGATGGATGTCTGGCAGCTCCCCCAACCCCTCCTTCTCCTCTGGTTTTGGAAAAGCCTTCAGAGCTTGCCCACCTAGGCACCAACTCTCCCACCGGCTGCCCCATCACAGGCACTGGAGCTGTGGGAATTGGGGTAGCTCCATTTCAAGGCTTAATTCGAGCAATGTTTCAGGAGAATGTGAGATGAATCCATCTCTCAGGCCAAACAGCTCGCGCTTCCCCACTAGTCCTATCATTTTCTACATCGCAGCCCCCCCAGACTGCAGCTGGTGGAGTGCCAGCAGCTGGGAATGTGCCAGCTCATCCCAGAGCAGGGCTGGAGGGGAGACCCGGTGAGAATTTGCACCGAATTGAGTCTCTGCCTGGTTGCACTGCAGGAGATGTTGAGGCTCAGCCCCCATGAGGTGCTTTGTCCAAAGACACAAGCAGTGCCTTGTCCACGTCCCCAAGGTACCCAAAGGAACTGCAGCATCCATGGTTTCAAATCTGTGCCACACCGCGGGTGTTTTGTAGCACACCCCAAGTCCCTGTGACGTGAGCTTGTGAAGTACAGAAAATGCTTTAAACTCGGAGCAAAGTACAGGTCGCCAGACAGGCACCAGAGCTGGAAGGAAACAACATCAGAAAGCGCACAGTCTCCAACAGAGCTCGGTCTTCCCAGAAAAATATTGCATTTCTTTAGGGACAGAAAAAGGTGGCCCCACGCAGTTGGCCTTTGCAGGACTTTCTGCAGCAGACTTGTGTAGCTCGGTGGCCAGCAGTGCAAGCGAAGGAGAGCCATCGTTGGGAAGTGGGTTTGGGTTTGGACTCCAAACCAGGAGGACAGCTGGATTGCTCCGGGCACCACATCCTCTCCTTTGGCCAGTTCGGGGATACTGAGCCAAACCACGCACTTTTGTCTGTGGGCAAAGAGGGTTAGGGCAGATGGCGACCAATGGGAACACATTTCTGGCATGGTCGTTAGCGCCCGGGCTTCCACAACACCCTTTGCAGAGAATTTAAGACTCAATATGAAAACTCTTCCCAAAATTAGGGTTAGATGAGAGGTGGCTGTCAGCTGGAAAATACACATTTGCCCCCTTAGCAAGCACAGATGCTCAGTCTTTGTCTTTCCACCTGACCCTCCATCCCCATCAGCATCCCACTAACTGGGGCCAGGACCACCCCCTGCGTGACTGGAGAAGTTGCACGGCACACAGAGCCTTTTCCACCCATTTTTTCCTTTCCAAGCTAAATTCAGCAGAACAGCCACAGCCTAGCATGGCGCCAGCACTCGCTGGCCGCTTGTCCTCACCCTGCGCACCTCGGGACGGGCTCCCAGCAGGCGCAGCCCTGGGAAGCGAGTCTCTGTCTTGGCCAACCCGAGTGACTCTGCTCTCGGAGGTGATCAGAGGTGGTGTGTGGGGAGATCCCACCACTGAATACTAAAGGTTTCGGCTACAATCTCGACCCTCCGAGCTTGCTGCCCCAGCGGGAGCCGTGCCGAGGCAGCGTCCTGGGATCTCACCGCGCACGCTATCCCCAGAGGGAACTCACACACTCGGCAGCGATCCTGGCAGAGGAAGAAAGGTGTGTAGGGAGAGGTAATAACTGTTACCTGACCAACTGGTATAGCTGGAAAATGCAAGAGAGGTTTCACGGAAACAAAGCCTTCTTCAGACCTGGAACAGAAGCAGAAAATGGCAAGCCAAGTCCGAGTCGAGAACAGTTGCTCTGAGCTTAGCATAATTATGCTAATTTGGTAATTTAAAAAAAAAGAGGGGGGGCTGGTGTTTGTGGGGTGGGGAGGGATGGTAGTGAGATGAAAGGCAATATGGGTGATGGGACCAGGCTCCGGTCGGTGCTTGGCAGCCAGCCCATGCCCATGCCCGTGCCCAGCTCATTGTCAGATCCTGCGCACCAAGACACCCGAAACTGCTGCAGAACAAAACCTCAGGGCTCGCCAGCATGTCGCTGCAGCCACGGCGAGAGCCAGCAGAGTCTGCATGCGCTCATCGTAGGCTATAGCTGACTTTGCATGGCTGCCTTGTGTTTGGGATTATTGGGGGAAGAAAAACCCAACCCCAAAACTCTTTGCTTGGCAAGGTCCCCTACTTTTTCAAAGTACGATGTTCCCCAGTCACCATGTCTTGCTTTCACCCTTCTCCAGTGGAAAAACACCTTGACTGGTCATGGGAAAAGAAAGTTTTATGGATTTCAGCTTTATTAGAAACATGGAAACCGCCCACCTCTTTACAGGAATTGAATCTCGAAGGGAAAATGCAGCTGTCCGCTCTGAGCATGAGGCTCTCCTGGATGGATTTGGGGACTGGGATCCAAGTCTTCTCCTCCACCTCTGCTCTGGAGCTGCTCCTGTGGCTCTGGGCGAGCTGGGAGCGCAGCTCTCCCCTTGATCAAGGGGGCAGGTTGAGCCTTTCATCCCAGGTTGTGCCTGGCTTCCCTCGCACCACACCAGCTCTGCAAGTCCCACTGTTGCTTCCCTCCTAGGGGACAATAAGCTCAATTTCTTCTCTCTGAATTAGAAGGGAAACCTATGGTAATCCCTTTTTACTGAAAATTCAGCCCAAATAGGGGAGCTTGCAGGGATCTTCTTAGGGAGAGAAGCTGATGCTGGAGCAGTTGCTAATGAAATTGTATTTATTTCCAGGAGAATTCCATGAGTCAGTCCTGTCTCCTTGAACTGAGCAGAGCCCTGTCCCTACCGTCCTCCAGGCTGCTCTGTTGCAGCCAAGAGCCCCCAGAGCAGAGCAAAACAACACAAAGCAAAACAAAGCAAAGCTAAGCAAAGCAAAACATTGGAAGCTTGAAATTGCAGAAATTGCAAATTAAATTGTACAGTAGAAAAAAATATTAATCAACCCAATGATTCTCTACTGGAAAGGCTTTGCTGGCAAAACTGCAGTGAGGGAGATGCAAAGGGCTTGGCCTGACGTGGCCTTTCAAAAACATCCCTCCTAGCTGGTTGTTAAATAGTCCCTTCCTTTCCTAGGATGCTCTGCAACCTCCTTGTTGATGGATGATGCCCAGAGACATCTGAACTGTGCCCAAATATTTCCCTGAGTGTATCTGCAGCTCAGATGGCGGCTGGAGCTGCGGAGGGAGGAAGGGGAGCAGCGATGGGCAGCCCTGCAGTGGGAAGGGGTAGAGTTTATGCCAGGGCCTCTGAAGACCCCTGCAGCACCCTGCCCTGCGCGGGGGTTAATGCCCGGCTGCTGTCCCTGAGGGTAAACGTTAAACATTCTCCCCCCACGGCCCCCATGGCCCCCACGGTGCTGCCAGTGCAGGATCAAACCCTGCGGCTGCAGCTGCGCAAGAGGCGACCCAGGGTTATAGCACAACCACCCATCACCCCGGGAGTCATCACTGTGGGTCCTGTGCGTCCCCTGCAGTATAAAATGGGGAGAAATAGGTTTCTTCACCCCTCATTTCCCCCTCCCACAGCCCTTCAGGCTCATGTCCTGCAGCCCTGGGGAGGAACGGGGCTGGGTTGGGGTACGGCACTTGATGTGAGCCGGGTACGTCCATCTTGTCCATCTTCCCTTGCTGTGGCCTGCGCCCTCTCCCTCACTGCTCATATTAGAAGGGATTTCTCATTAATTGCTACTAATTTCATGTGCTATGAGGGATGCAGTCTGCCGCACAGCTGCTGGCAATGAGTCACACTTTTCCTATCCATGACCTGAAAAGTTTCCACTGACACCACTTTTGGGGCATGACCATGGTTCTTCATTGTTAGACCTGGGGCATCGCAGGAGATGGCATCTACTGAGGAGGCCAACCTGCAGAGGAGAGTGGGAACCTGAAGGACTCTATAGTATCCGTGGTGCACCATGATGGCATTTCTAAACCAAGATTTGTCTAAACTATTTATTTTTTTTTTCTTTTAAAGTTAAATTTTAAATGAAAAAAAGCCCTCTGCTAGCTAGGTGCAAGGCAGTTTGGACAATGGTAGTCCCTTCCTAGAGGAAACAGAAAAGTCTGTGCTGGGGTCTTGTTCGGTTTCTGAGCATACACACACCAATCTCAGACACTTTCCGGCCTTCTTTGCACAGCAGAGGTATCTCTGTACTATCAGTTTCTAGCGCATTGCACACTTCTTCCCAAAAAGCTGAAGGATCCGTAGATGGGGAAGGACAGCCCTAGACCACTCCAGTGCCTGCAGAGCACCAGCGCGGGGAGGCAGGGAGACCTCGGTGTGCGGGGGGGGAGCGAAGCTTTTTGAAACATTTGCTGGTGGGACCTTTAGGAGCTGTTGCACTGCTGCAGCGATGGGGTGGCAGCTGAGCAAGGGTGAAAATCCCCTTCTCCTGGCCATCAAGCTCCGTGTCCCAGCCTGGTGGGGAAGCCTGGGCAGATGCTGCTGCTGACTCCGCTCCACCACCTGCAGTGCGGCAGGGATGAGCCCGTGGAGCCAAGGGAGGAGCTGAGCCATGGCCGATGCTGGGGGACCGGCACGGGCAAAAAGGGTGGAGGTGGAGGGTTCACCGCTGGGCCCTGGGGCGAGGTTGAGGAATGCCCTAATTACAGCACAGTTGTGGAAACTGGAAGGTCTCCACTGCCCTGTAGCCAAAGAAACAGGCTCAGCATAGGGATGAGACACAGGACACTGTTCCCAAGGGAAAAAAAAAACAAACCCTGCTGATACTGGTCTGGCTCCTTAGTGGGTATAAATGGGTGTCTTCTGCTGATCTGCATCAGATGAAGATCTGGCCTCCCTAAGCTCCTCAGGCAGATGCAGGTCTGCTGGCAGAGCCCTGCTGCAAAGCGGTTGGAAAGCCACCCCGGGCAAAGCGGGTACCTGAGAAGTCCCGTTTCATATTAGGGCCTGGCCTGCATGCAGCAGAGTCCTGTGGCACAACTCCCTTGGCCACGAGCGCACAGCTTTCCTCTCCTGATAGCAGATCTGGGACAGCAGATATGACAGCCTGGTATGTAGAACAGATCTGGATGAATGTCAGACTGGTTCCCCTAAGCATCCCATCCCCGCATGGACTCATGCCCCTGCCTAATTTTATCACCCTCAGCTTTGTGGACCTGCAGTTTGGTCTGGGCTTTGGTGATGACCTCAGGATGGTCAAAACAGCTTCTATAAAGAGAAGTCTGGTCTCACAAGTGACTGGCTTTCGCTGAAGGCATCAAGAAGCTTGTGGATAAAAGCAACCTGGTAGATAAGAGTTTTCCTGGATTTCCAGAAGCAAAGACCTTTAGATTAGCCACGACTAAGAGGGAAAGTCCAAGCAGAGGTAAATAATCAATCAGCAGATAAGAAATGATGGTGACATAATAAACTGCTGATAATTCTTGTGTATTTGGCATAGCAGAGAAGGCTGATGATGCAGACATTCGGAAGGATCTTGCAGGACTTTGGAGTTCTGGCATAAAATGGTGGGGGATGTTTGGGGGAGTATGAAGTGACACACAGGGAAAAAGCCACCGTGACTTCATATATAAGATGATGGGCTCTGGGTTGGCCACTGCCTACTTGGGAGTGATAACTTGGGATTATGGTGAACGTGAAACTACACGAGGAACATCAGGGAAAACATGAGCTACGTGCTCCATGGCAGCAAAAATCTCAAACCACAAGAGATCAATGCTTTCTGCTGCCAAACAGCTCAGCAGCACCTCATCCGAATTAAAGGAGAGGAGGGAGCTTTTCCAGCAGCGGGGAATAGACGTGAGGAACTCCTTGCTGAAGGATGTTTTTACACTACCAGCTTTGCTGGGTTTGAAGAAAACTGGGCAAATCCATGGTGGAGAAACCCACTGAGGGGGGTCTTAAATAAAGAGGAAACAACGTTCAGCTCAAAAGGTCTCTGAGCTGAAAATAAAGACGGGAGGAGTGTGAGGGGTGAGTGTCATCGAGGCTCGTCCTCTGCCTAATCCCCAACCGTTAAATGCCTGTCTAGAATTTCTCCATCTTAATAATAAGAGGAATCACAAACTGTGAGGTTTTATATTCCTTTGCCGTGTAGATCCTAGCTGGGGGTGTTCTTTCACTACGTTCAGTCTAATCCTTTTTAAAATCCTGTTAAGTCCTATGCTTCAGTGATATCCTTTGGCAATGAGTTTTGCAAGTGAAGTGCTCGCTGTGCATTAGTCAGAAAGGTTTATTGCTTTATAGTAGCTTGCTGATGCTGAACTGCTATATATAGTTTGTCAGCAATTAGCAGGACGCTTGCAAGGTTATTTAAGTAATTTTTTTTTCCTTATGCCACAACTTGCTGAATTTTCTGTTTGTGTGAAAACACTTGAAAGGCAAACAGTTACTGCAAGAAGAAAGAAAAACAGAGAACGAGCCCTGCTCAGAGCAGGCGGCTCATTTGATGGGGCTATCTTTTAGAAATGGGATTTTAATCAGGAACCTTTGATTAAAATAGTTCCTTTGGTTGCTCAGGTCCTGGGCACACCCCTGTGGGCTGGAGGCATGTGTGGCAAGCCCAACCCTGTAACCAGTCCCTCGGGCTGGCGGAGAGACGGATCTCACCAGGATCACAGACTGAATTTGTGCTCAAGGGGTCCCAGATGACTTCTTCCACAGGCGTTGGCCGCAATAGCTGTCCGGCTGCCCCCCGCCGTGGGAGCTCTGGGGTCCCGGCCACGCTGTGTGCCAGGGCTGGCCCCAGGTAAAAACCAGGCTTGGAGCTGGTCCTGCTGTGTCTGCGTGCCCCTGTCGCCCGATGAGACAGCCGCCCCATTGCCTCCACGCCTGCCCTTTGAAGGAGAGTGTTGCCCCGTGTGAGCGTGGGGGGACGAGGGGGGGTCTTGGGACCAGCCCGGGGGGGATGATAGGTTTGATGGAGTGGGTCCAGGCATGGGATGAGCCTGGGCACACAGTCCTCCTCCGGCACGGGGCTTCAGCACCCAAAAATTGCCCCCCCCCCATGCTTCAGTCACTTCCTCTGAGACTTCGTGGGTGCTCTCTACTGCAGCAAAGCTCATAACTGTGGGGTGGCCGTGACGGCTCAATCCAAGCCATCCAGAAATGGCTGAAAGGAGCAGGGCACCCTCCCATGCTCTTTGGAAAGGGCTGGACTGCACCCAGACGGAGGTGTTTTAATGACTGTTTTGGATCCCTGGGAGCCAGCCTCCTCCCACTCAGCCCAAGGTAATTCACCTCCTCCACTGGTGCTGGAGGAGTTGTTGACTGGTGGAGAGCGGCTGGTAAAACAGGTTCTCCGCAGGGAGTTGTCTCCGAAACCCTGGGAGACCTGGATGGATCGAGCCCCGAGCGCGGGTCTCCGCTCGAACCCTGGCACAGCAGGCAGCGAGGAGTGATTTGCTTTTGCGTGGCACTCCTGGGCAGGGCGTCTTTTGCCCGGCGCCGCTAGTAGACAAATTACAGCCTTGCCTCTGTCAAGGTAGATAAGAAACCATGTGATGCAGTGTGGTGGCAAACGGGTTGCAGGCAGGGTAAAGGTGCACAGGGAAATAACCTTGCAGGGAGTTTCTCCCTCCTCGGGAAGCGGAGTGTCCGGGCAGCGCAGATTCCCGCGGGTCCGGCAGCACCTTGGCCTTGATGCCCGCACAATTTTTGGGGGCTCCCTGAAACTCCCGGAAAGCAGGAATGTCTTCTAGCAGAAGGAACTGGTCTGATCTCTCCAGGTAGGTGCTGTGGTTTAATGCTCAGCCCTTTGCACCAGCGGGAGGGAGCGAGGGGGTGAGGGTGGGCTGCCGGCACAGCGAGCCTCAGCTGAGGGGCACTGGGGAGGATGGGAAGAGGGGGCAGCCAGCGTGGGGGTTGTCGCTTGCAGAGATGGTGCCAACCCTGGCAAGCGTTCGGCACTGCTGGAGTTTCTTGTGGGTGGGCAAGATCAGAGGCAGATTTGTTTCTGCTGCCTGGGGAAACTGAGTGCTGCACAGGAAAATGGCTCTGGAAACGCATCCTTGCCCTGTGTTGGGTATATTTTTGGTCTGGTTTGCCTTTCTTTGGCGTGGGGTCTGGCTGGCTGGGCTGTGCCTCCAGACTTGCTCCGGAGCCAGCTGTGGGGTTTTTTTTTCACTCACCCCATACCCATACAGCTCCTGGGTGCGCGTCCCGGCTCTGCCGTGCGGAGGTTGCAGCCTCTGCCCATCCGGCGCTGAGCAAACCCTGATTCATCAGCAGCTGCTGAGCGATCCCCACAGCCCTGCGGCGTTGGCCACTCCACTCGTTTTTTCCTAAAAAGTGATTTTGGCTCCAGTGGGAGCTGGGGCAGGTGAGGCTCCTGGGCATCGCGGGGGGAGTGAGGGGCTCACACAAAGCCTGGGTGATGTGGGGATCGCTCCCGACCTCCCGCAGACCCCGGGGCAATCTCCACCGACCTCACTGCACAGGCCGGGGGACGGCGATGCAGACGCAGCTGCGCTCTCCCACAAAACCGAGCAGAAATCCTAGTTTGAGTGGATGTGATGGCTCCGGGACTTAATTACAAACCTCAGTACTTAAGGCAGGACACCCACCACGGCCAGCCCAGAAATGGGAATGAGGAGACACCCCATTGCTCCGAGGCTGCCGGCTCACACCCTGCCTCCGTCACGGATGGGACGGATCCAGAGGGCATCCCAGCCCCGTCCAGATCCACCTCCTCTGAGGCAGGGACCTACCCGGACGCCAGCCCAGCGGGGTCCTGCTCCCAGGTTGTTTCACAACCCAGGAAGACACTTTCTCCTTTCTCATCAGATGAGACAGCATTCACTGAAACAGCAAAAATGTCAGATATCTCAGCACTAATGATTAACAGGGCAGGAGAGGACAAGGTGGGGGGAGACCTCTTTGAGGATAAAAAAAGCAAGATGGTGAAAAATAAATCCCTCTTTGAAAAGAGGAGGGAAAGATTGGCAAAGCAAATCCATAGCCTAATGGGTGGATTACTTAATTACAAATAAGGAGAAGCTGCATGTTGATAATGCCAGGTTACGCGCTGCCTCTGCAGGAGCCAAGCAAATTGAAGGCAGGGAAATCGAATTTTCGTTTCAAAGGAGCCTGTGCGGGCAAAACCAACGCAGTCGCTGGCTCTCACGTGGGTTTCAACCGGCATCAGTGCTCTGCGCTGTCACTGCTGGAGGGACAGGAGCGATCAGCAGAGGCACCTGCGTGCGTACGTCCCCACGCACGTGCTAACCTTGCCGGGTGGGAATGTGTGCGTGCAGTGATTGCTGCGCCGGGAAATCACACCGTACCGTGCAAATAAAGCCGCGCTGCCTGCCCGGCGCAGCTAAGCTGTGTACAAACATTTACAGGGTCAGGGCCGCGGGGGCGAGCGCAGCCTCAAGGGGCTGAGCGGGGAGGTGTCCCCCGGTGGGGTGAGAGCCGGCTGGGGATGCTCACGGGCTCCCAGGGACAGGTCCCAGCCTTCTCCATCCCCATCTCACCTGACGCCAAGCGTGGCACCGGGGACCACCCAGAGCCCCCCAGCAGCGGGTGGGATTGCTGTTGGGGTGTGAAGGCTGCTCGGGGGGTGCAAGGGGCGATGGGGATGGCGGCAGCAGGAGGGAGGCAGTGCACCACCGGCATTGCCCTGTCCCCAGGGCTCTCCGCCAGGACCCGTCCCCCCCTTTGCTCTCCGTTCTGCTCTGCTGACCCTCTCGCGCTCCCCCGCCTCCCTTCACCAGGAAGAACAGAAGCCGCAAACAGTTGCGGGGGGTAATGTGGTTTAATTTATGACCCAGCTTTCATTACACAGTAACTCGTAAACCACGCTGCAAGTCACCGTGTCCGCAACCACGTTAGCGATACCGCAGGCCCGGACCTGCTCTGACTTTCACGTTCTTAAAAGTCAAACTCAAAGTAATCCCCAAGTCTGGAAGAAACCGGAGTGCCAGCTACAGAGCTGGGATGCTGCGATGGGACGGATCCTGTGCAGGGGGGTCTCTGCCCCATCAGACTGCTGGGAGCTCCGCTGGGACCCCAGCGTGGGTTTGCAGCTGTGCTGTAGGTAAAGGAACACTGTTGTGAAAAGCTCAATCCAGCCAATAAAAATATTTTCCAACGCAGGTCATGCTCCGGTGGAGAGGGTGGGCAGATTTTACACGGAGAAAGGAAGGGAAAGCTGGTGTTTTCCAAGCGACTTTCTATTCAGGGTGGCATTTTATCCAAAAACAATTATACATTTGGCTTGTGCAAAATAAAATCTTTAAATATGACTCTTTTTTCATCTTTTTTTTTGGTCATTTTGATACAATCTGTGATTATACGCAATTCCCAGTCCCAGCCACACACAGGGAGTAAGAGGAGCTCCTGCCATCCCTGTTTCCCAGCTGAGCTTGTCAGCAGTTGCCTTCAGCCTCTGATGCTTTTGCATCTGAGGCTTTTTGCTCAATAAAAATTAAAATGCCATCACCACAACTCACGTTGGGGCTAAAATCTTCTCCTGCTAGTGGTTACCCTTCCAGTTTATGTGGTTGAGATCTATGTGGTGGCTCTAGGGTCCTGGTCTTGGTGAGTTACAGGTTAAATATCCTTGCCCAGGAAGGTTTGCTTAATGTAGGGATTCCTTTTAAATGAGCGCTCCCTCCAACAGAAGAAATTAGGAGTTGTAAAGTCAAGTGCTTGTGTTGGGAAATGCTGCATCAGCTGGGTGGAGCGAGAGTGCTTTGCGACACCTGGCTCGCGTTGGCGTCCCTCTCCTCCAGCCCCGTGCAGCAGCTGGGGAAGGCAACCTCCATCAGCCCCTCAGCCCTTGCCCGGGGGTGTCTCAGTCTCCTTTCTTGTCTGGCATCAGGGCTGCAAGCTCCCCGTGCAGGACACAGCCTCACCATGTCCTGATGTTTCATCCCAAACAGCTTGGCCAGGCAGAGGACCCTGGAGGATGAAGAAGAGCAGCAAAGAGAGCGCCGGCGAAGGCACCGGAGTCTGCTGTCCTCCACATCAACAGATGATGAACTTCCTAGCCCTGTGAAAGACACCAGTCCAGCTTCCAGCAGGTGTGTGGGGTCCTGCTAGCATCAGCCTCACTCATGATGCTGACGGTTCACAGCTTGCTGCCTTATTCTTCTCAACCCTGAGCCAAAGCTGCTGCAGTTGGTGGGAGTCTCTTCTGGATGAGACTGGGCTGGGCTGTGGGAAGAGCAGGGGTCCAACGGGCCTTGGGGCAGAAGGATGGGCTTCACAGGAGGAGTACAAGAAGAGGGGGATGTCTCTGGTGGGCTCAACCATGGGCCTCAACGTGTCCCATGGTACAGGGAGTCGGTGTGCCAGGGTGAGGGTTGGTGCCGAGGTTGAGCTCAGGTGGGTGCTAGTGGGATCTTCAGCAGGTAAGAGCAGACAGGCACCCATCTCTGCAGGGGAGGTGAGCCGAGCATGCAGAGCCTGGCTGGCTGTCCTCCTCCTCCTCCTCTGAACCTTGCGGTGATGTTGTATGACCTTTGCTGAAGTGGGGACATGACCCAAGGGCTTTCCAGTGGTGTTCCCAAAGTCCCTTGCTGCAGGGAGCTGGGATCTGGAGATGCCCTGAGATCAGGCTGCCCATACACAACCTGACCCACTCTCTAAGTTGATCCTGGAAATGCCCAATATTTAGGTGGGTTTTGTCCACAGTGAGACTCAAGCTCTAGAGCTGTTTCTCTCTGTTTCAGACAAGACGGAGTTAGGATGCTCGGGTTGGGTATGGGTTGAACAGGGGCTGGACATGACCGATATGAACAAGCTAGGCAGGATAAGTGCCCCTTCCCTGGTGCTAGCACGGGCTGGCCATGTGGTGATTGCAATTCAGAAGGAGGGCAAATATTACCTCGTCTCCTTCCCAAGCCCTGGTGACTGGGTAGATACAGTCTGCATGGCCCCAGACAAACGTCCTATCTGCCCCTTCCCAAATCTGGTGCCTATGTTTGCCTGTGGGAAGGAGGGGAAATGACCGTTCTGCGGAATGTGTTGGGCCTGTGGTCAGACCCTGTCATAGCAGACTGACTTGCAACCAACACTTTAAATTTAAAGATAGTGCTATTTTTCCCTAGTCCAGTGAGGAGCCACAGACACATGTGTCATCCAGCAGCAGACCCAGCACGCTGCTCTGAGCCCACAGCTCCCTGGGCCAGGACTTGGTGCATGCTGATGTCCTGGGATGAGGCTGTAGAAATGCTCAATCTCTGCCACAGAAAGGAAAAAAAAAAAAAGACTTTTCATCCAAACTTGTCCTCGGAGAGTCTAGCTGGCGTGACAGGGATGAGTGTGGCTGCAAGTCCTGGTCTGCAAGGATGACCCCAGGATGTTGGTGGGATTTTTACGCCCTACATAGAGCCTTTCACCTGGGTTAACCTCACCTGCAGCGTAAAATCCAGCCCTCTGGCCCCGGGGTGCTGAGGTTTGCCCCCCATTTTGTATCTGTCTCTAGACCTCAATCCCTGGTGAAGCCGGTGTCTCCGGAGGATGGGGAAGAGCGTAAGCTCTCAGAGGTGCTGAAGACGCAAGAAGGGAGACGGACAAGGTCCTTGAGGTCTGTCTCTGAAAAGCTGAGGCAGGAGAAGGAGCAGCAGGAGCCAAGCGTGGGATTGAGCCGCACGGAGGCAGAGATGCAGCCACGCATGGGGCAGAAGAGCATCCAGGCTGGTGAGGATACGGCCAAAGGCAAAGGGGACCCACCAGGAGACCAGCACCCGGAGCCAGCCTCGGAGAGGAAGGTGGTGGTGAGGGGACGGCTCCACGACAAAGAGGGACAAGATGTGGGGACGCCTCGGGGGGAGCAGAAGAAGGAGGTGGGGGAGTCGCAGCAGCGGGCATCACCTGAGGTGGGGGGCTGCCGGCTCCGGGAAGTGAAGATCCTGACCAGACAGGGAAGCCGCAGCATGGAGGAGAAGACAGCCTCGGTGGTGACCTTATCTCTGGACCAGCAGGTGAGCAGGAATGGACAAGGCACCAGTCCTTGGGTTGCAAGGTCCTGGGTGCTGGGAGGACAAGAGAGAGAGGGAGAGCTCAAAAGTACCAGGAGGGAAATGGGACCTGTGGGCTTTTTGGGAAGGTTTTTCTGAGAGCTGCAAACCACAAGGTGGTCGTCAGGGTCCCACCACCTCCTTTCCCTCTCTTGCATGTACTATTCTGATCACCTTTTCCAGCAAGCCCCTGCTGATTGCCATCACGGTTTCACAGAAGAGGTGTTTGGGGCTTTGTGTTTCCAAGTGAGACAGCCAGTGTTTGGAGGATTTCAACCTCAAACTCCTGCCTTCAAACCGGTTCCCATCCTGGCTGCTCTGCGCCCTGCACCTCAACCTTCTCTGCAAACTCTGCAGGGATGCATCAAATGTCTGCTTTTTCTTCAGCAACCATCCAGGAATCCCTCAAAGGAGGTAATACAGCTGTCTCCCACCCAAGATGAACCTGCAGAAAAGTCAGATACTTCTCCAACTCATGTCACCTACAGCAGCTCCATCAGACGAACAAGCCCGAGAACTGTCTCCTTTCGGGTAAGAGCTAAAGCAAGTAGGAGAACGACCCCCATATAGGCAGTGGAGGATGGGAGGAAGGAAGGGTTGCTTTGGTCTCCAGGTTATGTTGGCAGAGCTTGTTCCCAAAAGTGGATTCAGAATCCACCCTTGATCTGGGCATTGCAGTTCTGCTTCAGTCTTTCCTCCATTTTCCTTCTCTGTGTCTTACCAAAGGCCTGTGATGATGAACATGCCCATACGCTTTGTGCTGGCATGGAAACTTGTGGGAAGTGATGAGAAAACAGGGAGCTCATTGTCCTCAGATTTTCCAAAGAGTCACAGGAATGACCATCCATCCTCTGACATTTCTGATCTTCTCTGAGAGCACAGGATAAAAATAAAATCTATCCTACTTCTTGTCCCTTATTACATTCCTGAGAATATCTTCAATTCTAGCCCCACCCTCCCCTCCCCCCAAAAAGAGATCTCTGGAATAAAGGAGAGGCTGGGAAAACCAAGAGCTGTTGAGATCCTCCCTGCAGTGAATCAGGACTGACTGGCTAGGCTTAATTGACTTTCATGGTGCTTTATTGGGAATAAAACTGTATAGCACTACAAAGTGTCTTTAGTCTGGAGAGCTTTGAGATATGAGATAAGCTCTGGTGTGGGTGAAAATGGAGCTTGCTTGAAAATAGAGGAGACCTCTGCCCTGGTGAGGCCGCATCTGGAGTATTGTGTCCAGTTCTGGGCTCCCCGGTTCAGGAGGGACAGGGAACTGCTGGAGAGAGTCCAGCAAAGGGCTACAAAGATGATGAGGGGACTGGAGCATCTTTCTTATGAGAAAAGGCTCAGGGACTTGGGGCTTTTTAGTCTAGAAAAAAGAAGACTCAGGGGGGATCTTATCAATACTTATAAGTACTTAAGGGGAGGGTGCCAGGTAGATGAGAATAGCCTTTTTTCAGGTGTGCCCAGTGATAGGACTAGAGGTAACGGGCACAAACTGGAGCACAGGAAGTTCCATCTTAACATGAGGAGGAACTTCTTTACTCTGAGGGTGGCAGAGCACTGGCACAGCTGCCCAGAGAGGTTGTGGAGTCTCCCACACTGGCGACATTCAAAACCCGCCTGGATGCTCTCCTGTGACCCGTGCTGTAGGTGTCCCTGCTGTGGCAGGGGGGTTGGACTTAGATGATCTCCAGAGGTCCCTTCCAACCCTGACAATACTGTGATACTGTGATAGTCTGAGGCAGGTTCTCGCACGTTTATCTTTGATAACCAAAGATGACTCCAGTATCTCCTCATCTTGTGTCTTCCAGGTGATCTCAAGAAAACAGAACGAAGAAAGCCAAAGCCCTCTCACAAGGAGGTCAGCACCTCTCTTCATGTTACTTTGGTCTTGGTGGGCAGGAATTGTCATCCTTTGGTTTCCAAGGGAGGAGGAGGAGGCGATGGGACCTGGTACCAGTTAGTGAGTGCCCTGGCACAGGTCTGCTGAACATTGGTCCCTGGGGTGCCTGGCTGACCAGGTGGCAATGCTTAGCAGAGGACAGGACAATGTCCAACGTACAGCTTGAACCTGTACAAGACCCCCCCCAGCTAGCCCTTGCTGTCTTTTTGTTGATGCAGTGTCTCATCGGTGTTTGTGTCTGCACAGGAGTGGTTAAGTATTGAGCAGTGCAGCACCACAACAGGGTCCCATCCTTGGAGATATCAAACCCCACTATACAGGTTCATGAGCAACCTGATCTGGCTTTTGTGGCCAGATCAAGTGATCCTCCACATCTGCATGGCAAGGTTTGGACAGGTGGCTTAAAAACTCTTGAGGAACCAAGGGCTCAGGTCTGAATGTGGGGAGTCAATAGGATGCCCTCTCCCACCTCTGAATTCAGGACAGGGGAGCGGGGCTTTACAGGCACCTGAGCTTGCACCTATGCATGCTATAGGGAAGCTCATACTGATACCGGTGAAGATGCTGTTCAGACCTGGCAGTGGTGAAGATAGGGTAAAGTGAGGAGCTCAGGGCTATTTTTCAATGTAGTGTGGCCCTTGTAAGGTGGTGAGATCCAGAGATCTCGGTCACCAGCAGGGAATGAGCTGCCTTGGTTCACTTGGCAGGTGGATGCAGGAGTCAGACAGGGTCTTCTCCTGCCAAGTGGGGTCCCCAAGAACCGTGGGATGAGTCGCAGGAGATCCTTAGGGGACTGTGTTCAACTCTTTCCCTTCTTCTTCACCAGTGCGAGTCTGAGGATCCCAGGTAGCAACAGCACCATTGGGGAGAAGCTGGAAAAGTACAACTCAGCCGTGCAGGTACCGAAACTCTTTGGCATAGCCGGGCTGGTGTGGGAGGGATGTGTGGGGAGAGGGAGAGGGGTGGCCTGTAGCTCAGCGGGGAAGGGAGAGAGAGACTGAGCTGCACCGAACAACCAGCGCTAGTGGGGTTGAAGAAGATGGTCCCAGGCAGAAAAAAGGGATTGGCCTCAGGATTTTAGGATCAGGGAGGGGATATGCTTTGGGAGAGGATTATGGAGACGCTGCATAGTCCTGCTGGGGGGAGCAGTGGGGCAAGCCCATGAGCTGGTGATGGGCAGGGAGGGAGAAGGCCCCAATGGGCGCGGGATGTGAGCCAGAAGCAGGACTTTGCTTTTTACCACTTGGGGTGCAGCACGGCCCCTTCTGACGCCCTTCTCTCCCCCCAGCGCTCAGAGGTGGTGAAATCATCCCTGACTGTTCAGAAGAGCCTCTTGCTGTCCTCGGAGGGGGTGGCCAGCAAGCGCAACTTCTTCGAGGCCAGTGCTCCCAGCAAGGCTGAGCCCCTGGTTGTCAGGAAGGTAAGGGCAGGAGCTGGCCTAAGCGAGGACCTTCCCGTGCCGGGGTAGGCAACAGCTTTTTGGACAAATCTTCCCTTCTTTGGATACCAACGCACAGCCCTGCAGGCTGCTGCCTGGATGCAGTTTGGTGGCAGTTTGGTTCTTGTCGAGCGGTGCCAGGCAGGGCTGGGCTGGGGCAGTGGCTGCCACCGAAACTGTGCTCTGGTGGTGTGTGGGTTTGTGCCGATGTGCTGGTATTTGAGGAGCTGGGATGGAGCCAAGGTGTAGGCTGGTGTCTGTCTGATGCAGGTTTGCTCAGTCTCCCTGTGTGCTTCCTACTGTCCCAGGTTATGTTTGTGCAGTGGGAGAGCTGGTGCTGTAACCCTGGTGTCCCTCTCTGTACCACAGGACAACATGAAGATCCCAGGATCAGTGACATCCCGCATTAATCTGTGGATCAGCCGAGCTCAGGAGCCTGCCAAGGAGGAAAAGAGCAAGGTACCGGCTTGTGCCGACACCTCGAGCTAGAGCCCTGGGACCAGGCAGCCTGGTGGGACATGTCCCTGCATCTGGGGTGGTGGGGCTTGAAGGGTTGATGAACCCTTGGCTGAACCCATTAAAGGGTTTGAGAGGAGCTTAGCCAGGGTCAGAGGTCTGGGTGCTGCAGGGCCACCACGGCGAGATGTCAGGCTCTAGTTGTTGCTGTCTCCTGATCCAGAGCCAAAAGTGCCTGAGGCAGCTGCCCAGCTGCTCCCAGCCCTTGGTGGGGTGAGGAACGAGCAGGCACCAGATGGGTGCATGTCCCAGGGGACATGCAGGGGGATGTCATGCTGTGACAGCATGACATGACAGTGAGACAGATCACCCTAGCCTGGTCCCATCTCTACCAGCGTCTGGAGGACTAGCTCTGACTAGCAGGGCACGGAGAACTCTGTGTGCGCTGAGAGGTCCTACTGCATGTGGGGTCTGGAGAGATCTGCATCCTTGTGCGTATCCCACACCCCAAAAGTAGGGTGTCTTGTAGCTGTGGGGCAAAGTGCCCAGCTAAGGGGACTTGAAGGTCAACACTTTGCCACTGTGGCTACTCCAGGGACATGGATGTGAGGGAGATGGACAGGAGACACTTTGGCCTCAGGCCAGTTGACTGTACTTGGAAAGGAGAGGTTCAGCAAGTCCCAGGGAGGTATCACTGTTAGCAGCAATAAGGTGTTTTGCCACTGCCCGTAGCAGTCTCCTGCAGCCGCCTGGGTACAGGACCAGGAGGGGCAGCTCCAGCCCAGCCCGGCAGCCGGGGCAGACAAGCCCGGGCACCCCCAGCGTGGAGCTGCAGAGATTAGCACTGCCCAAACGTGTCTGTACCGGGAGACTGTGCTGGCTCTGCGTCTGCCAGGAAAGGGTTTGCTCCCAGGGTCACTCTTGGGTAAAGCTTGCAGCTCCTTTACATTTTTCCTTTTATAATGCCTGCTGCCCTCCATCTCTGTGGGCTGGAGCTGCACTTGGTTTTGAGGGTCTACCAGATGCAGGATCTCAAAGCTGGCTGGTTTTACCTGGAGCGTGTATGCTTCAAGGTTTGGTTAAAGTCAGACCAAGGCAACACTGCATATGATGCATGGGGAAAACCTTCTTGTGCCACTTACGACTCTCCTGTTTGCAGGACATCAGGAAAATAAACAGTCTGCAGAACCGTGACGTCTGGGTGAAGCAGCCTGGAGACACCCCTGGAGACACCAAGGTAGACATGGAGCGGCTCTGAAAACTGGTGCATCCTCTGAGCTCGGGACAGACCTGGGACCTGCCTGCCAGTGCCTCACCCACATGGCAGGCCGGGGAGAACCAGGCTATGGGGGGCATAGGGGTTGCGTGGGACATCCAGGACCCCATGACTTGGGGGAGTCAGGAGGAGGGGACAACTGGAGGCAGCTGTAAGGGTGAGAAGGGGTTTGGTCTGGGAGAGGAAGGCAAGTGGCATGTGGTGGGATTTAGGGGATGCCTGCCTGCCCCGTCCCCTGTTCAGGGCGAGTACGGTCCTGGTTAAAGCAGCTGCCTTTTGGGGGTTTGCAGCCTCAGGCCCGGCCTCACTGTTTCTCCCTTTCTTTTCCAGTTGTAATAATATCAGATGATCTGGGAAAAACTGTTTTGCTCTGAAGATCAAAGCCCAGCCCTACCCAACCGTCCAGCAGCCCACTGCCACGAGAGTCCCCCGCGCCGTGTGTGGGTGCACCCCGGGTCGCCGGGGTCCTCTGCTTGTGGGATGGGAAGGAAGAAGGCTGGAAGATTATCCCCGTGCCCCCAGTCCTCACTCACCGCCTGTCCGGGAGCGCCCAGGCCTGGAGGCTCCTTGCAAATGCTGAAGGCAGACTCTTGCTTCGTTTCCCTGCAACGTTTCGGTGTTTTGCTCCTAACCTCTGCCTGTGCCCCATAACTGCGCTTGCAAAGGGGATCAGCCTATATGTGTGTCTTGCAGCTGGATGTCAGTGGGTCATGAAGCTGCTTGGCCAAGGGAGTTTCAGCTGCACGTTCATGGACCATGTCCATCCCTGCTGTCCGGCTCGCGGCGGGTGAGATGGGGCAGGCAGATGTCACCCCCCCTCCCAGGCTGTCACTGCTGGAGGGATCCAACCAAAGGCAAACGGTGTTTGCAAAGTCAGACGTGCGCAGGTGTAGCTTGGAGATGTCTCATGGAAGAAGGGAGGACCTGATGGCCCTGGTGCTTCCCTCCAGCATGCAGCTGAGCCAGAGCCAGAGACTTGGCCTTCTCCACCCTGCCCTTACCATTCCCTGCCACCTACAAGCAGTGACC